>CM062819.1:1571587214-1572227614 GCA_031772625.1 Pinus tabuliformis | reverse complement strand
TTTAACCTTGCATTGACTTCATGCAATGATATTTTAAGTGACAGATTTGCATGCAATTGTGTCAAATATAATGGGAGCCACCTCCTCCTTTCGTGTGAGCTAGCATCATGACAAGGTGGGTGGCTGGTGGGGGGAACCCTGCTCTTGGGCACCCTCCTTGGGGGACCTATTCCATTCAGTTAGAATGGTTATAAATCTTAGAATTTATACTATAATTTGGCATGTCTCAAACTTATTGAAAACATTTTTTAGGTATTTCCCTTGCGTTTTTGGGAAATTTCCACACACAACAATTTATTTTTCATTTATATGGCCTACCAAATACATAAATATTGAATTAATATTTGTTAAAATTCCAATAAAATTCGCTAATTGGAGTTTGTAGATAAATGTTGTAGCCCTAGGAAAGTCGACATATCAACAAGCCTCCTTTCAGACCACATTCAATTTTCCACAACTCTTAGGGTTAGGGTTTTGGATATTTAGTTTTTTTTCTTCTTATAACTTCATCTTTCATTTTAAAAGGAAATATTAGCCTTTTGTAATGTCTTCTTGTGAAGGATTGTAGATAACAAGTATTTTTTTAAGAGAGTAATTACCACCATTCTAATTGGTTTTCATATCTTTACATTTTACAATATTCCATTGCATTAATATGCTCTATGAAATATTCCTTTTTTCTTCCATTTGTATTTTGATTTCATTTCATTTTGTACATAATATGGGTATTATTAATATAAAATTGATTTTCTCTTTGTTTAAACTTTATCCATGTCACTAACAAGCTTAGGGTATAAAGAGTTTGTCTTGAACTAACTGAGATTGGGGAATATTACTCTATTTTTCCCAAGTGGCATCCTATGATAGAGGGAAGATACATGATGGAATAGGAGATATAATCAAGTTTTCACCGAATAAATATTTACATAATGGAGGATAGATATGATGGAAAATTTTCGTAAGATCCTTGACAACTGCCAATGGTAGTGGACATATCTGAAACAAGTAGTAAATTTGGAGGCATGATGCCTTTTAAGGTTAAATTTAACTTTTGGTTTTATATACTTCAAAGCTAAATAAATGTAGATTCTTTCAATAAATAGTTAATTTTTTTATAGGGTTTTATTCTATTAAAAAAAATCAACAATGAAACAATCATCTTCACATTCCTTAAGTCCCTTCCCCATGTGAAGGATTGTTGGGACCTTTACTAGAAAAGACATGTTAGACATGATTTATACAACATTTAGTACACAACCTGTTTGGAAAGCATTTTGTTGATGTCCATAAGGAAGTGTTCTGTGTTGTTGGTTACTATGATGTATATTACACAAAATGACAACTTTGAGGTAAGTGTACAAGATTATCTTCCATACCTTGTACCCGAAGTAAGACATTAGAGACTTCAAGTGCTACATGGTTTTGATGTACTATAGTGGCATACATATGTTTTGACTTGTTTTCATGTCATACATGGTCTAGAGTGATTTCATTTCATACCTAAATGTATATCCCTCTAGATGGACACCAAAATTTTAAAATATAGAAAATTTCATATTACCTTCACTTATTGGTCATGGAGACCCAACAAGTACTTGATAGTTTAAAGTCAAATTAAATTTTGCAGTGTTTCCTCACATAAGGTGAATGGGAGTCTTTTCTCATTTTAAAATTATACTAAAAAAGAAGGAAATTTTTTGTAATCATCCAACCAATGGATATCCTTATGTGTTAGCTTAATCTATCACTTTATGGAATAAAAAACAAAGGTCATATACCCAAAATATCACCACTTTCTTCAGTTCACCTTATCAGTTTACTTCTTCATAATTATATAGACAAGGTGCACCCCTTTTATTCTCCAAGCTTAAATTATTTTCATGCATTCCTATTTTTTTCTCCCCTTTCACTTTGGCACACCTCGCAATAATGCATGGTAGTGAAGCAATACTATCTTTGCGTGACACTTGGAAGGTATTGGTTAGATATGGATTACTAGGCAATGACTTAACATGATGACTATGCAATGAGGTGGAAACGAAAAACTACATTGTGCATAAGCTACACATAGTTCCATGACTCTTTCTAATTCATACAAAATTAATATGGGGAGCTCATATAAATTCCCTCCCATAATGCATTTGGGATATATAGAATGTATTTATAAATCAAAGGCCAATATTCACATGGAGTAGATTAATTAATGTTTAGTCACTATCTTCCAAAGGATACACATTGAGCTCCCTATGTCCAGTGTGAGAAAAGAAGATCTTGTGAGAAAGATGAAGACATGAAGAACAAACTAGAAATGGTTTATATGGCTAGAATAATATTTATAATTCCATACAAAAATTAAAATAACAACTGTGAATATTTCCATCTTGACTACAAATTATTTTTAAACCAGCCTAGATCCATCTTGACTCTAGATCTACCAAGCACTCAGAGGGATCAAATCTCTTGAGATGCAAACATATTTTAGAGTGAAAAGAGATTGATCCCTCTCAGCGCTTGGTAGATCCAAAGTTAAGATGGATCTAGGTTGCTATAATATATATGTAGTTGACATTGAAATATTTTATTTATAATTCACGTTCTCCACATTCAAATGTTAAAGTAGCCCCCCTCATATTTTTTTCCTATATGTATATATTTAATTATTTTTATTATTACTATTTTCTAAAATATTACATATCAAATCCATTTCCTGTATGTATACATTTAATTATTTTTATTATTAATATTTTCTAAAATATTTCATATCAAATCCATATTAAACATTGAAAAAATTACAAATATCCCTCATACATTGAATTAGAAAGCAATTATTAATGGAATAAGAATTATCTCAATCTTTCTCTTTGTATATATATGTTTCATGTTAAAATATTTTACTCAACCTATGTATTGAAATATTTTATTTATAGCCTAAGTTAAACTTATATATCAACTCCATATTAGAAATAAAATAAATTACACATCTTCCTAGTTATGTTAAGTGAAAATATAAGAAAATTTTCAATTTAAATTACTTTATTTTTATCGATATAAAATTATGTTATTTAATATGGACATTGAAATATTGTACTTATGGTTGACAATCAAATATTTTTTGTTATTAATATAAATTTGTTTTAAATATCACATGTAAATTGAACATAGAATGAATTACACATCATGTAATATTGATAATATTATTTCCTGTCATCTCCATATTAAGTAGTGAAGAAATTACATTTATTCATCATATTAAAAGGTAATTTTTTATTTTTTTACTTTTGGTTACTTTATATATCTATATAAAGTTATATAAAATTAAGGTGCAAATTGAAATATTGTAATTGTGGCCAACATTAATTTTTTTATTTTGTTATTACTGTTTTTAATTTGTTCATTTAAATTATTATTTTACTATTTTTAAATGAAACGTTACCTAAAAATATCTCTCCCATACTGGGCTATAGAGTGTTCGGTGCAAAAAATGAATTTTTGAATGTTTAAAGTTGGCGCAAAAAATGACTTTTTAAAGGAATTTTTGAATGTTTAAATTCAGGCCTTATTCAAGGAACGTATATTAAAGTTCAGATTTCTAAGGGGACTTAATTGAGTTGACACAAATGGGAGAAAAATCTAAACATAAAATAATTCCATGAATATGAAGAGAAGATTACAAAAGAAGATGTGAAACACATTGACAAAGAGAAAGAATGAGGTATTTTTCCATTAGCATAAGAAAAGTGTCTATTTTGATCTTTCATTCCCTTCATTATTTACTCTCAATTATAAATCACCCAACCTTCTCGTTTGGAGTCTTTTTAATTATTAAGGTTGATTCCTAGTTGTATTTAATTTTCTCTTATAGCTCTCCTTTTCCTATTTATATGGTTGATGGTAATATTATGCTAGTCCTTATGTGGACAAACACATCCCAATTTGTCAAACATTATGTATATTTTTAAGGGTTCCATAGAGAACTAATAGGAATTCATAGCCAATGTGATATTTTGACTTGACTTTTAAGGTTAAGATTGTAATGGTGTGACTCCTTTCATCCCTATGAGTACACAATGATCTTAATATCATCCACCTTCCAAACTAAACCCAACATCTTCCATATCAACACAGGTGTGAAGCAACAAGGTGATGGCAGAGTAAGTCAAAGTATTGGTAGAGTACATGATTCAATAATAGAGGTTCTTGGTGCAATACTATAGATCAATCAAAATTACATATGATAAATTCATGTGTATACACCATGAATTTCTCACATAATCCGACAACTACATTTTAATGTATCTACAGGATCTAAAATCTAAAACTATTCTAGAATCTCACATAAAATATCTCAACGATTTTTTTTTCTAATTTATATAAATATCCATCGCCTAGAGGATACAGATAGGCTGATTATTGGAAATATTTTGATACTTAATATAATTATGTTATGATGTTAGCTTAATATGTTTTCATCATGTACACTTACAGTTGTTGAATGAGATAATGTTGTAGAAGTTTAAAATGTATGTGAATACATTTGTAACGTGCAACCAATCCAAGAAGGGCACCTATGTTTGGGAAGAATATTTCTCTATCTTCAATTTCCTTTAGTTATAGTTAATTTGGTTGTACAATTAGTTAACTAGTTTTAACTCATTATAGAATGCTTCAATTTGCTTACAGTTATAGATTTCTTTCGATTTGGTCTACTCATAGTCCACTTACAATTGGTTTACTTATAGTCTGATTATCATCATTGTTGTGATCTAAATCACTCAATCACAAGGAATTGTTGCTCTCTGAGTCTTGCCCAACACTCACTATATTTTGTGTGAATAAGTGTACAATTATACCAATCCCATTACATGTAGATAATAATATAAGATTCAAAAGAAGATGATAGGTACTACCTCTCAATCAAAGAAGCAATAGATGGTTGGGATAACTAGCTTGAGGGAATACACCAAAACTCCTACCTCCCAAATGGCAAACCAAATATCTGTACGAAACCAACTAAAAATACTACCATGATACCTCATGCAAGATCATGTCAGCATAATATTAATCAATAAATAATGGAAAACATGCATTAATCGAATGAAATAAACATAAGTGAATGGAATTAACTTTATAATAATGAAAAATTGGTATGATAATAGAATGATATACCATCGCATGAAGGCTCTCTTCTCTAACCTTCAATTCTGCTCTCCAACTTTAATATGGATAACCTCAACAAATTAATATATCTCTCGTGCTATATATGAATCTCTAGATATACTTTCCCTTGTCATGACTAGTTTATATAGGCCTTTTTCCCTCTCTAGGAGAATGTATTTAGACACATATGAGCTAGAGTAGTTAGGGAACTTCTACAATAATGGATCACTATCCAACTCATACACAAGAAGTTCAAGTTGATATCCTTGGGAATGAAAAACTCTAGAACCTTTTTCTCAATTATGAAATAATTATTATTTCCTAATTATGAAATTGTGACGAAATAATTATGAGAAAATAATCAATTACGTAATTCCACCCCTTTAACATGTAATAACTCCTTTGTAAGACCCCTATAAGTAAAAGCAAGGGTGAAAATGGGATGCATTCTATCAAACAACTGAGACATGTTGAACTTGGGTCTTTCTCATTATAGTGGATTGTAAAATAGGCCCTATAATAGATTCCCCTGATGCATGAGGTCAAAATAGAAATTGATGGCCGAAATGCATTACGTAAAATATAGAGCTCAAACTGGGAGGAAGGAGTCGGGGCTGCAAAGTTGCTTCAAAGTAACTCAAATGGTGAAGTCATGACTATACAAAAATCATCACTAGGTTGGGCATACACATGCTTGGTCATAATGAGCAATCGAACATGGCTGCCAACACTATGGATCCATGACATGAAATGCTAGGACATGGCCATAAGGAATACATAGTGGATCCATGTGACAAACCAAAATATCATAGCCACCAACAAATACAATGTGGATCTATGTCACAATATACATCAGTATAATTGTGGACACATATAACAAAAGCATTGCAGATTAGTCCTCAAAGTACATAAGATGAGATATAACTCCAACATAGCTTAGGATAAGTGCCATATAAGAGTGAAATATCCCTAACCCAAGGTATTCTAAAAAAACCCAATTGTACAAATCTACAACACGTGCATAATAAGTTGATGTTGAGCATGGTAGAAATCGTCTGATTATCAATCATTAAGGAACACCATTAAAAAATGTGAAGAGACCCACAAATGATGAAAATGAACTCCAAGGTACCTATCACCGTCCACTATGTGTGAATAAATCAGCCAAAGTTGAATACTTGCAGACTCAAATGACTAGGAGTCAATGAGGTAACCCATTGTTGATTGCGAGGAAGTCTACCACTAAGGTCTGCAAGCTCCAAGGTACTACTAGTTCTTAGATCAAGCTGTTGGATAATAATTTAAATCCAATAGGATAATATCCATCGAAGGAGCGCCTTGATGTATCCCTCATTAAACAACACATAACATATTGAGAGATGATGTGAATGTACAAATTCATGAAGCACAAATAACATAGGGGTGGACAACACAAAAAGGTCAACAAGGACTGTAGATGGCTAACATAGGTTGAGAGTTCCCTTGAACACAAACTGACACAACAAAAAAGTTAATTAGCAGCATTGACTAATGATCACCATGTCATATTGTGTAACAACATTCGAGGCATTTAAGCACACTCCATAGTGGTTGGAAGAGTAACTAGTCAAAAGAGTAAACATACTCATATCTATGGTATGGCTCCTAGGAAAGCTAAAACATAGTTATAGCAAATGATGTAAATAAGTGTTATGTTCAAGGGAGATGTGACTGACACTACCATTTTTACTAATAACTCAAGTAAATTCCCTTCCCTTTTTCTCTTTTTAGTATACTTGATAGTTGAATGAGCACGAAAAGGAAGACAAGTAATCTCAATAGTTCCTTTTTTGCTTAGTTTTAAGTAGCCTTATGTTAGGGTTTTTATGTCGCTGGATTCCGTAAATTTATAATTTTCAACTGGAGTTTGTAATATTTGAGTTACAAGGCATTACGGTTCAGATCTAGATTTATCCTATGCTAACTCAGTACAAATTGAAGTGCAGAATAACCAAAATTTGTTCCTAATTTAAAATGGTCGCACCAAAATTTGCTAAAGCGAAGAAAACTATTATACTCTTCAATTTCATACAATCCAAATTGCTAATTTATCCTCAATTATTGTGCAGCTAGCTAAATATTCTTCGAAAAATAAAATTAGCAATCATCACAAACCATGTTCTCAATCACATTTAAATATTTTTTCTATTCAGAAATCACTACACGAAACTAACCCTAGGGTACTAGAAATAGAAAAGTAAACTCAACTATGTTCTGAAAAATCATTCACACTACTTCCTATTTAAGAAATCCATTCGAAATTAACTAAGCAATTGAGAAAATAACACTTGGATTTCTAATTTGAAATTAACTGTGTAATTAAATAACACACAATTTTCTGAGTATCTGAGCAAGTAAGAAAATGACTCACAGGTTCTAAATCGATAAATCTAACTCAAAGTTTACTATGAAATCAAATGGATGACACACTGCTTCATCAAATAATTAACAGACTGTAAATGGCACGATGTTCTCCAAATGTTTAACACACATTGTTCCTAGTAAAATGAATGGCACATTGTTCCTAATTAATCTTCACAAGAATTCAAATTAAACACTAGCTACAAGGGTTGCTTGCCAAAAATATACAGATCCACATATGATCGAGTTATTTCATTCAGAACATAGGATTCAACTTAAAACTGTAAGAACTCGTTCCTCATAAATTCATCCTAAACTGAAGCCTACTTCTTCAAACTTACAAAATCTTGAGATCAACCAAAGAAATCAATAGATGCAAAAAATGCCTATGAAGATGATTTACATACTCGCAAAAAATCAATAAACATCTAAAAAACTGTCATAACTTTCAGATCTATGAGAGCTTTCAAATGAAATTCAAATACGATTCTAAGTATAGAAATTTTGGAAATTACCAATTACAGGAAACAAACATTTAAGTACAGTTATGCTAAATGAATTCAAAACTTGGGCGAGGCCTGTGTTGGGCCCTTGCGACAGCCTGGAACAAGTTTAACTTAACTCAATACTTATAGATAAAGAAAACATAAATCCACAAATATATATAGAAGCCGAAAATATTATATTAAAACCTTCAATAGAACATGAATCCAGGAGTTTCAAACGTAAAACAAAATATGTTTAAATTTTGTTTAGTCACAATCTCCTCATCACTGATTCATTCTACGCATGTAACCTCTTACACAAACACTGGGCCTTTTTAAAGAATTCAAGCCTGAAAAAATATTACAACAAAATGAGCGAGAAAATTAAATACATATGTGATCTTGACTAATTTGAGCTAAGCTAAATCCCCATGATCACTTCATCCACATCGTATTTTCACTCTTCCATTTGTGATGCTATCTTTGGACTGACAAAACTAATACCATGCTCATGAATAAGAGAATTTATATTCGGGATGTTGACAGTTGACTGGTACCAAACCTAGAGTAGAGTACCAAATAGAGTAGCGAACTAAGTACAAAATTGTTGCTTGATATATTCGTTGAACTGGGTGTTGGGTCTCTGATGAGTTGTCCATGTACTCAAGTGTCATCCCTATCTTTAAGAACCTCATCTATAAATCAGTAAATTAATAAGTCAAGAAATATAAATTCATTTAACACCCACTTAAATTAACCAAGTATATGAGAAAATAGCCTTGATTAGTGATTCTTACCTCCACTATAAAATAACAAGTTTTAGCCAATGCAAAGAGGTTTCAAGGTGTCAAAAAGGGTAAAGTAGGATAGGTTATGGTAAAAATAGTAGGATAGGATGTAAAAAAGGGTAAAAAAATTAGGTCCCAACATTCCCCCATGCCAAAGGGAATGCATTCCCTCATGCATTTGTCTCTTTCAAAATTGACCAGTCATCAAAATTGGGCTATCCCTGCCTTCAGATTCCCGCCTCACAATGACTAGAACTTCTAAACCATGGTTCTTATGCATTGGTTGTTGTCCAAACCTTAGGGATCATTCATGGGCATTAAGTCTTTTGATGGGCTTCAGTTTCCTCACCTTCCAACTAATGAGTCGTTTATTCTTCAAGACTAGTGCATCGTTCTTGGATACCAAAGCCAGATTATGGTTTCGATACATCTCATTGACCGACCAAACATAACAAAACAACATTTTGTACTTATGAGACCTATCTCTAAGTTTGTCATTTTTCTTCTGCATCCTGGCTATTTGCAGTTTCAAGTATTCTTCAATGCGAGACGAGGTGTCCTAAGTAAGCAGGGTTTGCTTCTGCAAACTGCTCCGTTTTTGAGTTGAACTTTTGTGTGCTTGGCTTACCATAGTTTTAGCCTCTTGTTTCCCTCTTGTTGGTCCCATTTCATATTGGTCATGTTGTAGAGAACTATTTAAAAGATCCTGGAATCTATCAATTGGCCCGTCTTCCTCAGGTGAAATATTTTCCACTTTCTTTGTTTCTTCGAATACCCGAGAGGGGCTTTTCACTTCCTATTCTGGAGAAGACAAAATGGTGATTGGTTCAAGGGTTTAAGTACGAGAAGGTGGATATTGTTTACTAGTCATGCTCCTGGTGTACCATCGACCCTGTGGCGTGGTCAGAATATCAGATGCTTTTGGGGTTTCCTATAGTGGTGAAGTCGGTGCTAGTGCCACTTCCTCCTTTTCTTGGAAGAGTTTCCTCTTCCCTCTCTTAAGATCCGTATTAGCTTTTTCAAGTGATTATTTTGTCACGAGGCAATTGGATTCGTAACCTCCACCTGAGGCTTCTTTTCCTTACTCTGTTGGGGCTCTTCAACTCTTGCATCCCTTCTTACAGGTTCCTTCTTCTATTCACTATCTTCTTTACATTTCTTTCCCTTTGAGGCTAGGGCTCATTTCTTTATAGAAGAACTAGGGTTGCAAATCCGGGCTTCTCCAGGGGATTCGCCAAACTACCCTCCACTTTTGTTGATACAGGGGTTCCATCAAGGCCCTAGTCTTGTTTGGAAATAGAGTCAGGAGGCGCCTCGGTCCCTTGATCTGGTATCTTTTAGCAGGGGCTATTAATCTATTGGCGGCCTATGATTTGATTTTCCTCTCTAGGAAAAATTTCAGTCAGAAACTCTTCCCATGACTTTTTATGCCAACCCAACTCATAAACGACTAGCATTTTGATAAGACTATGATGGCATAGGCTAGTTTCAACATTTTTAGCAG
Source organism: Pinus tabuliformis (assembly GCA_031772625.1). Lineage (NCBI taxonomy): Eukaryota > Viridiplantae > Streptophyta > Pinopsida > Pinales > Pinaceae > Pinus > Pinus tabuliformis. The sequence continues at coordinate 1,572,217,280 of CM062819.1, read as the reverse complement.
TAGACTGAACGCCCCGAGCAACTTTATACAAACTTCGATGAATGAAAAATGGAAAATTAACCTCACGCCCATCCGTGAAATGTAGGAGGATCCTAATGTGATAAAGAAAGACAATTGCATACCTTCCCTCGCAGGTGACGAACCTTTGCAATGTTGTGATAAGTGGCCACCACTCCTCTTCTATACAACTTCACAGAACTCCTTTTGACTAGTTGATAGTTTTGTACACAGGTTTAAGAAACTTGTCATAAGTTTCCAATTCGAGCAACCCTCCTTTGAAGTACCTTTCACTAGTCAATGGCAACCATGTTGCCTTACTTATCATCTTTTTTGTAACCTTAATTCTCAAATTCCTAACCTCTATGACTTTTTCATCAAAGCTCCACGTGAATTCCATGTCAACCTTCTCATTATAAGCATGAAACCTTTTAAGCATATCCACCCTTTCTCCTCAAATCGACCCTTACACACTATATATTATGGGACATTACATAATTGGGCAAATGTAGGTTCATGGTGATCGACCTCCATGCCAAAAATGAAATAATATCGAAGGAGAGGAGGGAGATTTAGGGATTCACAGTTCAATTAACCACTAGATTTATCAAATGATACATGAAACTCCTTGTTTTTCAGGGTTTCAAATAGGCTCAGGTTGATTCGAAATGGGCAACTATGTGTTTCTTAATTATGCCATGGATTGTTTTCTTGCAATGATGGAATAGGTACTAGACACATGTATCACATGAAGAAGAATGAGTGGAACAAGTAATTGGATAGGATGGTCTAGCATTAATTGGATTTCAATATCATATAGAAAGGACATGTATATAATTGAAACGAATGGAGGTAGATCACAATTAAGTTCTATTATTCACATTCTCTGAATTAATCTAAGTAAATGAAAATTCATTCATACCTTGATTTGACTGTATAATGATATCCAGGAGTTCAAAAATAATAAAGGTTAGGGAAACTCGATCCTTAGCTGGGTGTCTTTTCCATTAGTTGAGTTCTTTATAGAAAGTTTATACTTTAATCATGAATAAACCAAAAACTTGTAATTTGTTACCTCCATCGATTTCAATGTTGTTGAGCTGAAGTTGATACCATCTATCATTTTCTTGACTTGATATTCATATTATAAAAATTATTTAGTACCTAACTTTCATTCTGTGATAAGTACTTAATTAAGTACACAATATCTAAATTTACTCATCAAGTTATGGAAAACAGTGAGCAATCCTAACTGTACTAAAAAAGTAAATAGAAGGCTTCCCTTATAACTGAAATCTTATTGTTTTTTACTCGAGAAAAATATTGGTGCCACCAATCCATGGATTTTGACCAGGCCTGGAATGGTCACTGCATGGGGCATTTCAATTTTTGAGGGTCTGAAATGCACAAAAGAAGACTCCAAGGGGCTTCTTTCTTGTAATTATTCTGTTGAGCCCAGGAAAGAATAATTTTGTATTCAACAGGGCCCTATCTACTACCTTCTCATAAATTTTAATGATCCTAAGTTAGCTAATGCTCGGGGTACACAATTTTAGAGAGCCTGGAAAAACCAAATTAGACTCCAAGGAATTTATTTTACGTGGTTATTCTGCCAAGATGGGAAAATAATAATTATGTACTTGGAAGATCCATAACTGCTATTGTCCCATTAGTATTAACGAACTTGGGTCAGTCAATGCTCGAAACATTCAATTTTAGGGAGTCTAAAATGTTCACAATAAACTCCAAGATATCCTTTTCCGTAAATAATCTGTCAAGTCCAGATAAAGGAATAAACCTAACCTTGACATATTTCCTCTTTATTCTATGTGAGTTGTGGAGGAAGACAAAAATCAGCGCACTGTTATTTATACTATGTACACACACACACACACAAAAAATATATAAATTAATTAATTTGAAGAACCAACAAGAGTTGGATCCCCCTTATGAACCAACTCCATTTCTGGATCCTGCATCACATCTTGCAAAAATTCTTGTCGGGAGAGCGGGCGGTGGTATATTTTCAGTCTGTGGCCATTTACCACAAATGAAGTCTGATCATCATCAATGGTTTTAATCCTAACTGAGCCATTATCGAAAACTTCCTCCACTTCATAGGGTCCCAGCCATCTGGTTCAAAATTTCCCTTTGAAGTGTTTAAACTTGCTATCATACAATAGTGCCCAGTCTCCTGGTTGGAAGACTTTCTTCTTGATATATTTATCATGCCACCGAGCTCTTTGGTCATGTACCAACATAGTTCTTTGGAAGGAATCTTGTCTGATTTCATCAAGTTCATTCAGTTGAAGTACTCTTTGTTTCTGAGCTTCATTTAGATCCATTCCCAGTTGAGTAGCGACATGAAATGTCTTTAGTTGAATTTTGATGGGGAGAAACACCTGCTTCCCATATACTAACTCATAGGGAGTATATCCTGTTACATTTCTCCATGTTATTTGATAAGCCCATAATGCTTCTGGTAACCTATCAACCCAGTCCCCATGGTGTAGCTGAACTATTTTAGTGAGAATGGACTCCAATACTTTGTTAGTAGACTCAACCTGTCCATTTTCCTAAGGGTGGTATGGGGTAGATTTCCGGTGCTTAATATGGTACTGTTCATTGATAGCCTTACTAGTTTGGAAGTAAATTGTGTGCCCTGATCAACGAAAATTTCCCTACGCATCCCAAACCAACTGAATATTTCTTCAAAAACGAAATCTACAACAAACTTCTCAGTGGCAGAATATAAAGCCTTAGCTTCCACACACTTTGTTACATAATCAATACAGACTAATATATATCTCTTCTTCTTGGACATAGCAAAGATAGGCCCTACAAAATATAACACCCACTTTTCAAAAGGCTCTATCGATATCTGAACTTGAAGAGGCATCTTGTCACTTGGAATAGGCCTTCCCATTCTTTAGCAAGCATCACAACTAGAGACAAACTACTTAGCATCCTTAAAAGGAGTGGGCCAATAATAACCCACATGTAGGACCTTATAATTTGTTCTTTTGTCTACAAAATTCCCACCACGGGTTTCACTATGTGAAGATATGAAGACATCATAAATTTTATCTTCCCTTACACACCTCCTCGTGATTAGATCGGGTCATGTGTGGTATAAGTCTCCTTCTATCCAAGAATAGTTGGCACTCTGCTGAATAATGTTGTGTCTTTCCTTGGTGGACATATTTTGTGGAAACTTGTCTGATACCAAATAGTTATCCACATTAGAAAACCAAGGCGTATGTTTTGAAATAGCAAGCAAGTTCTCATCAGGAAATTCATATGGAACTGGAATTGGAGAAATGTCTTGTGAAACATTCATTTGGGACAAGAAATTTCCAACTCAATTCTCTCGTCCAGGCTTGTCAATCACAGTAATCATTAAGGGAATTTTGAGGTCTAAAATGGGCCTCCTAAGAAAAATGTACAACCAAAATAAAACTTATAAGAACCAATAGGAATCAAGATGATGATGTCAACCTTGGGGGATGATTCACCATTTTTGGAGTAAGAAAGTCAAAAGATTAAAAAATAATAAAATAATAAAACTACTTTTTCAACTCATATTTTCAACTTATCTCCCTAATTTTTTACTCCAATTTCAAGTTGGAGTACTCATTGGATGCAAAATTTAATTCGTCATCCAAGGAGTACCCATGTTGCATACTTTTGACGGACCCTGCTACACGAAAAAGGAGAAATACATGAAAAAATGACATTGCAATCATGTTTTTCATGTATTTCTCATTTTTCATGTAGTAGGGTCCATTGAAAGTATGAAACATGGGTACACCTTGGATGAGGAATCAAATTTTTCATCCAACGAGTTTTTCTCCTCGAAATTTGAGTAAACCCATAGGGAGATAAGTTGAAAATATGAGTTGAAAATTTTGTCTTTTCTTTTTCCCTCTAAAATTTGATGATGTAATCTACTCTTATTTTATTATTTCCAATATTATTTTATAATTTCCTTAGGAGGCCCATTTTTTACCTCAAAATTCCCCTAATGATTAAATTCCTGAAGTAAGAGTAGCCATCTAGTAATTCTTCCATTAGTAATTGTTTTATTCATAAGGAATCTAATAACGGAGTGATCAGTATGGACAAAAGTTTCATAACCAGTAATATAGTACCTAAATTTGTTGATAGCATGGACTACTGCTAGTAATTCTTTTTCAATAACAATGTAATTTAATTCTTCATGTGAGAGATTTTTGCTAACGAAATAAATAGAATAAGGAATGTGATTCTCCCATTGTCCTTACACAGCTCCAAGGATTGTATCTGATGAATCAGTACAAATGTGAAAAGGGAAAGACTAGTTACACCCTCTCAACACTAGATCAGTTGACAATCTATCTTTTAGTACCTGAAAATCATTTTGACAATCAGTATCCCATAAAAAATCAACATATTTATTGAGCAATTTAAACATAGGTGCAACAATCTTAGTAAAATTTTCAATGAATCTCCTATAATACTCTGCATGTCCCAAAAAACTTCTTACCTCCTTTTGTGACGTTGGGACTGAAATGTGTGAAATTACCTCAATTTTTGTAGGGTCAACTTTTATCCCTATTTGTGACACATGGTGACCCAAAACAATCCCCTCAGTTTGCATCATTTTGCATTTTTCATTACTGAGAGCTAGATGAGTTTCTTGACAACGAATCAGAATTTTTTCCAAGTTTTCTAGAGCCTGTTGGAAGTCATTGCCATACATTGTGAAGTCATCCATATAGACTTCCACACAGTCATGTATAAGATCAACAAAAATAGCTAAAACAACCCTCTGAAAAGTAGCTGGAGCATTACACAAGCCAAATGGAAGAACTTTGTAAGCATAGGTACCCCATGGGCAGGTAAAAGTAGTCTTCTCTTGGTCTTTTGGGGCTATTTGGATATGATTGTAACCATTGTACCCATCCAAGAAGGAGAAATACCTTTTCCCTGATAGAGTATCAAGCACCTAGTCAATAAAAGGCAGAGGAAAATAGTCCCTCAAGGTGGCTTTGTTTAGCTCCCTATAGTCAATGCAAATCCTCCATTTCCCATTTTTCTTGGGAACCATGACCAAAGGAGATATCCATTTACTGTCAGAGATGGGATATATAAAATTTGCACTCAAAATTTTTTGCAATTCATCTTTGACAATTTCTTTGAGGGCTGGATTCATTCGTCTTTGTGGCTTCCTTACAGGCCTAATTTCTTCATTAGTATAAATGTGGTGTATGCAAGTATCAGGATGGATTCCTTTCATATCTAGATAATCCCAAGAAAATGCCCCAGACTGTTTTTGGATCATGTCTATTACTTGTTGTCTTTGTTCTATACTTAAATCTATACCAACATACAATATTTTTCCAGCACTGATTTCAATAGGTTGGGCACTTACTTCTCTGTTTTCTTCCAAGGCTGCAATGGTAAATGATGCAAACACAATAGGGTAATAGGTTTCTTGAAATTCACTGTTGAAAACATGATGGTAGCCACTAAAAGAAACAGGATAATCTATACAACTTATATCAGATAAGAATTGTTGCAAAACATGTTCTTTTGATTTTTCTTGAAGCCCTCTTGATTTTTCTAAAGTCAACAAAGCAATCATGTAGTCTTCTTCCCCATAAGAATTTTCCAAACAATGAGGCACTTCAGTAGCTAATTGGGCAGGTGGAAAGATAGTCAATCTTTGAATTTGTGACCCATTAGAGATAGTCATTTCCCCATTTCTACACCCAATAACAACATCAACAATGGTCAGCCAAGGTCGACCTAGAACTATTAGGTTTCCAAGTTTGGTAGTTTTTGGAGAAATTACTATAAAATCAATCAGATATTCCCAGGAAGCTATTGTTACCACCACATCTTCTACGACCACAATAGGTTTAACGACCGACTTATCTGTTAATTCCAACACAATGTGTGTGGGTAATGTCATAGTATCAACAATCATTGTATTGATGTCTGCCCCCAAATCTACTAGAGTATTAGGTAGAAAGTTTCATTCATTTCTATGGTTACCACTCGGTTCCTTGGATCATCATATTTTGGTGGTAGTCTAGATATCATTTTTAACATTTAGTTTATTACTTTAATAGTCTGATTATTATTTCTCTTACTTCCTGGTTTTTTAGTGCAAATATCCCTAATAATCTTAGTACACATAGGAATGTCTCTAATGGCTTTCAACAAAGGGATCTTTATACAAACATTTCTTAGCTAAAACTCCAAGTCATATTCTATGGGTCTCTCATTTTTATTTACAAGTGATCTTTAGGGAAAAGGAGTATCCTTGGGTTCTAAGAGCTCCCGTGGTTCTTTTACTTCATTTTTTTTTAACTTTCGATTTTTTCAATGTGTTTATATTTAGATTATACATGGGGATCCTCCTCTTGGAAAACTACTGCTGATTTATTTTTGTTAATAGTTTTCCCAAACCTTAGTTGAATTTCATTTAAGGGAAAGGAAGTGATAACATAAGTGGGAAAAGGTTGCAGTTCAATGTTTTGTACAGGTTGAGGAGGTCTATTATTGGGATTAGATATCATTAATTGTGTTGGTCGAGGAGGGTTGAATGATTGTTGCATCTATTGTGAATATGGATTGGTGTTTTGAGGTAGGGGCAAGGGTTGTGGTTGTTGTAATGGGGGTGGTAATGGTAATGCAGATTGTTGGGGGTAAGGTGGGTTATACCCTTACTGGAATTGAGGTATATTCGATGCATAAGGCATGTAGGGTGGATATTATGATTGATACTAAGGGCACGAAGGTGCCTAGGTTTGGGGTTGAAAGGTATTTCCATAAGGATTCCCTCTCCACCCTTGGTTCCAAGGTGAACTTTGAGGTGGTTTTTTTGGCCATGGAGAAAAATATAGTTGAGAGTTCCATGGTTGATATTGAGGAAAACCCTACATGTTAGGATCTTGATAAGTATTATTATTTGGCATCCTCCATGATGGTTTCCTAGATGATTGAGGAGGCTCAGTTGTTTTATCCCCCCCTTTATAAATAACTTTCAATCCTTGTAGGGAAGGGAACTAGTCATTGGGGTTCTCGTGGGTGTAGATTCTACAAATTTCTACCACATTAATTGGGCATTCCCTGTCAACATGTTTTTGTCAGCATTAGGAAAAAAATAGTCAAAGAAACCTTATCTTCCTCTTGTTTTCTCTTAATTTTCAGAGTATCCAACTGATCACTAATGATATTTAGGATGTATGTTTTAAAATTTTCCAAGAGGTTCCCTAGTTCAGTTCGAGTGACACCACCCTGCGCTAGTTTAGAATTCCCAGATACGTAATCCCTTGGATTATCCCAAATCCTCTTGCCTACCATAGATTGACTTCTAGAATAAGTTCTACATAGTTCAGCTATTTCAACAAAGGGATTCCTATAGATATCATCGAAACTCAAGAGATTTAGTGTTTCAATGCACTCTTCCCTTAGTCCTTTTAGAAAAACAGTCCTAAAGGTTCTCTCATCCATATTACCTATTAGGGATTTATGATAATTATAAAGAAAACTTTCAAGGTATTCTTCCAAACTCTCATATTCCATCTACTGCATTCTAAAAATATCATTAACATCTATGCTTTTACAGTAATCCTAATATTTCTTAAGAAAAATAGACTTCATATCATCCCATGAGTAAATATTGTGTTCTCCCAAATTGATGAACCATATTAGGGTTGAATCTTTTAAGGTAGTAGGAAATAGTTTTATTTTATGTTGATCATCACAATAAATGTAACTTTTACAAAGAATATCAAATTCAAACAAAAAAGAGTCAGGGTATTCAGAGTACGTACCATGGAAAATGGAAGAGATGCCAAAGGTATATTTTTCATAGTAATGTTTCTGGTGATATCTAGAATTGGAAATCCGAAGGTAGTCTCCGAATCCTCCTCATTCTCCTCAGGTCCCCCTCTTGGCCCATCTCTCAGGTCATTGTTCCCACCGAATAAAGTATTGATTCTATCATTATCGCCAACATTGGCCCCACCATTATTTTTGTCATTGTTTCGATCATCATTTCTATTCTCCTCACCTCCTCCTCTGTTAGCCATCTTTGTTATAGGTTTAGAAGTAAGCCCAAGTATAGTATTCCAGCTAGAAGAAGATTCAACTGGATTGGGCCTAATGTACCTAGGTCCCAAATCCCTTCGAGGTCCTCCTATAGCTGACTCTACCTGTGAGACTACTACAAGTTTTGTGCCCACAAAATTTGCTAAGATAGTTTGTTCTTGTTGTGGTATATCTTGAAGTTGTAGTGCCTCCTCTTGATGTAATATTCCCTTTTCTAAGGCCACCTTTGTAGTAGAGTTTTCTCCCTCCTCTATGATACCTGTGTAATGATTACCAGGGTTAGTTGGGGGTGTTTTTGTAGGACCAAATAATTCTGAAAGTGATTTCGTACTTTGAATAAATCTCCCCTTACTATCTCTAGGTATACCTCTACTTTTGCACATAAGAAAGAGAAAAAGCACTACAAAAATTTACTAAAGACAACTAGACTTTGGAGCAACCCCACCATAGTGGACGCGTGGCTCTTCACTCACATCTTACCATACACTCTCCACCCTCTGATTTCCCTGCAAAATACTTATCACACATAAATATTAAAAAGGTATATCTTGGACTGTTTGCAACTCCCTGACAACAACGCAAAAAATGTTAGGGGTTTTATATGTCATTGGATTCCCTAAATTTAGAATTGTCAACCAGAGTTCATAATATTTGAGTTACAATACATTATGGATAAGATCTAGATTTATCCTATGTTGACTCAGTACAAATTTATGTGCAGAATAACCAAACTTTGTTCCTAATGTAAAATCGTCACACCGAAATTTGCTGAAGTGAAGAAAACTATTACACTTTTTAATTTCATACAATCCAAATTGCTAATTTATCCTCAATTATTATGCAGCTAGCTAAAGATTCTTGCATAAATAAAATTAGAAATCATCACAAACCATGTTCTCAATCTAATTTAACAACTCACTCTATTCAGAAATCACTATACAAAACTAACCCCAGGGTGCTAGAAATCGAAGAGTAAACTCAACACTGTTCTAAAAAATCATTCACACTACTTCCTATTTAACAAATCCTTTCAAAATGAACTAAGAAATTGAGAAAATAACACATGGCTTTCTAATTCAGAATTAACTGAGTAATTAAATGGAACACAATTTTATAATTATATGAGCAAGTAAGAAAATGACTCACAGGTTCTAAATCGATAAATCTAACTCAAAATTAACTATGAAATCAAATGGATGACACACTGCTTCATCAAATAATTAACACATTGTAAATGGAGGGTTGTTCTCCAAATGTTTAACACACAGTGTTCCTGGTAAAATGAATGGCATACTATTCCTAATCAATCCTCACATGAGTTCAAACTGAATATCATCTACAAGGGTTTCTTGCCAAAAATATACAAATCCACATATGATCAAGTTGAACATAGTTACCGATCAAACGAGAAAATGACCTAGTACCCATTTTTTTGAGGTGGCAAAAAATCACTCGATTTTGGAAAGTGTTGATTCAGAATAAACAAATTTTTTTTTTGAGCATATTTTTGGCACTTTAAATTTTCTTATGTATCAAGTATGAACATTTTGTTTTAAATGTTATCGAGAAGAGCTGCGGCGGAACGAAAATGAACCCTAGCTGTTCAGACGCCCCCTTCCCTCCTCTGGCCACCGTCTGGACACGGCTCGGCCCCATCGATGATGGCGTAGAGTGTTTCAGGCAAAAATCGCAGATCTACGACCTCACCGCGACTCCGACTGTCTTCAAGGTTCTTTCGAAGGCTCCCCGCCCCCTGTGCCATTCGGCTCTGGACTTTGTGGCCGCCGACTCTCAGCCATCTGCCGCTGCATGTGGCTACAGCTACCCCCATCGGATTGCAGGCGCATGGGTCAAGAGCGAACCTGCAGAACACGCATTCATTTTTCTCCAAGCGGTGGCACTTGGAAATAATTTCTTTACCCTGGAAGATTGCTTACTTGTATTTACTTCTTCTTTATCCCCCCTGAACTGCGTCTGGATGCTCTTTTGGGTGGAACGCAATATCAGATTCGGCGTCCCTAGGACTCCCGCCTCCTCTCCTCTCTATCCCCTGCGGCAAACGCAGGAAAAGAAGGCCCTTCAAAGCTCCAGCCGCCTGTTGTTTCAGATCCAGATCAAGCTTATATCTGGCAAAACCCTGCTACAATGGGTGAGAGCGACGGATCTAGTGCAAGACCTCAAGCAGGCTCTGGAAATCAAGCTGGGGATTCCCTCTGCAGCACAGCGACTTCTCCACGAAGGTAAACAACTCGAGGATCTCTACCCCTTGTCTTTTTACAGCATTAAGAGAAATACCTCCATTGCTCTTACCCTTCGTCTAAGAGGGGGCGCTGTAGGACAGTCATCCTCAGCTGAGGCATTTTCTTACAAGGACGCTGTCCATGCTAAGATGCCTAAGAGAACAGCTCCACCTGCTCAAGCTCCCAAGCCTTTCCTGGTGGATAAACTGGAGGAAACCCCCTCCATAGAAATAAAGCATCCATCGCTGGATGAGCAAACCCAACATTTTGCGGAACATGGCATTATCTGCAGGTTTAATGGGCTATGGCCACGCACAGCAGACCTCTACCAATGGATCCACTCTAATTGGACCAACAATTGCAAGGTTCTGCTATGCTCAAAGGGATTTTTCATCGTAGTGTTTGGCTTCGATGAGGACTATCAAAAAGCCTTAACTGGGGGCCCATGGTTCTGGGGTGCAGCTGGTTTATTCCTCACTCCTTGGTTCCCAGATTTCGATCCCTCTACAGCAGTTATCACCAAACTCCCCATCTGGGTCAGACTTCCAAACCTCCCAGCGAATCTATGGCACTTTGCGGTATTCCAAGGGATTGGCAACTCTCTAGGCCGCCTTTTAGACACAGACGTCTCTAGAGGGGAAAAGGGCTTATACACTTTTGCCAGGATCTGTGCAGAAATAGACATAAGCAAAGGTCTCCCAGACCAGATCAATCTCAAAATTGGAGATTTCCATTGGACTCAAACTTTGGATTACGAGAACACAGCCTTTCGCTGCCGCAATTGCCATCATACAGGCCACCTTCAGAGCTCTTGTCCCACAATGCCAGCCCAAAAGAAGAAAGCCAATACTAAGCAGAAATCCAAAAGCTGGAAGCCTCATGATCCTCCTCCCATGGACGATTTTGACTTCAGCTCCGATGAATAGGAAGAGAATAAGGAAGGTGTGGCAGCAGCGTCGGAACCGGATCCGTCCTCGGCAGGTCCTGTGGTTTCGTCCGTCATACCAGCCTCTCAGAAAAGGAACCATGAATCCTCCACCTCGGACTCAGACAAGGAAACCTCTCCGTCGGCTCATCTCAGTTTGCAAATCATGCCAGCTCAGCAAAATCCTCCTGAGTGGGTGAAAGTTGGTAAAAAGAAAGGGAAAAAATGCAGAATAGTGGATTCTGCACATGTTGGGTAGAATCCTCTGTTCAGATCCTGCTCTTTTATTCCTCTTGTTTCTTCTTGCTCAGCATTGTTCTCTACTCTTTCTCTCTTAGGAGCCGAGGTGGACAACCAATCCTTTCCGGCTGCCTATGTTCTTGCTTCTCTTGTTTGTAACCTCGCATTGTACCATACGTTCTCTTAATAGAATTAGTTTTTACTGAGAAAAAAAAAACATTTTGTTTTAAATGTTAATGATTTTCATGCTAGTTTTGAAAAGTGTTGATGCAACATCAACACAAATTCTTTTAGTGGGCTTATTTTTGACACTTTAAATTTTTTTATGTATCTAGTATGAACATTTTTTTTTGTTATTGATTTTCATGCTGATTTTGAAAAGTGTTGATGCAACATCAACACAAATTTTTTTAGAGGGCTTATTTTTGACACTTTAAATTTTTTTATGTATCTAGTATGAACATTTTTTTTTGTTAGTGATTTACATCTTGATTTTGAAAAGTGCTAATGCAATATCAACCGTTTTGTTTAGAAGACTTATTTTTTACACTTTAAATTTTATAATGTGTTAAGTGTAGATATTTTTTTTTTAATGTTGGTGATTTTCATGTTGATAATAAAACATAAAAAATAAAATAAAATAAAACATGACAAAAAAATCAAATATAAAAAAGAAAAACAATAAAAAATAACAAAATTAACTTGTAAAAAAAACCAATAAAAAGTATCAAAAAATTCAAATATTAAAAAAAAATAAAAATAATAAAAATAACCACAAAAAATAATGCAAGTGAAAACAAATATTCAAAAAAAATAAAAACAATAAAAAGACACAAAAAATAATACAAGTAAAAAAAAAAAAAAATACAAAAAGACAAAAATATGAAAAAATTAGTCGTAAAATTTAAAAATTAAAATAAAAAACAATATAAAATAAAAAATAGAAAATATTTGAAAAAATACAACACAATTTAAGAAAAAAATAAAAAAAAATTAACAACAAAAAAAATGAAAAACAAATTTTTTGAAGTTAAAAAAATAAAATAGAAATAATAAAAAAAAATTATATTAAAAAAAATTAACATTAAAATAAAAAATATTTAAAAAACAAAAATTAAATATTAAACGGAAACATTACAATATAAATCATTTAAAAAAAAAATATAGAAAAAAAAGGCCCTAGGGTGGCAGGGGCCGATTCTCGGAATCAGCCCTTGCCACCGTAGGGCCTGTTGGGCGGCACGGGTGGCAAGGGCCGATTACGGAATCGACCCTTGCCACACCCAAGCTGGCTGGGCCATGAGGGTGGGCGGCGAGAGGGTTGCACGCAGCTCCTTCCCAGCCCACCCCCGCGGCCCAGTCGGCTGGGTTCATAGGGGCCGACTGGGTCGGTTGCAAGGGCCAACTACGGAGACCGCCCAGTCTGCCCCATTCCATTGCGGGGCCGCATGAGATGAAAAAAAAAAAAAGGCCCTGGTGTGGCAGGGGCCGATTCCGGGAATCAGCCCTGCCACCATAAGGCCTTTTTTTTAGTTTTTGTTTTCCATTTCTTTTTCATTTCTTTTTTATTTCTTTTCTTTTACTTTTTTCTTTTTAAATCGGCCTTGGGGTGGTAGGGGATGATTCCCGAAATCGGCCCCTGCCACCCTAGGGCCTTTTTTCACTTTTTTTTTTTTTTATTTTCTGTTTTTTAAATCAGGCCTTGGTGTGGCAGGGGTTGATTCACGGAATCGACCCCTACCACCACAGGGCTTTTTTTCCATCTTTTTTTTTTCAATTTATTTATTTTTTATTTTTTTTAATGATTAGTACGGAGAATATTTTCTTTTTTAATGTTTTATTTTACTTTTTATTTTATATTTTAATTTTGTTATTGTTTTTATATTCATTTTCATTTTTTTTATTATTTTGTTTTTTTGTTTTTTTTTTTTTAACTTTAAAAAATAATAATAATAAATAAATAAATAAAATAAAATAAAATAAAAAATAAAAAATAAAATAAAATGTTTTTTATTTGTTTTTGCTAAAAAAAAATTTCTTAAATTATGTTAAATTTTCTCCATTTTTTCCATTTTTTTAAATTTTTTTTTTAATTTTTAATTTTTTTTTGTTTAATTTTTCAAATTTTACTAGTAAATTTTGATTTTTTTTTTTACATTTTATAGTTCTTTTTTTTCTCCTTTTTCTTTAATGTATTTTTTATATTTGATATTTTTTATTATGTTTTTTATTTATTATTTTATGGTTTATTGCTTATTATTATTATTTTTAAAATTTTGTTTTGTTTTTTGTTTTTTTTTTTCGTTTATATTTTCTTGCAATATTTGAAAATTTGCTTTTTTGTATTATTTTTTGTGTTTTTTTTAATATTTGAATTATTTGATATTTTTTTTTAAGTTGATTTTTTTTACAAGTTATTTTTGTTTTCTTTTTACTTCTTCTTTCTTTCGTTTTTTCCTTTCTCTTTTTAAGGTGTTTTAGTCATATTGTTTTTCCATAATGTCATGTTTGAATTAGTTTGAAAACTTATTTTTTTTTGTAGACATAATCTTTGGTTTTAATTCCATGGTTGAAAAATTGTCGATATTTTAATGTTTTTCCAAGTCATGAATATTTTATCTTTAATGCTATTGTTGAAAACAATTATAAGTATTTTTTCTCAAATTCATGCTTGAAAATTGTTGGAAATTTAAAGATTTTTAGAGTCATGATATTTTATTTTTAACGTCATTATTAAAAAATGTTGAAAATTAACCGTGAAAAAAAATTCCCTGGGATGGTAGGGGACGATTCCGGGAATCAGCCCCTACCACCATAGGGCCTTTTTTGCGTTTTTTTTTTTTTCAATTTTTTTATATATTTTTAATTTTTCTTTTTTTTAGATCGGGCCTAGGCTGGCAGGGGCTAATTCCCCGACCCCTGCCACCCTAGGTCCTTTTTTTATATATATATTTTTTATATTTGATTTTTTTGTTATGTTTTTTATTTTTTATTTTACGTTTTATTACTTATTATTATTATTTTTTAAATTTTCTGTTTTTATTTTTTATTGTTTATATTCTTTTGCAATATTTGAAAATCTGCTTTCTTGTATTATTTTTTATGTTTTTTTTAATATTTGAATTATTTGATATTTTTTATTTTTGTGTCTTTTTTTTAATATCTGAATTATTTGATATTTTTTTATTTTTTTGTTTTTTTTATTTTTTTATTTTTACAGGATATTTATGTTTTTTTTTACTTTTTTATTGTTTTTTTCTTTTTTTTTTTTAAGTTTTTTAGTCATATTTTTTTCCATAATGTCATGTTTCAAATATTTTGAAAACCTAATTTTCTTTTCTATTCAATCTTTGGTTTTAATTCCATGCTTGAAAAATTGCCAATATTTTAATGTTTTTCTAAGTCATGAATATTTTATCTTTAGTGCTATGGTTGAAAAGAGTTATAAGTATTTTTTCTCAAGTTCATGCTTGAAAATTGTTGGAAATTTAAAGATTTTCAAAGTCATGATATTTTATTTTTAACGTCATTATTAAAAAATGTTGAAAATTAACCCTAAAAAAAAACGTTACTCCAGCATCAACACTTTTCATTTTTAGCCTGCTTTTTCATGTTTTTTGGGGGTTTTTGGGCTAGAGTACCCATTTTGAGCTAATAGTTCTCGTTTGATCGGTAACTATGTTGTTATTTCATTTACAATAAAGGATTCAAATTAAAACTGTAAGAACTTGTTCCTCATAAATTTGTTTTAAACTGAAGCCTACTTCTTCAAACTTACAGAATCTTGAGATGAACCAAAGAAATCAATAGATGCAGAAAATACATATGAAGATGATTTACAAACTCGCAAAAACTCAATAAACATTGAACCAGTTATCATAACTTTCAGATCTACGAGAGATTTCAAATGAAATGTTGGCATTATGATTTCTGGTTTGGCTCTATGGTTCATGTGTTGTACTTGATGGCAACTCATACAGGTGGCAAAACTCTGATCAGGCTCTCAAAATGATAAAAATTAAGAGGTCCGCATGTGCTCAGTGAAAAGCGTGCGTACCCGCAGATACTCCGTGCAGGAAATGCGATCATACCCGCAGCTTACCCGTTCAGAAGGTGTGGTCCCCCAGTTCACTCACTTCAAGGCGGAGAAGCGCGCTCATATGGGGTTTCTTATGTATGGCCCGTGGTATTTAGCCCGTCGTTCATGATCCTATGGTTTTGGCCCGTGGTATAGGATCTAATTTAGCCCCGGTTTGGATCCCTTGTTTTGGTTATTTGATGGTTTTGTCTCATGGTGTGAATGAGGGCTTGACTATAAATAGGGAAGGAGATCACTTGGCCAATGTATCTTTTGCAAATTGAATATCTTAAGATCTGAAATATTGGGTTATCGGTTTAAAAGCTTGATCTATATAAAAGTGAAGTTGAAAGTGAATCTATGAAGTGTGATCTCTCGGGCGCATGATCAGATCTGGGCATCTGACTATCTGTGGCACACTGGTGGACTGCCAATTTGGCCCTAATCAGAGGTTCGCAGGTGATTAACGGTGCAAGTGCGGGGGTACGCACAGCAGAAGAAGGCGCAGTGCATGGGTACGCAGCACGACAGAAGTCCAGGTGCGGTGGTTCGCAGTGAAGAGAAAGCAGAAGCGCGGAGGTACGCTGTGCGACAGAAGCCGCAGGTGCGGGGACACAGTGAAAGTACACGGCGCGATAGAAGAAGTAACTGCGGAGGCACAGTGAAAGTACGCGGCGCGATAGAAGCAGTGGGTGCGGGGGCACAGTATAGGTACGCGGCACATTTAAAGGCACAGTGTGTGGATACGCAGTGCTGTTCAAGGCTCTATGCGGGGATATGCAGAGGTGCATGAGGTGAAGTGCGTAGCAACGCATGCCAGATAAAGAAAAACTGCGGATCTGTATTAAGGCATTTATTTGACTGACCTTTCTCTGTTGATAAGGTGTTCTGGATTTTGTTTACTGATCTTGTTACTGCAGTTGACTGGGTGATTTACTTGTACATGATGATCACTTGATGTTTATGGATCCAGTTTGAAAATTTATGAAAAGTGATCGTTGAAAGAAAAGAAATAGGGGGTTGTAGCTCCCTTCTAAGAGAGACTGGAAAATGAGAGAGAGTTGTAGCTCTCTGCAGGTTGCAGCCTGCGTACTGGTAAAGGACTGCACCAGTACAAAATCATTGTAAAAGGAGTTTCTAATTTGAAAGAAGATAGAGACATATTGCAGCAGGTGGTTTTCACCCACATTGGGTTTCCACCTTATATCTGGTGTTCTTTGGTGTGACTATCTGTTTTTCTTGTTCATGCTCATTATTTTATGGTACTGACATACAAAAATAATTCAAAATATAAATAAGGAAGATTTATTAAAAGAACTTGATAATACTGATTCACCCCCCCCCCCCTCTCAATATTATTTCCAACAATTGGTATCAGAGCAGGTCCTTTAGAGAAGCTTGATCGCTTGAAGGAAGATCACTCATCATGAGCAACTACGAGAGGGAAGCATCAATCAGGCCACCAATTTTTGATGGGACAAACTTCAATTATTGGAAGGTAAGAGTTACTGCCTATCTTCAATCTCTTGGTACAGAAGTTTGGGATATCATAGATACAGGCTACGCTTTTCCTTCAGCTACTCCTACAGATCCGGCCAAAAAGAAGAAATATGAAACAAATGCTAAAGAAGACAATACTCTGCTGGGATGCTTATCTCAAACAGAATTTGTGAAGGTTATGCAATATAAATCCGCAAAAGAAATATGGGACAAGATTGTCTTGAGCTACGAAGGAGATGAACAGGTAAAGCGTGCTAAACTTCAAACCCTCAGGATTCAGTATGAGAATCTCAGAATGTATAATGATGAAAGCGTGGCTAACTATTTCCTTCGTGTAGACGAGATTGTTAATTGCATGAAAAACTTGGGTGAAGAAATAAAAGAGGCTATTGTGGTTGAAAAAGTTCTAAGATCATTGTCCCCCAAGTTTGAATCTAAAGTGTCTGCAATAGAAGAAAAGGAAAATCTACAAACTCTTACTATGTCTCAGCTACACGGAATTCTAACTGCTTATGAAATGAGAAAGGGAGGTCCATCAGATAGGAGAGAAGCTGCTTTCAAGGCTTTAGGCAAAGGAGACTACTATGAAGCAAGTCACGTGCCAGAAGAAGAAGAAGAATCAAATTTTGTCACAAATCTTCAACGGGGTACTGGAAGGTTCAGAGGTAAGTTACCTTTTAAATGTTTTTCTTGTGGAAGAGTAGGTCATTATGCTGCGAAATGTCCTCATAAGGATAAGATTGACAAAGGAAAGGAACCTGCTAGATGGAACAAGAAACAGAATGCAAATAAGAAAACCTACTACACTCATGAAGATAGTGATGGTCTATCAAATAGTGATGAAGATGAACGAGGTAATGATTATAAACTTTTAATGGCATTTGAAGATGATGATTGCATGGATGCTATAGATGTGGATAGTTTTTATGAAGAAATTTCTCGACTCAAAACATGTATAGAAGAAAACAATATGATCATTGATACCCTACAATTTCAAATTGATGAAAAAGAAAAATATCTTGAAAAGTTAGAAGGTGAAATTGTTGGTCTTAGAAAAGGGATTGAGAAAACAAAGGCTATTAATCTTAAGTTTGTCAAAGGATCCGAAACTCTGGATGAGATCATCAATGTACAATGTTCTCCTCTAAACAAGACAGGTCTGGGCTATAATGGAGAAACTTCTCAACCATCCACCTCAAAGAGTTATCTTGATGCAGCAAGAAGGAATGAGCAAAAGCACAATGGAGATCACCAGGTAAAACAGGGACGAATTACATCAAGAACAAACAAGGACTATCAGGTAAACCAGGGGCAATCCATCTTAAGGATGAACAAAAGCTACAACCAGCCACAGGTAAAATCCTCTCAATTTGCTTCAAGAATGGATGACAATAGAAATTACAATCATTTTGCCGGAAGATTTGATAACCGCAGAAGTTTCTTCAATGGACAATGCTTCTCTTGCCATAACTTTGGTCACAAAGCAGCTCAATGTGTTGCATATAAAACAATCATGACCAGAGAAGATCAAAAACAAAGAAGTATGACCGGGATTACAAAGAGGACCTATAACAACTTTTCGGCTCTTGAAAATGAAGTTGAATGTTCTATTTGCAATAACTTTGGTCATGAAGATTCTGAATGCAGGAGCAGGTTTCAGCAGACAAAGGAACAAGCCTCAAGCACCAAAACATGGAGAATAAAGGAACCACAAACAGAAAGATGTGGGATAGCATTTTATGCAGAGGGACAGGAAAATCTATGGTACATTGACAGTGGATGTTCGAAGCATATGACAGTTGATAAAGAAAAACTTGAATCATATTCTGCTTTAGAAAAGGGAAAGAAAGTTTCTTTTGGAAATGATACTCCTGCAGCTATAAAAGGAAAAGGCACTGCTCAGTTAAAAGAAAAGGTCAAAGCTGGAAATGTTTTGTATGTTGATGGATTGAAGCATAATCTTCTGAGTGTCAGCCAAATGTGTGATCAAGGAACCGAGGTGATATTTAGATCAAATGGATGTCTTGTTCGTGATCTTGATACAGGTGAAACAGTGATCAAAGGTAAAAGAACTCCAAATAATCTATACATATTTGAAGAAGGACAACAACAATGCTATCTGAGCAAGGATGATGAACACTGGTTATGGCACCGGAGATTGGGGCATCTAAGCTTTTCACAAATAAGGAAAGCATGCAAATATCAGGCAGTTCGTGGTCTTCCAGATATCAAAATTCCAGACAACACCATATGCAAATCATGTCAGTTTGGAAAGCAAACCAGTACTAACTTTCTGGAGAAGGAAGGATCAGCTAGCATGCCTCTTGAGCTAGTACATACAGATGTATGTGGTCCATTCAGGAAAAGGACACCTCGAGGAGAAGAATACTTGATATTATTCATTGACGATTTCTCCAGGTTTGTCTGGTTAGGACTTATGAAGCACAAAGATGAAGCATTCGAAAAATTCAAATCCTTTAAAGCCTTGGTTGAAAATGAATCAGGATACAAAATTAAGTGCCTCAGGTCCGACAGAGGTGGGGATTTTACCTCAAATGAATTTTTCGATTTCTATGAAGAACATGGGATAGGAAGAGAATTCTCTACAGCTAGAACTCCTCAGCAAAATGGAGTGGTGGAAAGAATGAACAGAACAGTCCAACAAATGGCTCGTGCTATGCTTGATGAGTCTGCAACTCTCGCAACTTTCTGGGGTGAAGTTTCATATGTTGCGGTTGTTATTCTCAACAAAACAAATGTCCGGGTGAACAACACTCAAACCCCTCATGAGCTCTGGTATGGTGAGACTCCTTCGGGAAAGCACTTCAAAATCTTTGGGAGCAAATGCTATATTAAGAATACTGATGAGCAACTTGGCAAACTTGAACCTAGAGCAGATGAAGGAATTCTTCTTGGTTATTCTCCACACAGCAAAGCATACAAGTGCTATAATAAAAGACTTGGAAGAATTGTTGACAGCATTGATGTAGTGGTTGATGAGAAGGGATACATTCCTAGGCAAGTAAATCATGAAAATATCGAAGAAGATGAAGACTACCCTCAAAGACAGAATGATGAAGAAGAAGAACCTCAAGAAGAACCAAAGGAGCAGATAAGGATAGAAGAGAAGACTCCATCCAGGTTTGTTCAGAAGAATCATCCAGAATCTCAGATTTTGGGACAGAAAGAAGCAGGTGTACAAACAAGAAGAACAATTGCAGAAGCTTCAAGCTATTTCGCATTACTCTCTTCCACTGAACCACAAAATGTGAAAGAGGCATGCAAAGATGAATGTTGGGTCAAAGCAATGGATGAAGAACTTGAGCAGATCGAAAAGAACAACACTTGGGAGTTGGTTCCTAGACCAAAGGATAAGAATGTTATAGGGACAAAATGGGTCTTCAAAAATAAATTGAATGAAAATGGAGAAGTAATTAGAAACAAGGCCAGACTTGTTTGTAAAGGGTATGCGCAGCAAGAAGGAATAGATTTTGAAGAAACTTTTGCTCCTGTTGCAAGACTTGAGGCCATCTGAATGTTCCTTGCTCTCTCAAGCTTTCAAAACTTCAAAGTATTTCAAATGGACGTGAAATCAGCCTTTCTGAATGGAGACTTGGAAGAAGAAGTATACATTGAGCAACCAGATGGTTTCATTCTTGGAAATGATCCAAATCTTGTATGCAGATTAAAAAAGGCTCTCTATGGTCTCAAACAAGCTCCAAGGGCTTGGTACTATCATTTGGACAAATATCTTCATCAACAAGGCTTTTCAAAATGATCGGCAGATAGCAATCTTTATATAAAAGTTGAAAACGACAAATTGCTAATACTTGTTGTGTATGTAGATGACATTATCTTTGGCAGCAATGAAGAAGCTATGAGTCAAAGCTTTGCCTTGGTAATGCAGAAAGAATTCGAAATGTCCTTGCTGGGAGAACTGACATATTTTCTTGGTTTGCAAATCCAACAAAAGGAAGGAGGGATCTTTTTGTCTCAAACCAAGTATCTCAAGCAGATTTTGAAGAAATATGGCATGGAAGATGCAAAACCAGTATGTACACCCATGGTCACAGGATGTAGCCTCAGTGCAAATGATGAATCAGCAGCAGTGCATCAACCAACCTACAGATCTATGATTGGAAGTCTACTTTATTTGACAGGTACCCGACCAGACATCATGCATGCAGTGGGAATAGTTGGAAGATTTTAGGCAAAATCCAAAGGAAACTCATCTTCAGGCAGTAAAGAGAATCTTCAAATATCTTCAAGGAACTCAAAACTATGGCTTATGGTATCCTAGAGATACAGATCTCACACTTCATGCTTATATAGATGCAGATTGGGCCGGAAGAGTGGATGACAGGAAGAGCACAAGTGGTGGTGCATTCTTTATGGGTTCCAGATTAGTATCTTGGTTCAGCAAGAAACAAAGTTTGATTGCCTTGTCTACAGCTGAAGCGGAATATGTTGCTGCTGCATCTTGCTGCACTCAACTCCTTTGGATGATGCAGACCTTGTGGGATTTTCAAATGACTTGTACACCACCTATCTCCATCTTATGTGATAATACAAGTGCAATCAGCATTTCAAAGAACCCAATCATGCATTCAAAGACCAAGCACATACCAATCAAGTATCACTTTCTCCAGGAACAAGTGCTTGAACAAAAGGTCAAGTTGGAGTATGTTCCTTCTAAAGAACAGGTTGCTGATATACTCACCAAACCATTGCCCAGGGAGGCCTTTGAATACCTCAGGCAAAAGCTAGGGGTTGTTGATGCATCATCTTGTTGTTGAATCTCATCTGTTGTTGTATGTGAGGATCATATGGGGTATACATTTGATGGCACAGGTTCAGGGGGAGCATATAATGCATTGTTTGCATTATGATAGAAGTACAAAAGGAGATCATGGATGCTGATCCAAATATCGTTGCAATATGTCTCTATCTCTTTCATGTTCATTTATGGTGTTTGGTGATCATTCTTTTGCAAATCTGGTCTATAATCGGGGGGAGCATGTTCTCAGGGGGAGTATAACCCTTTGCCCTTGATGTCAAAGGGGGAGAATGACATGGAGAATCTTGAGGTTGCCATCAAGTCCAAAGGGGGAGATTGTTGGCATTATGATTTCTGGTTTGGCTCTATGGTTCATGTGTTGTACTTGATGGCAACTCATACAGGTGGAAAAAATCTGTCCAGGCTCTCAAAATGATAAAAATTAAGAGGTCCGCATGTGCTCAGTGAAAAGCGTACGTACCCGCAGATACGCCGTGCAGGAAATGCGGTCATACCCGCAGGTTACCCGTTCAGAAGGTGCGGTCCCCCAGTTCACTCACTTCAAGGCAGAGAAGCGCACTCATATGGGGTTTCTTATGTATGGCCCATGGTATTTAGCCCGTCGTTCATGATCCTATGGTTTTGGCCCGTGGTATAGGATCTAATTTAGCCCCAGTTTGGATCCCTTGTTTTGGTTATTTGATGGTTTTGTCCCATGGTGTGAATGAGCGCTTGACTATAAATAGGGAAGGAGATCACTTGGCCAATGTATCTTTTGCAAATTGAATATCTTAAGATCTGAAATATTGGGTTATCGGTTTAAAAGCTTGATCTATATAAAAGTGAAGTTGAAAGTGAATCTATGAAGTGTGATCTCTCGGGCGCATGATCAGATCTGGGCATCTGACTATTTGTGCAACACTGGTGGACTGCCAATTTGGCCCTAATCAGAGGTTCGCAGGTGATTAACGGTGCAAGTGCGGGGGTACGCACAACAGAAGAAGGCACAGTGCGTGGGTACGCAGCGCGACAGAAGTCCAGGTGTGGTGGTTCGCAGTGAAGAGAAAGCAGAAGCGTAGAGGTACGTTGTGCGATAGAAGCCGCAGGTGCGGGGACACAGTGAAAGTACGCGACGCGATAGAAGAAGTAACTGCGGAGGCACAGTGAAAGTACGCGGCGCGATAGAAGCAGTGGGTGCGGGGGCACAGTATAGGTACGCGGCGCATTTAAAGGCACAGTGCGTGGATACACAGTGCTGTTCAAGGCTCTATGCGGGGATACGCAGAGGTGCATGAGGTGAAGTGCGTAGCAACGCATGCCAGATAAAGAAAAACTGCGGATCTGTATTAAGGCATTTATTTGACTGACCTTTCTCTGTTGATAAGGTGTTCTGGATTTTGTTTACTGATCTTGTTACTGCAGTTGACTGGGTGATTTACTTGTACATGATGATCACTTGATGTTTATGGATCCAGTTTGAAAATTTATGAAAAGTGATCCTTGAAAGAAAAGAAGTAGGGGGTTGTAGCTCCCTTCCAGGAGAGACTGGAAAACGAGAGAGAGTTGTAGCTCTCTGCAGGTTGCAGCCTGCGTACTGGTAAAGGACTGCACCAGTACAAAATCATTGTAAAAGGAGTTTCTAATTTGAAAGAAGATAGAGACATACTGCAGCAGGTGGTTTTCACCCACATTGGGTTTCCACCTTATATATGGTGTTCTTTGGTGTGACTCTCTGTTTTTCTTGTTCATGCTCATTATTTTATGGTACTGACATACAAAAATAATTCAAAGTATAAATAAGGAAGATTTATTAAAAGAACTTGATAATACTGATTCACCCCCCCCTCTCAGTATTATTTCCAACATGAAATTCAAATATGATTCTAAGTACATAAATTCTGAAAATTACCAACGAAAGGAAACAAACATTTAAGTACAGTTCTGCTAAATGAATTCACAACACACCTTCTACTTAACCAAAATTGTTACAAAACTTGGTCGAAGTCTGTGGTGGGCGCTTGCCACAACCGGAAACAAGTTTAACTTAACTCAATAACTTACAGATCAAGAAGACATAAATCCATGAATATATGTAGAAGTTGACACAACTATATTAAAACCTTCAATAGAACATGAGTCCAAGAGTTTCAAACTTAAAACAAAACAAATTCAAATGGTGTTTAGTCACAATCTCCTCGTCACTGATTCATTCTATGTGTGTAACCCGTCATACAAACATTGGGCGTTTTCAAATATTTTAGGCCTGAAAAATGGTGACAAACAAATGACCAAGAAAAGTAAATACATATGTGATCTAGACTAATTTAAGCTAAGCTAAATCCCAGGATCACTTCATCCACATCATATCTACATTGTTCTATTTGTGATGCTATTTTTGGACTGATAAAACTAACTACACGCTCACAAACAAGAGAAGCTATATTCAAGATGTCAACAGTTGACTGGTACCGAACCTGGAATAGAATACTGAATAGAGTATCGAACTAACTAAAAAATGGATGCTTGATGTATTCCTTGAACTGGGTGTTGGGTCTCTGATGACCTGTCCATTTACTCAAGTTCCATCCCTATATTTAAGAATCTCATCTATAAATCAGTCAATTAATAAGTCAAGAAATATAAATTCATTTAAAACCTACTTAAATTAACCAAAGATATGTGAAAACAACCTTGATTAGTGATTCTTACCTCCACTGTAAAATAACACAGTTTAGCCAATGCAGAGAGGTTTCAAGGTGTCAAAAAGGGTAAAGTAGGATAGGTTATGGTAAAAATAGTAGGATAGGATGTAAAAAAGGGTAACAATAGTATGGCCCAACACCTTAAAAATAGATAAAAGAATACTCTACACCTTTAATTTTTTAATGATCATAAGAAGGGCATAAATGAAGCTTGTTCTAGAGGAACAAGTGGTATAAAGGATAGCAACTAGTTTTGAGATGACAGAACCACCCTTAGTATAAGGAAGAAAAGAGGCTAGCAAATAATACCACTCATCATAGGGCTTCCTCTAGGAAAAGTAAGAACACAAAGTGAATGAAAATGATGGGCCAAGCATAATGTGACAATGGTGATGAAATGAGACCAAGGTTTATTAGCATGCATAAGTAAGGCTAATAATTCATAGCAGCCACAAGGTATAAAATTAATGGAATACTCTCAAGGTAAGGACATAAGATGATGAATAAGAGTAAATGAGGTTCAAATTCTAAGTCATGGTGAGACAAAAGGGGGGATTCCAAGATGGGAAAATAAAATTGCATGGGCACCATCATAGAATAGAGATGCTAATCTAGGGAATCCATGGTAGGACATACTTCCAAGTTACAACTTGCAAAAAGAGAAGTGGTAATATCACAAATTGATGGGGTCAGACCTAAGGCACAATGAAGATGGAAGTTATGGTGAATGGTGAAACAGAGATGGTAGTGATATATTTATCCTTATATGCCAAGTTTAAGAGAAATAGACCTAAGGTCTAGTATATGTCGAAATCAAAACACCATCCTATCCTATAAAATTCGTCTAGAAAGAATAGACCTATGGTTAAATCACATAATGAAATAAATAAAACATGCATTAGGAAAAATCATGACCATATGTTTTTTATTTTTTGGGTTTTATAATTTTTTTTTGGATTTTTAGCATATATGATGTACTAGAAAGGTGCTCATGTCACACACAAAACTAAAATGAAAATAAATATGTACAAAGAACAACATGGAATGATGACGAATGAAGAAAAATATAAATACAAGGAGGAGTAGTGATGACGATGGGAGATAGGGTTTTTGAAGAAATAATGTTTTTAAGGAGTGCTGGAAACCATCATTTGATGGGTGATAAGGTAGAAATATTGGATGGAAGCACTATGGTCTTCGCATGGAAAATTGTATAAGCATCGTGCTCCAAGATGCAAGAGGCCACAACTCCTAGTAAACAGATTCTAATCTCAAGGGATTCCAAGCCCGTTGAGACCATGTTGGGGCTAAAAACACTATCTGGAATGCTCATATACAAGAATGATATGGCATGGATGGAACCTTCAATTAGAGGATTATAAAATACATCGAGCACAAAATTCTCATAAATAGTGCGTCCACTCGTGGGGTTTATATTGAGAACATACTTCATGCACAGATGGGATTGTAGGTTGGTCTCTCCATTTTCATCAAGGTCATGGAGGCGTCATCAACCATCATCTTGCATGGCTCATATCTACAAGGAGAATCCCCCCACTCACACCAATATGGATGGGACAAAAGAAAGGAAGAGTGATAACAAGAGGACTTCTAGATCTTCATTATGAATCTAAGTGGGAAGTTTTCCCATCTATAGGTCATGAAATTGGATTTAGTGATAAAGCTAAAGTAGTGTATAGAAATTAGGTTGGGCATTCCTATAAATACATAGTGTCTTTCTTTTAAGGAAATTTGCTTCAATATTTTTCTTAAATGAAGGATAATTACTACATTTCAAGAAACTCCACTATAATCTTGAACCTCGGGTTACATGGAGGTACTTTGGGATCTAGGTACCCTGGAGGTCCCATATCCTATAAGGATGTGATGCAAGGTAAAGGCTCATATCCATAAGATCTACCTCAATATAACCCATGACCTTACATTATTGAGAAAATTAAACAAGTACCTAACATGGAGGTCAACCTAGTAGAGGTAAACCATTTTTTTCCTACTCTCTAATCTAGGGCTACGTTTTGCAAATTCAATAGTTTTTTTCCTTGATATGATGTTTTTCACTAGTGGTTATTTTCAACTTGGACCCCCAACTATGATATCTACCTATGCTCTAAGGGTTTCTTTGTTGATCAATTTAATACTTGGAATGATTTTGAGAGAGTATTGAAATATGGGCCTTGGTTTGTGGGAAGAGATGGGATCCTCATTACCCCTTGGTTCCCAGATTTTGATGCCACAAAATTGTTGGTCTCAATAATTTAGGTTTGGGTTAGACTACCAAATATACGTTTTCCTTTCTAGCATCAAAAGTTTCTAGATAAAATCAGAAACACCCTGAGGTCATTCAAAAAGATGGATCTTGAAAGAATGGAGCAAGGTTTATTTAGCTCACAAGAATATGTGTTGAAATAGACCTCAGTAAATGTCTTCCTAACTGCATTCGTCTGAAACACAAAATAGTTAAATGGTGAAAATACAACATTCGGATGTCAGATATATTACCAAACAAGTCATTTACAGAACACCTGGCCACAAGCAAAAAAAATCCAAAAAAAGAAAAAAGGGCAAGCTCGCAAATCATAAGGGTGGTTGCCCTGAAATCCCTGCCTCATAGAGAAATAAGAATAAACCATGGATAACCCCCCAAATCAAGTACGAGGGTAAATTCCGATCTAGAATGGAAATGAAACCCACATGTCGAAGGGCACAAAATACAAATATATCCATACACTAAAAAAATAGAAAAATGAGGCACACAAATGAAATGGGATAGTGGGTACAAAGAGAGTTCGTGTTTATGAAATTTCAAATTCAAACAAAGAACTCCCACTGAAGTCAACAGGAAGCGAATTGGAAATGGTTCCATTAGATCCCAACTCAAGGGGATGGCACAATGTCCTAAAGAGAAAAGAAAGAAAGAGAAGTTAAGTGATTATTATCATACTTAGCTTCACAAGTTATTATGTAACGTTTTTAGTTTTTTCTTTTTTCACATTAGCCAAGACGCTACTATTAATGAATTCATTTATCATCAACAAAGTGTAATTTTGTTCCTTGTCTAAAGTTGAATAAAATTATGGGTTTTTCCCTTTGTAAAAAGCATGATATGCTAACGAACATCGCATAGAACCAACTATGGCTTAGGAACATATTATAGTCTAAGGGAGCATCAACGACTTCCATTAGGGAAATTCTGACATAAAAAATGGGCCTCAAAAATAAATATTTAGTAACAAAATTAACTTTAAAAGAACCAATTAGACTTAAGGTGATGATGTCATCCCCATATGAGAATATTTTGGAGGGAAAACAAGAAAGCTACCTTTTGTAATTATATTTTTTAGTTTATCTCATTTTCGTTTTACTGAAATGTCAAGTGTGGACACATGTTGGATGTGGAATTAAATTTTGCATCGAATGTGTACCTATTTTGCATAATTCTTAGTAGACCCACATTGAAAAAAAATGAAATTACATGAAAAAACATGCTCAACATGTTTTTCATGTATTTTCAATTTTTTCAATGTGGGTATACTAAAAAATACATAGAGTGGGTACCCATTGGACGTGGAATTTAATTCCACATCCAACGAGTGTCTGCACTTGACATTTGAGTAAACCTACAAGGAGATAATCCAAAAATACAATTAAAAAGGTAGTTTCCTTCCATTTTCTTTAAAAATTCATCACTCTTATTTTATTATTTTAACTATTATTTTGTTATTCTCTTTAGGAGTCCTATTGTAGACCTCAAATTCTCCTAATGAACATTGACAGTTACAATTTCCCTCCTAGATCAATGGAAAATGAAGCAAGAATTCCCTGAGGCATGAAGATGTGTCCATCAAAGGCTTGTAAAGTTGGACTTGACTTAACAAGTGTTGGAAACCCAATAGTCTCCTAGCATGATGCAGACATACAATGGGTAGAAGACCCTTCATCAACAAGAGTGTGATATATGTCTCGATTAAAGATACACAATGAGATATGAAAGGTGACCTGGTGAGAGAGTCTAAAATGAGGGGTATCAATGTCAAACATGATAAAATCCAAATCTAAGGGATCCATCCCACTGTTAATGGTTAACAAGGATTTGTGTTGCATAAGACATATATGAAAAATGTCTAGGGAAGGGATGGGACAAGGTGCTTGGGCTAAATCCTAAATAATCTCGTAGTGGTGGGAAACCTATGCATTCGGGTTGTGGGTTTCCTTAGAGAGTACACCTTGAGGTGGGAGAAATAATAGTTCCAAAGGATTATCTAGCATGAGAGGTCTCGTGGAAACAATAGGGGTGGTTGATTCCTTAGAAGTAGAACTCGACTCAGGAGTGTCGTAAGACTTCATTCTCATGGACAAGTTTATCTTCTCATTACACATGAGAATAGGCACATTGATTCTAGAACGAAAATAATGTTTCCCCGCATTGCTCCTACATAGAGGTAGAGGAGACTGTTCAACCATTTGTTGTTGTTGTTGGGAAGGGAACATATGCGTCAAAATGGTTGGATGTTAGGTGGTTGTCGTTGGTCACTCATGAGTCAAATGATATCCCTGACAAATATTACAAGGAAATTTAACCTCTTAGCATTTCTCATTTGTGCCCCCACCCTAGTTGGGTTGGTTTTGGGTAGTTCTTTTAGCAAGTTTAGGATTCTTCTTCTTCTTATTTTTCTTTTTATTACCAAGTTGTTGAGGATCCTTAGGTGTTGTGTTCTTCATTGTGAGAAACCTAAACGAACTACTTTGAAGATTGCGCTTGTAGAGAACCAAATGCACCTATTGGTGCTTGGAATGTGACAATCACTTTCCGTAGTTGAGAAGATAAATGACTCACGATATCAGAAGAAACAAAACCAATGACACCATCAGAGTGTGATCCTAGCCTAGGTCAATGGGGATCAATTAAAGGTTGAGAGAATTATGAATAATATCATATAGAGTGCCTAACCAAAAATAAATCTAGTCAATATGTTGATCATATAATATTTCTTGCTCCTAAGTAGCCACCCCAACCATAACGACATCCTTAGCTAGAGGTGGCAAAAAAGATCGACCAAACTAGTCTTTAAGCACTTCATTAGGGAGTCTAGTTATTACTAAACTATTGCATCTTCTCCACTCATGGATATGATCAAATTTGTTAGTAGAGTTATCTTCTTTGAAACTAGACAAAATATTAGTCCTGATATCTTGTCATGAAGGCAACTGAAAGGGATTCAAGAAGGCATGGATCAAGGAAGCAAATTCACTATAAGATTCCCTATGATTTCGATATACCATTTAGCAGCATCACTAGTTAGGGATCTTTGGAAAAGTCTCAACCTCATAGAATCATATACCAAATAATTATAGGAACACCATAGATGGTAGGTGGTGATATGTGTGGATGGTTTTTCTCCAGGATTCCCTTCAAACTTAGGAATATCATAAATAAGTTTAGTGGGCACTAGTGGTCACATAGGATAATGGCATATGGGGTCATTCATCATTTTATCCAAATATGGAAAATCAAGAGGTGCTAGAAATGGAATTTGTTGTTGGTTAAATGGATCATAAGGGAATAAAGTATCCCCTGACATACCATATGGTCCCCCCATAGCATAGTTAATGGTAGGTTAATGTGGACCAAGGTTATAGTCCATCCCAATATATTGAGTTCCTAGGCCAAAAGATGAGGTGAACGGATGATTTCCTCCAAGTTAAATTCCCACAGAGAATAAAGGAATCCTAAAATTATGACTGCTAATGGGATTGTATCCAACAATTCAAGAAAAACCTCCTTGTACAGAAGCACCACCATAATAATTAGAGCTTATAGGTATAGTGGTACTAATGGGGTTAGTGCCCCCAAGTAAACTAGCCCCTGAAAAGGAAAAGGAACCCCTAGATAAAGGTGCTCCACCTAACATAGAATTATTCCAAGGTTGATATGCACTACCAAACAAATTGTTTCCCCCAACCTAGCTAGAAGCAATCATAGATCCCCCTTGCATGTTCCATGAAGAAGGTATTCCCATGTTAGGTAAAGTGGCCATAGGTATAAAAAAATTATGAGTAACTATCCCAACTACCACATGTTGATCAGGGTTTTCTCCCATTCCAAAAACAAAGGTGGAGGAAGGCATAGGCATAAAAAAATTCAAAAGACTTACAGGGGTCACATGAATAACTGGTGGAATGCCCCAGGAAGATGATAGTGGTTTTGTAGGAGGAATGGATCTAAACACACTAGCCAATGGTAGTGATGACATGGCAGTAGAGACTGTCTATATGTAGAAGGTAATGAGGGACCCATCTCCCCCGTGGTAAAAGTAGTGCTCTCACTAGACATATGATGAGAAAATAGAGAAAACAGTTCACCACCATAAGGTCTCAATTGCACTAAAATAGGCTGAAAGATTCAATCAAAGGTGGGTTAACATGTTATAATGGGCTCTTGTCAATAAATTTGACAGTAACAAAATCCTGCCCCTAGTACTAGGGTTATCCCCCTCAACCCGAGTATGGTATAAGCCCTTTGTTGTTGGATTTATCCTATGTCTCTGAGGTTGTGTACCTTCCTCTTTGAGGAAAATGTTTGTTAATGACAACTTTAGATATTTTGTTCAACCATGGTGAATATATTTTTATTAAAAAATTAAATTAATTATGACACCTGTTGTAGCAGCTACAACCACCCTCCAAAATTTTTCCTTATCTTTGTTTTGGAGTCTCCCTACCAACTTTTCACAACAGCTTGTCTTGCTTCGTCAAGTTCACAATTTTCAGTGTTTTTCTTGCAAAGAGGCAGCCTGTCGATCATAGCTCGATGCATTCCCTTCACAGGGTGATCACCCGGACTTGGTCCAGCTGTAAGATGAGCATATACCCCAAGAAATTGCGTTATTCTAGAGGGCAACTAGCCTTCCCTACATAAATTGCACAATCCTGACTGCCAGCCTATTGAGCTCCAGAATTACGCAATTCTGGTAGTCAACACTCACAATGAAAATTGTGCAATTTTCCCCAACGGATCTTCTCAACCTAGAATTTGCACAAATCTGGGCAGTAGTCAGCTGCTCTGCCTAAAAATTGCAAAAATCCTCTAGGCAGCCAACCCAGCTCCCAGCTAGAAATGTGCATTTCCTCCCAGCAGTTGAGCAGCCTCTTGCATGTGCAATTGAGTTGATCAGTTCCCTCTAGGACCGAGAAAAAATAACTTGCATGCATGAGCTGCTTCTCCCAAGGTAGCATTCAAAGACATCCCTTGACTCAGGGATCTATTTTTGGTAGTTGGAGGTTACATGCAAGGATCATTTCAGAAACATCCCACCAAGTGTCGCTTCCCCTAGATTTGTGGCATGCATGTCACAACCTCAATGTTATCAAAACTCATCAACTAGATGTTACAGAGCTCATTCCTCACATCAACCTTGGAGCTCTAACACCCCACATCACATCTAGGAGTTGTCGGCACATTTAGCTCAGCTGTGTTGGGGTAAGCCCGCTTTCCATGCCTCGTGTTGCATTTCTATCACTTTTTGTGTTTTTTCCTGTATGAGTATTGTTTTCTTGATTTCTTTAAATGTTTGTTGTTTACATGTATACTAGCTTGTCCTAGCATTGTTTAAGTTTTCATTGACATCTCACTATTGTCGTGTGAATGAAACTGTTTTTCATGAATGGTCGCTGATTCGGCGACTCGCCTCACCTACATGCATGTTGTTCCATTTTCTGAATCTTGCATTCACCGTTTTCATGCATGATCATTCACTTATGCTTACACTCGGTATCACCATGAATTCACACTCACATTCATGTTCAGTTTCCTGTTGACGAGTCTAGGCAACCTTGGCCCGGACTCTGCCTTCACTGAGATAGCACTGCGCAATCTGAGGAAGGAAGGCTCTATCTTCCTCTCTACAAATGTGCATTTCTACCCAGTGATTGTCCTCTAGGACTATTTTGTGCATTCCTAAGGAACAGTGGCTGCTGGCCCAGAAAATTGTGCAATGTAGTCACTAAGCCTGCAGCCATTTCCAAATGAGATAAAGCATTGCGCAATTCCAACAGTTAGTAGCCAGACTTGACTATGCATTGCATAGTTCCAGTAGTCAGTGAGTCTCCCAGTATCCCAGACTATTCCTTGCGTAGTTTTGGCAGTCAATCTCCCAACCTCTCGACCAAAATTGTGCAACCTTCATGATCAGTCACACAGGTATGTTGCAAGTCAATTCTCAAGTTCATTTTTCTTTTTAACTGATAGATTGATTGCCATGCGTGTTGCCATGTCTCCAGGTATAGCAAGTGTTCATCTACCTCTCAGCAGTGCAGGTACAATGGTTTCCAAGAGAGCAGAGTCAAAGACACAGTTCATAGCACACTTGGAGATGCAGTCGATCAAATGTCTATGAGCTTGCCTACTCATGAAGATATCAAGTTGTTCGTAGATGAGGAAATCAAGATATGGAAACAACAATATCACAGTGAGAAGCATCATGAACAACAACTGAAGGCAACATATAGAATGCAATGAATGCAAAGAATGCAAGAGGAAGGTTGTTGACACCACAAAGGCGGAACAAATTTGCAAGCTCAAGAATATCCACAGATGATGAAAGCAAATTTGGAGACTCAGGCTATGAGGTGACGGTGTGAAATGAAGATCGCACAAAGACAGAGAATGGAACAAAGAAGGAGTTGCATGTCCTGAAGCAACAACTCAAGGAAGAACATGAAGCTACACAGATAGATGAATGAGTTGAAACAGGAACAGGAATAGGAACAACAGTGGGTGCAACATGCACTCACAGATGAAACTGCACCCGTACAAGTTATAGATATATCCCAACAGATGGCACGGAGAAAACATGGTGAGCAATGTTGTTGATTGCATGCAAGGGATTCATGTCATTGTGTGCACCCATGCTATCCAACCCATTCAACACACTCACCAAGGTGAAGACATGAAGCAAGTTCAAGAGGAGCTAAACATGTACTTCGGCAAGTTGATGGCATGACCACCAACACACACTTGAATATCATCATGAAAACTATGCATCAATGTGTTGTCGGTTCAACCACACCCAAAAATACCATGTGCATGCTAGCAGACGAGTTGGATGAAGGAGCCGAATCAATTCACCGGTTGCAATTGAGGGGAGAGTTCACTTCAGCAAGATGTCACCATGGGGTGCATGCACACCATCTCGGACGACCAAGCTTGGCATCATCTCACCACCTTTTCCATCACAAGAATGTCCAAGAGTTGGTCTCATCACAATGGACCGAGTGTCAGTGATGTCTTGCATGGCTTGCTCAAGCCGTGTTGTCTCACATGAGTACATGTGCATTATAATGTAACGTCATGTCAAGTGTAAGTCAAGTGTCAATAGTTGGATGTAACAATCATAAAGCAGGTGAAGAGTCATGAGGGTAGTTGAACTGTCACAAAGGGGAATTTCAAGGGCCACCCCACCCTTAGCTATAAATAGTCCCTCATAATTCATTGTATAGGGTTTTGGTCAACCAAGCTTCTGATAATACTATCTTGGAGAGAGCTTGGATAGTATTGTAACGCGCCTTGGCTTCTCCATTGCACAAAGCTAGTACAACGCTTTGGAGAAGTAGGTGGATGTGGTTGTAATGTTCCACTGTTGGGGCTAGGGGGTTTACATGGATGCATTGTATGACTGGAACTTACACTTCTTTATATAATAAGAGCCAGCACATTTTCATGCATATGTTGTTATTGTAGTTGGACTATTCCAGTTGCTGTAGCAATGTATGTTGTTTAACTTACGTAGTTGTGTATGAATTGTTTTGTATGCAATATTATGAATCTTGTTGTGGATTTGATGTTGGTTTAACCATCACTTTGGATTGTCGGCTGACTTTCTTTCTAGCTTGTGATGCATCTTCACTCGTGTGTTCCCTTCCCATCCGAGTATTGTTACAGGTTTCCAAGGGGTGCACTCATCTCAACCCACATTTGTTAGAACCTCTCATGCACCTTCCTTGACTCACTACAACAGTCACACCCTTTCTACAATTAGATTTATCTTACTTGCCTCTGTGTGAAATTGCGGTCAATTCATTACCATATGACCCACTGCGGGGACTCCTACACCAAACGGTCTGAGGTCTAATTGGGACTTCTTACTGGGGAGATCCCCTTGACATGTTGGCGGGTCCAACACCATCAACATTTCTGGTGCTAGAAGGAGGGCCTGATGACAAGATGTGTCCTCTCATCCAGTTTTGAACCTTTGCATACCTTTCATGGATTCTTTCACTCTTCTCCCTCCCCGATGTTTCTCAAATCGGGAAGATGTCTCCATCATGGGGGAGTTTTTCGATCTCTTATCCACTTACACGTATGATGGTGAAGGTGAAGTGGCCTAGCTTGAGTACTTACATGACTTTATTTCCATGCTTCATGAGGAATATGGGTGTTCTAATGAATAGGCCATTTGCTGCTTGCACACACAGTGAATCTCCACATCGATGGCTACTCAGCCTACTGGCTGACAACGTGCACTCACTTGAGCACTTTTGTGATCTCATTGAAGACACTCTCTATCATTTTGATCCAAACTATCTTAACCAAAAACGTTTATAGCAACGAAAGGCTCCACATGAATCAGTTATCAATTTTTGGCAGCGCTTCCCTGACTTGCAGTTTCAAGCTCCAAGGAATTAGATGATATTTTCCTATCTTTGGGACCGGTTCGAGTATTTCCTTAAGAAATTTTCCCATCCCAAGAAGAAGCTTGAGATCAAGCCTCGCTCAACATTCTTCATTGATGGAGTTTCACAATCTCATGTGGATGTGGTCACTGTCTCGACTGATTGTTCGCCTTCCCCTCATTCAATAGCTCCACCACTGCCGAGTGATGTTGAGGATCATGCTCACACACTTGTTCAGCTTTCACATCCTCCCAACATCACTTCACTCAATTTTTGTGTAGATTTGGCTGTGAGTCCTTCAAGTTCTCCTATACATTTTTTTCTACGATCTCCATCTTCGCACTCGGGTGTTCCTCCATATGATATTGTCTTGTGTTCATCCATTCTGGACTCTTCACTTGTTGTGAACGAGGAACAATCCATTGACAAAGTTGGTGTTGTACAACCAACATTCACTCTCATTCATGAAGAGTATGAGTGGGAGCTTAAGCATCAACACTCGATGAAGGATGAATCCCTTCCATCTGAGCGCCCTCCATTCTTTCCTAACATATTTGGTGAACCTACCATCCACGATATTTCATGTGTGTCTTCATCCACGTTTGCACCCATTGTTGATCACTCATAGGAATTGTTGGATGTTGGTCCATCATTCGACAACGAAAAGGATAAGTCATTCATTGAAAATCCACTTCATCTTTCCTCTATATTTTCTGGAAACACAGAGGATGAGCTTGTTTTCTTTTCATCTACCCCTCTATTTGATTCATCTGATCATGAGGATGTCAATGAAATCATTGATTTTTATGATCGTGGCAGTCATGATATATTTTTTTCCATATTTTATCACGATCATGACTCTATCACAGTTGATCTTTCAAAGCCACTAGTTTATGATGTTCTATTTGATGAAGAAGTTGAAACACCCAAGATTGTCGGGGCACTTCAGCCAAGCTGATGGTTATGTCAGGTCCTTGCTCTCTTGGGGTTAGTCTCACTTCCGATCATGAAACTATTCGATCACCCAAGGCTCCTCATCACTCATATGTATGCATTCAAGATCCATCTCACACATAGATCATACTTCCTCCACTCAAATTGCACAATCCCATTGTTCATGCATTGGAGGAATCTTACATTGCAAGAACTCATTCACGACCCAATTTATCTTTGGTTCTTTTGTTTGCTTGCATGTCATAGTCAAGAGTGTACTTATGCTTGAAAGTTGCACACAGTGTCACATAGCACTATGATAAGTCCACGGACTGCTCGTCATGCAGTTCCACTCACTTATGTCCTGTGGGCACTTTGAAACACGAAGTGTGGTTGTCTTCATTGTTATATATTTCTTGCTTGTTGGTTCACACAACTAGGTTGCTCGCGGACCAAGCCTTCACCAACATGGGTCAACCAATGCGTTAGTGTCTGCATTGGAAATATCACTGCACGTGATCAGGCCCATGCACCATTAGTGTAGGAGTAGGAGTAGTGTTTTCTTTCAGTCAGTTTTCTTGCATGCTTGTTTTCTTACTCACTTTGTTTGTTTGATTGCTTGAGTGTTTGATTGCTTGCTTTTCATTCACTTTTTCTTCTCCTCTTGCTTTGATTTGTTGTTTTCTAGTTCACTTGTTTCCTTTGTAGGTTAGTTTCACATGAAACCATGTATAACTCCTGAAATGAGCTGGGTGATGTACAAGAGGGCTTGTACAACTATCACTACTTGGTTATCTGTCATCTTGCCTCTTTATGAAGAACTTGTTACTTTTAGTCCGTGATACGTCAAAGGAAAATGCATACTATTCGAAGTGAACTTTGGTGAAAACATAACGCTTGCACGCTAACTAGTGTTACCTTCTATAGTCGGATGTTGTTGGGTTAACCCTTGTCATCTCAGTCAAGTAGAGTAAGGTGTGGGGGAAAACCTTAAAAAGCACGTCAGAGGTATAATAAACTACTTCTCTACTGGAACAACCTCTTTTTCTCTCAGTAAGTTGGGATCCCTCTTCTGTCTCTGAAATGAATAAGTGTTATGCAGAGTCGAAAAATGAAAAAAAATGAAAAAATGAAAAAGTAAAAAAAAATCAAAAATGAAAATGAATAAGGTGAAAGAGGAGAAAGGATTCCTGCACAAAGAGGTGATGCAAGTAACTCCGAAGGGGTACTAACTAATTTCGTTAGCAGCAGAGCCATGCTTGTTTTCTTATGTGACTCTGCCGAGGCACTGTCAAAACCTGATAGCAGTGGAGCAACACCAGAGATGAAACTAAGACACTAACAACTTGTTGTAGTAGTTACAACCACCCTCCAAAAATTTTCCTTAGCTTCATTTTGGATTCTCCCTTCCAACCTTCAGAGCAGCTTTCCTTGCTTCATCAAGTTCACAAGCTTCAGTGTTTTTTTTGCGTAAAGGCAGCCTATCAATCATAGCTTGATGCATTCCCCTCACAGGCTATTCACCCGAACTTGGTCCAACTGCAGGCTGAGCAGTTTCCCCAAGAAAATTCTGCATTTTTGGAAGGCAACTAGATTTCCCTCTAGAAATTACGCAATCCTATCTGGCAGCCTACTAGGCTCCAAGATTACGCAATTCTTCCAATCAACACTCCGAGGAGGAATTGCAAAATTTTCCCCAGTAGGGCTACTCTGCCCAGAATTTGCACAAATCTGAGCAGAAGTTAGCTGCTCTGCCCAGAAATTGTGCAAATATCCTCAAAAGATAGCCTAGCTCCCAGCCCGAAATGCACATTTTCTCCCAGCAGTCGAGCAGTCTGTTGCATGTGCAGCTGAGTTGACCAGTTCCCTTTGGGACCAAGAAAAACTGACTTACATCCATGGGTTTCTTGTCCCAAGGTAGCATGCAAAGGAATCCCTTGTTTCAGGGATCTATGTTTAGCAGTTGGAGGTTACATGCAAGGATCATTTCAGAAACCTCCCTCCAAGTGTCGCTTTCCCTAGATTTGTGGCATGTGTGTCACAAAATTGATGTTATCAAAACTCATATACTGGATGTTGCAGAGCTCATTCCTCACATCAAACTTGCAGATCTGACATCCCACATCACATCTAGGAGCAGCCGACACATTCAGCTCAATTGTTTTGGAGTAAGCTCGTTTCCCATGCCTTGTGTGGCATTTCTGTCTCTTTTTGTGTTTTCTCTTGTATGAGTATTTTTGCTTGATTTCTTTGAACACTTATTGTCATTTACATGTATATTAGCTTTTCCCATCTCTGTTTCAGTTTTCGTCAACATGCGAATTTTCGCCCTTGGGCTAAATTAAGGTGTTTTATATTTTTATTGGGCGAATATTTTATATCATAGTACATTGTTACAAATCGCCTCAAATTTATTTTATAAAAAAATTAGGTATGGAGGTTAGCCCACCTTATTTTAAGGGAGAGGGTAAAAAAAATAAATTTAGCCATTGAAATTAGGAGTTACAATCTTCCATTAACCCTCATTTTCAAGAAAATGTATTTATGATAGTTATAAATAAAAATATAAATACAGTGGAGGTATGGTAAATAAATAAAAGCTCTTTTTATACTTACTCCAAAGGTATGGTAAATAAATAAAACCTCTTTTTATATTTAGTCCATAACCCTCTTTCTATTTAAGAAGGCTCAAAAACGTGGTTTCATTTAAGTGAATCTTATGGGCCAAATACCATATTTATAAAAGAGGTATGGTAAATTAATAAAAATATAAATAAATGAGAGGTATCGTAAATAAATAAAACATTTATTTATATTTACTCCACATGTCACCTTATATTTATGAACACGCAAACGTGTAAAGAAATAAAAATATAAATAAAGTGGAGGTATGGTAAATAAATAAAACCTCTTTCTATATTTAGTCCATAACCCTCTTTCTATTTAAGAAGGCTCAAAAAAGAGGTTTTATTTAATTGAATCCTATGGGCCAAATACCATATTTATAAAAAAGGTATGGTAAATTAATATAAATATATATAAACGAGAGGTATGGTGAATAAATAAAACATTTTTTATATTTACTCCATAAGCCACCTTATATTTACAAACACTCAAAAAATGTGTTATATTTAGGTGAAGTCTATGGGCCAAATACCATGGGCCAAATTATTATTAATACCATGCAAAAAAACATTATTGACCCTAATATTAGTATTAATAAAAATAAAGATGGCACATGGCATTGACCCATGGTATTCACATGGAATGCATCTTATTTAAAGGGGGGAATTAAAATAGCATAGATCCATCTTTACTCTGGATCAAATATCGTGATATGCAAACTAACATAGAGTGAAAAAGTATTTGATCCCTCTCGGGGCTTGGTAGATCAAGAGTAAAAATGGATCTTGTAATTTAATGTCACTTAAACATTTTAACTTGGTTAAAATAAAAAAAATAAAATAAAAATCAATTATTAATTTTATTAATTTTTATAAATTAATAATAGTAGTTTTTAAGCTCCAGGTTTATGATAACCCATGGTATTGACCCATGGTAATACCATGGTATTCATGTGAGCATAGACTATTTAAAGGGGAAATTCTATCAACTCAGATCCATCTTAAATTCGGGTCTACCAAGTGCTGGAAGGGATAAATAGATTTCATCCCTCTAAGAGTGGTAGATGTGGAGTTAAGATGGATATAGGTTGGTTTTTATGATAATGAAGATATTAAATAGACTTGGTAAATTATATTGTAAAAAAAATCTTAAGGTGAATGGTTAAAGCTACATTTAGTCACTTCACAAAATTTAGTAAAAAATACTAATATCTCCATTAATATTGGTTTTTCTGATTTAAAAAAAAAAAAATCAAAAAAATGAAATCTTAACTCTTTCTGCATCACCCTCGTAGAAGAGAGATAGTAACTACCCAGATTTCCCACCATTTTTCAAACATTCTCGATATGTTATCTTCATGAAAAAGTTAAGGTACTGATCTTGGATTACTTGTTTGAAAAATATGTTGGTTTGTACAACCTTTCATCTTCTCTCCTATTCTTAGTTTGTCGTAATGATTTGTAGGGGTTGGGTCACTGCACCATATTGTCCTAAAAGGTGTAGATTGTGCACCAAAAAGGAAATTAATCCACATGTTACAATGCTGTTAAAAATGGTATGAAGGTAGTGAATTATGCTAATAAGAAATTTAGATTGGGAGAGACGTAATTAAATTTTATTATTTAATGTAAGATTTCCAATTAAAATAATAATAAATCTACATTTATATATTTATATATTGATTGGAAGGCTTCTGACAACGGTCACTTCTTTCTATTAGATCCCCTTCAGGCCTTTGGGATACCTACTACTTCATCTTTCCATTAGATCCCCTTCAGGCCTTTGGGATACCTACTACTTCATCTTTCCATTAGATCCCCTTCAGGCCTTTGGGATACCTACTACTTCATTATATTATATAGTTGGGTCTTGCTACTTGTTCGTGTGTTGGGGTAAACAAACTTGATGTGTTTTTTTTTTTTATCTTGCAGTTGGAGTCTATGGAATAAGAAAGAAATTTGATAGCTTGACAAAAGTGGTAGAGAAAACCTTAATCTCTCCCACCATGACAAACATGGCCACTAAAACTTGCAA
Organism: Pinus tabuliformis; assembly: GCA_031772625.1. Lineage (NCBI taxonomy): Eukaryota > Viridiplantae > Streptophyta > Pinopsida > Pinales > Pinaceae > Pinus > Pinus tabuliformis. Next base: position 1,572,176,437 of record CM062819.1, on the reverse strand, counting down.
CATTGTTTGTAGGAAGTGAAAATTATGTTTCTTTTTTCCAAACATGTATGTTAGTATATTACAGTTTAATGAATATGTTTTATTATTATCATATATGGTTTCATACTTTAAAAAAACATTCTCCAAGACTTCACAATGTTTTATTATTTAGTGAAAGATTTTCCAAGATCTTACAAGATTTTATAATTCAGTGAAAGATTCGCCATGACTTTACAAGATAATATAATCTGGTGAGAGATTCGCCAATATATATATACATATTATATTAATGATAAAATCGCCTCCCATTTTTCCTATGTATCATGGGGATTCACCCATTTATTATACATATAAATTTAGGGTGGTTCTTAAAATTTTCCCTGTGTCACATGCACGAAACTGTTTTTCGCGAACAATCGCCGATTCAGTGTCTCGCCTCACCCACATGCATGTTGTTCCATTTTTTGAATCTGTCATTCACCATTTGCATGCATGATCATTCACTTATGTTTACACTCATTATCATCATGCATTCGCACTCACAGTCACTTTCAGTTGCCCGTCGGCAAGTTTGTCCAACCTCGGCCTGGACTCTGCCTCACCAAGACAACATTGCTCGATCCTGAGAGGGAAGGCTCTACCTTACTCCCCAGAAATGTGAATTTATGCCCAAAAGATATTCCCTAAGCCTGCTTTGCACAATCCTGAGAGACAGTGTCTGTTGGCCAAGAAAATTGCACAATGCAGTCACTGAACCTACAACGATTGCCAGCTGAGATTGCGCATTGCGCAATCCCAATAGTCAGCAGCCAGACTGGACTATTCATTGCACAGTTCCAGTAGTCAGTCAATCTCCTAGCAGCCCAGACTGTGCCTTGTGTAGTCTTGGCAGTCAGTCTCCCAACCTCTCGACTAAAATTGTGCAACATTCATGATCAGTCACACAGGTATGTTGCAAGTCAGTTCTCAAGTTCATTTTGGTTTTCGACTAACAGATCACTTGACATGAGTGTTTCCATGTCTCCAGGTATTGCAGGTGTTCATCTGCCTCTCAACAGTGCAGGTGCAATGGTTTCTAAGAGGATAGAGTCGAAGAAACCGCTTAGAGCACACCTGGAGATGCATTCAATCAAATGTCTATGAGATTGCCTACTCACGAAGACATCAACTTGTTCGTAGATAAGAACATCAAGATATCACAATGAGTAGCATCATGAACAACAACTAAAGGCAGCATACCAAGCGCAACAAATGCAGTGAACACAACAAATGCAAATAATGTAGTGAATGCAATGAATGCAAGAGGAAGGTTGTTGACATCACAGATGCAGAACAAAGTTGCAAGATCAAGCAGATCCACCAATGGTGAAAGTAACTTGGGAGACGCAGGCTATGAGGTGACAGTTCAACATGAAGATCGCGCAAAGACAGAGAATGGAACAAAGAAGTAGTTTCATTTGCTAAAGCAACAACTCAAGGAAGAACATGAAGTTGCACAAACAGACGAATGAGCTGCAGCAGGAACAGGAACATTAGTGGGCGCAACATGCACTCACGGATGAAACTACGCTCGTACAAGTTAAAGATTCATCCCACCAGCTAGCACAGAGCAGACATGGTGAACAGTGTTGTTGATTGCATGCAAGGGATTCAGCAACATGCATGTCATTGTGTGCACGCATGTAATCCAACCCATTAAGAACACTTACCAAGGCGAAGACAAGAATCAAGTCCAACTGAAGCTGAACATGTACTTTGGCAATTTGATGTGCATGACCACCAGCACACACTTGAAGATCAACATGGGAACTATGCATCAGTGTGTGTCAGTTCAGCCACACCCAAGAAGACCATGTGCATGTTAGCAGATGAGTTGGATGAAGGGGTCGAACCAATGCACCAGTTGCAACGGAGGCAAGAGTTCGCTTCAGCAAGATGTCAGATGAGGTGCATGCACACCATCGTGGATGACCAAGCTTGGCATCAGCTCACCACCTTCACCATCACAATCATGTCAAAGAGTTGGTCTCATCATAGCGGGCCGAGTGTTAATGATGTCTAGCATGGCTTGCTCAAGCCATCTTGTCTCACATGAGTACATGTGCATTGTAATGTTGAGTCATGTCAAGTGTCAATAGTTGGATGTAATAGTCATACAGTAGGTGAAGAGTCATGAGGGTCGTTGAACTATCACAAAGGGGAATTTCAAGGGTCACCCCACCCTTTACTATAAATGGCCCCTCATAACTCATTGTATGGGCTTTTGGTCAGCCAAGCTTCTGATAAGACTATCTTGGAAAGAGCTTGGATAGTATTGTATAGCGCCTTGGCTTCTCCACTACACAGAGCTAGTTCATCTCTTTGGAGGAGCAGGTGGATGTGGCAGTAACATTCCATAAATGGGGCTAGCAAGTTTACATGGATGTATTCTGTGATTGGAACTTATAGTTCTTTATATAATAAGAGCCAACATGTTTTCACACATGTATTGTATTTGTTATAAGATTGATCTTTAACACTTGTAATGCATGTTTCTTTAACCTATGTTCTACATATGAATTGATTCATTTGTTGTAATGCATAATCTATTAATGGAAATGTGTTCTATATGTTGTTAATGTTGTCTCGTCCGTGTTGACTGCTCTGCCAGACATCAGACATACCTTTCACATGAACCTTGATGTAACAATTGTTGCACTCGTTCAGACTAATTCATGAGTGTTGTACGTGTTATCTTACTTTGTATGTTGTGACTACCACATCCAAGTGGACTGTTCTGCTGGAGGCTATGTATGTCCTATGTGTTGTGTGTTCCTAGCTAAGTTGGGACTAATCCCTTTCAACCTGGAACTCACCTTCACCCTCATCTCACCCACCTATGTTAGAACCTCTCATACACCTTCCTTGACTCACTGCAGTGGTCACACCCTTGCTACTGACAGAGTTATCTTACTTGCCTTTGTGCGACATCGCAGTCAAGGCATTACCTTACAACCCACTGCTGGGACTCCTACACCAAATGGTCAGAGGTCTAATTGGGACTTCTTACTAGGGAGATCCCCTTACATGTTGGCGGGTCCAAGGCTGTCAACATGACTAAATTACTTGTGCACCAATATACCACTCAACCCCAATTGAAACAACTGTGTTTCCTTGGCTTGGAATGTGTGTCAATTGACCAAGAGCTTGATAGATGCTACATATTACAATCAAGCTAGTGTGAAACCAAGATGAGCTGAGAACTAAAAAATACTTCTGGAGGTGTTAGACTTGATTTTCACGAACAAGGTCCATTCAGAGAGCTGAAGTTCTACCAGTGTGTCGCCAAGTGTTGTAGCGGCTACAACCACCCTCCAAAATTTTTCCTTAGCTTCATTTTGGAGCCTCCCTACCAACTTTTCACAGCAACTTTTCTTGCTTCGTCAAGTTCACAAGCTTCATTATTTTTCTTGAACAAAGGAAGTCTGTCGATCACAACTCGATGCATTACCCTCACACGCTGATCACCTGGACTTGGTCCAGCTGCAGGTTGACCAGATCCCCCAAGAAATTGCACAATTATGGAGGGCAACCAGCGTTCCCTCCAGAAATTGTGAAATCCTGACTAGAAGCTTGCTGAGCTCCAAAATTACGCAATTCTAGCAGTCAACACTCACAGTGAGAATTGCCCAATTTTCCCTAGTAGGTCTGCTCATCCTAGAATTTGAGCAAATCTGGGCAGCAGTCAGCTGCTCTACCCAAAAATTGTGCAAATCTCCTAGGCAGTCAACCCAGCTGCCAGCCAGAAATGCGCATTTCCTCCCATCAATTGAGAAGCCTCTTGTAGGTGCAGTTGAGTTGACTGGTTCCCTCCAGGACGGAGAAAAATTGACTTGCATTCATGAGTTTCTTCTCCCAAGGCAGCATGCAAAGGAATCCCTTGACTCATGGATCTATTTTTGGTATATGGAGGTTACATGCAAGGATCATTTCAGAAACCTCCCACCAAGTGTCGCTTTCCCTAGATTTGTGGCATGCGCGTCACAACCTCAATGTTATCAAAACTCATCAACTCGGCGCTATAGAGCTCATTCCTCACATCAACTCACATCAACCTTGTAGCTCCAACAACCCACGTCACACCTAGGAGTTGTCGGCACATTCAACTCAACTTTTTAAGAGTAAGCCCGCTTTCCATACCTTGTGTTGCATTTCTGTCGCTTTTTGTGTTTTTTCTTGTACGAGTACTGTTTGCTTGATTTATTTGAATGCTTGCTGTCATTTACATGTATACTAGATTTTCCTAGCACTGTTTTAGTTTTCGTTGACATCTCACTGCAGTCGCATGCATGAAACTTTTTTTCACGAACAGTCGCCAATTCGGTGACTCGCCTCACCCACGTGCATGTTGTTCCATTTTCTAAATCTATCATTCACCTTTTTCATGCATGATCATTCACTTATGCTTACACTCAGTATCACCATGCATTTGCACTCACATTCACATTCAATTACCTGTCAGCGAGTCTGGTCAACCTTGGCCTAGACTCTGCCTTCACTGAGACAAGATTACGCAATCCGGGGAAGGAAGGCTCTATCTTCCTCTCCAGAAATGTGAATTTCTGCCTAGTGGCTATCCTCTAGGAATGTTTTGCACATTGCTAAGGGACAATGTCTATTGGCCGAGAAAATTGCGCAATGCAGTCACTGAGCCTACAGCCATTGCCAGCTGAGATTGTGCATTGTACAATTCCAGTAGTCAGCAGCCAGAATGGACTGTGCATTGCGCAATTCTAGTAGTCAGTCAGTATCCCAGCAGCCTAGATTGTGCCTTGTGCAGTCTTAGCAGTCAATCTCCCGACCTCCCGACCAAAATTGCGCAACCTTCATGATCAGTCACACAAGTATGTTGCAAGTCAATTCTCAAGTTCATTTTGGTTTTTGACTGACAGATTGCTTGCCATGTCTCTAGGTATATCAGGTGTTCATCTGCCTCTCAGCAGTGTAGGTACAATGGTGTCCAAGAGAGAAGAGTTGAAGACACCGTTTGGAGCACACCTGGAGATGCAATCGATAAACTGTTTATGAGCTTGCCTACTCACGAAGATATCAAGATGCTCGTAGACAAGGACATCAAGTTATGACAACAGTAGCATCACAACGAGCAGCATCATGAACAGTAACTAAAGGCATCATACCGAATGCAATGAATGCAACGAATACAAGAGGAAGGTTGTTGACAACACAGAGGCAGAACAAAGTTGCGACCTCAAGAAGATCTGCAAATGATGAAAGAAACTTTGAGGACTCATGCTATGAGGTGGCAATGCAACATGAAGTTCGTGCAAAGAAAAATAATGGAACAAAGAAGGAGTTGCATGTCTTGAAGTAGCAACTCAAGGAAGAACATGAAGCTACATAGACAGACGAATGAGTTGCAACAGGAACAGGAATAGCAGTGGGCGCAACATGCACTCACGGATGACATTGTGCCCGTACAAGTTATAGATCTATCCCAGCAGCTCGCAGGGAGCAGACATGGTGAGCATTGTTGTTAATCACATGCAAGGGATTGAGGTCATTGTGGGCACCCATGGGATCCAACCCATTCAGCACACTCACCAAGGAGAAGACAAGAAGCAAGTCCAACTGGAGCTGAACATGTACTTCGGCAAGTTGATGCACATGACCACCAGCACACACTTGAAGATCAGCACAAAAACTATGCAGTAGTGTGTTTCCAGTTCAGTCATACCCAAGAATACCATGCACATGCTAGCAAATGAGTTGGATGAAGGAGCCGAATCAATGCACCGGTTGTAATGGAGGCAAGAGTTCGCTTCAACAAGATGTCACCATGGGGTGCATGGACACCATCACGGATGACCAAGCTTGGCATCAGCTCACCACCTTCACCATCACAATCATGTCAAAGAGTTGGTCTCATCACAACAGACTGAGTGTCAGTGATGTCTTGCATGGCTTGCTCAAACCGTGTTGTCTCACATAAGTACATGTGCATTGTAATGTAACGTCATGTCAAGTGTAAGTCAAGTGTCAATAGTCAGATGTAATAGTCATAAAGTAGGTGAAGAGTCATGAGGGTAGTTGAACTATCACAAAGGGGAATGTCAAGGGTCACCCCACCCTTTGCTATAAATAGTCCCTCATAATTCATTGTATAGGCTTTTGGTCAGCCAAGCTTCCGATAAGACTATCTTGGAGAGAGCTTGGATAGTATTGTAATGCACCTTGGCTTCTCCACTGCATGAAGCTAGTGCATCTCTTTGGAGGAGCAAGCAGATGTGGCTGTAACGTTCCACTGTTGGGGCTAGCGGGTTTACATGGATGTATTGTATGACTGAAACTTACACTTATTTATACAATAAGAGCCAACATGTTTTCATACATATGTTTTTATTGTAGTTGGATTATTCTGGTTTCTCTAGCAATGTATGTTGTTTAACTTATGTAGTTGTGTATCAATTGTTTTGTTTGCAATTATATGAATCTTGTTGCATATGTGTTGTTGGTTTAACCATCACTTTAGATTGTCGGCTGACTTGCTTTCCAGCTTATGATGCATCTTCGCTCGTGTGTTCCCTTCCCATCCGAGTACTATTACAGGTTTCCAAGGGGTGCACTCATCTCAACCCACATGTGTTAGAACCTCTCATGCACCTTCCTTGACTCATTGCCGCAGTCACACCCTTGCTACCAACAGAGTTATCTTACTTGCCTCTGTGTGAAATCGTGGTCAAGGCATTACGATATGACCCATTGTTGGGACTCCTACACCAAACGGTATGAGGTCTAATTGGGACTTCTTACCAGGGAGATCCCCTTGACATGTTGGCAGGTCTAGCAACGTCAACATCCTTATGACCAACTAGACTCGGACCAAATAGTACACTAAAAAATATGAGTCAAGAACACACAAACCAAGAGAGAGAAAGGGATCTTCCCCTTGTTACAGCTTGGTTGATCAAGGACCAAGTCGATACTGAATATGTTGTTGGGAAATTTATATTGGTCAAACTCACTCAGACTTCCCTTGTTGTACCCGAGGTAAACGTTGGTCATACTCACTCAGACCTCCGGAAACACAAGGGAGGTCTAAGTGAGTTTGAACAACGTCTACCTCGAGTACAACAAGGGAATCCCATTTTTTGTCACATGTGTAAGTAACCTAATATCATGGCCACTAGGACTACCACGTACAACAACCCAACTAGGGGGAACATTCGTCAGACATGTCTACACATAAGGGAACAAAAACTATGCTTGAAACACATTAAGAGATTTCTCAAAGTGATTCGTAAGCCTCTTAAGTGATTCCCCATGTAATATGTGCATAAAAATACCATCAATACTAAATGAATCATGGTAGATTACTCTGCCAACCCCTATGCAACCTTATGATTGACCCTTGTGTGAGAAGGGATTCCCAGGAAACCTACCACTACAAAAGAATTTTCTCTGACTACTGAAATACGCTAGGCTTGTTTTCCTGGTCTTGGAGAGTTTACCTCACTCTGTTAATTGAAGATCCTTACCTAAAGCTATTGTTGGTGTGCTACCAACAAAAAGTAAAAATCTTGAATTGATTTTACTATGCGATAATTTTATGGATTTTATTTACTCAAAGAGAAGTGTCGTGCAACTAATATGGTGTGTAAAGAATCAAGAGCCAATCCTCATGAAAGCTATATGGAAATGATTTTTTTTCCTTTTTCATTCAATGAAAGATAGCTACATAAGGGAAGAGAGTCTTTTTCCTTTTCAAAAGAAAGACTAAAACCACACACTCTCTCAATTTCCACTCCTGAAATTCACTATATTTATAGCAAAATCTAACCCAAAAAAAAACTCAAGAAGACACTCAAAAAGATATCAAACAAAAACCAAGCAAGAACACCAAGCACCCAAAAGCTGAAACTTGGCTTGCAAACAAAATATCACCAAAAGAAATCGATTGAAAGCTGATAGAATGAGGAGGTTCAAAGACAGTTTTAAGATTGTAGTTCAATGGAGATAGAAAACTCATTCAACAACAATGATCTACAAAGGTCAAAAAACCAAATTCTAATTCAAGGCCAAGACTAAAGATGTATGGAAACAAAAGAGATTATGAGAAATAATCATGACAAAATAATTATGAGAAATTACTCAATTTTGTAATTTCACCCCTTTAACATGTAATAACTCCTTTTTAAGACCCATATAAGTAAAATCAGAGGTGAAAGGGGATGCATTCTGGCCAACAACTAAGGAATGTTTAACTTGGGCCTCTCTCACTATAATGGAGTGGAAAATAGGGTTATGAAAAACAAGATGTACGCCATTCATATGAACCATCTACTTGAATAAATATCTATTCATCTTTAGTTGCAAAACATTAAACTTTGTAATTGGTTTATGATAAATCTTTACTTGGTTTTAATAGATTAAAAATGTTTAGAACCATTATTGTTTTGAATTAATTAAATTGCAATTGTTTTCGATATATTAGACTTTGCTTTCATGAATTCCAATAGATAGAATTAGATATGATACCCTACATATATTGTGCATTACACTTCACAAGTTTAACAACTTGGATTGATGATCTAAACGTAATGAAATTCTAATACATTGAATTAACCAACACCATTTTCTTACAACATATTTAAATTAATTGTAAAATAACCTTTAATCACCCCATGAAATCAATAGGTTTTTAGTTTTACATAGTTACATTCCAACAAACACATGATAAGAAACCATCATTGTCTTGCACTCACCCCTTAGAAAATTTTAGTTAAAAGTAATGAAATATAGCATTGACATATCACAACATATGCATTAATAACCGTGGATATAGATTTTAGTAAATACTCTGTGGTAAAATCAAGTTGGTTGTCAAAGACTATACCCAGGCTCAAAATTTGGACTATGGACAAGTGAACTTCCAATGCAAATCATTCTCAGAAACGAGGGGCATCGTTGCATCAAATTATCAAACCTTAGATATTCAAGGAAATCTTATTGAAAGCATACATGGTGAGTTGGAGCAACAAAAACAAATAATTTAATAAGAAGGGACCCTCTAGTGCTTATACCATTTATGTTCGCTAAAACAATTATGGAATGTACCTTCACATTTTACAAGTCATGAACGTGAACATAAAACACTTGAAATGGACTCTACCGAAGGTAGAAGAAAAGGCCCTCTCCTTCTTTGAAACTTGTAGCCTTAAATCCTAAAGAAAAATTGGAAGACTAAGCTAGTTTCGTTACCTTCTATTCTAAGGTGAGTTGGTAATAAAAAAATATGAAGAATCCATCGATCAACAATGGACGAAGAGAGTAAAGAGTTAGCCTATAATAAGAAATTCACATGGATCCTATTACTTTCCTACAATCTTGAAAAGCGGAGTGGATGGAAATATTCTAAGAAAAATATGTGCATCACATCTTAGCTCCACTAACTCTCAGATACCAAATTCAAAATTAACATTAAAATCTCTTTTAAATACATACTTATTCCTAGCAAATCCTACATACTAAGAGGTAATACTCTTCTATATATAATTTTTTTTATATAATTTATCACTCTAAGAAGATAGTAACTATTAAATTTTACTGAACTACATTAATTTCCTATATTAGACGATATCAATTTATACATTCTTATCATTTTTATAACATAATATAATTATTAATACATGGTATAATATACACTCTTTTATATAAATTATTATATTTAATTTAATTTTAATATTAATAATTATAGAGCGTTAAATTTTATTTATAATAATAAAAATAACACACTAACAAAGAGATCATGTTATGAACTATTAGCCATAAATTAAAATTACCGATATAAATTTATTATTATTATTATTATGCGTAAACGAGTTATCAACACGATTTAAGTGTACTTTTAAAGAAAGTTTTAATGGTTGATGAATGGTACAAGTCTTTTTAATGGATACTATGTTCCAAAGAACAAGAGATTCCAACTTGCGACACATATTTAATTACGTAGTAAGGCGTTTCCCTCTTAAAAGAACTCCCCTCTCGGATTATGTGTACATTCGTGTGCCCTTGATTTAGGTGTTAGACGATAAAAATAGTTTGATCCATCCGATTGATTTGACTGGTATTAAGTTAGTTACAAATTATAAGACTTGTGATGCAGCAGGTCGACCTCGCCCTTGCTCGGTACTACTTCATCTCAAGGTACCTTCTATAGCCCATTGAATTATTAGATTTCAAATTCTTCTAATTACCAAGACTTCAACTCGTGTCGATATTGATTTCAATATTAGTTTATATAAATTTCATGTAGTTGTGGGCGATATCACATTTTTAGCTAACCAAAGTAACTATGTCATGTTCATGCAACCGTTCACAGAATCAGGTCTAGTGATGGTTGTTCATGTCAAGGTAGATGAACCAAATAAAGCTTGGGCCTTCTTGCTACCTTTTACAATGGGAATGTGGTGCACAATAGGGGCATTTTTCATATTCACGGGATGCATAATACGGTTATTCGAGCATAGGGTAAATCCTGATTTCATAGGAAAACCCAAAGACCAAGTGGTGACTCTACTGTGGTATTCTACCCACGATAATTTACTCTTAATACTAAGTCCATTATTTGCGCACAATTTTATTTATGTTTGTGGCGTTAGTCTCCAGTAAGCTGACTTTTCCTCTTTTATGTTCGCCCTACTGTTTTAGGTTTTCTTTTTCGATGTTGGTTTTCTCTCATAGTAAGCGATTTCACTTCCCTTTGAATTGATTTTTTTTGTTCTCTGGTTTGAAATATATAAAATGACAATGTCACTATTTAGATGGCTTTACATGAAGTTTTCTGTCCCTATTTATAAACTGTACTACAGGGGTGAAGTTAGTGAGCAGCTTGTCTATATCGGTGCTCGTAATTTAGCTATTCATAGTTCTGATTCTAACATCCAACTATACAACCAATTTGACATGTTTACACTACAAAATTTGAATCATGCTATTGCATATGTTGAATATCTTCGTGTCACTAGAACACCAGTAGGGTATCAAGAAGGCACTTTTGTAGGTGAATACCTACAAGAGCAGTTGCACATAGCCAATGAAAATCTCAAAAAAATTTCAACAGTAGAGGAAGTTGGAGAGGCTCTCTCAAAAGGTACAGTTGCTGCTATTTTTGGCGAGATTCCTTATATCTACATTTTTCTAGCTTCACAACACAACTATGCAATGGTTGGACCTCTCTACAGGACTCAAGGTTTTGGCTTTGTATGTTGCATTATATATTCAATACTTTGTCTAAATTCCTATGTATAAATGACTTCTTCTATATCAGATTAATCTCTCACTAGTCAACACTTTCGCATAGGTATTTCCCAAGGGCGATCCCCTCGTCTTTGATATTTCCAGGGTGGTTCAGTCTCTTTTAGAGGACAAACAAATGCAACAAATTAAAAAGAAATGGTTAAATAACACAACTTGCACATATTCGGGAGAAAAAGTAGGTTCCAATAGGTTGAGAATGGTTAGTTTTTGGGGTCTCTATTTGATCATTAGATCAGTGTCATTTGTAGCTCTCACTATATTCTTTTCCATGCTTCTTCGTAATTATATGAGGGAGTCTAATGTTAAGGATAAAAATAATAGTGAGGTGGGTGATCCATCAATAGGGCAGTCATTGAAGAGGGCAATGAAATCATTCATGTTGTATGTTGACCAGAAGGAGATTTCAACCTCATCTACCCCGATAAGAGTATTAAAAATTAGCGACAACAACATTCCATTATCTCTAGCAAATTTCACAAGTAGCCCTTCGACGACCGATCCTTTCAATGCCAACATGCTTTCTTAGAGAAGCTTCTCTATTCTGGATAATGAACATGTGGTGGGTGCATATGAAAATACAACTGCACATGCTTCATTTGTTTATGAACTTGATCATCTAATGGACGTCCATCGAGATGACACCACAAATATTGTGTTAATGTTGGTCATTATCAATAAAGAGTCAAAAATGTAAGATAAACACTATTTCATCTCATCTTTTGAGATTAATTGGGACATACAAACTCTGGCAGACTCAAGCCAATGAGTTCAAATAAAAATAGGGCTTTTTAGTTACATTGCATTCATCTTTAATGGAAATGCTTATTTTCATAAATTTTTGGGATGCATGCATTATTTTCTATAATTTTTGAGGTTCATGCAAAGGGGAAATTAATTTTATTTTTATTTTAAAAGGTGATGGATGAACAAAAAAACTTACACGTCCCCTAAGGGTCAACAAGTATTGGCTCTTTTTGGTCAAAAGGTAGAAACAATTCATGGTAGTGAAATAAGTTACAACATAAGTTCCGACATTTCTGATGGGGTAAAGAATTATAAAATCAAGTTGTGCATGCATTATGAGAAAAATGGAACCTTCCCAAATGGGTTGAAGTGAAAATTTTCCCATGGACATAATGACCTTAGGCCTTTATCAGCTTCATCAAGTCTTTTATCAGGTGCAAGAGTTGGAACTCAGCCTTCAAGTGCGTCTTTTCTAGGATCTTATTCTAGTGAGGAATTTGATGATGTAAATCTACTCAAATCTGAGAGTTTTTTTTTTGTGTATTTAGATATATGTACACTCATAATTACAGGGTTTCTTGGTTGAAACCCTTAGATTTATGTTGAATCCATTATAGCTTCTCATCTGACTAGATGTATTTATCACTTGCGCATTCATATGTAGTTTTTTTTATGTGAATATATCGAGCCAGAGCTCTTGTTACTATTTTAAGCTGACATATTACTTTTGGCTACCAAGCTGACCAATTTTTAAATTACTTTATTTTATAAATAATCATTCTATTGTGAAATTCTCTGTAACTAGTTTCTTGATGTCTATTTGACTCTTTGTTCTATAAGCTCAAACTCAATCAATGTATGGTTATAGTTATTTTCTTATATTTCTAGATTGGAGGTTTATTCATATAGGGTAATTAAACCCCATACTGGAATAAGATCCTAGATAAGATCCTAGAGAAGATCTTATTCCCTATTTATGAATAATTGGGAGTTGATAAGCAGTGCAAGTCGATAGGCTACTAGCCCAATCCTCTCAATAATGTTGAAGAATCCACAAAACCATGGAGCCATCTTAGCACATGATCCAATTTGCAAGGAGCTCTTCTTTGGTTTGATGTGCAAGTACACATGTTCCCCAACTTGGAAATCCTTGAACAAATTTTTCCGATTGGCATAGATTTCCTACCTATCATGTGTTGCCTTTAGATTCTTCTTGATCACCTACATTTCTAGTTCCATGTCTGCCAACATATCTAGTCCAATCAATACCCTGCTAACCGGATCACTCCAACTGATGGGAGTGTTACAACTCTGCCCATACAAAGCCTCAAAAGGACTCATCCTCAATGAGTCTTGATAATTCTTGTTGTATACGAACTCTACCAAAGGGAGATACTCTTCCCACTTTCACTACTGATGCATCACATACATTCTCAACATGTCCTCTAATATCCTATTTACCCTCTCTATCTATCCATCTATCTGTTGATGATAAGTTGTGCCGAAGGCCAACTCTGTGCCCAAACTTGTAAATAACTCCTTCCAAAACTTGGAAGTGAACTCTACATCCCTATCTGACACAATCTTCTTTGAATCTAACCACATATTTGAGGAATACCTATGCCACATTGCTATCTGAGAATGTAGACTTAACTGGAATGAAGTGTGCAACCTTTGTTAATCTATCAACAATGAACATAATGGAATCATGATGTTTCATTGTCTTCGACAACCTGGTGATAAAGTCCATGGAAATAACTTCCCATTTCCACTCTCAAATCATAATTGGATGTAGCAATCCACCTGTATGTTTACACTTTTCTTTCACTCGCTGACAGTCAGAACACCTCGCAACAAACTCTGCTACATCCCTCTTCAAATTCAACCAATAGTAAAATATCCTCACCGCTGTGAGTGGCTTCTGATAACTTGGGTGACCTGAATAAGTTTTAGCATGAAACTCTCTCAATATCACCTTATTCAGTTCACTATTATCCAATACATATATCATGTCTCGGAACCTGACCAATCCATCCACTGTAAGACAATAATCCATACCTTGTGCACCTACACCTGTAACTGTACCAGTACCCTGCTGCAACCTGTGCACAATCTTCATATACCTAACATCCTCCTAACCTACTTGCAAGATCCTATCCTATAATTCTGTCCCATAGGAACTCATGGATGCCAAATGATCTACCTATACCCGTTTGCTGAGAGCATCTGCCACCCTGTTCTCTTTACCTTTGATGTATCTGATCTTGAAATCAAACTCGTTGATCACGTCCAACCATCTAGCCTGCCTAACATTTATATTCGGTGTTAAACAAATACTTCAACCCAATGTGATCACTCATAAGTACAAATATCCTACAAAGAAGATATTGTCTCCATATCTTTAATGCATGTATGATCATTGCTAACTCCAAACCATGTGTCGGGTAGTTCTTCTCATGCTCATTTATTTTTTGTGACTCATAGCATACCACCTATCCATCCTACATAAGGACTCCACCAAGCACTCTCTTGCAAGCCTCTGTGCATACCAGAAACTCTTTGTTTGGATCTACAATCTTTAACACTGGTGCATGTGTCTGTTGAGGGACAAAGTCCCCTAGGGTTTTGGGTCAATACCCTAACAAAGCGAGGGTTATCTACAATGAAAAACAAGAATTCCACTCAGCCATGATACTAATATAAGCAAACTACGTGAAGAGAGGTGCACTTGGGGGTCCTTCGTTCGGGTAGATCTAGCCAGGGTCCAAACCCTCTTGGAGTTCCTTTCGGTCCTTCAACCTACAAAATAACCAATTCAAAGAAGCATAACAATGTATGGACCAAGCATCATAAAGAAATCAACTTCATAGCATATTGAAAGATAGTTATATAATTGAAACAACCATTCATATGCAAACCATAATAACAACATCATAAGCATGAAGAAGATTGATTTCGAGAACAAGACAAATGTTTCTTTATTGCAGATAACTAAACTAAAACAACGAATGATATCACCTGAATCTTCCTCTCATGGGCTTCAAGCGGAACCATCCTCCGGATTCGTCCAATCCCAAGTCTTCAAAAAGCTCCTTCCATGACTCACACAAGGATATCTCAACTAATGAAAAGACATCATAACTCAAGGAAACAAGGGTTTCCTGTAATGGGGGAAGTGTTGGAAGCACAAGGATCTTCAGACCTGATCAGGGATAATCTCAGCAGAGTGATTTTTCTCTCTATTCTCTCCTCCTTTAGGCCTTCCCATTGAAGCCTTTTTATACTTCTCCCAAAGTAGTTTTTTAGTTGGGAATTCGTTGGGAACAGTTGGGGCACGAGCACTAATTGGTAATAAATAGGTAAAACCCGTGATCTCCGCCCAAAATTAAGGAGATTTAATTTTTTTAAGTGTTTTAAGACATATATGCGGGTTGGGTATACACAGACCCACGTACACACGCGTTTAGCTCAGGGCAATGTCGTGTATAGGGAGTAAAACATTGTTTTTTAAGTATTTGGACCAGGTTTGGAAGGAGGGGTTGCCCTAGGCCATGAGTGCAGCATCACAAACGTCAAGAGTGAGATTTGGAGCTATAACATATGCCCCCTAATATATGAGGTCAGAAGGGGTACATGATGGCCGAAATGTATTAAGTAAGTACATGGAAAGGAACCTGTCAAAAACTGAGAAGGACTTCGCCAGAGTTTAGCCTGCCAAGCCACAAAAGGAGATCAGAAAAAAACATTGTCTAAGGTGGGCATACCCATGCTTAGAGAAAGTAAAGCATGTTCGCATATCATGTACAAGCAGATCCACTAAGTATACAAGTATAGAAGACTGGAAAATACATAATGGATCATCTGATCACGATCGAACAAGTACATGTCTGAATATCACATATAAGAATGTCAATGATGCTAAAGGATAAATCTGATCACTGATATCAAAGATTGATCTCAAAAGTACCAAATGAACATGATAGAGTAAGATGGTACTACACTGCAAACTCAGATGCCAGCATATAGAATGTCGCCATGAATGAATGCAACATATAAGGTGGAGTGGTATCCACTAGCAGCAACAGGAGCAACTGTCAAATGAACCAATCAATGTTGATGCAACCCGAGGTCTTCACCGACCGCCGTGGTACATTTCTACACCATGGCAATAAATGATCTAAAGTTTACCATGTGAGAAATCGTTTAATTACCGGTCATTGATGTATATCGTTAACAAACACGAGACCACTCACCGATAATGATAATGAGTGTCAAGGTACCCAGTACAATCTAACAAGTGTGAATAGATGAGTTGGATTCGAACACCTGTAATAATCTATCAATCAGGAGACAATGATGGTTTCCCACTGTCAATAGCAAAGGATCTACCACTAATGACTGCAAACCCCAAGGTACTGCCAAATGGACTTTAGACCTTTGCCCCAGAGCAATGAGTTGTAGTCGATGGGGAAATATCTGCTAGAAGGAAGGCATTAAGGCATCCTTCATCAATCTAGCATGAGTGTAACCTGTAGGCCAATAATGTGGAAGGAATCGGATGAAAAAGATGTAGTAACCCAACCGAAGCACGTTTCCGGCATACACAAGATGTGGCTAGCGCACAACAGAAACCCTCTGAACCAACCAATAATGAAAGCTGACACAGAGGCGAGGTATCCACCAATAGGGTCAAATGAAAACCAAGGTATTGCACGAATCCCAATGTGTGATAGTGTAAGCTAATGTCGAACACAAGGGAAACCGCTCAGTCAAAGACCTATGATACTAATCGATGCTGAGCACAAGGTGACCTATCAATAATGAAAATAGGGCCAAGGTGCGGTTCTAGGCCTGTCCTTAGAGCAAGATGTTGTCGTCGATAAGGACAAGACCTGCCAGTAATAAGTCAATGGAGACCTTCTCAAACTGGCACGAGTAAAGGACCAATATAACTGATGTGATGATAGACAAGACACTGACAACAAGGGATGGCCGACTGAAAAATGAGTCAAGAGACACCGCAGAGACGCCGACTCGGGCTAACTTCCCTTGAACAAAAGCATGACTCAATGTGAATATGTGGCAGCATATGATGACTCTATATAAGTTCGTCATGCAGGAGGCATGAACAAACCCTCCATATGATTGGAAGAGATAACCAATCGGGGGAGAACTAACTCAATAACAAGGTTAAGGCATACCTAAGTCAAACTAAATCCCACCCAAATGGAGGAGACTTTGTTTTGAGTGCTTTGTTCAAGGGTGACACAACTAACTCTCACTGCCAACAATAAGTGGAAATATTATCTCTTTCCCGCTCTTTTTTGGAATATATAATTTTTTTGTCATTTTCTTTAAGCTGGAAAAAGAATAAAAGAATGCTATAGTACAGTGGAAAGAACAAGTGTCAATGAAACAGATGATCTAGTTCCTGGGATTGGAATAATCCTATGCTCAATGCAGGGAGGCGAAAACTGGTCAAAGACATTCAAAGGTGTGTTCCTTCCACGGGTCAGGGTGTGTCAAGTTACAAAATTCAAGGGGATGCAAGTTTGATATTGTAGATGTCATGGTCACAAGTTGGCTTAAACATGAGTCCAAGTGAAGCCGGCTCAAGGCTAAAAGGTGCAAATGGTCAAAATGCAATGCAGTAGTACAACTCAACATGAAGGAGCCTCTAGGCTATAAGGCCAGACTGAAGCAAAGAAGAAAAGAGGAATGAGTCTTCATCGCATAAGTCATGGCATGACTACAGAGGACTCCCAAGCCTACTCAAATCGAAGCAGCATGGGCAACAAATGTCAGTTAGGTGCTAACTATGATGCCCATGAAAAGGATGGCTCTACCATCATGTCATGATTTAAAAATCAGCAAGTGAAGATGGTTTACGAACCATAACATGATGGGATCAACCCTATGGCAAGTGTATCGACAAATGGAGGCTAGTATGTATAATGCAACGGAAAAATGGCTTCCCTAACCTATATGCCAGTAAGAAAACAATATCTACCATGACAGGTCAGCAGTCATGGAACCGCCTCGAAACTGTTGAAAAAGCATCGAAAATGTCTTGAAAATCAAACCATTCTCGACATTCCAAGCTCCCAAATTAAGAGTTACATGAGACAAAACAAAATCAAGTTTTGAAAAAATTTGACATTTTCAAAGCTTATAAAATAGCTTTTTGACTCACCATTATTACTGTTTGAGTTGAGAGCACGAGGAGTGAAGAAAAAGAAGCAATCTTTTCCATTCGCCAAATTCGACTATTCAAATCTTCCCAAAATCACCAGGTAACCCTTAAACTCATCTTGCATTCATTTGTGATTGGTTTTAAAATTTTTAAATCAAGTTTCATCGTTGAATTTATTTTAAAAAATTTGTCGCAGCGTATACATGGGTTGGATATATGCAACCCATGTATACGCAGGCCCTAGATGCAACTGTGTATGAAACAGACCCGCGTATACGCCGTGAAAACTTCAAAACAAAAAACTAACGGTCCAAACTTGTTTTTTCCTCAGGATGCTAGTAACATGGAGGGAAAGAGAGCATGCCACAGTGGATGATGAAGTTATGAACAATCCTCAGGCCCTGGATGCCTTAAGAGGATGCAGTTGGCTAAAGTTCTTCAAAATGCCAAACATGAAAGCAAACACACGCTTGCTCGAAATGCTCATTCACTACTAGAGCATCGATGATGACTCATTCATGATTGATCAAATTCCGCTCAAGATAGAGATTGAGGATATTTATTTCATCATAGGCCTTTCCCAGAGGGGAGAGGTAGTACATTCCATAGGCAGATCATGAGGTAGTCTCTCTATCGAGGACTACGTGCATATATATTGCCCGGGTCATCCAAAAAAGGTTGGAAGTCAAATTCCAATCAAGCATGTGGAGAGTTTATCATTGAGGATCATCTTGTTCACTATAGCCAGAGTGAACGGATCAACTTCCTTACACCAGGCTTCACGGCTTGCCATGAGCTTGGCGGTAGACTATCTCACCACAGTATTTGATTGGTGTACTCCTCTTCTCGCCAACTTGAAGAGCCAGCTTACATCTATCAAAAAGGGCCAGACCAAAAACTTCGGGTATGGTACTATTTTGTGCTCTATATTCTTTGAGAGGGTCCCAGCACTCCACCCTAGAGTATCAGTTTTGATCAGCACCCCACGAGATCCACGGATGGGTAAGTGGGATGACTTGATGAAATGACTAGGAGGTGGGGACGTTCCACGAACTGCTTTCGATGACGACTTCTTCTCCTGATGGGAGCAGCGGATCATCGCAGTGGATGATTACCCTATGCTGGCTTTGACTTCTGAGGAGATCCTGAACTAGCTTTACCACCAGTCGCAGCATGGGGCAACATAGGTAACAAATGTTTTTGATTTTATGACTTTATGATTTTTATGATTTTGATGATTTTTATCAAATATAAAAATGAACTTTGGAAAATATTTTTGATAGGATTCAAATGACTAATATGATGATCATGTTCCAGATATTGGGTCACTACAACCATATGGATTCCCACGGCATGGACGTCACGGCCGATGTACCGAAGAGGTGGCTGCCGATACAGAGCAACTCCTACACACAGTTCAGCGACACTTGGTGAGATTAACTCACCGAGTACCGATGGAGGTTGTAGAGGATCTCCCTATAGATATTCATCGTCACGTGGTTGGCATGGCACAGGACTGGGTGCGAACTCTTAGGTGTGTGGCCAAAGTAGTAGTCGCATACTTAGCCGCTCATTCTGAGCCGGGGCATTAGATGTACTGGACATGATTATGGGCATTTGAGTCCCAATTTTTGTATATTATTTTGGACACATTTATGTACACTCGAGATATTTTATGATATATATATATATATATATATATATATATATATATATATATATATATATACAGTTTCGACTTTTAGATGCTTGATTTTATTGTGATGAATGAATGTTGTGCCAGTCTAATGCTTGATTAGCGATAGAATCAGCTAACCAACTATGAGATCTTGGAATGTGCAAATAATTAATGTAAGTAAATGATCTTTGCAACAACCTCACCCTTAAATACTGGTGATATAAACATGGATCCTTTACCCGATAAATTTTATTCAATTGTGACACTATTAGTTGTGAATCAAGATAGACTACCAACGAATCGATTCCATAAGAAATTGCTTCGATAGTAAATTAATAATGGCAGTATACTCAGCCATATTATTTGAAGCGGGAGCAATGCATACTCCCCTTGACACCATCAACTGACCAGTTGGATAGTAGATTATCCAAGTTGTAGAAGCGAGGTTCCAAGTGTGCTGACTGGCACCATCGACGAATCCAAAATATACCAAGTCATCCATCAACACCTACCACAGCAGACTAAAAAGTGTTGATATCAAAAAAAATCCTGATGAGATATGTACAAAAATACAAAATGTACAAAGAAGCCATTGCCTAACTGCTAAGCAAAGTACTTCTTAAGGTAGAACCCATCAAGGGGCTCTTCCAGTTTGCTCCTAGAGATTTTTATAGGTACAGTCATCGAACCAATCTATTACCTTCGGCAGAAAATTGTGTTGGAGCCAAAGGAACCGTACAAACATCGCTAGTAGGCAAATTGGAGGACCTAGACTCGACTTCGTGAAAAGGAGGAAGGAAATATAAACGATGATGTAAATCTTCAAATGGTCGATCTACAACTGTCATTGCTTTGAATATCGCTTTGTCAGATGGAAAAAACAATATCCAAGCAATCCAAAGTAGAAGTGGAATCAAGGGTCTGAGAATGAGCCACATCACCATCTAACTCTTTTTCTGAAGGAGCGAGATGGTCGTCTATAGAGTTATTGATAAATTCATATCCAAGCTTTGCTACAGACATAAGATATTCTATTCCACCCAACTTCCCTTCATCTGATGTGGTCGCGAAAGAAGGTAAGGTCACATGATCCGAAAAATAGTGAGCTAGAACAAACTCTTTCCATATAGGCTCCTTGGAGGATGAAATTGTATCTATTCTAGCAATAGGAGGGGGAAGGTCAAAAGTACCCATCAATGAAGAGTACATCCCGACTCCTAGATTCTTAGTAGGCGGATGGGGGTTATCCACTAAGGGAACAGTAGAGTCTGAAGTTGCTCGAGGATCAACTGGAGAATAATCCAATTGATCAACCTTAATAATTTTTCCCTCATGAGGAAAGCAAATGACACGAAACAAAGTCAAAACAACGGCATCCATTTCATATATCCAGTTCCTTCCTAAGAGGAGATTGTAATATAGGTTAGCATCGATGACTTCTACTTCGATATTAACGATCTTTCCTCCAACACATATGGGAAAGGCTAGGATAATCCCGTATGGCCTATGAGAATGACCATCAAACACTGTCAAGAGGGTAGGTGAAGGAAAAACCGAAGGCGATCCAATGGCCTTCCAACATGACTGTTAAACACACATGGATAGCCAAGACAGTATTAAAGATAAAACATGCAATACATTTTTATTAACAAGAGATTTACATTTATAGTACATTATGTGACTCTTGGGTTTCAGATCCCAAGGTCTCTTGGACTGCTTTTGTCCATTCAACTTCCACACTAACCATTTAGGATTAGGTGTCCAACATTCCCCCCCTTAATCCGAAGGGTTATGTATGAGTCCAAGAAGAGAGCTGTAATACAAAATGTGCAAAAAATGCATGGCAGCACTAGGCTGAATGTGCTCTATGAAATGTTGGTATAAAGGGCAGTGGTTTAAGGATGACAACCAACACTAGAACGCTTAGTGCAGTTCCCGGAACTCTTCCAAAACTGGCAAGAAACTGAAGTTTTCTGCTAGAGGAACTGTTCTCAATCTGTGATGGTTTAAGGATGACCAACAACTCTGGAATGCTTAATGCAATTCCTGGAACTCTTCCAAAACTGGCAAGAAGCTGGAGTCTTCTGCTAGAGGAAGTGTTCTCAATCTGTGATGGTTTTAAGGATGACCAACAACTCTGGAATGCTTAATGCAATTCCTGGAACTCTTCCAAAACTGGAAAGAAGCTGGTGTCTTCTGCTAGAGGAAGTGTTCTCAATCTGTTCACGGGCATCTTTGTCTCTGGCTGCAACTCTGAAACAGGTGTGGCAGGTTGTGGCTCAGGCTCGCTTGATGTGACTTTGAAGCTTGTAGATGACCACCATTTCCCCCCCTGTCAGATACAAGGTGAGATGATGGAGAAAACTCAACTGCAAGACTGTTCAATACTCTAGAACAAGTTCTGACATGTGTTTGGAATATCTTCTTGGCTGTTGATGCCCATTGCCAAGAAGCGATCCATCCAAGATGAATCTTTGTTCTTGCAGGACGTTTTTTTCTGAAGCATCTGTGTGAAGAATGACTGGTTTTATGACAGTGCTTACATGGATGAAGATCAAAACAGTGATCTTTCAGATGGCCAACTCGGTCACAGTGTTGGCATTTCACAATCTGTTGTTGTTGTTGTTGTTGTTGCTATGGAAGAGGGGCAGAATCTAGAACGGCTGAAGCTAAACTGTCATGAAGAGTAGGTGAACTGTTATGAATGAATCCAGCACTCTGAAACTGAATGGGCTTGGAATAGTCTGGAATATGAAAGGGCAAGTCCTTGTCATATCCAAGACCAGTTTTGTGCTTGTTGTGGACAAGCTGTTCCCAAGGTCTGATGATGGGCTTGGGAAGTGTAGACTGAGTTTCTGCATCTGCATGTAAATCTGTTGTTGTATTAGGCACAGAATTTGCAACATTAGTGTCTTGCTGTTTATGGGAGTTTGTTTCAATTTTCTGAACAGAAACAGGTTCAGAATGATGACTCCACTACTGTAATTCTTCTTGTTGTAGCTTTGTTTCCAGCTGCAAAAACTCAATATTTTCCTGTGCATATTGTAAAGATTTTTGAATATCTCTGAGAGTGTTTTTGTTGACTTTAACTGTACTTCCATCAGTAGATAAGATTAGAGTGCTTAATAACTCTAATAATCCATGATTTTTCTCCATTATTCAGACAATCAAATCAACAATGTATTTGTAAAAACAATCAAATGACCAAAAATGCACTCCCCCACCTTTTTGTTGTTGTTGTTTTAGCCTCCAATGCACGTTCCTTTAGATATCTCGGTAGAAGTTTCAACTGTTTAAGATGAAGATTTCCACTTTGCAATACCCAGAAATTGTACCCAAGAGTGACAACAAGTTCTGAGCGGACTTCGATATCACAGTGACAGTGAGCATATACGTTGCTGAGCGGACTTTTGAGTCATGAACTTTCCTCCATTATTGGGCCACTTGCAGCAGTGTGGCAACCTAACCTAATCAATAAAAGAAATGAAGTGGGTACAATAAAAAAAAAAAAAAAAAAAAAAATCGATGTAAGACTTTTACGGCTCCTTTGCTTAGCTTAATCTCCCTCTGGCGGGCCAGCCCAATGTTCCCCTTTTTTTTTTTCGTCGAACCATTCAAAAAAAATTACATCGTATCATCCAAAAACTTTTAACCCTTTGTAATTTCAGCTACGTAGAGCATGACATGTCAACCTGGTTTCTCATATCCAGTGCCTAGTGCAACAAATCAACACTTTAATTGAATTAGACGGCACCCATGAAATAATCCAACAACCATTTCTCAATACCATGACAATGCAACAACAAATTTATCTGTTCATCAATTCAGTTTCAATAAAATGAAATATGTGATTCAATTTCGTTTGGTAGCTCAACAGAAAGACGTCTGCGATCTGGTAGTTGAACAACTTTAGGTGCTACTGCTTCTGCTGCAGCAGGGAAATATCCTATTGTTGGTAATGGCTATGCAACCCAATATAGCAACGATGACTCGTTTTAACTTCAACGTGGATCTGAACCACAACCGAGGCAGATGTGGATGATGGCTGCTATGAGGCCCGAAGTACAAGATATAATAGATTCTTTGTACTATTCGTAGAGATTACAAATTTGACAACTTCGAATTTACAAAACAATGGCAAACACTGACGCGTTTTGGCGTTTTGTAACAAAATTTCTGTTAAACACACACCGATTCACTGTAGTCTGTCAGACCCAATTCCAAAGCCGATGCCCGGAAGCAACGTTACAAGGTGGCCTCTAGAATCCCAAACGCATTGAGTTGCCTGGCAAAACTGGAGCGCTGTTCACAATTGATGCTATCATCACAGTTGATGCAGCGTCTGGCATTATTTTCGTCATACATAAAAATATTCACAGCAAACAGATAAAATACTAAAACAGTCAAGCACGGAGGTCTTTAATCAGCACGGAGGTCATTTTCATCTGTATTTTCGAGATTCGTATATTTATGTATACAAGTCCTCCTTGGTGTTGCCTTCCGGAATGTCGACGACATACAACTCCAGGACCACGGTCCAGGTGCGGGCGGACTCCTTGAACTCGTTCAGCGTGGTCACCGAGTTGTAGTTGCATAGCCGGTGCTTGCCTTCGAGAACACGGAAGATTGATACAACCTTCTGCGTGCCACCTTAACCACCCTTGATAAGACTGCTCTGGAATCTCCACAGTTTGCAATAGCCACAAATTTTCTGGTGAAGGAAATGGCCTCAGGGCTGGTGAGAATTGTGCTTGAATGCGAGAGGGCTGTGAACAGAGGGAGGCTTTATCAGGAGCCTATCTGAACCATGTATTGCAATGGCAAGAAGAATGGGTATGCCATGAACAGGAGCGGCTCTATGACAGACGAAAAGATATTTGAGCTGGTGCCGGCTGTTTCAATGGGTGCGTGATTCCGGGGCATTCTACATGATGAATCTTGATGGCACTGGAGGACCAGAACTCAGCATTTTCTTGCTCAGAATATGAGACTAATTGCAGGTGAGCTACAAGAATCCGTTCATGTGGGCAGAGAAATCATTTTAATGTAATTTGTGGGTCCTTCAAATGCACAACACACCACGGCAATTCAACGCACAGGTATAACAACTTCAGCGTTAGGTGCGAGGAAGAAATTATGGCATCATCTGACGCATCTCTGGGCATGTCAGTCCATTGACAGAGGCAGAGCAGCGCTTAGCACTGAGGCAGTGGCAGAGATGGAGTTACGACTATTTTTAGAGCATTAACTCAATGACCGGGGAGTGTAACCGGAGTGGTATAGAACGCATAAGAAACAATGGGTCAGAGATGGCAACGCAGGTATTCACCTGCTGCTCTAAGCGTTTTCATGCCAGGCTGAGAATGGCAGAAAAATAATAAATGGCAGCACTGAAATGCACACAAATGCCACAAAACTAGTGGCTCACACAAGAGCGATAGGCTGAGCGTTAGACTGAGAAGGCAAGCAAGTTTTGCAGAGTTGACAGACTCTTAAAATACCCAGGCCTCTATTTTCAGATTGCTGGAATGTACGTTACATCCATAATAGCAGCACTGACAATTATATGAGTGTACATGACTTGCAGGTAAGAAAGGCCACAGAAAACAAGTGGCTCATATTAATTATGCAGGGCAGGAATACGCCTGCTCTGATACCATGTTAAACACACATGGACAGCCAAGACAGTATTAAAGATAAAACATGCAATACATTTTTATTAACAAGAGATTTACATTTATAGTACATTATGTGACTCTTGGGTTTCAGATCCCAAGGTCTCTTGGACTGCTTTTGTCCATTCAACTTCCACACTAACCATTTAGGATTAGGTGTCCAACAATGACATAGACATGACACATGTGGAAGCTCCCTCATCTATAACCGTTCAAAAAATATTAGCTTTCTGGTAAGTAGACTTTATCTGGAAAGCCATATGATGAGGAAGTCTCTTTTTGACATTATGCATATCAAAAGTGAGAGCTAAAGAATTATTTGGATCCACTGCCCCCATTGTCGAAAGCAAGGCACTTCTTTGAGCAGGACATGACTGGAGCACCTCTAAAGCGGACATAGCACATGGACTTTGAGCCAGATCCTCAACTATGGAGTAATTCTAGGCTGCCCTAACATTAGGGTTGATAGTCGCGTGTTTAGCAAAACCTTTCGGTATCCGCGGTATACTCTCGACAGAGGGTCGCTCAATATGAAGTGGGTTGGTAGTTTAAGGAATTTATTTATCCCTAGATGTTTCACCTTCACCATAATCACATGACCATGTGGCCACGTTAACGTTAGAACCCATCATGAAAACATCTGATAATTTATCCCCTTCTTGGTTGCCCCCTGTAGAGATACCAGGGTTTGAATTCACACCAGCAAGTAGTTGCTGCCCTTGGGGAAAAGGGTTGGTTAACACAGCTTGAGAGCTAGAAGTCCCTTGCTGCCCTAACAAGCACTAAGCATCTTGAATCTTTGGGCAGAGATGAGTTAAATGGTCTCCACTGCATGGCTTGCATGGAAACTTGACTTTCTCTCTAGACTCATTTCCACCACCACCAGCATTATTACCAGGTTTATTTGTGTCAGCCTTCCCAACTTGACTCTTTTTCTTACCTCGTCCTTTCTTTTTCCCATTGGAATTTTGATTTCCTTTGGGGTTGGAAGATTGGACGGCATTAACAAAAGAGGGTTGAGAAGACGAAGGGTTAGACGATGTGACCTGATTGGTAGGAGCAGTTTGTAAAGACAACTGCTGCAATTGGCTCAACAGGTTCACCGCATTTGTGTCTATGGATCCAACGATACCATCCGCATGGGGACCTGGCTTCGAGTTGGCTATATCAACCTTAGTCCATGGAGCATCAGGCAAGATTTTTTGTAGAATCCCAAACTGAGAGTAAATCAGTTCTAACTGCTGGGCCCTAAAAATAGCTTGCTCTTCAGAATAGACTCCGGACAGAGAGACATCCTTAGAGATATTAGGTTGTAAGGATTTCAAAAACCATTCGAGACGGTATTCCAGAGGAGTTTTGGCTTTAATGAGCCTCTTTCTCCATCTCCATTCCTGAATATGATCAGAAATGTGAGTTGCCGTATCTTGACGAAAATTGGCCAGAAGTTTAGTTTCGGCATCATAACGGACGGGAAACTGGAAATGAGTTAGGAAAATGTTAGCCAAATTGACGAAAGATGTAAAGCTGCCCCCTGGAAACTCTATATACCATTTGGCCGCATTGCCAGTTAAGGTGCATTGAAAGAGTCTCAACCCTAACCGAATCATCGATGAGGGAGTTCGATGAGCACCATAAATGGAATGTGGTTACATGGTCACCTGGGTCTTCACCACCCTTCCCCTCAAACTTTGGAATGTCTGATGGGAGTTTGGTTGGGACCGGAGGCCGAGCCGGATTATATTTGATTGGTTCGTTTGTTAATTTCGTGAGATCTAGCAAATTCAACATTGCCAGAAAAGGAAGCTTAGGAGGACCTTGGGGATTCCACCCAGATTGGGTAGAGTTCCCAAAGTTCTGAAAAGATTGGCTGGGATTTTGTAAGGCACCAGGCTACCCAAAGTAACAAGAAGAACCAACTGAACCAAATGGCGAACCTTGTGATCCAGCAAAACTCAGAGTTTGACCAACTCCGGCCGAAAAACCTCCATAACCGGCGAAGCTTCCTCCTAAAGGATTATAAGGAATCAATAACCCCTGATAAGGATTCCAAGTAGAAGTTAAGGGAGGAATACTTCGAAATGAACTAACTGTGGAGTACGGCCTATTCCCTTGCTGGCTGAAAAACAGATTCCCAGTTCCTATGCCACTAACTGTAGGGTTAGTCCAACCTTGAAAGGGATTGCTGCCCTGTCCTGTAGAAGAAAAAGGAATAGATCCTATCGTCAGGTTGGAATGTGGTATATGACCACTTCCAAAAGGAAAACCCTAAAATGAAGCCGACCCACCCATCATGGATGTGGAGGCACTAAATGGAACTGACGGAATACCCTGTGAATGGGTGCCAAACAGGAAGAATCTAGAACTAGATGCATTGGCTTGGGAATTTCCACTCGTAGAACGAATGGAGGTAGACCCAACTAAGGATGTGTTAGTAAAAGACCTAAATAAAGATGTAGAGGGGATGGAAATAGTTCCTCCCCCTTGTACTGATGTTGGAGTCTGCATGGTTGTAGTACTTGTGGTAGAAGTGATGCTTCCAGTGGTGGTCATTGAAGGTAAGCGCGTAATATGACCTAGACTTAACAGTCTATGTGTCAAAGTCCCAATGTATTGTAATACGTCAAGATGACTAGAAGGTAGAGGAGAATTTGGAGCCGCTAATGACTCTAGGAGTTCTTCTACCTCAATGTTATCTTCCGATTGAAAGAGAACTTGAGAAAGAACTGGGGTGTTCCTCTCTAGTTCTGCGGAAGTACCAGGTCTATCCTGAACACTAATGCCCCCTGGGGGAGGATCAATCCCTGATGTGCCAGCTGCCATGGGATGAAACCCACTGGCAGTGTTACCTTTGCATCTTCCTCTAAACTTGGTGGTGAAAGACCACGAAGTCTTCGAGACCGTCTAGGCGATCAATCAGCCACTTTGAATTTTTATTAAGATCTAATTAAAGACTCAAGAAAAAATGAAAGCTAGGCCAACTAGGAGCACAGAGCACACACTAAAAAGTCCCTAAAAGATGTCATCCAGTCAAACAACTTTCAAGTATTTCTACTCCAGGTGATGAGGACTGGACACCAAAATACAAGAAAGTGAATTAAGGGGTCTTCGGAAGACAGTCTGGGATAATGACGGACCAATCCTACCAGCGAAGGTAACAGAGGAAGTTACGTTGACCATCTAACAATAGTCTGTGCCGGTGCAAGCCCCCAAACTTCACAAGGGTGCCCTCCAGAAGTACTGTTGAAAGTGATACAACGTCGACCTCAGGTGCCACGAGATTCCCCTCCGCAGCCACCTATGTAGATCCCTAGGAGAAGCAACTAAGGTTACCAACTCATGTCAGAAGCTAGGCGGAACAGTCTTGAGGTAAGATCCGACAAGTAGGAGAGGAGGTATCTCTCTTCCTTATCTTCAAAAACCCTCGTGCTTAACTCCCAGATCCGGAGCTTTCCTGGTCTCCCTAATGCTATTAGATCTTCACTCACTATTCAGACTTCTATGTTTGACAGTTTGAAATGGCCTTGGAGAGTTTTCTCTCCACACACCTAACCCAAGGCCCTAAAATATCCTAAAACTTGTTGGTGTGTCTAAATTGACAATATATATAAAAAAGCTCTAGTATATTGTAATTAGCGTTTGTTTTTAAATGGGTTGTTCTTAAGTCAAGGGATAAGCGGAAATGAAACTTGTGGTGTTTTTTGATGCAAAAGAAATTAATAAAAACCAAACTATATGCAAATGCACTCGTTTCGTTCTTCGATGAAAGAAATTTCTACTAGGTTCTAAGGAACTTCTAAGAAAGCAATAAATTTTTCTTCTTTTCTTTTAACAAGCTTCACACTCACAAAAATTAACAAAACTATGGATGCCCTAAAAAGATGCACAAACTATCCTAATGCAATGAGTATATGCTGATGCAAAAACTTAAGACTACTCTAAATCAAAGAATGAAAGTAACTTGCTTATCACTTCTAATAAGCCACTTAAGATGTTTAGATAGAATATGAGTTTCTAATGCTCATTTTCATCTAAACACTAAAAGAAAATCACAAAAGAAACAAAAATGCACTTTCACCCACAAAAAGAAATTAAATCAAAACAAGGCCAAAGAAAGAAAAAACCACGTTTTCAAGAAGTTTTCTTCAAAAGCAAAAACAAAAAAGACTTTTCAAAAGTGCTCCAAATACTATAGAAAACTTTGAGACTGAAGAATAGGCAACAAAAACACTTTGCAAGTTATCAACTCAAAATGGGTGAAAACTCAACAAAATAGGTGTTTCAAGATGCTCTAAACGACCAAAAAGTAGCAAAAAGAGCTTGGTGACAATGATCAAAAGATCAAGAAAGACAACTCTCAAAATCATCACACAACAACTTTCAAAAGCAAGAAAAGAAAATGGTCACAAGATGCAGTTTTGACACAAAGCAAGAAGGTCACAAATATAAAGTTCACCACAAAGATTGAAAACAATCTTTCTGCCCTGGAAGACCAGAACAACCAATATTCTCAGAGAGAAATCTTGTGTGCTCGAACACAAATGATGACACTTGCAACAAAACAAAAAAAACCAAAACTTTCCACAAACGGAGAGAATTCGAAACCGAAAACTTGCTGTAAATACAGAGACTGACAACCAAACTTGACTGCTCAAGAAACACTCAGACTAAGAAGCAAATTTACTGAACAAGAAAGGTTTGCAAAAATCTTGGAAAATTAGGGTATACGCGACTGTGTCAATGCACAGCTGCGTGTATATGCAATTCATCCCAAAGAAACCTTCGTATACACGGGTTTAGATGGGGAAACTTGCATACAACGCCTCTGTAACCTGGCAAAACTGCGTATATAACAGTTCACAAGAAATAGCAAAAAGGGGGTCTGAAGAAACTAATCAGACTTAAAGTCTGAATTCCTATAGGGACAGACAACTCAGTCATAGCAAGAAAATCAAAGGTTGAGCCCTGATTGGCTTAAATTAACCCAAACTAGGAACAACAATACTGTTGTCCCCAGTGGAGTCGCCAATTCTGTTGAGGGACAAAGTCCCCTAGGGTTTTGGGTCAATACCCTAGCAGAGCGGGGGTTATCTACAATGAAAAACAAGCATTCCACACAGCCATGATACTAATATAAGCAAACTACATGAAGAGAGGTGCACCTGGGGGTCCTTCGTTTGGGTAGATCCAGCCAGGGTCCAAACCCTCTTAGAGTTCCTTTCGATCCTTCAACCTGCAAAATAACCAATTCAAAGAAGCAAAATAACCAGTAATAAGAGATTCTATTCCACCCAACTTCCCTTCATCTGATGTGGTCGTGAAAGAAGGTAAGGTCCCAGGATCCGAAAAATAGTGAGTTTGAACAAACTCTTTCCGTATAGGCTCCTTGGAGGATGAAATTGTATCTATTCTAGCAATAGGAGGGGGAAGGTCAAAAGTACCCATCAATGAAGAGTACATCCCCACTACTAGATTCTCAGTAGGCAGATGGGGGTTATCCACTAAGGGAACAGTAGACTCTGAAGTTGCTCGAGGATCAACTGGAGAATAATCCAATTGATCAACCTTAATAATTTTTCACTCATGAGGAAAGCCAATGACACGAAATAGAGTCGAAACGACAACATCCATTTCGTATATCCAGTTCCTTCCTAAGAGGAGATTGTAATCTAGGTTAGCATCGATGACTTCTACTTCGATATTAACGATCTTTCCTCCAACACATATGGGAAAGGCTGGGATAATCCTGTATGGCCTATGAGAATGACCATCAAACGCTGTCAAGAGGGTAGGTGAAGGAACAACCGAAGGTGATCCAATGGCCTTCCAACATGACATAGACATGACACACATGGAAGCTCCCTCATCTATAACCATTCGAAAAATATTAGTTTTCCGGTAAGTAGACTTTATCTAGAAAGCCATATGATGAGGAAGTCTCTTTTTGACATTATGCATATCAAAAGTGAGAGCTAAAGAATTATTTGGATCCATTGCCCCCATTGCCGAAAGCAAGGCACTTCTTTGAGCAGGACACAACTGGAGCACCTCTAAAGCGAACATAGCACATGGACTCTGAGCCAGATCCTCAACTATGGAGTAATTCTAGGTTGCCCTAACATTAAGGTTGATAGTCGCGTGTTTAGCGGAACCTTTCAGTATCCACGGTATAGTCTCGACAAAGGGTCACTCAATATGAAGTGGGTTGGTAGTTTCGGGAATTGATTTATCCCTAAGTGTTTCACCTTCACCATAATCACACGACCGTGTGGCCACGTTAACGTTAGAACCCATCATGAAAACATTTGACAATTTATCCCCTTCCTCGTTGCCCCCTGCAGAGATACCAGGGTTTGAATTCGTGCCAGCAAGAAGTTGCTACCCTTGGGGAAAAGTATTGGTTAACACAGCTTGAGAGCTAGAAGTCCCTTGCTGCCCTAACAAGCACTGAGCATCTTGAATCTTTGGGCAGAGATGAGTTAAATGGTCTCCACTGCATGGCTTGCATGGAAACTTGACTTTCTTTCTATACTCATTTCCACCACCACCAGCTCTATTACCAAGTTTATTTGCATTAACCTTCCCATCTTGACTCTTTTTCTTACCTCGTCCTTTCTTTTTCCCATTGGAATTTTGATTTCCTTTGGGGTTGGAAGATTGGACGGCATTAACAGAAGAGGGTTGAGAAGATGAAGGGTTAGATGATGTGACCTGATTGGTAGGAGCAGTTTGTAAAGACAACTGCTGCAATTGGCTCAACAGGTTCACCGCATTTGTGTCTATGGATCCAACGATACCATCTGCATGGGGACCTGGCTTCGACTTGGCTATATCAACCTTAGTCCCTAGAGCATCAGGCAAGATTTTTTATAGAATCCCAGACTGAGAGTAAATCAGTTCTAACTGTTGGGCCCTAAAAATAGCTTGCTCTTCATAATAGACTCCAGATAGAGAGACATCCTTAGAGATCTTAGGTTGTAAGGATTTCAAAAACCATTCGAGACGGTATTCTGGAGGAATTTCGGCTTTAATGAGCCTCTTTCTCCATCTCCATTCCTGAATATGATCAGAAATGTGAGTTGCCATATCCTGACGAAAATTGGCCAGAAGTTCAGTTCCGGCATCATAATGGATGGGAAACTGGAAATGATTTAGGAAAATGTTAGCCAAATCGGCGAAAGATGTAAAGCTGCCCCCTGGCAACTCTATATACCATTTGGCCACATTTCCAGTTAAGGTGCGTTGAAAGAGTCTCAACCTAACCGAATCATCGATGAGGGAGTTTGATGAGCACCATAAATGGAATGTGGTTACATGGTCGCCTGGGTCTTCACCACCCTTCCCCTCAAACTTTGGAATGTCCGATGGGAGTTTGGTTGGGACCGGAGGCCAAGCCGGATTGTATTTGATTGGATCGTTTGTCAATTTCATGAGATCTAGCAAATTCAACATTGCCAGAAAAGGAAGCCTAGGAGGACCTTGGGGATTCCACCCAGATTGGGTAGAGTTCCCAAATTTCTGAAAAGATTGGCCGGGATTTTGTAAGGCACCAGGCTGCCCAAAGTAACAAGCAGAACCAACTGAACCAAAAGGCGAACCTTGTGATCCAGCAAAACTTGGAGTTTGACCAACTCCGGCCGAAAAACCTCCATAACCGGCGAAGCTCCCTCCTAAAGGATTATAAGGAGTCAATAACCCCTGATAAGGATTCCAAGTAGAAGCTAAGGGAGGAATACTTCGAAATGAACTAACTGTGGAGTATAGCCTATTCCCTTGTTGGCTGAAAAACAGATTCCCAGTTCCTATGCCACTAACCATAGGGTTAGTCCAACCTTGAAAGGAATTGCTGCCCTGTCTCGTAGAAGAAAAAGGCATAGATCCTATCGTCAGGTTGGAATGTGGTATATGACCACTTCCAAAAGGAAAACCCTGAAATGAAGCCGACCCACCCATCATGGATGTGGAGGCACTAAATGGAACTGACAGAATACCCTATGAATGGGTGCCAAACAGGAAAAATCCAGAACTAGATGCATTGGCTAGGGAATTTCCACTCGTAGAAGGAATGGAGGTAGACCCAACTAAGGATGTGTTAGCAAAAGACATAAATAGAGATGCAGAGGGGATGGAAATAGTTCCTCCCCCTTGTATTGATGTTGGAGTCTGCATGGTTGTAGCACTTGTGGTAGAATCCATGCTTCTAGTGGTGGTCATTGAAGGTAAGCGTGTAATATGACCTGGACTATATGGTCTATGCGTCGGAGTCCCAATGTATTGTAATACGGCTGGATGACTAGAAGGTAGAAGAGAATTCGGAGCCGCTAACGACTCTAGGAGTTCTTCTACCTCAATGTTATCTTTCGATTGAAAGATAACTCGAGAAAGAACTGGGGTGTTCCTCTCTAGTTTTGCGGAAGTACCAGGTCTATCCTAAACACTAATGCCCCCTAGGGGAGGATCAATCCCGATGCACTGACTGCCACGGGATGAAACCCACTGGCAGTGTTACCTCTGTGCCTTCTAGGTGAAGCCTCTAAACTTGGTGGTGAAAGACCACGAAGTCTTCGAGACCGTCTTGGTGATCGGTCAGCCACTTTGAATTTTTATTAAGATCTAATTAAAGACTCAAGAAAAAATGAAAGCTAGGCCAACTAAGAGCACATAGAACACACTAAAAAGTCCCTAAAAGATGTCATCCAGTCAAACAACTTTCAAGTATTTCTACTTCGGGTGATGAGGACCGGACACCAAAATACAAGAAAGTGAAGTAAGGGGCCTTCCGAAGATAGTCTGGGATAATGACGACCCAGTCCTACCAGCGAAGGTAACAGAGGAAGTTACACTGACCTCCTAACAATAGCCTGTGCCAGTGTAAGCCCCCAAGCTTCACAAGGGTGCCCTCCAGAAGTACCATTGAAAGTGATACAACGTCGACCTCAGGTGCCACGAGATTCCCCTCCGCAGCCACCTATGTAGATCCCTAGGAGAAGCAACTAAGGTTACCAACTCATGTCAGAAGCTAGGTGGAACAGTCTTGAGGTAAGATCCGATAAGTAGGAGAGGGGGTATCTCTCTTCCTTATCTTCAAAAACCCTCATGCTTAACTCCCAGATCCGGAGCTTTCCTGGTCTCCACAACGCTATTGGATTTGCACTCACTATTCAGACTTCTATGTTTGACAATTTGAAATGGCCTTGGAGAGTTTTCTCTCCACACACCTAACCCAAGACCCTAAAATATCCTAAAACTTGTTGGTGTGTCTAAATTGACAATATATACAAAAAATTTCTAGTATATTTTAATTAGCACTTGTTTTTAAATGGGTTGTTCTTAAGTCAAGGGATAAGCGGAAATGAAACTTGTGGTGTTTTTTGATGCAAAAGAAATTAATAAAAACCAAACTATATGCAAATGCACTCGTTTCATTCTTCGATGAAAGAAATTTCTACTAGGTTCTAAGGAACTTCTAAGAAAGCAATAATTTTTTCTTCTTTTCTTTTAACAAGCTTCACACTCACAAAAATTAACAAAACTATGGATGCCCTAAAAAGATGCACAAACTATCCTAATGCAATGAGTATATGCTGATGCAAAAACTTAAGACTACTCTAAATCAAAGAATGAAAGTAACTTTCTTATCACTTCTAATTAGCCACTTAAGATGTTTAGATAGAATATGAGTTGCTAATGCTCATTTTCGTCTAAACACTAAAAGAAAATCGCAAGAGAAACAAAAATGCACTTTCACTCGCAAAAAGAAACTAAATCAAAACAAGGCCAAAGAAAGCAAAAACCAAGTTTTCAAGAAGTTTTCTTCAAAAGCAAAAACAAAAAAGACTTTTCAAAAGTTCTCCAAATACTATAGAAAACTTCGAGACTGAAGAATAGGCAACAAAAACACTTTGCAAGTTATCAACTCAAAATGGGAAAAAACTCAATAGAATAGGTGTTTCAAGATGCTCTCAACGACCAAAAAGCAACAAAAAGAGATTGGTGACAATGATCAAAAGATCAAGAAAGACAACTCTCAAAATCGTCACACAATAACTTTCAAAAGCAAGAAAAGAAAATGGCCAAAAGATGCAGTTTTGACACAAAGCAAGAAGGTCACAAATATAAAGTTCGCCACAAAGATTGAAAACAATATTTCTACCCTGGAAGACCAGAACAAGCAAGATTCTCAAAGATAAATCTCGTGTGCTCGAACACAAATGATGACACTTGCAACAAAACAAAAAAAAACCAAAACCTTCCACAAAGGGAGAGAATTCGAAACCAGAAACTTCTTGTAAAAATAGAGACTAACAACCAAACTTGACTGCTCTGGAAACACTCAGACCAGCAAGCAAATTTACTGAATAAGAAAGGTTTGTAAAAATATTGGAAAATTAGGGTATATGTGACTGTGTCAATGCACAGCTGCGTGTATATGTGATTCAGCCCAAAGAAACCTTCATATACGCAAGTTCAGATGGGGAAACTTACATACATACGCCTCTATAACCTCGCAAAACTATGTATATAACAGTTCACAAGAAATAGAAAAAAGGGGGTCAGAAGAAACTGATCAGACTTAAATTTTGGATTCCTATAGGGACAGACAACTCAGTTATAGCAAGAAAATCAAAGGCTGAGCCCTGATTGGCTTAAATTAACCCAAACTAGAAACAACAATACTGTTGTCCCCAGCGGAGTCACCAATTCTGTTGTGGGACAAAGTCCCCTAGGGTTTTGGGTCAATACCCTAGCAGAGCGGGGGTTATCTACAATGAAAAAAAAGCATTCCACACAGCCATGACACTAATATAAGAAAACTACGTGAAGAGAGGTGCACCTGGGGGTCCTTCGTTTGGGTAGATCTAGCCAGGATCCAAACCCTCTTGGAGTTCCTTTCGATCCTTCAACCTGCAAAATAACCAATTCAAAGAAGCATAGCAGTATATGGACCAACCATCATAAAGAAATCAACTTCATAGCATATTGAAATATAGTTAGTTATATAATTGAAACAACTATTCATATGCAAACCATAATAACAACATCATAAGCATGAAGAAGATTGATTTCGAGAACAAGACAAATGTTTCTTTATTGCAGATAACTAAAGTAAAACAAGGAATGATATCACCTGAATCTTCCTCTCGTAGGCTCCAAGCAGAACCGTCCTCCAAATTCGTCCAATCCCAAGTCTTCAAAAAGCTCCTTCGATGACTCACACAAGGATATCTCAACTAATGAAAAGACATCATAACTCAAGGAAACAAGGGTTTCCTGTAATGGGGGAAGTGCTAGAAGCACAAGGATCTTCAGACCTGGTCAGGGATAATCTTAGCAGAGTGATTTTTCTCTCTATTCTCTCCTCCTTTAGGCCTTCCCATTGAAGCCTTTTTATACTTCTCTCGAAGTAGTTTTTTAGTTGGGAATTCGTTGGGAACAATTGGGCCACGGGCACTAATAGGTAATCAACAGGTAAAACCCGTGATCTCTGCCCGAAATTAAGGAGATTTAATTTTTTTAAGTGTTTTAAGACATATACGTGGGTTGGGTATACACAAACCCATGTACACACGCATTTAGCTCAGGGCAATGCCGCGTATAAGGAGTAAAACACTATTTTTTAAGTATTTGGACCGGGTTTGGAAGAAGGGGTTGCCCTATGCCATGAGTGCAGCATCACAAACATCAAGAGTGAGATTTGTAGCTATAACAGTGTCAAAACCTTCTTAAGTTGCTCAAATCTAGCTTCTCACTCCTATATCCATTCAAACTTCTTACCTTTATTTTGCAATGATGCAATGGGTTAAGAAATTTTTGAGAAGTTCCTGATGAAACTCCTATAATATCCTTCCAGACCCTGAAATATCTTACCTCATCCACACTCTTAAGAGCTACCCACTCCATGATGATCCTTATCTTTTTTGGATCTACTGCAATTCCTTCCTTGGAGACAAAATGTCCCAAGTAGTGTACCTCAGTCTGGAAGAAACAACACTTGCTAAGTTTAGCATATAATTGATGCTCCCTCATTAACTTCAACATTACTGCTAAATACTCCGCATGATTTTCCTCATTTTTATAATATACCAGTATATCATCAATGAACACAGTAATGAACTTATCCAAATATGGGCTCAACACACTATTCATCAAACACAGTAATGTAGCTGGAGCATTAATTAAGCGAAATGGAGCAACAAAAAAATCATAATTCCCATACCTAGTCTTGAACACAGTCTTGTAAATGTCCTTTTCTTTGATGCATACCTAATGGTATCTGGATCTTAGCTCAATCTTTGAGAACATCGTTTATCCCATCAGTTGATCGAACCATTCATCAATCTTGGGAAAAGGGTACCTGTTCTTGATAATCACTTTGTTCAGTTTCCTATAGTCAATGCATAATCTAAGAGTACCATCTTTCTTCTTCATAAACAAGACCGGTGCGCCCTAAGGTGATACACTTAGCCTAATTTATCCCTTGTCCAACATTTCCTTTAGCTACAATTTTAACTCAACCAACTCAAGTGTACTCATCCTGTAAGGTGGTTTTGATGTTGGAGCTGCCCCTACCACTAACTCAATAGAAAAGTCTACCTCCCTGTGACATGGCAACTCTGCAATGTCCTCAAGAAACACATCTTTGAACTACTGTAGAAATGGGTATCTACACAACACACCAACATCCTCAACCTCCTTACCCTTATGTTAAAGCCTCGAAAATCGTTTCTTACAGCAATGGGGGAAAGCCACCCGGTCTGGACCTTGGTTGGCAGCTCCTTTTCCGTTTGGTATAGTGGCTTCGACTAGGGGTAATGGGACCAGTTTCCCAATATAAATTATGATAGTACTAATGGGGCAATATATGATAATTCTAAGGAATGTTTGAGCTAAAATTAATCTAATCTAAACTAAGAAGCACATGCATATATCCTAATTTAAACACTATCTAGCTATGACTATAACTGGGAATAAAATTGAAACATGCGATCTACAATAATTTTCCTAAAGCAATTGGTAATAAAGATCATTCAACTGCCATAAGAAGTGAAATTGTTTTAACAATTATCATTTCAGATAAATAGTTAGCCGAAATGATTGTGAAAGAGATATCACATAAGAAATTATTCATATATTCAGCATAAAATTTAGGCCATCACCATACAAAAGTGCAATAATTCTAACCAAGCTTTAAACTTTCATACATAACCAATTTGAAGAAAAAAATTATTGCTTAATACATCAACAAAACAAAATCACAAGATAAAAGTACCATTTGTAATAAGTTTTTCTCATGTGTTTCAGCAATATCGACCTACTTCCAATCAATCCAACACCATCTAAGAATACAAAAGTGCAATTTCAGTAGAAGATGCCAGACAAGATGAAAATAAATCATGTTCCATTCATTTCACTAGAACTTCCTCAAAGGGACAAAAGTGCATGTTTTGAAGATTGTTTCTGAAAAAAAATTTGGACCCCTCTCTACATGCATGAGAGGCGTTTAAATACTAAATTATAAATCCTAATAATAGATTATTACAAAAATAGTTGAGGAGGTTTAAACAACCTTCCTCAAATTATGCAAAACAAAACAAAAATAGAAATAAACATAGTGACTAACTCCTTTGTGTTTGATATTTTAGATCGCAGACGTTCGTCATTAGCTTGAGCTCTGTCGATTGGCAAATCGCAGATTTCAACTACCCAGTGAACAGGACATCAGTCAATGTTGGCACCATTTTTTGCATGGAAGAGGTTAGGCATCGCAGGGTCATCCAATGGATGTAAGGTTTAACTAAATATTTCCGGTATGCTTCCCACTTTAACCTAGTCATTTGCCTAATTGCTTCCTCTTTTTCCCCTGTTGACTGCCTCCACTGTTGTTCGAGCTGTTTGACATTCGGAAGAAAACCTAGTACAGACTCTGCCACCAGGTTCACGCTATGTAATTTTTCATTGATGTTTTCAATAATAGTGTTTGATGCTGCTGCTGTGACTGATGTTTCCTTTTCTTCTTGTCTAAGATGAGAATCCCAGTCTACAAATAAAATTTCTTTATGTGACTCCTCTAGTATAGGAAAATCAGCCTTCCTCCCATCCTCTAAATTCTGCCAGGTGATGAAGTCGGAAATTATTTTCAAGACCATCATATTCAAGTCTCATGTCAACGACTTGACTCGTTAACTTGTCACTAGTCTCGCAATAAGGAATAATATGTGAGACCTTCTAGCATAGAATTTCTTTTTGGTGCATTAACTAGGAGTTAAGGCTGAGCGCTTCAATTATAAAATGATCAATATTTGGACTGTCTTTATACTTATTTGTTAATGCTTGTATCTGCGCTTCCTTTTTTTCTAAACTAGCTTGATGTTTTATTTGCATCTGCTCAAATTCTTGCTGGAGCTTGGCTATTTGCAATTCCGCTGCTCTAACTGTTGTTCCAATAGCAGAATTCTATTTCCTTTTCTCTTAGCAACATTTGTACCTATGTTTCTTTATCAATAGTCATTGTAGCATAGGCTCCTGCAAACTAAGATAGTCTAGTAAGGTTGTCATATGGGTCGATGGGTGAGTCTTTCCAGACAATATCCATTGGTTCATTATCAGGAGTAGTAGCAATTGTAGCATCCAACTTCCTCTTCTTTCTCTTCCTTTTGACAACATATTTGTGGGTTGGGCTATAGAACACATCTAAAGGAGGAATCTCCTCAATTCTTAAAACAATTTTAGAGGTAGGAGTGGCATGAATGTTCTCTACCTCTTGAGTACTTACAGTTTTCTCTACTCTAATTTCTTGAGTTGTTTTGTGTTGTGGAGTCTATGGCTCAGGTGCTCGTCCCTCTGTATGGAGATTTTTATTAAAATGTTCCCATTCTTTTTCTAAATCAATCACAAGGGGTTTTGTTGACTGAGTGGAGGTGGAGTGAATTTCAGACTGGTTTTTAGTTGAGGTTTTCTTAGTTGTCTTTTCTGTAGAGTCAGTTGTATCCTTTTCTGA
Organism: Pinus tabuliformis; assembly: GCA_031772625.1. Taxonomy (NCBI): domain Eukaryota; kingdom Viridiplantae; phylum Streptophyta; class Pinopsida; order Pinales; family Pinaceae; genus Pinus; species Pinus tabuliformis. The sequence goes on along the minus strand of CM062819.1, from coordinate 1,572,135,857 downwards.
CTCCTTACTTTTGCTTCCCCCATTCTATTACTGTCGCTCTAATTTCTCTGACTCCTTGGTAGACTTCTCTTGGGATTCTGCATCAGAATCATCTTTAGAATTTTCTCTGGAGCTCCCTTGTAGGCTTATGCTGGGAGTTGGTTCAATCAGTAATTAGTCCAATGGGACCTTTAACAATCTCCTTTCTCTGTATTCCTGAAAGGCTTCAAGCTATTTTGGGTCAAAAAGTGGTGATGACATGTGCTTCACCTCTGTGAATGTCTCTTTCTATAGGAAGATGTCATCAAATGCAGCTTCTTCATGACTGAATACCTTCACCTTCACCATGGTAGTGAAGTCTTTGGCAGTGCCATTTGGGTCAACTCCCTTCCTAGTAATTTAGGTGATTTTAGAGATTTCATGATCTCTACTTCTTTGAATGCATGCCCCAGATCGTGCAACACAATGCTCCACACTGCAACAAAAATGTAGGCCAAATGGCCTTTTTTGCTTCCTTTAATCCTTTGCTCAGCCCACCCTCAGTAGTTGCTTGATAGGCTATCTCTTTATCCATCAATTTGTCTAGAACATAGTATGGGAGGACATGTGGCGAGGTAATACTCCCAAATACCCTAATATGTGTGAATGTTTCCTCCCCAAACCATCTGGCCACTGGGAGGATATCTACCTCAGATTCCTTAGAAAACCTAGGGGTATCTTGGTTGTAAACCTATTTGTGGATAGGCAGCATGATTCCATGAAAATTTTTGTAAAAATGCGGGTGAAACTAAGACTCCCACATGTCCTTATGATATATATGAATGGGAAGTGGATCTTTCACAGTCCACTTCCATCCCATGATAGGAAATTTTGAACCAAAAAAAATTGCATCCATCACACAGGCACTCATAAAAAATGGAGGGTAAACCCTCAAAGAGATACTCCTTTTCCTCCTATAATCGATTATCGACTTTTCTAAATTATTAGACAAAATTTGGGCCCAATTCATTATGGTTGCGTTTACGACTTCATCTATTAATGACAGCCATTCTAGGGAAAATTTAGTGCTATCGGGCTTGCCAAACATCCTACATAGCATGGCTACTGCAAAACTATGGGGAGGAGAAATAGATGCAGTAGAGTACATACCTGCTTTGTCCTTTTTGATATTGCCCTCATTATTCGACCAGGTCCGGGTGACATCTGCAGGGTCCTCGTTCTCTTTGGAAAACTTCTCAAGGAACTGTTTGTTGTAGATGGCTTATGGCTCTGGTAGGTGCTACATAAGCCATATGTTGTCTGGTGAAAAAAGATCCCATAGCTTCTTGGATTCTATTGTTAAATTCTCTGTTTGAGATATCGGCCTGATCAATAATCCACTTGACCATATCTGTGTAAGGGATTATCTTTGGGCGCACGGCTATGCGATGCAAAAATGAGCATGCCGTCTAAAAAATGTTGGCATCTGAGGAAACACGACCATCAGCTGTGACCTTTGTTTCTAGAGGTCTTGGTTCCTCTTCTTCTAATATATCATACATGGTTTCCCACGTAGAGGTCCCTCCTTCTCTGCTGCATGTAGTATCTGTGAATAAAGGAGTCATTTTTTATTTCTCAGACGCAACTGCCTTGCCCTTCTTTGTCATTGCTCCCACTGACTCCTTCTGTGGATTTTTCCTGAAAATGGAGAAAAACAGTGGCTATCAGATATACAGACATAAGAATGAATGTAAGATGGAATAATACAGATAACTTGAAAAGGTGATAAGAAAGGAGTTTTATTTGAACGCAAGTGAGAAGATATCGTATCACGTTGAATGGATTTTCACACATAAATGCCATTAACCTTTACTAAATTCCCACTAATGGTTCGTTATCTCTTAGCTTTAATGCTCATTAATGTCTGCATCGTAAGTCGGGAAGAAAGCTTCTAGGGTGGCAAGCCTTTAAATTGCGAAAATGCCGATTTTGTGATTTGTGAAGCAATATCACAGATCGCATTATCGCATTATGTTTGTATGCTTTCCTTATTGTTTCTGTGAGATGCGAGATGCAGGCCACTTACTATTGTTTCCAAAACATAGCTCATTTGTTAGGTTTTCTTGTGTAAAGCGCCTTTTATTAAGTAGCGAACCTAAATACTTGTTTGTGATGTATCTCGGTAGTGGGTCCGGGTCTCAATCACATTTTGCAATCTTGACAGATGGTAAGTTTGTGGTGTTCTTTTAAATGCTCGAAATGCGATGTGGTAAGGGAAATGTTGCATCTCGCACATTTTAAGGTAACTCATTAAGGTGCTCTTTTTAAAAATATCGATATGTGATGCGGGCCTTAGTTTTAATAAGAAATGCCTTAGGACTTAGTTTATATAAGAAACGTACTTATTTCGAAGTATTAAAACGCAGAGTTCTCTTTTGATCATTTTTCGCTAGATTTTGTGGATTAGGAAGGCTTTCAATCACACTTAGTTGTGCGATATGCGGGAAAGGCAGACATTTACTAGTTTTTGAAAAGGTGTTTGATTGATATCTTGTTTTATTCCAAAATTTCATAAGGAAAATGCCTAAATGCTAAACTTATATTTGGAAGGATTTTTTAAAGGGTACCCATTTATTAATGTAATATTGACTATGACTATTAACAAATGGGGGGTTGTTGAATAGCACAAAAATTGGCGATTCACTTGGAAGAACCAGTTATCTCTGAGAGTTTTTTGAAATTCCTAAGAACTTCCAAAATAAAGATGGTTTAGAAAATAAAAGTTAAATGAAATATAAGATAAGTCATACTGCTCTTTGAATATTTAAAAAACATCCACTTAACTATCATCCCTTTGCTTATCCTCTTACATAAGAAAGTTACTTTGTCTACATCAGTCATTACTTGGTTTTAAAGATAAAAACAGGAAGGTTCTTCACATATCATTTTTTTGGTATACTCAGTTGTCATAGGTAGAGCCTTTGCTTCCAGCAAGCTTTCATAGCCTCGACAGGGTTACCTTTTAACCAGCAATGATTAAGCATCCCACCTAGATCAGAATACAATTTTTAAAGATAAGATCAGATTGTACGTATTTCCTTTTATTTTCTGGAATAATTCTTTTTCTTCAAAATTTCATTTTTTATCTCTTTAAGGACAATATCTTGGTTTGGTGACCAAAATTGACAATGCCATTCACTTGATTATAACTTAACTAAACAAGCTAGCTCTTAATGAGACCCCTTGTCTTTTGATCAATACAATCTCAAGCCATTACCCTATTTTGATATGCAGTATTGGTAATGTCAGCTAGTTATAACCTTATGATCATGGTAAGTCGGCTCTTGATGAGACCTCTTATCCTTTAAGTTTAAGTATATTTTAGAATTACACTCTAAAAATTGAAAACTGAATAGATGGGGAGAATCATTGGCTCCTTAAGAGCTTCTAGATGACAATTATAGAGTTTAAAGATGCTTTTTTGTAGAGAGACTTTGTTTTATTATTGATACTTTTCTTGACTGATGTAGAGGCAAGGTTCCTTTCTAAAGTTAAATTTTATCAAAGATCAAATAATTTTGGCAGAGAACAAGCAATTTGAGAGCAACATGACTTAACCCTATGTTTTATGTGTGAAATTCATTTTCATAATAATCTTTACTTATACAAGTGAAAAGTAAAAAATAAAAAGAGACTATTATTTGTAAAGCCAAAAGTAAATGTTCTTCAACTTGTATTATTCTTTCTAGAAAAATAAAATAAAGGTAATAATATACAGTAAATAGAAGAGATCATCTTCTATGGAAAATATTTCTTTAAGATCTACCCATTAACAGGTAGAGATTCTCTCTTGCCTAATAATTCCTGCAATGAAAAGATTGATTGGCCTATTTGTTCCACAATTTGAAACGGGCCAAGCCACATTTGTTGGAACTTGGTATGCTTACCTTTTTCCTCGTGGGCTTTATCCCATTTCAATACTAGGTCTCTGAGTTGAAAAGATTTTGAACTTATAGAATTTGAATCAAAGGAAGCTTTGACTAACTGTTGATGATGTGCGTGTGTGATTCTGGCCTTTTCCCTTTCCTCTTCGAGCTTAAGGATTTGTAACTGTCTAACTTGCATAGAAGAGGAAGGAGTTTCTTCAATGAACTGAACTAGGGCTAGAGAGGGAATAACTACATTTGTAGGTAGGACAACTTCTTTCCCATAGACCAAATTAAAAGGAGAAGTGCCAATGGAGGCCTTCTAAGTTATTCGATCTACCCATAGAGAAAATATTAAAGACTTATGCTAGTTCTTCTAATTTTGGTCAACAGTTCGTTTAATAATCCTTATGAGATTTTTGTTTGTAGATTCAGCTAACCCATTTCCCTGTGGATAATAGTTAGCAGAGTATTTAAGCTTAAAACCTCTTTTAAGAGAAAATTCTGTCATAGCATTGCCTGAAAAATAAGATGCATTATCAAACATTAGGGCAGATGGAAGACCAAATCTGGTAATGATAAATTGATCAATGAATTCAATGATGTTTTTAGAATTGGCTACCTTGAGTGGAATGGCCTCCACCCATTTTGTGAAGTAATCAGTTGCTGTAAGGATATATCTATGCTACTTAGAAGAATGAGGAACGATCTCACCTATTATGTCCAATCCCCATTGCTCAAATGGTTGTTCAATATTGATTGGTTGTAATGGTAATGCGGGTTTTCTCTGTCTCCCAACAACTATCTGACAAACTTTATGTCTCCTTACATAATTGTGTGTATCCTTGAATAATGTTGGCAGTAATAGTCAGCATGCAGGATTTTATGTGCGATGGTATCCCCTCCAAAATGTCCACCAGCTGGTGCATCATGGAGTTCCTGCAACACCTTCTCTGCCTCAGATTTTTCCAGACATCTAAGTAAAACAGAATCATAATTTATTCTAAATAACACATCATTGACAATTTGATATTGTCTAGCTTTTAGCCTCAAGGCCCTTCTCTTCTTATAATTTAATTGCGTTGGGGCATATCCATTTCTTAAGTAAAATATGATATCAACATAACTTGACTCAGTGTCATTAAGGCTTACCTCATAGACTTGTACATCATCACCTGAGTCTTGTAGTGTTGATAAATCAGACGCTCCTGCTAACATCCTGCAAAAACCTTGACCTTTTACAATTTTTGCTGGTCTGATTTCAATGTCATATTCTTGCAGAGCTATCACCCAATTTTCTCTCTTCTCCCCTACATCCCTTTGTATCAACAGATTTCTCACTGCTGAGAATGGCACTATTACTTTGGTGTGGGTTTTGAGGAGAAAAGGTCTCAAGTGTTTTATTGATTTGAAAACAGCAAAAGCTTGTTTTTCGACATCTGAATAATTCAATTCAGTGCCCTAAAAAATGGAGCTAAAGAAAGAGATTGGGGCTTCAGCTTTTTCTTCATTGACTTGTGTCAATATGGCTGCATACGATTTCTCGGAAGCGAAAGTATATAGAATGAAATGATTTGAAAAATTCGGAGTTGCTAAAGAGGGAGCATTAATGATTGCTTGTTTAATCAAATCAAAAGCTTCATGTTCTGTGTGTCCCCATTTAAAAAGAGAATTTTTATTTATCATAGATTGAAGAGGTAAAACAATTCGTGAGAAGTCAAGGACAAATATTTTAACAAAATTTATCTAACTTAGGAAAGATTGCATTGATTTTTTGTTATGAGGTAAAGGAATTTTAGATATTTCTCTTATTCTATCAGGGTCAATGTGAATCCCTACTTTGGATACAATGAATCCAAGGATTTTTCCTTCACTTAATGTGAAGAAAGATTTCTTAGGATTAAGAGAAATTCCATACCTTTGACAACGCTCAAAGATTTATTTTAAATCTCTCAGATGATTACTGTGCTTTTTGGAATATACAGTCATATCATCTAAGTAGATTACTACTGATTTGTTTACTAAACCTTTGAAGTATATGTCCATGGCTCTTTGGAAAGTAGCACCATCATTAATTATTCCAAATGGCATCTTCTGATAAGCATAAGTGCCCCATTTTGTCCTGAATGTAGTTTTCAACTTGTCATCTGGATGTACTAGGCTCTTATTATAACCTGTGAACCCATCCAAGAAAGACATTAGTTCTGAGCCTACAACTGATTGCAATATCTATTCCATAGGAGGCAATGGAAAGTTTTCCTTTTGACATGCTTTGTTTAGATTGTGGAACTCTATACATATCTGAATATCGCCGTTCTTCTTTCTGACTGGGACAAGGTTGGAGACCCAACTAGAATGTCTGACAGGGAAAATAATGTTGGCTTTCAACAGTTTGTTCAATTCAGACTTAATTTGATTTTCTAAATTAGGATGGATTTTTCTTAATTTATGCTAGACTGGTTTTTCATCAGATGTCATGGGGATAGTATGTTTAATAATCGAAGTGTCATACGTTTTAAGGTCTTCATAGTTCCATGCAAAGGCATTCTTATATTTCTTCAACAAATGTATAAAGGATGATTTCTCATCTGACGTAAGTCCAAGGCCTAGATTAATATTTTGTGGTCTAAGGTTAGTTCCAAGGTTAATCAATTCAAACCTCAGAGTTGAACTCTAAAGTTTTGAATTGGTGGGTCGTTTAAATCTATCCTTGAGGTCATATAAATTTGTCCTTGAGGTCATATAAATCTTCCAACTTAACCACAAACTTTGGTATAGCATTATTGGTTGTTTCTTGCTTAAGTTGGTTGTCATGCTGGTCTTCGTCAACTATTTGGTCATCATAAGAGCCTTTTGATGTCAAAAAGCTTATGATATCTAGATCGTTATTAAAGACTCTCCAGTTGGTGATATTGTCGGGAATAGAATGCCTAAAAATCAATTCAATAGAAAAGCGATCAGGACTATAATCTCCTGGTGGAATAATCTTGGAAGCCACATTAGCTAAGAGATCGACGCTTGCATTTTGGAGTCTTGGAATAGGGGAAATATTAAACGTTGTAAAGTGGGAAGTCAGGTCTTGGACTAATGACTGATAGTGTTTCAAATGTCCTGACAAATAGTGTATAGTATTTCTTACCTGCTTTATCACAATTTCTGAATCTCCAAACACTTGGAGGTGTTTGATATTAAGGCCAATGGCTTTATACAAACCTTGAACTAATGCTTCATATTCAGCAGTGTTGTTTGTGCAATCAAATTCAAGTCTGCATGCTAACATAGTCTTTTCCCCTTCTGGGCTAACTAATATGCATCCTACTCCTGCTCCATCATTGGATTTAGATCCATCAAAAAATAATTTCCAAAATAAAGAGCTAACTACATGTTTATCTACAAAATTTACACTTAGAATTATCTGTTTGGGAAAAGTTTTCAACTTGAGATACAACAGAGTTTTCCAAGAAAGGTGAAGTATAAGCATTAAAATTTCCTAGAAATGATTCTACTGAGTAGTTTCCGATGATATTGTTGCTATACGCAATTGGTTCATTTTATCCTTCTAGCTCTGTGACTATGTACTTTTGATGTTTTTCGCAATCAACCCTTATTTGGTTTGGCTTGCCATTATAGGGACGCCACATGTGAGACTAGTTAGTCGCAAAATATCCATGAAGCTTTTCTGACGAGTCTCTACTAAGGATTAAGCCATAGAACTCGAGAATACCAGCTACAACAATGTCAATGACTTGATAGACTTCAGGATTTGATGAAAGTCTGATGGTTACTTGATTAAGTTCCCCAATAACTTTTCCTTGAGACCGACCTAACTACACAATGCGTACAACATATTTTTGGGGCTGAACATTCAACTTTGCACAAACTATTCTAGGTAAAATGTTAGATGAAGCTCTTGAATCAACTAAAAGGTTGTGTAAGTTTCTATTAAAAATGTAAGAAGTAAGGAGAAATGGAGGAGTATGGGATTTAGATCTTCCTCCAATCAAGGCAATGACGGTTGGATCAATTTTTTTTAAAGAGGTGCTAGGGGGTCTTCCCATTTCTTGGGCAACCTGTGAGATCACAGCAGGAGAAAGAGGTGAAGTAGGTACTACTTTGAGTTCCTTAAGGAGTATCTTCTGCTAATGTTTCAATTTTTTAAGCTCATGAAAGGTGATGTTTACCCTAGTCTTTTTCATCTCATCAATAATATTATATTCCATTTCATCAGATACTATTAGGGTTTTAGTTGAAGGTGAAGAATTCAATTGAGAAGGAGTAGTTTGAGTGGATTTTGGTGAAGATTTCTTAACTATTATTTTGTCCTTGGGAGGTGGCATTGAAGCCTTCTACTTTGGGTTTGTTTGTGGAAAATCAACAGGGTTTTTATTTCGGGTGGCAACAAGCAGTTCTTCTTGTGTTTCTTCCTTGGGAAGTATAAAATCCCACATTCCTTGTAACTCTGCTGCTTCTTCATCATCTGTTTTTTCTTCATTTGTTGAAACTTCATCTTCCTCTCCATCTGATTCATCATTCGATATAGCATTTGGAGGCTTAGGATCAGCACAGGAATTCCTTTTAAATGGTCTAAAATATTTGTTAGAGGAAGTCTCTGCTACCTGTTTTTTAATATCAACCATTTCATTAGACATGGTTTTGAGGAATTTCTGTAAACCTTCAAGATCAGAAATAATCTTTTGGTGGTTTCTTCTTGGATTCATCCCTAAAAGTCACCTTCTTAGATTTTCGTTCTTCAAATGCATTTTTCTTATCTACAGCTAGAATGTGTTTTTCTATAGCTATTGCCTCTTTCATATTTTCTGTCAAAGTTGGTTTGGTAGCTCTATCGACGAAAATAATTGTGTTTGAAGGGGAAGCATAAATATACCACTCACTCTGGACCTCATCGCTAGGCTTAGATGCCACTCGTAGCGAGAGTTGAAGTATTTCATTGGTTCTTTAGGTTCATCTTTCAAATTGGAGAGATCATTGATTAGGGTAGCTGTTGATCTATCATCTCCAAATTTAGTTAAGAACTGCTCTTGAAAAGCATCCCAACTATTAATAGAATCTAATGGTAATGAGAAGTACCATGATCCTGCTGCTCCTTGCAAAGTATATGGAAATAATCTTGCAACTACATCTTCTTCTACTACTTCTTTCAAGTTAATGGACAACATAAAATTGTTTATGTGTTCCTCAGCTAGTAGGCCATTATCAGGATTGAACTTTTGTAACCATTTCTCTGAATGGGCTGGCAATGGATGTAAAGGTGTAGCCATCCTAACAGCTCCTGAATTTTTCCATGGCCTATGAGGAGGTTGAGCCATTGTTGGTATTCGAGAAGAGGAAGATGTGGCAGTGGTTGAAGGTAATTGGGTAGAGGAAGATGGAGTTCCAGTACCTGTGTGAATCATGATCTGGAGTGGCGAGGTGGATGATTGGTCTTGTGATGATATGGATGGAATGAATGAAGATGATGATTGTTGTAATGAAAGAACCTCACTGTGAGATTCAGATGGTGTCTTCTTATCTTTCTTACGGCTTGGTAGAGGGAATTCGAATGGTGGGATTCCAAACTTCTCTCTCTATGCTCTAGTTAACCGTTGAGATGGGGTAAACTGAGAGGTAACACTATCTTGGGATAACTCAGATTCCTCTTGAGCTATCGAAATCCCCTATAATTTATGAATCAAATATTTTACTTTAGGGGCTTCAGCATAAGAAGAATGATCTTGCTTCTTTGGGATTTCAGCAGTGAGCTCTATTTTTGTTTTTACAACTTCTCGCTTAGGATTAGGAGATTTGGAATCCGATTGAGAAGTTGGAGGTGATGGTGAGGGAGTTTAACTCTTAGAATGGCCTGTTAATTTGGATTTACTTGCCATTCACAATCAGGCCCTCCTTCTAGTGCCAAAAATGTTGAAGCCTCGAAAATCGTTGATTACAACATTGGGGGAAAACCACCTGGTCCAGACTTTGGTTGGCAACTCCTTTTCCATTTGGTGTAGTGGCTCTGATGGGGGGTAATGGGACCAGTTTCCCAATATAAATTATGATAGTGTTGATGGGGTGATATATGATAGTTCGGAGGAATGTCTAAGTTAAAAGTAATCTAATCTAAACTAATAATCACATTCATATATCCTAATTTAAAAACTATCAAGCTATGACTATACCCGGGAATAAAATTGAAACATGCAATCTAAAATAATGTCCTAAATCAATTGGTAATAAAGAACATTCAACTGCCATAAGAAGTGATTTTTTTTTAACAATTATCGTTTTAGATAAATAGTTAGCCGAAACGATTGTGAAAGATATATCGCATAAGAAATTATTCATATATTCAGCATAAAATTTAGGCCATCACCATAAAAATGTACAATAATGCTAACCAAGCTATAAACTTTCATACATAAACAATTTGAAGAAAAAAAATATTGCTTAATACACAACCAAAACAACATCACAAGATAAAAGTACCATTTGTAATAAGTTATGCTCATGTGTTTCATCAATATCGACCTACTTCCAATGAATCCAACACCATCTAAGAGTACAAAAGTGCAATTTTAGTATAAGATGCCATACAAGATGAAAATAAATCATGTTCCATTCATTTCACCAGAACTTCCTCAAGGGGATAGAAGTGCATGTTTTAAAGATTGTTTTTTATAAAATTTCTGGACCCCTCTATAAATGTATGAGAGGGGTTTAAATACTAAACTTGTTAGGATATTCCGACACATAGGATATAGTTAAGTTCAACTTGGTCTAGTATAGAGTTAGGTTAGAGTTAGGTAAAGTGTGTTTCTTTACCGTTGTACATTTTGTAACTTACAATCCGACGGTCACGATATGTAGTGATCCGACGGTTCACTCTCACCTCGGTATTACCGACACTTGATCCGTGGCTTGACACCCGATTGGTCCATGAGTTCTATTTAAAGCGCATGGAGGGTCATTGTTCGGGTAATCCGTGCATGAGAGAAGCTTATGTAAATTTTCATTCTTTGATTAATAAATTGTCTGTACCCACGTTGGGACAGGCCGTGGACTGTTTCCCTCCTTGCACTCTGAGGGTTTTAACCACGTCAAAAATACTGGTGTATTGATTTGAGATCTGGTTGTGAGCGGTGTCCTTTTGGTATTCTTCTGTGGAACTTACCCTGTAAATTCCTACATGGTATCAGAGCTATTTGAGGGCCGCGTCCGTTGGTGATCCAAATCTGAAGCCGGTAGAACTGCATGCGGCTGTCGTTTCCTAGATCTGCTGTTTCTGACTGCTTTCGGGCCGAGAGGACTGCTCTGTTGCATTCGGAGCATCTGTTTCAGTGAGGAACCCCTTTCGTTTCACGCGAAAAGGTTTCCGGTAGCCCTAGCTGCGTCATTTTTCAGATCGGGAGGTATACAGTGTTTTTTTTTGCAGTTTACTGTCATTTTCTCTCTGCTTATTTCGGTTTCGGTTTATTTAGCCTTTTTTTTTCGGATCTATACCTTTCATTTCTGCGTATGCTCTTTGCCCTGCGACTCTGTGCGATCTGGGCAAATCAGAAACAGAAAGAAAGGATTTTTCTCATGCGTATGCTCTTTTCCCTGCACCTTAGTGTGATCTCGGAAAATCAGAAACATTGAGGAAAATATTTAGTTTTTCGGCTAAAAGCTAACTTTGAGATTTTTTTTAAAATTTCTAGTTTTTTGGCTAAAGCTAACTTCGAGCCGTAAGGTTCGTTTTTCTTTGGATATTCGTGTTGGGTTTTGTGTTTTGTGTTTTGTAGGGGAAAAGAGTCTTCCCAAGGCAAGCACGCAAATCGAGGCCCCCCCCCCTCTCTCTCTCTCTCTCTCTCTCTCTCTCTCTCAAATCTTTTGTATAGATCAATTGGTTCAAAGACCTTTTAAGAGAGTAGAGGTCTTGGGTTCAAGTCTCCATTTTGTGGGGGCGGATTTTTTTCATTCCCGCACATTCGCGCACTTTGCCGGCAACGTCAACAATTTTTTTTTCAAAAAGCCATAACTTCTTCATCCGGAAGCCTTTTTCAGAGCCGTTTTTTTTAAAACCGCCTATTTTTTCGAGATCTATCCATTGGACCACTCACTTTCAGCATCTTCAGCTTCAGTTGTTTTTCAAAAATGGAAAGTCCATGCCAAGTCATTCTTGACAGCACTAACTACTTCCAATGGGTCGCCTACATGGGAGATTTACTTAGAAGTAAAGGTCTCTTCAGAATAGCCACAGACCAAGAGAAGAAACCCAAAGATGAAGACAAGGCCGAAAAATGGGAAAATCGACAAGATCAAGCACGTGGCTTGATAGGAATGTCTGTTTCTCCTGATCTTAGATTCCACATTGCAGAAATTGAAACTCCTCATGAAGCATTAGAAAAACTTGCTAAAGTTTTTGGGATTAAAAATGAAATTAGATCCCATCAACTTGAAAATGAGCTGCTTACTTTGGATCCTAATAATTTTTCTTGCATTGAAGATTTCTTGTCAAAATTCAAGAACCTTAGATATCTCTTGGAAGGTGTTAAAGTTAAGAAAGATGATGGTAACCTTATTTATTCCATCCTCACTAAGTTAGGGCCAGCCTACTCTGTATTTGTTTCCACTTTCCATTCTACCAGGGAAGCTTTCATTTGTCAAGGCAAAGACTACAAGCCCCCTTCCTTTGACTCCTTTTGTGATTCCTTAATAAGAGAACAAGAAAAACTCTTACACCTTGGTCTTCTTAATCTTGGAAACTCTTCCACAAAAGCGTTAGCCGCCCAGCAGTATCCAAATTCAAAGAATCCTAAGAAGTCTTATCCTCAAAGGAATGGTCCTAAACCAACTCAGCCTCAAGATGAAAGATCATTTCAGCAATATGATAAGCCCAATAAAAACAAATGGAAGAAGACTGAAAGACATTGTAACTTTTGTAATCGAGATGGCCACTTAGAATCTAAATGCTTTAAGAAGATGGAAGCCTTGGAAGCCGCAATGAAGAAACATAACATCCATCTGGAGCCTACTTCAACTTCAACTTCCGGAACGGCATTTTCTGCATGTCATCGTCAATCATCTCAGTCTGGTTATGCATTAAATGTATCTTCTTCTTCTTCTCATTCTCATGAGTGGCTCATTGATTCTGGAGCCTCTTGTCACATGGCCAAAAACCAAGCCATGTTTTCTTCTTTAAATGATTGTAACACCAAAAATATATATGTTGGTGATGATAGATCTCTTAATGTTGTAGGGACTGGAACTGTTCATCTAGACAATGGTCAGTTCAATGATGTATTATGTGTTCCAAACTTATCCTGCAACCTTCTATCTGTCTATCAGATAACTCATTCAGGTGAAGGTAAAATTGTTGAATTTTCACCTCATGATGTTGTAATCAAGGATCTAAAAGATCCTAAACAGATTCTAGCTACTGGTCTTGCTGATGATTCCAAAAGGTTGTATAAGTTTCACAACTTTGGGTCATCCCATCTTCCCTCAGTATTTGTTGCTCATAATGATGAAGTGAGCAAACTTTGGCATGAGCGGTATGGTCACTTAAACTATCGCTCCCTTCAGCATCTATGTAAAGAAAACATGGTGACAGGTCTTCCTATGGTATCTTGCAAAGATGGTGTTTGTTCCGGATGTGTACTCGGAAAACATCATCGGGACAGTTTTGACAAACGTGCCTCTTGGCACGCCTCAGCCCCTTTACAGCTTGTGCACAGTGATTTATGTGGTCCTCTTCCTGTTGCTTCATTCTCTGGCTGCAAGTACTTCTTAACTTTCATTGATGATTTCTCTAGACGCACTTGGGTATACTTCTTAAAACTCAAGAGCGAAGTATTTACCACCTTTTTGGCCTTCAAAGCATTCGTTGAAAAACAATCTGGACATCAAATTCTTAAGCTAAGAACTGATAATGGTGGAGAATATGTTAAAAATGCATTCATCAACTTTTGCACCGAAAATGGCATTCAAATGCAACATACTGTTCCATACACTCCACAACAAAATGGTGTAGCTGAAAGGAAAAATCGCACTTTAAAGGAAATGGCTAATTGTATGCTGCAATCTAAAGGACTCAGTCTTAGTTTTTGGGCCGAAGCAATTAATTGTGCAAATTATATAATCAATCGCACTCCTACTAAGGTTCTAGAGAATATCACTCCAGAAGAAGCTTGGAGTTCCATTAAACCAGATGTAAGTCACTTTCGTGTGTTTGGAAGTGAAGCATGGGCCCATATTCCAGATGAAAAGCATAAAGCCTTAGAACCTAAGAGTGAGAAATGTACTTTTGTTGGATATTCTGAAGATGTAAAAGGCTATAGACTTATTCCATTTAAGTCCAAAAATGTTATCATTAGAAGAGATGTAAAATTTGATGAAAATAAATCGGCCTGCGAGCCTAGTCCGGCGGATGTGCCACCTCTTCCCATCTCTTCTATCTTTGAGAACATTTCTTCTTCTGATGATGAAAGCGAGGATGATAATCCTTCCCCACCTTCTCAGGATCCTCAACTTCCAAGATGGGTCCGTGCTACTCGGGATGCAGCAGGTGATCTTGCCGGTGATCCTACAGATCAGCGACGTACACGTTCTCAGTTTGAAAGAGCCTCTTCTTTACTGGCTCAAGCTCCAGTAAATCATGATCCTGACACTTTTGCAGAAGCTTCAGGCCATCCACATTGGGAAACAGCTATGAATGAAGAATATCATTCATTGATGACAAATGATACATGGGATCTTGTTCCTCTACCAAAGGGACGCAAACTTGTTAGATGCAAATGGGTTTACAGAACCAAGTATGGACCAGATGGGAAAGTTAACAAACATAAAGCTCGTCTAGTTGCTAAGGGCTTTTCACAGGTTGAAGGCATTGACTACACTGAAACCTTCTCTCCAGTTGCCAAAATGAACTCTATCCGCCTTGTTCTTTCCCTTGCTGCCTCTTTAAAATGGGAAGTCCATCAAATGGATGTTAAATCTGCCTTCTTGCATGGGGACTTGCAGGAAGAAATCTATATGGAACAACCCATTGGCTTCATACAAACAGACTCCAGCCTCGTTTGTCGCCTTAAGAAATCCCTTTATGGCCTCAAGCAAGCTCCTCGAGCTTGGTATGCCAAAATGGATAGCTTTCTTTTAGAATCTGGCTTTTCTAGGTGTCATTCTGACAATACTGTCTACACCAAGAAAGTGGGCAACTCTCTCATCATCCTTGTTCTTTATGTTGATGATCTTATTCTTACTGGTAGTGATCCCAACCTTATAAACCATGTGAAGTCCAGCCTTAAAAAGAAATTTGAAATGACAGACTTAGGACACTTACACTATTTTCTCGGTCTTCAAGTCTTGCAATCCCAAGAGGGTATTTTCCTTTCCCAGTCCAAGTATGCTTGTGATATTCTTCGTCATTTTCACATGGAAGACTGTAAGCCAGCCCCTTCTCCCTTTCAGTCTGGAGTCAAACTTTCAGTCTCTTGTACTTCTCCTGAAGTTGATGCTACCTTATACCGTCAACTTGTCGGAAAACTCTTGTATTTAACCCATACTCGTCCTGATCTTTCCTTTGTTGTTGGCCTTGTTGCTCGTTTTATGCAAAACCCCCGTGAAAGTCATTGGAAAGCAGCTAAAAGAATACTTCGTTATGTTCGAGGTACAATACAGTTTGGGATTCATTACAGTGCCAAAGCAGCTCCTCTGTTAGTTGGTTTCACTGATTCTGATTGGGCTGGTGACCTTGATGATCGGAAGTCTACTGCCGGTTATGTCTTCACTCTTGGTTCAGGACCTATTACATGGGCTTGTAAGAAACAGGCTGCCATTTCTCTTTCGTCAGCAGAAGCAGAGTATCGTGGTGCCGTGGAAGCTAGTAAGGAAGCCTTGTGGCTTCGTCAGATCCTATCAGAGTTTGGCTTTGAGCAGCAGCATCCAACCACACTTTGGTGTGATAATCAAAGTGCCATTCAGCTATGCAAAGATCCAGTCCAGCATCAGCGCAGCAAACACATTGAACTACACATGCACTTCATCAGAAAGCTCATTCATGACCATGTTCTTGAAGTGCAATATTGTCCAACGGATGATCAGGTTGCAGACATCTTCACAAAGGCTCTCACAGAGGCGAAGTTCACTAAACTTCGATATATGCTTGGAGTTCAGGAAGTTGTCACTAAGGGGGGATAGGCTCTAGTGCCTCCTTCCTTCTCCTATTGTGTCATATTTGTAAATCCTTCAATCCTATCCCAAGTTGTTCTTAAGGGGGGATGTTAGGATATTCCGACACATAGGATATAGTTAAGTTCAACTTGGTCTAGTATAGAGTTAGGTTAGAGTTAGGTAAAGTGTGTTTCTTTACCGTTGTACATTTTGTAACTTACAATCCGACGGTCACGATATGTAGTGATCCGACGGTTCACTCTCACCTCGGTATTACCGACACTTGATCCGTGGCTTGACACCCGATTGGTCCATGAGTTCTATTTAAAGCGCATGGAGGGTCATTGTTCGGGTAATCCGTGCATGAGAGAAGCTTATGTAAATTTTCATTCTTTGATTAATAAATTGTCTGTACCCACGTTGGGACAGGCCGTGGACTGTTTCCCTCCTTGCACTCTGAGGGTTTTAACCACGTCAAAAATACTGGTGTATTGATTTGAGATCTGGTTGTGAGCGGTGTCCTTTTGGTATTCTTCTGTGGAACTTACCCTGTAAATTCCTACAAAACTATAAATCCTAATAATAGGCTATTACAAAAATAGTTGAGGAGGTTTAAACGACCTTCCTCAAATTATGCAAAACAAAACAAAAATAGAAATAAAACATGGTGACTAACTCCTTTGTGTTTGATCTTTGAGATCACATATGTTTGTCATTAGCTTGAGCTATGTCGGTCGGTCGATCACAGATTTCAATTGCCCAGTGAGCATGGCATCGGTCAATTTTGGCACCATTTCTGCGTGGAAGAGGTTAGGCATCGCAGGGTCATCCACAGGCTTTAAGGTTTAACTAAATATTGCTAGTATGATTCCCAATTTAACATGGTCATTTGCCTAATTGCTTCCTCTTTTTCCCCTGTTAACTGCCTTCATTGTTGTTCAAGTTGTTTAACATTCGGAAGAAAACTTGGTACAGACGTTTCCATGAGGTTCGCGTTGTGTAAATTTTCATTGATGTTTTCAATAACAGTGTTTGTTGTTGCTGTTGTGACCGTTGTTGCCTTTTTAGCTCGTCTAAGCCGAGAATCCCAGTTTGCAAATAAATTTCTTTATGTGACTCCTCTAGTATAGGAAAATCGTCCTTCCTCCCATCCTCTGAATTTTTCCAGGTGATGAAGTTGGAAATTCTTTTCAAGACTTCATCATATTTGAGTCTCATGTCAACAACTTGACTCGTTAACTTATCACTAGTGTCGCAAAAAGGACTCAACTGTGAGACCTTCTAGCATAGAATTTCCTTTTGGTGCATTAACTGGGAGTTAAGGCTGAGCAATTCAATTATAAACTGATAACAGCTTTGTGGGTTGGGCTATAGAACACATCTAAAGGAGGAATCTCCTCAATTCTCAAAACAATTTCAGAGGTAGGAGTGGTAGGAATGTGCTCTACCTCTTGAGAACTTACAGTTTTCTCTACTGTAATTTCTTCAGTTCTTTTGTTGTTGTGGAGTTTGTAACTCAGGTGCTCGTCCCTCTGTATGGAGCTTTTTAATAAAATGTTCCCATTCTTTCTCTAAATCAATCACCGGGGGTTTTTTGGACTCGGTGGAGGTGGAGTGAATTTCAGCCTATTTTTTAGCTGAGGTTTGCTCAGCTGTCTTTTCTATAGTTTCGACTGTATCATTTTTTGACTCCTTACTTTTGCTTCCCCCATTTTGTGACTGTTGCTTTGATTTCGCTAACTCCTTGGTAGAATTCTCTTGGGATTCTACTTTGGAATCATCTTCAGAATTTTCTCTAGAGCTCCCTTCTAGGCTTACACTGGGAGTTGGTTCAATCAGTAATCAGTCCAATGGGACCTTTAACAATCTCCTTTATCTCTATTCATGAAAGGCTTCAAGCTCTTCTAGGTCAAAAGTGGTGATGACATGTGCTTCACCTCTGTGAATGTCTCTTTCTATAGGAAGATGTCATCAAATGCATCTTCCTCATGACTGAATACCTTCACTTTCACCAAGGTAGTGAAGTCTTTGGCAGTGCCATTTGGGTCATATCGCCTTCCTGGGAATTTAGGTAATTTTAAAGATTGCATGATCTCTTCTTCTTTGAATGCATGCCCCAGATCGTGTAGTGAAAATGCTCCACACTACAATGGAAATGTAGGCCAAATGGCCTTTTTTTCTCCCTTTAATCGTTTGGTCAGCCCACCCTCAGTATCTTTTTGATAGGCTATCTCTCTAGCCATCAATTTGTCTGGAACATAGTATGGGAGGACATGCGGTGAGGTAATTCTCCCAAATACCCTGATATATGTGAATTTTTCCTCCCCAAACCATCTGGCCACTTGGAGGATATCTACCTCGGCTTCCTTAGAAAACTTAGGGGCATCTCGGTTGTAAACCTGTTTGTGGATAGGCAGCATGACTCCATGACAAATTTTGTAAAAATGTGGGTGAAACTGAGACTCCCACATGTCTTTATGATATATATGAATGGGAAGTGGATCTTTCATAGTCCACTTCCATCCCATGATAGGAAATTTTGAACCAAAACAAATTGCATCCATCACATAGGCACACATAAAAAATGGAGGGTAAACCCTCAAAGAGATACCCCTTGTCCTCCTCTAATCGATTATCACCTTTGCTAAATTATCAGACAAAATTTGGGCCCAATTCATTATGGATGCATTTACGACTTCATCTATTAACGATAGCCATTCTAGGGAAAATTTAGTGCTATCGGGCTTGCCAAACATCCTACATATCATGGGTGCTACAAAATTATGGGGAGAAGAAATAGATGCAGTAGAGTACATACCCACTTTTTCCTTTTTGATCTTGCCCTCATTATTTGACCAGGTCCGGGCGACATCTATTGGGTCCTCATTCTCTTTGGAAAACTTCTCAAGGAACTATTTGTTGTAGATGGCTTATGGCTCTCGTAGGTGGTACATAAGTTGGAGGTTGTCTGGTGAAAAAGATCCCATAACTTCTTGGCTTCTATTCTTAAATTCTCTGTCCGAGATACCGACCAGATCAATAATCCACTTGACCATATCTGTGTAAGGGATTATCTTTCGACGCACGGCTATGTGAGGCAAAAATGAGCATGTCATCTCAAAAAATGTGGCATCTGAGGAAACAAGCTCGTCAGCTGTGACCTTTGTTTCCAGAGGTCTTGGTTCCTCTTCTTCTAATATATCATACATGGTTTCCCACATAGAGGTCCCTCCTTCTCTGCTGCATGTAGTATCTGTGAATAAAGGAGTCATTTCTGATTTCTCAGACGCAACTGCCTTGCCCTTCTTTGCCATTACTCCCAAAGACTCCTTTTGTGGATTTTTCCTGAAAATGGAGAAAAACAACAGCTATCAGATATACAGAGATAAGAATGAATGTAAGATGGAATAATATAGATAGCTTGAAAAGGTGATAAGAAAGGAATTTTATTTGAATGTAAGTTGGAAGATATCATATCACGTTGAATGGATTTTCACACATAAATGCCATTAACCTCTACTAAATGCCCACTAATAGTTCGTTATCTCTTAGCTTTAATGCTCATTAATGTCCACATCGTAAGTTGGGAATAAAGCTTCTAGGGTGACAAGCCTTTAAATTGCGAAAATGTCGATTTTGCAATTTGCGAAGCAATATCGTAGATCGCATTATCGCATTATGTTTGTCTGCTTTCCTTATTGTTTTTGTGAGATTCAAGATGCGGGCTACTTACTATTATTTCCAAAAAATAGCTCATTTGTCAGGTTTTCTTATGTAAAGCGCCTTTTATTAAGCAACGAACCTAAATACTTGTTTGTGACGTATCTCGGGAGTGGGTCTGGGTCTCAATCACATTTCGCAATCTCGACAGATGGTAAGTTTGCGGTGTTCTTTTAAATGCCCAAAATGCGATGCGGTAAGGGAAATGTTGTCATCACAATTTCGCATCTCACACATTTTAAGGTAACTCATTAAGGTGCGCTTTTTAAAATAACGATATGCGATTCGGGCCTTAGCTTTAATAAGAAATGCCTTAGGACTTAGTTTATATAAGAAACGTACTAGTTTCAAAGTATTAAAGCGCGGAGTCCTCTTTTGATCGTTTTTCGCTAGATTTGGTGGATTAGCAAGGATTTCAATCACGCTTATTCATGCGATATGCGGGAAAGGAAACATTTACTAGTTTTTGAAAAGGTGTTTGATTGATATCTTGTTTTATTCCAAAATTTAATAAGGAAAATGCCTAAATGCTAAAATTATTTTTGGAAGGATTTTTTAAAGGGTCCCCATTTATTAATGTAATATTGACTACTGCTATTAACAAATGGGGGGTTTTTGAATAGCACAACACCTTATCACTAGAAATGTGTACTCAAAATAACATACACCCTTTCCTGCAACTAGGCTTTCCTTGCATAGTTGTAACCATCCTAACTGATGTGGCTTTCTTCTTTCCCTGTAAGACTCTTAGTTCACCATTGTCATCAACACACTCAATGGATTTTTCGTAATAGTCTACCTTGGTGCTATGAAGATACAACTAGTCCATGCCCAACAACATACTATATGATCATAACAATAATACATTCAAATGTGTTATGGTAGGCATACCATTCTAGTCAAATGCACAAGCTCTTACCCAATGATGAACTCGTTAATTCGTACGTGTATCCAACTATACAACCCAAGACTCTGCATGCAATTCCTTACTCAACCCACACTTATCCACTAAGTTAGGACTAACATAGCTATAATTACATCCAAGGTCAATCAAAATAGAAATAACTTTACCACAAATCTTACCATCCATCTCAATGATAGATATCTGATGCTCTTCCTATCTATTGTTCACTACTACATAGATACGTGGAACACTCTGGCCAACATCCCCAACAGTCTGCGCCTCTTGTACACAATATATCTGAGGTCTACCACACTGATTTTGTGGACAGTCTCCCCTGCAATGATCTTTTCCACAAGTTCAACACTCTATAGGCTTCCAACCTGTCTCCTTGTTTTGTTCTCCTGACCAGAATCCTTGTCCTCTATCTGATGTATTTAACCTATTATATAGTGCGACATTCTCCTTGTTACCAGTATCCTAAGGCCTTTCTCTCTTTCTATCCCATTTTCCTTTGTTATTTACATTACCTTTCCAATTTGGCTCAGTCTCAATTTGGCACATCAATTGTTCATAGAAATGCTTCAGTTTTCAAATGGCCTCCTCCAATCCTATCTTTGAATGCAACTAGTAACCCACTAATGAACCTCTGAATCTTTTCCTTTTCCTCTATGAGATCAAGCACATACCTGAGTAACTCCAAGAACCTACTAGTGTACTCATCATCTATCATAGATCCCATCTTTAGCTCATAAAATTCCTTTGCCCTATCATCAAAGTATCTTTCTGACAAATACTTATTCTTGAATAGCCACTCAAACTCACTCCAAGTCAAATATTCCTCATTTATACCTAAGACCTTCTTCATGTCTTCCCACCAAATGTCTCCTTTTCCTTTGAGACTAAATGTAACCACTCTAGCTTTCATGTTCTATGAATAGTCATGCAATCTGAAGAACTTCTTCATGCCTAGAAATCATGCCTCTGCATCTTGTGACTTATTTACCTCTCCATCAAAAGTAGGTTGCCTTTATTTCTTAAACTCATCAGAAAATACCTCTTATCACTCCTCTTATAAGGATGATACTGATGGAAATCATAGTGCTTATCTGAATTAGAACTAGAATCATACCTATGTCTATGCCCTCTCCTATCTAGAGTATCCAACAATCTATCGTCTCTAGTTGTGTCATCTCTATATGATCTGTGACCACCATGTGACTGGCTACCATAAGCCCCATTATTTCTATTCTCCTTCTCATAGATGAGCTGACATAGTCCCTGTCGCTCCAAATGTGACAAACTCTGAAGTATTACTTCATTTACCTCTACTTGTTTCTCCTGTGCCTATATGATTATGTCATTATCTACCTTACAACTCCTTATTTCTTCCTTTAAGCTTCTCAGTGTAACTACCAAATCATAAGGATTCCCAACACCATACTGCTCTTCGAATTCATAGGGGAGAGTATTTGTAGTCAACCATATTGCTATCCATTTGATATTTCTTCCTGCAAGGTGCATCATGTCAGCGAAACCAAATCACAATAAACCAATGTACCTTAGTATAGCTTGGGGAGGATACCTTATCTGCAATATCAACAAATCAGCATGATACATGTATACCATAATCATGATAGCATATAGAAAAATAAAACATAAGCATATGACCACGCAACTGCCATTCTAGCTAAGGTCTAATCATCAATCCACGACCTCAAAAACAACACACACCATGATCTCATGCATGAAAACCACCATCATTACATCACTATACACTTGACTACATGCAAACATGAACATGCATAAGTGATGCATAACCATTCACACATATGCATAAACACATATGACCAAGTATGAATGAACAATATTTGAAATCAAACCTACAAGAATGATACATGCAACCAAGCATACAAGAATGTAACCAAACATGCAAGAATGTAACCAAGCATATTGCAACGATACATGTAAGTGACATAAATCGACATGTAACCAGTCATACACTCACAACGATGCATTCCATAAGCACACCTCAAATTTCACATGATGACATCACTACAACCATGAACAACATCATGCAAATGCAACAAGCACATGGAATGCAAGTGTGAGAGACACACATGCAACTGACATGCATGCATGACCAACACATAGCTCATCCAGTCTGAGGGGTGAACCATGCTCTGATACCACTCTGTAACACCCTCCTCCCACATCTACCCAAGCAACGAGCCAACCAGGGTAAACATGTGACGAGAGGCCACTATGATATGATTCGACCTCCTAAGTCACGTTAAGGAAGTGGAACCAGTGGAAACACAACATACAGACATTAATCATCATCTATAGGACCCTCATTGTCATGCCCCCAACTCTTATTTCACGAGTTAGTCCACGTGCGGCACCGGATAAATGCCTAAACATTTTATTTTCTAAGTCATTTCCCAGACTATGCCTAACACATTCATCTTTCATCATTTTCATTATCAGTTTGCGGCATAAACATAAATCTTCACCATCACAAAGAATGTAAGAGACACATTACACATATGTAATAACAATAATAATATTTATAAAATCTGTTTTACAATGCTTGGGAGATAAATTGACCGAGTTTATAAGTTTACAACATGTAACACCGGGACGTCGTGCAGCTCGGCCGGTCCACCCGACTTGGCCGCTGCACCATGTAGACCTGCCCCGGCTACTCGAATGCACTGCCACAAGTCTACCACAACCACCATCTGCTCACCGGTCACATTGCCCCACCACAATACCCTGTCATGTCATCCGGGTCGCAGTCGTGTTGGCTTGCCCAAATCGCAGCCTGCACCCACCTTCATTCCGACCTCTGCACTATTACAAACCTCTGCCCTCCACTATGTGACTTGGCCTAAAGACCCACGGGTAGACCTACCCTCTTCATTGCAATATCACCCAACCTGCATCTCAGTTGCACCCTCGCTCAGTCTCTTTGCTAATTTCTGATGTTGCCCGTCATTGCGGGCTCATCCGTCCTCTAGCTCGCTCATTCATCCAAACTTGGAATTTCTATGCGTTGAATACTTGGATGATGTCCCTTCTCCACTTCTCCAACCACCTACATATATGCTTGCCATCCATGGGTGTGGGGTGTGTCACCACCAAGCCAACCCATCATTTAGCACTTAGTCATATTTTAGTGCATCAGCCCAAGTGTGGGGGCACCCCTATAACTCATCGCTCCCCTATAAACAAGTCAACACACACTCTCTCATACTTAGCCAATTTTTTACTCTCCATGTGGGCGCACCCCTCAGCTCATTGGTTGAATCATCTCGTCGGTTGGGCACGCTCCTTACAGCTCGTCAATTTTACGTGATCACCCGACTCGTCCACCCACACGCTCTGATGACTCATCCTCAACTCATCGGTTAAATGTGCCCATCGTGCATGCCCAACTCACCCAAGTGCAATGATGACTTGGGAGCCTGACATCCTCCCCCACCAGAAGTCATTTTCGTCCTCAGCAATCTAGCTACTCATCTCAACTTCTCATCGTACTTCAAAATCTCCTTCCTCCATCTCCATAATGAATCCTCCATCTCCCAGCTACTCTCCTCTGATGCATCCTTCCATTTAATGAAGAATTCCTGTCGCATGTTACTCCCAAGACCTGTCACTCGAAGATCCATGATCTTTTCAAAAACAAGGTTCGGTATGTCAACAATCATGGCTGGACCTCTCGGTGGCTTTGTCCTATCTAGATGGTGTGCATCAAGTCAACACTTCTTCAAATGACTCATATGGAAAACATGATGTTTCGAACGCATGTGGTTCAGAAGCTCCAACTCATATGCAACTTCTCTCACTTGCTTCTTCACACGGAATGGCCCCTCATACTTCCTCGTCAAATATCTCACAGTCCCTATCAGCAGTTGAAACTGATCCCCATATTCTTGAGAAAAAACCATATCTCCCACACTGAAGTGTGCATCTCGTCTATCCTTATCTACCCATTTCTTCATCCTCCTTGCAACTTCAAACAACCATAACTGTGCTAACTCCAGGGTCTCCTCCCATGCTGTCATAAATCTCTTAGCATGTGGACTCCTCAAGAACCTCACGATAATACGATGTGAGGAGCAACTGGAAACTACCCATTCACCAACTCAAATGGTCTATACCTGGTTGCTGAACTCTTCTACATGATGTAGCTAAATTGAGCTACATCCAAGAGTTCAGGCAAATTCTTCTGATTAACCATCACATAATGTCTCGAGTAGTCCTCCAGTAGTGTGCTAATTCACTGAGTATGCACATTTGTCTATGGATGGTAACTCGAACTCATTAACAAATCTGTGTTGAACAACTTGAACAAAATGGTCCAAGATCTGTCTGTAAATCGTGGATCTCAGTCTGATACAATACTCAATGGCATTCCCCAATACTTTGCAATGTTCTTGAAGAACAACTCAGCAGTCTTCTTGGCTCTAAGAGGTATCATCGTTGGAATGAAGATGACATATTTGGAAAAATCATCAACCATGACCATAATCCCGTTATACCCCTGCACCTGCGGTAACTGAGTAATGAAGTCCATAGAAACACTCATCCATGGTATCTCTGGAATCGGTAAAGGCTACAACAATCCTCCCTGTCTCTCTTTATCCAATTTTTCCTGCTGACAAATAATGCATGTATGCACATACTCCTCTACATCCTCCCTCACTTTCTCCCAAAAGAATCCTTCCTCCAAAAATTCTAAAGAACGACGCTTCCATGGGTGGCCAACCCATGGAGAATCATGGCACTTCCTCAAAAGGTGTCTCCTAAGTCCAGATGTCTTCAGAATGTAAAGTTGGTTCCCAAAGAACAAGAATCCATCTCATAGAAATAACTTCCATGTCTTCCCTTCCTTCACCTGCTTCACAATATTCGATGCTTGAGTATCAGTCTCAATGCTTCCTCGAAGCTTATTCTACATCTCCTCAGTCATCTGCACCTGATTCCTACTTCGTTCTACCCAGTCGTCTTCCTCCTCAAGTGCGGCTAACTGTCCCTTCCTGCTAAGGGCATCTACAACTACATTGAGTCTACCCCGCTTGTACTCAATTGTCATGTTGAACTTTTCCAAGAAGTCTTTCCAATGAGCTTGCTTCACTAAAAACTTCGGTTGTGATGCAAAATAACTTGCTGCAACATTGTCAGTCTTGACAACAAGAGGCTTCCCAATCAAGTAATGCCTCCATACCTATAAATAGTCAATGATCACAGTCATCTCCTTCTCATGGACTAGATACCTTCGTTCCTTGTCCTACAACTTCCGAATCTCATATGCCACTCGATGCCCATCCTGCATAATAAATCCTCCTATCGCAAAATCTGAAGCATTTGTGTGTACCTCAAACGGTCTCTCGAAGTCAAGTAACTTCAGTATCGGTGCTGAAACCATCCTCTTCTTCAAGTCTTCAATTTTTGTACGACATTTCTCCGTCCAATTCCATCACTTATCCTTCTTCAAAAGGTCTGTTAGTGACAAGGTCACTTTGGAGTACCCCTCTACAAACTTCCGCTGGTAGTTGGTCATCCCCAAAAACACCCTCATATCATGGACATTCTTCGGTTTGGCCTAATCCTCTATCGCCTTCACTTTTCTCGGCTCCATCTGTATGTTCCCTTTGGCCCACAATGTGCCCAAGGAACGGAATCTCGGTCTGGACAAACATACACTTTGACTTCTTCAAGTACAACTGATTCTCTTTAGTGCCTCAAACACCAAAGGCAAGTGTTTCTTATGATCCTCCATGTTATCACTGTATATCACGATATTGTCCAAGTATACTACTACGAACGAATCCAAATATGGACGTAGTACATCGTTCATCAAAGTGCAAAATGTGGCAAGAGTATCGCACAACCTGAATGGCATAACAAGGAATTTAAAACTTCCATACCTTGTCACAATCGTTGTCTTCCTCTCGTCTTCTTCTGCTATCCATACCTAATAGTACCCATGCCTCAAGTCTAGGTTGGAAAACACTCGAACTTTCCCAAGCTTGTCGAAACAATCTGCATCTAATGGCAAAGGATATCTATTATTTATCATTTTCTTGTTAAGAGCATGATAATCGTAGAACATTTGTAGTTTGTTTGTGTCTTTCTTCTGTTGGAAAAATACTGGAGCTCCATATGGGGACCTTGAAGGTCTTATGAAACCTACATCAGTCAACTCCTTCAACTATCATTTCAATTCCTCCAACTCCGGTCCTAATAACTGATAAGGAGCTTTTGTCGGAGGTTGCTTCCCTAGCTCTAGCTCAATGCTATGGTCCACTGCACGTATTGGTGGAAGTGCCTTGGTAGGTCATTGGGCATCAAATCTGCATATTTGGCCAATACATCGGAAATTTCAGTTAGAATAGGCATCCCCACTCCATCAGCGTTATCAACCTCCCTAATGATTGTCACATATGTCTCTACATCTGACTCCTGCATAGCCTTCTCCAAACTTAGTGTAGAAACATGTTGCACCTTGGCTTCCTTCCTTTTCTTATGAGTAGGAAAATTCCAAGTTTGTGAGCCACCAATCAACATACTCTCATTCCAAAAGGGGACAATAATTTCCTTAGTGCCCTTCAGAAAATCCTGCCCCAACATCATGTCAAAGTCATTCATCTCCATCACCGTGAAGTCCAATCGACCCTGCCAGTCTCCAATCCCAATTGGCACTTCGCTTGCCAATCTCGACACTTTAGTGTTTGAGTTTACTGCCTTGACATCCACATTAGAAGGAATAATCTACAACCCAACTTCTTTTTCCAAACGTGTAGTCATGAAGTTATGTGTGTTACCCGTGTCCACCAATGCTTGGATAACCTTGCCATGAACTTCCAAGTCTAGAAACCCCAAACTGTGAATCCAATATTTCCTTTCCAAAACTTCAAACTGCATACATACCTAGTCTCTACATCTTTTACCTCTGATACCATCTGTCACACCCCCAACTCTTTTTTCACGAGTTAGTCCATATGCGAAAGCGGCTAAACGCCTAAACATTTTATTTTCTAATTCATTTCCTGGACTATGCCTAACACATTCATCTTTCATCATTTTCATTATTAGTTTGCGGAATAAACATAAATCTTCAACATCACAAAGAATGAAAGAGACAGATTACACATATGTAATAACAGTAAAATATTTATAAAATCTATTTTACAATGCTCAAGAGATAACTCGATCGAGTTTATAAGTTTACAACATGTAACACCAGGTTGTCGTGCAGCTCAGCCGATCCAACCAACTCGGTTTTTGCACCGTGCAGACCCGCCCCAACTACCCAAACGCGTTGCCACAAGTCTACCGCAACCATCGTCCTCTCACCGGTCGCATTGCCCCACTGCAATACCTTATCGTGTCGCTCGGGTCATGGCCATGTTGGCTCACCCAACTCGCGGCTTGCACCAGCCTTCGTTCTGACCTGCGCATTGTTACAAACCTCTGTGCTCCACTATGTGACTCGGCCCATAGACCCACCCCTCTACGCTACGATATCACCCAGCATGCGGCTCGGCTGCACCCTCGCTCAATCCATTCGCTAATTCTATTTTTTCCCATAACCATGGGCTCATCTGCCCTCCAGCTCGCTCATCCACCCAAACTTGGACTTGCTATGCGTTGAAGACTTGGATGATGTCCTTTCTCCAATTCTCCGACTTCCTAAATATATGTTTGCCATCCATGGGTGTGGTGTGTGTCACCACCAAGCCGACCCATCATTTGGCACTTAGTCATATTTTAATGTGTTGGCCCAAGTGTAGGGGTGCCCCTCCAACTCATCACTCCCCTATAAACAAGTTAACATGCGCTCTACCATACTTAGCCAATTTTTGACTCTCCGTGTGGGCGCGCCCCTCTGCTCATTGGTTGATCCGGCTTGTCGGTTGGGCGAGCTCATTGCAACTCGTTAGTTTTATCCGAACACCCGACTCGTCCACCCGCACGCTCTGACTACTCATCCTCAACTCATCAGTTAAACGTGCCCATCGTGCGTGCGTGACTCACCCAAGTGCGATGATGACTTGAGGGCCTAGCACTCATGAACCAATCCAATGCTTTAGACAACTTGCCTTGGGGTTCCACCAAGAATTTGGATAATTTAAGGCTTAGTCACTCTGACAAGCTTCCCTACCAATGACCAGAGACCAAAATTGTTAGTGCTATGCTAGAAACTCTGGGATTTTAGCCACATTTTCAGGCCCAAAGCCCAGGTCGATGCCCATAATTGAGCCATCTCTTCAAATCAATAAAATAACATGGAAATGACAGTATTAAAGAAAATAATTATTGAAGACCTTGACCGGATCCCTATTAGCCATGACAAGCATTTCTTCAAACATATTGAAAATGTTTAATCTATAGGTGTAAATAAAAGTTCTGAGCACAGGGCTGTCATAATTAGCCGAGAATCGCTAAGAAACATTGAAGCCTCAACACATCAACTACCATTCCATCCATTAGGTCATAGATATGTTGATCATTCAATTACAAGTAAAAACAATAGGAAAGGCATACATGGTTGTTGTCATAAAACACATACATAGCTAGCATAATAGGAATAGAAATAATCATGAAAGTATGGCCATATACACCACATACAATCCATCAAAATTCTCATAGAAATACAAGGAGAAATAACCTTTCATTAATGATGAAAAATCCAAACCAGGGATGGGACTTCCATGCTCCACCCGACCATAGAATGGTTGAGCCAAATCTCTCTTCATCCATTCACCTTTGTGCCATATTCCAAGCATGAATGTGGGATTTCATAGAACACATTGATCAAAACTCATCCAGGGCTTCTAGACGCCATCCACCTCAACCCATCAAACAATGATTCCACCTCAGTCGGAAATCACAAAACCATCAATAGATTGGTCTCAATCCAAGCCTTCGAGGGCTTCCACAACGTTTTTCCAACCAAGGCTTCCAAGACTAGTAACTCAACCCAAAGGTTATACAAGGCTTCCAAAGCGTTTGTCCAACCAGGGCTTCCAGGACTAGTAACTCAAACCACCAAGGGATTTCAGAGAATTTGTCGAACCAAGGCTTCCAGGACTAGTAACGCAACCCAAGTTGTTACAGGGCTTCCAGAGCATTTGTCCAACAAGGGCTTCCATGACTAATAACTCAACCCAAGCTAAGGAAACATGAGAACTAACCAAAACAAAACAATGAAAGTGAAGCCACAATCACCACGGATATCCAAGAAATCGAAACGCTAGGAAATCCACTTTCAATCTCGTCCATCCTCCATGCCAATGACAGATCACAACGAAAAATCTACATGCATATGCCATGCATGCCAAGAATAGTGAAGGAAATATATGTGCAACTCAGTACCTTCCAGCAAATCTGATGTAGTTGTTGATCCCAGTGCCCTCTTGCGCTTTCCTGCTCCTCCTTTATCTTCTTGCTCCAAAAATCCAAGTATGCCACACCCACCAAGAGTGCTCCAAGAAAAATCTAAGTCTCCAAGACTATGAGATAGATACAGAATAATGATAGATCTCCAAAACTGAACAAACAAAAGGTTACCAACTAATCCTCATAAGCCTTTTTATGAATTAAGCCTCTATTTTCTTCATTTTCCATTATTTTATTCCTCGCATGCAACCTGTGACCTCTCACCTCCCTTTTCTCCTAATTTCCATTATTTTCATAAATAAATGTGCCAAAAATGCCATTTTTCCTCTCCAAATCCGTAGCCATTTCCTTTGCCAATTTCCTTAGCCATAAACAATCACAAGTGACCCCCATAACCAGGTTATGCCCATCATTCAGCTTGGAATAAGTGTGATATCATCTATGGTTATTATTTTTCCTTTATTTACTTTATATTACATGGAATTTTCACTAAGGCTGTTACAGAACCCTACCCCTTGGGGGACACTATCCTCAGTGTTCAATCACACATATACCTCAGCAACCTACTGAAATAAGACATACTTCTCATGGAGATTCATAATAGAACTCGATGCAGTATTTACAATGAAAGAACTTCTCAAATGAAAAACATCATGACAACATGACAACAGACTGCATAATGGAGCTTTATAACTTAGCTCATTATGGTATTTACAATGATCATCCTGTTGATTTCCAATCCACATGACATCATAACATCATGATAACATAACCACATGATAACATAGTAACATGATAACACAATCATAATAACATGACACCCATACCGCATAGTGGATATTTATAACATAGCTCATGGCAGTATTTACATCCATATACATGTGTACATATAACCACATTAGCACAAATATGTACCAAAACATATATTAAATCATATACCAAAACATATATCAAAACATATACTAAACACCATATCTAAGCATATATCAAAACATCATATAGCATATACCAACCTATCATAAAGCATATATCAACCACCATAAAGAATACACAAAACCACCATAAAGCATATACCAAACCACCATATCGAAGTTGCTTTGCCTCAACTGGAAAACAAGTAAGGATACATAGCCCACATTTGATCCACCATCTCCACGTAGCTTCACCATCCCAAAGTGCTTCCATTTCACCTTAACCTTCTCGATTGCTTAGTTTCAGAGCATGAGCACCTTTTTCTGCAATATACATTGAGTCTTCGACTGGAATTATCCATCTGGTTCCACCTGCAATACAGACTACTCAATCACATGATCAACATCCTTAACATACTTCTTAAGTAATGATACATGGAAAATGCCATGGAATTTCACTATTGGAGGCAGTGCAACTCGATAGGCTACTGACCCAATCCTCTCAACGATGTTGAAGGGTCTAGAAAACCTTGGTGCAAACTTAGCATGTGATCCAATCTGCAAGGAGATCTTCTTCTGTTTGATGCAC
The DNA here is from genome assembly GCA_031772625.1 of Pinus tabuliformis. Lineage (NCBI taxonomy): Eukaryota > Viridiplantae > Streptophyta > Pinopsida > Pinales > Pinaceae > Pinus > Pinus tabuliformis. The sequence continues at coordinate 1,572,104,294 of CM062819.1, read as the reverse complement.
AAGTACACATGTTCCCCAACCTGGAACTCTTTGAACAACTTGTTCTGATCTGCATAGCTTTTCTGCCTATCCTGTGATGCCTTTAGATTCTTCTTGATCACATGCATTTCCTGTTCTATGTCTGCCAACATATCTAGTCCAATCAATACCCTGCTAACCGGATCACTCCAACTGATGGGAGTGTTACAACTCCGCCCATACAAAGCCTCAAAAGGACTCATCCTCAATGACTCCTGATAATCGTTGTTGTATGCGAACTATACCAAAGGGAGATACTCTTCCCACTTCCATTATTGATGCATCACATACATTCTCAACATGTCCTCTAATATAGTATTGACTCTCTCCATCTATCAATCTGTTTGCCGATGATAAGTTGTGTTGAAGGCCAACTCTATGGCCAAACCTGCAAATAACTCCTTCCAAAACTTGGAAGTGAACTCTACATCCCTGTCTGACACAATCTTCTTTGGAACACCATGTAGTCTAACCACATCTCTGATGAATACCTGTGCCACATCGCTAGCTGAGAATGTATACTTAAGTAGAATGAAGTGTGCAACCTTTGTTAATCTTTCCACAATGACCATAATCGAATCATGATGTTTCACTGTCTTCGGAAACCCTGTGAAAAATTCCATGGAAATAACTTCCCATTTCCTCTCTGGAATCACAAGCGGCTATATAAATCCACCTAGATGTTTACACTTTGCTTTCACTCGATGAGAATCAAAACACCTCTCCACAAACTCTGTTACATCCCTCTTCAAATTCAACCAATAGTAAAGTCTCTTCACCAATATAAGTGTCTTCTGATAACCTAGGTGACCTGAATAAGGTTTCACATGAAACTCTCTCAAGATCACCTTCTTGAGTTCATTGTTGTCCGATACATATATCTTGTATTGGAACCTAACCAATCCATTTGTTGTAAGACTATAATGCATACCATGTGTACATGTACCTACACCTGTACCTGTACCAGTACCCTACTACAACCTATGCACAATATCGATATACCTAACATCCTGTTGACTTCACTGCAAGATCCTATCATGTATGTCTATCCCATAGGAGCTCATGGCTACCAAATGATATACATGTAGCCGTCTAATGAAATCATATGTCGCCCTGTTCTCTTTACCTTTGATGTACCTGATCTCAAAATCAAACTCATTGATCGTGGCCAACCATCTAGCCTGCTTGGTGTTCAAATTTGGTTGGTAAAACAAATAATTCAACCCAATGTGATCACTCACAAGTACAAATGTTCTGCCAAGAAGATAGTGTCTCCACATCTTCAATGCATGTATGATTGTTTCTAACTCCAAATAATGTGTTGGGTAGTTCTGCTCGTGCTCATTCACTTTTTGTCTCATAGCATGGCAATTGTCCATGATGCATAAGGACTCCAACAAGCTATCTCTTGCAAGCATATGTGCATACCACAAACTCTTTGTTCGGATCTGCAATATGTACACTGGTGCATGTGTCAACAACTTATTAAGTTACTCAAAGCTAACCTCGCACTCCTCTGTCCATTCGAACTTCTTACCTTTTCTTTGCAATGATGTAACGGGATAAGAAATTTGTGAGAATTTCCTGATGAACCTCTTGTAATATCCTGCCAGGCCCATGACAAATCTTACCTCATCCACACTCTTAGGAGCTACCCACTCCATGATGGCCCTTATCTTTTCTTGCTCTACTGTAATGCCTTCCTTGGAGACAACATGTGCCAAGTTGTGTACCTAAGTCTGAAAGAAACTACACTAGCTGAGTTTAGCATACAAATGATGCACCCTCAACAAATTCAACACTGCTGCTAAATGCTCAGAACACTCTTCCTCATTTTTAGAATATACAAGTATATCATCAATGGAAAAAATAACAAACTTATCCAAATATGGACGCAAACAACTATTTATCAAACACATGAATGTATCTGGAGCATTAGTTAATCCAAATGGAACAACAACAAACTCATAATTCCCATACTTGGTCCTAAACGCAATATTGTAAATGTCCTCTTCTTTTATGCATACCTGATGGTATCCGAATCTTAGATCGATCTTTGAGAACATTGTTGCTCCCTTGAGTTGACTGAACAAGTTATCAATCCTCGTCAAAGGATACCTATTCTTGACAGTCACTTTGTTCAACTATCTGTAGTCAATGCATAATCTGAGAGTACCATCTTTCTTCTTCACAAACAAGACCAGTGCGCCCCGAGGTGATACACTTGGCCTAATATATTCCTTGTCCAACATTTCCTTCAGTTGCAATTTTAACTCAACTAACTCAATAGAAAATTCTATCTCCTTGTGAGGTGGAAACTCTGAAATTTCCTCAGGAAACACATCCCTGAACTACTGTAGAACTGGGTATCTACTTAACACATCTGCATCCTCAACCTCCTTACCCTTATCACTCGAAATGTGTACTGCAAATAACATACACCCTTTCCTGCGACTACACTTTTCTTGCATAGTTGTCGCCATCCTAACTAATGTGGATTTATTCTTTCCCCGTGTTGATGCCCCGAAAATCGTTGTATCAACATTGGGGGATAACCACCCGGTCCGGACCTTAGTACAGCTCCTTTTCCGTTTGGAATGGTGTGTTCGACTGGGGATAATGGGACTAGTTTCCCAGTAAATGGATAAATGGGATAAATGAATGATTGGTTAACTAATTATATGATAGGCGAATAGCTTAATCTATTGACGAAATAAAGGAACTACTACTAATCCCAGGAACTATTGTACTTTTAAAGTGTAGCGCTTGGTGATCTATGTTTATAAACAGACATGTAGATGACTCTATTCAATAAACTTGGACTTTATTCATTCAGGATTACTCTGCTTAAATCATTAAACAAAGGATTAGCGCAATATTTCTACACGATTTATATCATCGACACATATATGATCAAAGGAAAGGCATACCATAAACATCCAATAGTGGAAGGAATACGGAAATGCTATTAAAACACATAAACATATTCGATAATAGCAATGGTAATTAAATAACAATTCATATGAAAAGAATGGATAACAGACATAGATAATAGTACCATATGAGCTGATAAACACTCCCAATATCAATCGCTATCTATGATTCTTCCTTCAACGCAGAAGTACTTCCAAACAAAGACAGTAGTGCACATTTTCATAAAAGCTTCCTTGTCGAAATTAGAATAACTGGTCCAGTTTTATAAAAGAATATGGCTGAAGCACAATAGTGCAACTTCAGTCTTTCAGTCAAGTACAAAACTTTTCGACCCTTTCTAAAAACATGAAAGGGTCTATAAATACCTAATTAAGCTAACTATCTATGAAACTGAAATCCTACTTAATTGGTATCAATTGATTTTGATAACTTCTTCCTCAGCAATCTGGCAGTCGGCGGCATGAATCATCAAGCAGGCTGCTTGCCTTTAAATCTGAGCTGACTTATCGCAAGCATTGGCTCCACTTCGGGTGGTTTGTTGAGGAGAGTGCTGAGCTGGGCGGCATAGGTGGCATCCTGAATACCGGGGATAATATACCCGATTGCATCTGTAAGGCACTTGAGGGCGGCTCTCTGAGTGTGTGGTTTTACCAAGAAGAACCAATAGGTGTCCCACGTTAAACTGTTAATTCCAGCAATTAACCTTCCCTTTTCCTCTAGATCCGGATAACATGACTGCTCCAATGTTTTCACCGCAGTCAATTTTCCTGGTGTGCATTGGGAAATCATGTTTGACAAGTAGAGGGTGTTATTGACTAATTCAACTAGATTGCTTGAAGTTGATTTGCATCTTGAAACTGCCCTCTCTGCTTTCATTAACTGGAACTGCCATTCTGTAAATAGTATATCTTTATGTGACTCTAAAATTCTTGGTAAATTTGCCGCTTGTCCTTGATCAGAATCTTGCCAGTCAAGAAATGCCGCTATCATTTCTTCAGCTTGATCCAATTCCATCCTAGCCTTTTCTACTTTTTCGCTTATGGATGCCGTTAATTCACATAGTGGCTCTGCCTGGGTGATTTGTTGACATAGAAGCTTAATTTGAGCTATCAATGCAGTATTTATCTGTAGCGCTTCTATTCTGAATTTAGTTACTTGTGGAACGCCCTTTGTTTTCTCGAGCTGTGCTGATAGTTGAGCAATTTTCTCATCTTTTGTTTTTAGCATCTTTTCATTTGCTGCTTTCAACTGTGCCAAGGCCTCTGATAATTCTTTCTGCTTCTGGATTGCACTGTGGTCAATCCTTTGTTTTTCCGCCTGCAATTGTTGAGTTAGTTGATTGTTTAATTGTTGTTGTGTCAACAATTGCTGTTCTGCCTGCTCCGCTTTTTCCTTTGCTTCAGTTAGCTGTGCCTGTAATGAGAAGATTTCCTGGTCTTTTGTTTTCAGTAAAAGACTCACCTCCGATGCCTTATCTATTTTTTCTGCCAAATAGGCTCCAACATATTGTGACAGTTTTGTCAGGTCATCAGAGGGGTCAAATTCCTCCTTCCAAACCACATTGCCCGTGACCGTCTGTTCTGGGAAAAGAGAAGGTTGATTAGGCCTTCTTCTCTTCCTCTGTCATTTTACTACAGCTTTATGTCTTGGGCTGTAGAAGACATCCAAGGGAGTAATTTCTTCTACCTGCAAAATGATTTGATTGGAGGGGTCCTTCGGTATTATCTCTACTTCTTTTGAAATGGGTGGGCCGCTGGTTCCACTTAAAACCTGTTGTGAAGTGGTTTCCTGTGTGTCTGCTGCTTTAGAAGTTTCAGTGTTCTTGGAACACTCCAGACCACTGATAATATAATCAAATTGCTGCCATTCCTGGAGCAATTTAGGATCGATATGAGTATCCACATTTATTTCAATGTTGGTCTGTTTTTTCTCTTTAGTCTAGGTCTCCTCCCGCACTTTCTCCTGCTCTTTCTTCTGAGTTTCCTCCTGTGGCTTCTCTTGTTCTTTTGTTGAAACCGGAGGTTCCTTTGACTGTTGCCGTTCAGGCTCGCTTGACGATGTTGTTGGGGTTGTTGCTAATAGATCTAGAGGCAGAGTTTGCAACCTCTGTTCTCTAAGTCTGTTAAATTCAATCAACCCTTCATCTTGATATTTCATTCTGGAAAATGCTTTAACCTGCATTATTGACTCAGCTGAAGAGAACAGGTCGTCAAACATATCTTCTTTATGATCAAATTTTGACAATTTGGCCTGTTCGAGTGCATTATAGGCGACTTTGTTGGGATCAAATTGCCTATTAGGGAGAGTTGCTAGAGTTAACGATTTCATTTTAGTAGCTTCTTTCTCTGCATGTTTGAGATCATGCAAGGTATAAACACCGCATCTCAAAGGAAAAGAGGGCCAGCCCTGTTTTTTATTTTTCTTGAGAGTCTGTGTAACACTCTCAGCAATAATCTGGTAAGCTATTTCCCTCACCAGCAGTTTATCAGGTATGTACAAAGGAAGGACGTGAGGTTCGGTTTGGCTTCCAAAAACTCTTATATAAGTGAACTTCTCCTCCCCGAACCATCTTCCTACTGATGTTAAGTCAATTCCGGCTTGATAAGAAATCTTGGGAGCAGGTTTATCAAAAATAGAATAATGAATAGGTAACATAAAGCCATTGCAGACTTGGTATAAATGGTGCTTATACGAGGATTTCCACAATTTCTGATGGTATATATGAATCGGCATGGGGTCTTGTGGCGTCCACCTCCAGCCGAGCACAGGAAATTCAGAGTTAAAACACAAGGTGTCTAAAATATAGGCACTGTAATAGAATGGGGGAATTACCCTTTCAGTAACGCGGGTCTTATTTCTAAACTCAAGAACAGTAGTTGCTAGTTTATCTGAGAGAATAGTGGCCCAATCCATTATTTCACTGTTGCATGCCGCTTCCATCAAGGGAACCATTTCTATAGTGAAATTAGAAGAGTCGTGCAATCCCCACAATCTACACATCATTATTCCAGCATAACAATAAGGAGAACATAGGGAATCAACCGAGTACTTACCGGAAGATTCATGTTTGTGTTTTGCTGGATTCTATCGTCAATCCCGGATGGGTTCGGATTCCACCTCATTCTCCTTTCGGAATTTCTCCAAAAATGCCTTATTGTACTTCTTCTCTGGCTCAGGCAAATGATACATTTGCCTTAAATCATCAACCTTGAATGACCCGAAAATCCTCCCGTCTCTAGTGCAGAAGGTTCTGTCCATGATCGGGATTTCCTCAATTGCCCATCGCACTACATCTGTATATGGGAGAATTTGCTCTCGAGCTGCTATCCGTTGAAGGAAGGAGTCAGCCAGGTCCTTTAAAGTACCATCGGATTTCCGAGGAATCTGCAGAAGCTTGTACTGTTGTCACTTTAGGTTCTTCGACTTCAATCAGGTTGTAGGTACTTTGCCAAGTAGTTCTGCCGAGACCAGAACATGTAGTGTCAGATATCAATCCTTTCTTTTTGTTTATTGGATCAACAACGGCTTGTCCTGCGGCTGGCGCAACGGAAGCGACCGTGGTTTTCTTAGATTTCTTCCCCATTCTGCTTGAGTTTTCCTCTTTGGATGAATTCTGCACAGAGGTGAAAATGAACGTAACACAGAGAGTTGACAATGAAAACCCAATATGAGAAAGATAAATTGATCAATGCGTGGTGAGGGATTAGCTTTCAAAATGGCCGCGAATACAATCTATGGGAGATTTCAGAACTTATTATTACATTAAATGGCCGTTTAAACCTGCCAATCCTTTAAATGCCCATCATATCATTAATCGGCCGAATGATTCGTTTAAGCGTGCCTTGGATGTTTTGGCGGTTGAGCGGAGGTAAATCACTATTCGACAGATCAAGCTTTTAATATGAATTGATCGTAATATCCCTCTGTCTTAACGGCTTTTTGAAATCTGCGCTTTTGGCTTTATCGCAATCGGGCGTCGGGGAAAGCTTAACTTCTTATGTTGGCACCTTTTGAAATCCCCGATCGCCGATAGCGAAATCGCACCGCATCGGGGTGAATGGCGTGGGGCGCTTTAAGAACATGCATAGAATATTGCTGATAGCCGATAGCGATATCGCATCGGCGAAAATCAATGGGCCATCCACTTATACTCCCTATGTCATTGTGATATGCGATCTTGCGATCGCTTTATCGCAATGATTGAAGATTGATTATTTGTTATATTATGATCAAAATGGGTTTATCGAAAAGGTTTTCATAATGTTTTTCATTTTGTTTTCGGACCTTTTTGAACAATATAATATTGATACCAATCGAAACGAAAAGGGACCCATTTCATATGATAGTTTTTCTAAAGAAATAATGATAAGAAATGGGGGGGTTGTTGTAAAGCACAACACCCCGTAAGACTCTTGGTTCTCCATTATCATCAACACACTCAATGGCTTTGTGATAACAGTCTACCTTGGTTCTATGAAGATACAACCAATTCATGCCCAACAACATAATGCATGATCCCAACGGTAATACATTCAAATGTTTTGTGGTAGGCATACCATTCAAGTCAAATGCATAAGCTCTTACCCAATGATGAACTCGTTTCTTTGTACCAGTACCCAAATGTACCAACCGAGACTATGCATGCAATTCCTTACTCAACCGACACTTATCCACCAAGTCAGGACTCACATAGCTATAATTAGATCCAGGATAATAAAAATAGAAATAACTTGATCACAAATCTTACCTTCCATCTCAATGATAGATGCTTGATGCCTTGCCTTCTTGTTGTCCACTACTGCATAGATATGTGGAACACTCAAACCAACATCCCCAATGGTCTGCACCTCTTGTGCACTTTATATCTAAGGTCTACCACCCTGATTCTACGAATAATATTTCCTACGATGATCTTTGCCACAAGTCCAACACTCTATAGGCTTCCAACTTGTCTCCTTGTTTTGTTCTCCTAATAAGAATCTCTGTCGTCTATCTGATGTATTGAACCTCTTAGGTGGTGTGACATTCTCCTTGTTACCTATATCCTGAGGCCTTGCTCTCTTTCTATCCCATTGGCCTTTGTTCTTTGCATTACCTTTCCAGTCTGGCTTAGTCTCAATTTTGTGCTTCGATTTTTCATAGCAATGCTTCATTTTTCGGATGGCCTCCTCTAATGATCTAGGCTCGTCAAACCCAATCCTATCTTTGAATGCAACCGGTAACCCACTAATGAACCTCTGAATGTTGTCTTTTTCCTCTGTGATATTAAGCACATACCTCAGTAACACCAAGAACCTACTAGTGTACTCATAATGTGTCATAGATCCCATCTCTAGCTCATAAAACTCCTTCTCCCTATCATCAAAGTATCTTTCTAACAAATACTTCTTCTTGAACAACCACTCAAACTCACTTCAAGTAAAATCTTCCTCATTTATACCTCTGACATTCTTCATGTCTTCCCACCAAATCTCTACTTTTCCTTTGAGACTGAATGTAGCCACTCTAGCTTTCATGTTCTCTGAATAGTCATGGAATCTGAAGAACTTATTCATGCCTAGAAACCATGCCTCTGCATCTTGTGACTTATTTACCTCTCCATCAAAACTAGGTGGCTTTTCTTTCTTAAAATCATCTAGAAAATACCCCTTGTCACTCCTCCTATAAGGATGATACTGATGATGATCATAGTGCTTACCTGAATCAGAACTAGAATCGTACATGTGTCTATGCCCTCTCTTATCTAGAATATCCAAAAATATGTCATCTCTAGTTGTGTCATCTCTTTCTCATTTGTGACCACCAGGCGACCGACTACCATATGCTCCATTAGTTCTATGCTCTTTCTCATAGTGGATCTGACGTGGCCCCTTTCATTGCAAATGTGACAAACTCTGAAGTATTACTACATTTACCTTTGCTTGTTTCTCCTATGTCTATATGATTCTGTCATTATCTGCCTTACAACTCCTTATTTCTTCCTTTAAGCTTCTCAGTGTAACTACCTAATTAGAAGGATTCCCAAAACCACACTATTCTTTGGATTCATAGGGAGAGTCTTTGTAGTTAACCATCTTGCTAGCCATTTGATATTTCTCCCTGTAAGGTGTATCATGTAAGCTAAACCAAATCACAATAAACCAATGTACCTTAGTATAGCGCAAGGAGGATACCTTGTCTACAAGATCAAAAAATTAGCATGATACATGTATAACAAAATCATGAAAACATATAGAAACATAAAACATAAGCATATGCCCATGCAACTGTCATTCTAGCTAGGGTCCAGTCATCAATGCATGACCTTAAAAACAACACACACCACGATCTCATGCATGAAAACCACCATCATTACGTAACTATATACTTGATCACATGCAAACATGAACATGCATAAGCGATGCATAACCATTCACACATATGACGAAGCATGAATGAACAATATTTGAAATCAAAGCTACAAGAATGATACATGCAGCCAAGCATACAAGAACGTAACCAAACATGCAAGACTGTAACGAAGCACACTGCAACGATACATGTAAGTGACGTAAATCAACATGTAACCAGTCATACACTCACAACGATGCATTCCACAAGCACACCTAAAATTTCACATGACAACATCACTACAACCATGAACAACATCATTCAAATGCAACAAGCACATGGAATGCAAGTGTGAGAGACACACATGCAAATGACATGCACGTATGACCAACACATAACTCATCTAGTCAGAGGGATGAACCATGCTCTGATACCACTCTGTAACACGCTCCTCCCACATCTACCCAAGTAACCGACCATCTAGGGTAATCATGCGATGATAGGCCACTATGATATGATTCAACCTCCTAAGTCACATTAAGGAAGTGGAACCGATGGAAACAAACCATACAGACATTAATCACCAGCTACAGGAACCTCAAGAACCAATCCAATAGTTTAGATAGGTTGCCTTGGGATCCCACTAATATTTTGGACAATTTAAGGCTTAGTCACTCCCATTCCATAGGCATGAGTGCGACCAGAAACCCAAAGTTTCTCTCACAGGCTTTCCTGCTAGTGACCGGAGACGAAAATTGTTAGTGTTATGCCAGCGACTTCGTGATTTGAGCCACTTTTTCAGGCCTAGAGCCCAAGTTACTACCCAGAATTGATCCATATCTTCAAATAAATAAAATAACATGGAAATGACAATATAAAGCAAATACTTGTTCAAGACCTTAATTGGCCCCCTACTAGCCATGACAGGCATTTCGTCAAACATATTGCAAATGTGTAATCTTTAGGTGTAATTAATAGTTCTGAGCATAGGGTTCTCATACTTAGCTGAGAATCACTAAGAAACATTGATACCTCAACATATCAACTATCATTCCATCCATTATGTCATAGATACATTGATCATTCAATTACAAGTAAAAAAATGAGGAAATCCATACATGGCTACTATCATAAAACACATACTTAACCAACATAATAGGGACAAAAATACTCATGAAAGTATGGCCATATAGACCACATACAATCCATAAAAATTCTCATAGAAATACAAGGAGAAATAACATTTCATTAATGATGCAAAATCCAAACCCGAGATGGGACTTCCACGTTCCACCCGACCGTAGAATGGTTGAGCCAAATCTCTCTTCAGCCATTCACCCCCGTTCCATATCCCAAGCATGAATGTGGGAACTCATAGAACACATCAATAAAAACTCATCCAAGGCTTCCAGATGCCATCCACCTCAATCCATTAAACATTGACTCCACCTCACGGCCGGACATCACAAAACCATCAACAAAAATGTCTCCATCCAAGCCTTCAAGTGCTTCCAGATCATTTGTCCAACCAAGGCTTCCAGGACTAGTAACTCAACCCATAATTTATACAGGGCTTCCAGAGCGTTTTGCCAACAAGGGCTTTCAGGACTAGTAACTCAACCCACCAAGGGCTTCCAGAGTGTTTTTCCAAACAAGGCTTCCACGACTACTAACTCAACCCAAGTTGTTACAGGGCTTCCAGAGCGTTTTTCCAACCAGAGCTTCCAAGACTAATAACTCAAACCAAGCTAAGGATACGTGAGAACCAACCAAAACAAAACAATGAAATCAAACCCACAATCACCATGGCTATCTAGGAAATGGCAAGGCTAGGCAATCCATTGTCAATCTTATCCATCCTCCATGCCAATGACATCTCACAACCAAAAATCCACATGCATATGCCATGCATGCCAAAACTAGTGATGGAAACATACGTGCAACTCTGCACTTGCAAGAAAATATGATGTAGCTGCTGATCCCGATACCCTCTTGCAGTTTCCTTCTCTTCCTTTGTCTTCTTGCTCCAAAAATCCAAGTATTCCACACCCACCAAGAGTGCTACGAGAAAACTGTAAGTCTCCAAGAGTATGAGAGAGAGAGAGAGAGAGAGAGAGAGATTAATGAGAGAGCTCCAAAACTAAACTAAAAAATGGTTACCAATTGATTCTCAGAAGCTTTTTTATGAATGAGGCCTCTATTTTCTTCATTTTCCATTATTTTCCTTCATTTTCCTCCTCACATGCAACCTGTGACCTTTCACCTCCCTTTTCTCCTAATTTCCATTATTTTCATAAATAAAAGTGCCAAAAATAACATTTTTCCTTTCCAAATCCTTAGCCATCTCCTTTGCCAATTTCCTTCTAAGCCACAAACAATCACAAGTGATTCCCATCACTAGGATTCTGCCCAACATTCAACTTGCAATAAGTGTCCCATCATTCGTGGTTATTATTTTTCCTTTATTTACCTTTTCTTACATGGAATTTTCACTAAGGCTATCACAATACACCTGTCATCTATCCCGCTACTACAAGACTTACCATCTACAAGTTCCCGACATTTTCACTAAAATCTCATTCCTCTATGTTTACAGCCAACAAAAAGGGAATTGACAAGACCACCCATTCAACATTTCCTTGGCTTCCTGCCCCTCAATTACCACCAAAAAATAATATCGAAGAAAGGGTCTCCATTAGATCTAGAGTTAATTAGTTCAAATATTTGGGTTTTATATTTTACTCATATATAGTTCCATTTTTTAATACAAGTAGATAACTCAGTCAATGATGGGAACTTCAAGACGAAGTTAACGGCCAAGCACATAGAGCTATTGAAGTCTCCTTGGTTAATTGAATTGATTGCCTTTCATATCAACATAAGAGATTCATAGCATGGATATATTGGTGATTTTTTTCCCAAATTCTCATGTGACTTTACCAGCAGTGGTCCTGTTATTAAATGCTCATTACATGCTTCTGTAAATTAGAGTTATTAAATGCACTTCTTATGAGTCTTCAATTTGCCTTATATTTTTAAACAAGACTCTGGATATTAGGTATTTACTTTTGTAAGTTGACTCAAAGACCTAAAAGGTAGGGAAATCCATTGAATTCTGCAAGTGTAAATGCAGATGGGAGTTTATGCCAATTCTATTTATTTGACTGAGTTGGGATTGTTGGTGAAGAAATGGTATGAACATTCATTCTATTCCATTTGTTGTTATGTGTTTTGACAGTGGGAAATTTGTTTTTGACTCCCAATAACGAATAATATATGTATGAATATGTTTATTGATGATTTATATCATCATATGCAAAGGCTATTGGAAGGAAATATTGCGTACAGAATGGGCGCAGAGAGTAAAACAAGTAAAGGAACAATGGGATCTACAATCATGATTTATATTAGGCTTTTAAGAGAGTGACTTATGTCATTGTTTATGATATGCAGAAATTGTAAGTCAAAGCATCCTTTTTTTAATCATGTACATCTTGTAACGTTTGAACACTCTATTCCTTAGGATCTTATCGTTGTGAATTTTGTTCATCAAGGAGAAAATTAAGTTCGAGAAAGTTGAATTTTGTATAATGGTTAGTTTACAATATCTAAATTGATTTTTATGAGTTCATACACCTTAACGTTTTAATTGTTATTCCTTTCTACAAAAAATTCAAGTTAGCCTGTATGTTCCCAATACAAATTTAGATTTTGGTTTGTTGGAGAGTTACCAAAATTATGTAAGTGTTGGTGTTGGTGCATATTTGGTGTGTCTGCAATAGCCGCCCTGGCACACCGAGATTGTGGAGTGGTTGGAATGGAAAACGCCATGATCCATCATCTTCGTCTCATTCGACTCAGAGTCATATATTTCTCAGACGCAGGTGATAGAGCTGCCAATGGGCCTAGAAGCAAGCGAGCAACCCTTCCTATGGGTGTTGCCCCATCGGACTCCAAACTCACCATGGAATCCTCTTCAATGGCAGAGAAATGCAAAGAGGAGGTGTTTCCAAATGGTTATGTAAGGCGAATTGGGGCTTACTTGATTATTACCTTCCACATTCTCACTCTTAGAGAAAGAGCTAGAAAATCTAGAGGGTTCAACACATTGAGCACCTACCATGGATGTCGACGCCTCCAACCCTTAGCCTTTGGTATGGAGGAACCATTACGGGAATATTGCTGACAACAAATCAACAACCTCAATGAAGCAATAGTAACGAAACGGAACCAAATTTAAGTGGTTATTGTTATTTCGTCAACAACAGTGACTATTGTTATTGCATGCATATTTCACTCATTCTCCTCATCTAGAGAAACAACTTGAAAATCTCAAGCACATTGAGTAATTATTATTATAAATATTATATATATGTTTAGAGCAACAACTAGAAAATATCGAGCACATTGAGCACTTTCCATAGATTCCGGCAACTCCAACTCTTTGCCTCTGGTATGGCAGAACCATTAAGGGAAGAGAGCTGACAACCAATTAAGCAATCTCAATGAGGCATTAATAACCTAATGGTACCGAATTTAAGTGGTTGTTGTTATTTCGTCAACAACATTGGCTATTGTTATTGCACACATATTTCGCTCATTCCTCCTCTCATAAATACCTATCTCCACTCAATTATTCCCAACTACAAGTTTATCCCTATTCAACTATTCCCAACTCCAAGTTTATCCCTCCTAAACCATTCCAAGCTTCAAGAAGACCATGGAAAATTGAAAAGCCCACAATTCATCGCGTGAATATTTTAACTGTCACTGAATGAGTGTTGGAAAATTAATCCCAACCACTGTGTTAAACACACTGACAACAACCATACTTTCCAAACATACTTTTTTCAGGTTGTGGATTTTCTTTACAGGCTAAAGGACAGAAGTTCTAAGCAAGATTACAAGTTCTCCATTCCACAACACATCAGACCATTCCACAATATACATCAAGAATTTAAGAAGGAATGTGTATTTAATAAAGGGTTGGTAAATATATATGGTCAAACATTTACTATGCAACTCTTACTTGTAGTTTGCAACCTCTGCAAGTTTAGAAAATCACTTACCTTGTACAATCACCTATCCCATGTATTAATGTTTTGATCTGTCATGTATTAATGTGTCAAAAATGTATGTTTCGATAAATATGAATGTAGAAGTTTTTAATATAGTTGAAGGTGTAAGTCTGAGAGGTAGAGAGGAGAAAATCGTGGAGCAAATATTGGTGGGCACTTGAAAATAAGTTCTTACAGGTTTTACAGAGAGTTACTCCAAAACCCCTGGTGTTTCTCAATTTTACTTTGTTTTGACATTGTTCTACGATGATTTAAATTTCTATGTTTTTTTAAGCCTCTATCCAGTTGTGATTTGATCCCCGCAACTGAAGATTTGATCTCCGAAATTGATTTGATGAGGGAGACTCCTCTCCTTTGCCCCTGGAATTTATTTCACGTGGTATCAGAGTAAGTTAAACTCTGTTAGTGTAAAAACAAGTGTTTTTACTCGTTCTTAAAATTTGTTTTGAGGGCAATTTTTCTTTTGGAGCATATTTAACAACAAGGAAAAAAAATTACACTTAGAAACAGAGCATTAAGCATAAGCTTGACTAATCCTCAGATACCTCAGTTTAATGGAAAAAAATATGACTACTGGGCTATAACAATGAAGGCTTTGTTTTCTTCTAAATACATTTTGGATTTGGTTGAGAATGGTTTTCAAGAACCAACAACTGCAACAACATACAATTCCTTGACAAAAGCAGAAAAGGATTTTTCAAGGGACAACAGGAAGAAGGATGCAAAATCCCTCTTCTACATCTTTAAAGAAGTTCATGAACATATTTTCCTAAGGATTGCAGCAACAACAAAGTCCAGGCAAGCATAGAACACCCTCCAGACAACCTACCAAGGCATGGAAAAAGTGAAGACAACAATGCTACAAATGCTAAGGAGAGATTTTGAGAAAATATGTATGAAAGATTCTAAGAACGTAAACTCATTCTTTACACATGTAATTGGATTGGTTACTCAAATAAAGTCTCATGGTGAGACAATTGAGGAAAGGAGAATAGTTGAGAAATTTTTTAGAAGTCTCCCAGCACGATTTGATGCCATTGTTGTGGCCATAGAAGAGACAAAGGATCTCGCATAGTTTTTCAGTGGATGAGCTTCATGCATCATTGATTTCTCATGAACATAAATAGATAAACAAGCTCCTCATTGGAGCACGCCTTCAAGACACAAGCTTCATTTGGTCAAGGTAGAGGAAGATGATCATCATATGCTAGAGGAAGAGGAAGAAGCCCACATAGAGGTGGAAGAGGCAGCCCTTCAAGCTCAAGTGGAAAGGGAAACAATCAGAATCAAAGTCAAGGCCCAAGCCAAAATCAAGCACAAGGACAGAGGTATGATAAATCTCAAGTCCAATGTCATTATTGTAAGAAGTATGGTCACTATGAAAATGAATGTAGAAAGAAGCAACATGATATAAGTAACAAACCAAATGTAAATTTCGCAAAGGAAAATCAGAACCATGATAGCATGTTTTTAGCTTGTAATGTAGCACAAGAAAAACGAATTGATGTATGGTTTCTAGATTCCAGGTGTAGCAACCACATGACATGGAACATTGAAATGTTTTCGAATTTAGAAGAAAGTGTGAAATTCGAATTGACATTAGGGACTAATAGTAAAGTCTCTGTCATGGGCAGAGGAAGAGTCAATATTCTAACAAAGAAGGGGGAGAAGAAATACATCTCAGATGTTTACTTTGTCCCTGGTTTGAAGCATAACCTCATAAGCATTGGACAACTCATGCAAAAGGGCTACAATGTATTTTTCAAAAATGATGAGTGTACAATTTTGGATAAGCCTCCAAGTAGACAGTTGATTGCAAAAGTTCAAATGACAACCAATAACAATGTAAACTTTGAAACGGGAACTATAAACCCAAAACAGGAACTCTCGCTAAAAACTCCCGTAAAAACATAAAAAGCAGTGCTAAAAACAAAAAGTGTTGATGTTGGAATAACACCCTTTTTTTTCTAGGGTAAATTTTCAACATGTTTTAAAAATGGCGATGAAAACAAATTTTTTGTGCAAAAATTGTCCAAAAAACACCCTCAAAACGAAAAGTGTTGATGTTCGAATAACACCTTTTTTTTTCTAGGGTAAATTTTGTGCAAAAGACACCCTCAAAATGAAAAGTGTTGACGCTGGAATAACACTTCTTTTTTCCAGAATAAAATTTCAACATTTCGAAATAATAGCATAAAAGATTTTATCAAGACAACATTAAAATTTCAAAAGAATAATAAAAACATAAAATTAAAAATTAAACAAGTGAAAAAACACAAAACAAAAGAAAGTTTAAAAAAATAACAAAACATAAATTAAAATATATACAAAAAACAAAACATAAAATTAAATTAAAAACAAAAAAAGTCTGAAATATATAAAAAAAAAGACAAAAAATAAATCAAAAAATAAAAATTAAAAATTCAATCATAAAAATGTTAAAAAAATAAAACAAAATTAACCATAAAAATTAAAAAACTAAAAAAAAAAAACTTAAAAATTCAAAACAAATAAATAGTAAGAAAAACATATTTAAAAAAAAAATATCTTGTAAACCATAAAAAAATTGTGGCAAAAGAAAAAAAAAACAAACAAACAAACAAAAAAACAAAAAAACAAAAAACAAAAATATGGAAAAGAAAAGAAAAAAAATTAAAATAAACTATAAAATTAAGTAGGTAAAAATAGAAAAATTTAAAAAAACTAAAAAGAAATGAAAATTAAAAACAAACTAGATTTAAAAAAAAAAAATAGAAAATTAACAACCAAAAAAATTAGAAACAACTAAAATTAAGATTAAAAAAAAAACCAAAACAAAAATATACTCAAATTTAAAAAAATAAATAAATAAATAAATAAAAATTAAAAATAAAAAAATATATATGTATTTTCAAAAAAAAAAATCAATTTAAAACAATATATATATATATATATATATATATATATATATATATATATATATATATATATATATATATATATATATTTAAATAAAAAAATTTAAAAATTTTATTAAAAAAAAATAAAAATTTAAAAACAATATTTTTTATTTAAAACAAAATAAATAAATTATTAAGCCCTAGATTTTTTATTTAAAAAAAAAAAATTAAAATCAATTTTATTTTTTTTATTTAAAAAAAAATAAAAAAATTGAACCTGTCGCCCATGGTGGTGCGGCCCTAGGTGGAGGGGCTACATGCAGACCCCTCCACCCAGGGCCGCACCACCACGAGCAGTCGAGAGACAATGGGGATCAATTTTTTTTTAAATAAAAAAATTGTTTAAAAAAAAAGTTTAAAATTTTTTAATTTTTAATTTTTTGTTTTTAAATAAAAAATCTAGGGCTTAATAATTTTATTTTTTTTAATCAAAAATACATATTTCTTTTTAAACTTTAAATGTTTTTTTTTATTTTTATTTTTTTTTAATTTGAAAAGATATATATATTTTTAAAATTTTCATTTTTTTTATAATTTGAATTTTTTTTGTTTTTATGTTTTTAATATTAATTTTACTAGTTTTTTTATTTTTTTGGTTAATTTTCTATTTTTTTTAATCTAGTTTGTTTTTAATTTTATTTTTTTTTTAGTTTTTGTTAATGTGTTTTTTAATTTTTCTATTTTTACTTACTAAATTTGTATATTTTTAAAAATTTTGTTTTTTTTTCGAAATTCTTTTATGGTTTATGAGATTATTATTTTTTTTTTTTTTTTTACATTTTTATTATTATTTTTTTTTACATATATTTTTATATTTGTTTTCTAAAGTAATCAACATTTAAAAAAATAGAAAAATAAAACAACTTGAAAATTCATTAAATAATCATAATTTCAAAAAAAATTAGACACAATAAATTTTTAAGTGTGAAAAATAAGTCCTCTAAAAAAAGGTATGCTGCATCAACAGTTGCAAAATCAGCATGAAAATCACTAACATTTAAAAACAAATATTTATATTTGATACATAAGAAAATTTGAAGTGTTAATGCTCCGAAAAAAAAAGAAGTATATTCTTCGTCACCACTTTTCAAAATCAGGTCACTTTTTTACTATCCCTATGAAACGGGTAATCGTATCGGTTATTTAAAGCACCAAAAACTATGCTTTAAAAAAATATGTGTGTTCTACATCAGCCCTTTTCAAAATCGGGTCATTTTTTTGCTATCTCTACGAAAAGGGTAACAATATCAGTTCTCGTTTCAAAGTTTATGTTGTTCAATAGAATGTTTCCCCTAAAAATAAAATTAGATTTGAAGGAAGAATGTGCACAAGCACAACTGTCAATGAATTCACAAGAGGATGAAATAAAAGTTGCAGTTGTCACACAAGTAAACTTTCAAGTAGAGGTCAAAGATGAAAATTGTTTATGGCATTTGAGATTTGGTCATCTTAACTTTGGAGGTTTGAATTTGCTGCATAGGAAATGCATGGTGAAGGGATTGCCACTCATAGAAAAACTGGACAGTCTATGTGAAGGATGCATCTTGGGCAAACAACAAAGAGAAACATTTCCAGCAGGAAAGTTAATTAGGGAAAAGGCACCTTTCGAGATTGTCCATTCAAATTTATGTAGACCAATGCAAACACCATCAATTGGTGGTAGCTACTATTTATTGATCTTCATAGATGACTACACAAAGAAGACATGGGTCTACTTCCTAAAACAAATAAGTGAAGTGTTTGAGTGCTTCTGCCAATACAAATCTCTTATTGAGAAGCAATGTGGACACTACATGAAAGTGTTGAGGACTGACAAAGGTGGAAAATATATCTCAAACAATTTCCTGCTTTTTTGCAGGGAGCATGAAATTCACAAGAAATTTACAAAAAAATACACCTCAACAAAATGGTGTTGGGGAAAGGAAGAATATGACCATTATGGAAATGGCAAGGAGTATGTTGAAGGCAAAGCATTTTCCAAATCATTAGTGGGTTCAAGTTGTTGCTTGTGCAGTGTATATCATGAATAGGTGTCTGCCCAAAAGTGTCAAGAACATGGTTCCTGAAGAGGCATGGAGTGGAAGAAAGCATAGAGTCACTCACATGAGAGTGTTTGGATGTGTGGTGTATGCACATGTCCCTAATGAGTTGAGGAAGAAGTTGAACAACAAAGGGGAGAAATGCATATTTTTTGGATATAGTGATGAATCTGATGCATACAAGCTCTACAATCCATCAACCAAGAATGTCATAATCAACAGAGATGTGCAGTTCATAGAAGAGGAAGCATGAGATGGAATTTTAGAGAAGAAAATCAGTTCGAAAGCATGTATACCACATAAGGACAAAGAGGAATGAACGACAACATGAAATTCCTCAATAGTGGCTCCCTCTACTCCTATTCAAGCGCAACAAAATAGGCAACAAGTAACATTGTGAAAAAATAATAGGACAACATTGCGCAATCAATCAAGTGCTTCCATAAGCACGCCACAAAGACCCACAACATCATCTACTTCAAGAACAACATCAAATGACATGTCAGGCCCATCTTCTGCAAGCATAAGAAGACCAAAATTCAGAAATTTAAATAAAATTTATGAGCAAGATAAAGTTGATAGTAGCGTTGGTCTCAATTTCTTATTTGCATTGTTTTGTCATGTAAATGACCTAATCCATTTTTAGGATGCAGACAAAGAAAAAAAATGGGTTGCAACAATGGAGGAAAAAATAGAAGCAATAGAAAGTAATGACACATGGGATTTTGTGGACCTTTCTCAAGAAAAATAAGTCATTGGAGTGAAGTGGATCTATAAGACCAAGAGCAACATTGAGGGGAAGATTGAAAGGCATAAAGCAAGGTTAATTGTCAAAGGATACAAGCAGCAGCATGGAAGAGATTATGTGGAGACATTTGCACCAATCGCAAGGATGGAGACAGTGCGTACAGGGGTGTCAATTTCTATGCAACATAAATCGAAAGTGTATCAAATGGACATAAAATCAACGTTCTTGAATGGAGTGCTTGAAGAGGAAGTATATGCTGCGCAACCACCTAGTTATAAGGTAGAATTCCAACAAGACAAGGTGTATAAGTTGATGAAAGCTCTTTATGGGTTGAAGCAAGCACCGCGTGCATGGTATAGCATAATAGATGCTTACATGTTGGACAATGGTTTCAGCAAATGTGATAGTGAGCCTACTCTCTACATCAAAGAGAGTGATGGTAAGCTTCTTATTGTTTTCTTATATGTAGATGATTTTATTTTTATAGGCAATGATGATTTCCTAATCACTGATTTCAAAAATGTCATGAAAAGTGAGTTTGAAATGACTAACTTGGGTTGTGAAGTTATTTTTTGGGCATAGAAATGAAGAAAACATAAAATGGTATTTTTATTTCCCAAGAAAAGTATGTAACAGAAATTTTGGAGAGATTTAATATGTAGAACAACAAACTCGCACCAACTCCAACTATCATGGAGTTGACGTTGAGCAAAGAAGATTGCAGCAACAATGTCAATCCAACATTATACAAGATTATGGTGCGCAACTTGATGTATTTGACTGCCACTAGGCTGGATATAATGTATGCAGTGAGTTTGGTGTCGAGGTTCATGGAGACACCCAAGGAGATGCATTGACAAGCAACCAAAATGATTTTAAGGTATGCCAATGGGACAAAGGAGTATGAAATTTTGTACACCGCAAAAAATGATTTTAGGTTGGTTAGTTACACGGGCAATGAATGGGGAGAAAGTTTCGATGACAAAAAGAGCACGTTAGGATATGTTTTTCATTTGAGTTCTGGAGCCATTTCATGGGCCTCCATGAAGCAAAAAATAGTGTCATTGTCAACAGCAGAAGTTGAATATGTCGCGGCAACAACAACATGTCAAATTGTTTGGATGAGAAGAATATTGAGAGATTTATGCCATGACCAAGAGAAAACAACAACTTTTTTTTGCGACAATGCTTCCGCAATTGCACTATCAAAGAATTATGTTTTTCACAGGAGGACCAAACACATTGATGTTAAATATCATTTTATTAGAGAGTTGATTAACAATGGTGAAATTGTGTTGTAACACTGCAAGTTTGCTGACATTTTCACAAAGCCAATGACAAGTGAAAATTTTGTTTATCTTAGAGACTGTTTGAGAATTGTCAATGACGACACTAGTGATTAAATGGGAGTTTTGGAAAATTAATCCCAACCGCCGCGTTAAACACACTGACAACAACCATAATTGCCAAACATATTTTTTGTAAGTTGCGGATTTTGTTTGGTTCTGAGGAGGAGTATGAGTTCTCCTTTCCGCAACACACCATACCTTTCTGCAACATACATCAAGAATTTAAGAAAGAATGTGTATTTAATAAAGGGTCCGTAAATATGTATGGTAAAAATTTTACTAGGCAATATTCCCCAACATACATCAAGCATTTAAGAAAGAATGTGTATTTAATAAAGGGTTGGTAAATATGTATAGTCAAACATTTACTCCGCAACTCTTACGTGCAGTCCACAACATCTGCAAGTTCAAAAAATCACTTACCTTGTACAATGAACTACCCTGTGTCTTAATGTTTTGATGAGTCGTATATTAATGTGTCAAAAATGTATGTTTCGATAAATATGAATGTAAAAGTTTTTAATATAATTGAGGGTGTAAGTTAGAGGCAAAGAAGAGAAAACCATGGAGCAAATATTGGTGGACAATTGAAAACAAATTCTTACAGGGTTTTACAACGACCTCTTTCTAGTTGTGATTGGCTGGCTGCAACTTAATCCATATGAATGTATTTTATTTACTGTGAATTAAATTTCTGTATTTTTTTAAGCCTCTTCTAGTTGTGATTTGCTCACTGCAACTTAAGATTTGATCTCCGCAAGTGAGACTCCTCTCCTCTGCCCCCTTAGCAATTCTCTCAATAAGCTGTAGAGCAGGAGATATAATATATAATGAGCTGGAGAGGAGGTTGGCATAACATTTAGCAGCTACAACGTCGGACGTTGGTGCTTCCAACTATCTGTAGGGGAGCCACCACGAGAAGAGGGCGGCGACCCAGTTATATATTCGGCACAACTTCATTAAAAATAGAAGAAAGCAGGTAGTAGTTCCTCAAATTTAAGTCGAAATAGAGGAATGGATGAGCATCTGATCCACATTCCAGAACTGGAGTGGTAATGTTTACTTGTAATCATTGCCCAGCTACAGGAAATTTGAGGAACTCTTATCGCCTTTCTTCTTTTTCTAAACGGGAAACTTGAAGAACTTTTATCGGCTTTCTTCTTTTATTTAAACGGGAAACTTGAAGAACTCCTATCGGCTTTCGTCTTTTATTTAAACGGGAAAATTGAAGAACTCCTATCGGAAACTTGAAGAACTCATATTCATCAACGTACGATCAATACTTTTATCACTTCGGCCATTTCGTTCAAATTCCAGAGTAAGCTAAGGTTTTTTTTTTTCTATTCTTAATATTATATTTATAGGAAATTTAACATTAAAACTTTAAATAATATGCGATTTTATTTTTTTTTTCTACAAAACCAACTTTTAACATTTCTATTCCAATATTGAGGAACCAATTTTTAAGATTTTTGATGTAAATAACAGTTTATATAATATTTTGTTTTATAATTATTATTCATAAATTATTGATAATAAATATATAATTAAAATTTACATATTGATATAGGAAGAAAATTAAAATAAATAAATTTTTGAATAATAATTCTATTTTATAAAATTTGAAAGTTAATTTAATTCGTCTAGATGAAACGCATGAGTCTCAAAAATCATTGATTTCCAGAAATTTCAAAAATAATAGTCATCAATATAGAAATTTAACAATTACGATAATAAGATCCTAAGAAAATTCTTAACTAACTGATATTAATTTTAAGAAAAAATTGTAACCATAACTCCTTTTTTATATCCGTCTAACTAATTAATACAAATTAATATATATATTGTATATGTTATTTATATAATTATATATGAAATTATCCACAGCAAATATAAAACTAAAAAGTTGATTTATTAATATAAAAGAATATATATAAAATCCCCTCTAATACATGTTTTTAAGTATTAGGTTATGTCTAGTATAAATAGAAAGAAAAATTTTCCAATTTATTCTTTCTGTTTTACTTTCAAATTATTTTCCACTTTCCATATTTTGTCATCATTGTTATTAACATTAAATTTGATTATATGTTATAAAATTTGATTATATATTTTAATTTTGGATATTATGTTTGGTTGAATTTTAGATTTGGAATAGGTTTGATTATATATCTTTTACTTACTTTTAGGTTTTAGATCCACTATCATATTATAGTGTAAAGTGACTTTTAGATTTGAAGTAGGTTTGATTATATATTTTTTATTTACTACTTTTAAGTTTTAGATCTAGAAGTTTTAGATCTACATCTAGTATTATACTCTAGTGTGGGAACATTGTTATATGGGGAGAAAGAGTTTATGTTGTAAGTAGGGGAAAGGTGTTCATTGTTGTAGTATATTTTGTGTTTTTTCATATATCCATTATATATCTTTATGATGTGTTTATATATGTCTTTTTAGGTAATTAACTTTTTATTAAAGTTTTGTGTGTTTTTTGGTGGGGAGAAAGAGTCTATGTTGCAAGTAGGGGAAGGTGTTCATTGTTGTAGTATATTTTGTGCTCTTCATTATTATTAATAGAAAGATGATTTTTTCATATATCATTTATATATCTTTATGATGTGTTTATATATGTTTTTTTAGGTAATTAATTCTTTATTAAAGTTTTGTGTGTTTTTTGGTGGGTGTTTATACAAGACTTTTCTTTTTTATGGTTGAGAGTGGTACTTTCATGTAAGAGCAAGACTCTCAACATCGATCCCAACACTTATCATTGATCTACAAGGGATTCAAGTAATAGGTTGAAAATAGTATTTTAGGAATATCGACCAAATCAAAGAAGATAGCAGAATGCAGAACGATATCTTGTGAAAATTCTGCTTTGTCATGGTTCATTGGAAATGTAATGCAATGCAAATTCGGGTTATGGCATTCATTTCAGGAAATAGACATTTATTCTTTCCATGATTTTCAAGATATGATATGTTTAAGCTTGCAGTTGTCCAGTTTGTTTCGATCAATTTGCATGTCATCTTTTGTTTCACTTGCGACACTTAAACTAGGAGCACGGATGAACCAGGGTTATGGACGATGGGTTTTGGGGTTTCAAATGAACTAGGGATTGGAGATCGGTTATAGAGGGAATAAACCTTTTCTACCGAGTTAGAGCCAAATTTTGGGGGCTTGACCAATTATGCATCATGTGACCGTTGCAGTGAGAATTGAGGTATATTGACTATAAATGCCAATATGTATCAATGTTTATTACTAGCAATTTCAATCATTAACATGTGAATGATCATTGCCTGTTTATGGTTATATCATTGTCAGCCACCTAAGTCCAGGGCTTGGCATGCCATAAGCACAACTTTGGTGTTTCTTTTTACCTTTAAGTGAAATTGCTAATTAAATATATTTCATGAAAAATTGATTATATATACTAAACTTTTAGTTATAAATTCATTATTATTTTGAAAGAAATAATAAAATGAAAATGAATTCACAAACTAGTATAAAAAGATATTGTAATAAAATGTTTATTTAAATAATTATAATTATATATATATATATATATATATATATATATCTATATCTATATATATATATATATATATATATATATATATATATATATATATATATATATATATATATATATATCTATATTTAATTAAAAAATAATAAAAATATAGAAAAAATGTTGTATTGTAATTTCCACCCTAATTTTTACCTTGTCATAAGGATCTACGCCATTTTGATAAAAGAAAATACAAACTAACTCTTTCATTCATCCCTGTATACCTACGAAGTAATTACACTGAATTATAAAATCATAAAATCATCTCTTCTAACTGTATTAACTTAAATGTCCTCGAAGGTAGAAAAATAATTATTAAATTATAAAAATAAACTCTTCTATGCAGGTCCCCGATTAAAAGCATTTTTACCATTTAAAAGAAATGATAAAAACCCAATTCTTTCCTATCAACTCTTTAAATGAAAAAATCAACTCTTTCCTATCTATATACTTAATAAAAGCAAACTTTGCCATTTTGAAAGAAGAAAAAAATCTACTCTTTATTGCCTATATACTTAACAGGAGGAGTTGTAAGGCAGTTGGTCCTTGCCTAGGGCTTGATGAAAGATATCAGAGTAGTGTCAACATAATCTAAAGATCTAGATTCGGAGTTTAGTTCAAGGGAGGAAGAGCTAGATCGCAAGTAGCAAACCCTTGATAAAACCTTCGCATACAACAACAGCGTAAGCCCCCTACGCAACATCAAAATAACCAGCAAGCAAGAAGCACTGTCGACATATACTGTCCCACCAACAGCGTAAGCCCTCTACGCAGCATCAAAATAGCCAGCAAGCAAGAATACTCTAGGCGTGTAAACTGACATTATATATTATAGTATCCATAGTTACCCTATTTTGCTTTTTCTTAATCGCCCATTATGAACCTCACTTTTTTGAAATGACGTATGTAATACATTATCCTCCCATCTAGCCAGCGGCATTGGAATAGATCCTGTACAGCTACAACCACTACGTGCAAGAATAAAATATCCTCATTGAAGCACATTGATGGGTGTCATTTATTTTGGAGGCTACAGTAACATCAATGAAAAGAAACTACAATGGGAAAAATAATTAGATTTCCTAATTACCTTCTACTTGATTGCTAGAATTTCCAATCCAATATGATATCTTCAAAAAGTAAAACCAAGACTTTTTAACACGATTCACATCTGGGAGTGCATTGTCAAAATAGATGGCGAGAATGAACCACAGAAAGAAGGTTACAGTGAGCCATTTGAAAATATCATCTTGGAAACATGGTGCATCTCTTGTGTCATGTCTTTAAATGACATAAAACAGGAGGGACTACAACTTTTAACCCATTCACAAAGCCAACTTAGTTTCCTGCCATAGAGCTCATAGACTACTGGAATGCTTAGTAAGTTGGTACAAAGCTAAATATGAATCGGGCTTTGGAAATACACAAATGTACAATTCATATATCATTTGATCAGAAAAAGAAATAGGAAAATGTAGATAATAAACATGAAATCAGTTTAACAAACCAGTGTAATCACGCAGTTAGGGTCTGTTGAAGGACACTTTGATCTACTAGACCAGCTGATTCCTTCATCTTGATCTGTACTTGTCACATCTCCCAACAAGTTTAGGCCTTGAGAAAACACATTCGAAGGGAATATGGACCAGATGGCACAGATCACCATAGAATATGTACTTTTATATGGAAATCCAAATGTTGTAGTAAGATGTATAAAAAAAGAAAATACTTATATTGGTGTTTTGGATTATATGAACTCTGCTTTTTGGGGTTGTCCAAAAGGTTAGCTTTATGGAGATTTTACGAAGAATTAAAACAAGAATACAAAGCAAATATGACCACACCTAAAACCAAACCTATGTTATAAACCTAATTAGGTAGATGAAGAATCCAACAGTGGTAGCAGATGAAGATTTGATTATAAAGGCAAACAACATGAAGGTGAATCAACCTGTTCCAAGATCTATGTCAAGTGAGTATTTTATATTCACGCCTATAGATTAGAATTCAAATTAATTCATTCTCCATGTATACTCCTCTACTCCTCTTTTCCCTCAGTTTAAAGTCATTTCATCTCTGCAATGTGAAATATGTATTTTTGCATAGTTGTTTATTTCACTATTTCAATGGTAATGTATGAACATGCAGTCATTTTGTATAAATGTCTAAGCGAACCATATATAAAGAGTGTGTATAATAAATATTTTCCTTTTATTGAAAGAATCTAAAATCATAGAAGCTTTCATGCATTTTTATGCGTACAAATACATATTTGTCATGTTAATAGGTAATGTTCGTTATGTACATGCATGTATTATGATTCAAACGTTGGTGGCCTCTATGTGGATTTTGTTGGAAAGGCAAAGGAGACAATACACAACTCACACATAAAACATGAGCTGCTGCTCTTCTATTGATCATACAAAACATGATGATTAAAATGAACCTGGTGAAGGGTATTTAAACCTTTTCCAACTAGCTAACTGCCTAAAATATCTTGACATGTAACTACATGCAATCACACACTCAAAGTTTTCTACCACTTAGCTCGACTTGACTCAACACTCAAACACTCAATCATGCAATCACTCAATTAAATGACTCTCTATTTTTAGCTAACTCCTCATGCATGAGTAATTATCTTATTTTAACACTCCCCCTTAATTATGACTACTAAACTAAAACATGACTCATGACAACTCAAACATGCCTGCTGGTCTATGTCTCAGCTAGGCTTACAACACCCAAGTTTCTTCTATGAAACTCAAACACATCTTGTGCTAATGACTTAGTAAATATATCAGCCAATTGATCACTAGATTTACAAGGCTTCAAGTGAACTTCTTCATTGCTCACAAGTTCTCTAATAAAGTGATATCTAGTATCAATATGCTTGCTCTTCTAATGAAACACACTATTCTTAGATAGTGCAATCATTGAGGTGTTGTCATAATATATTTTTGTTGATCCTTGTTTCTACTTGAGTCCATCAAGTACTCTTTTTAACCACCCTGCTTGACATGCTGCTGATGTTGCTACTATATATTCTGCTTCTACTGACGAAAGTGTCATAATGGGTTGCTTCTTAGATGCCCATGAAATCACACCTGAACCAAGGTGGAACACAAAACCATAAGTGCTCTTCCTATCATCCAAACTGCCTGCAAAATCACTATCTGTGTATCCAATCAAATATTTCTTTTCTGTGCTTGCATACATTATGCCACAATCTCTAGTTCCTGCTATGTATCTCAGAATTCACTTTCTCGCACTCCAATGTGTGTCTTTTGGAGTCTCCATAAATTCAGAAATCAAACTCACTCCTTGCATGATATATAGTCTTGTAGCTGTGAGATACATGAGGCTACCAACCAATCTTTTGAATAAAGTTGGATTGACATTTGATCCTTCATCATCCTTGCTTAGGTTTGTACCTGTTGCAACTGGTGTAGGGATAGGTTTGCAATTTACCATTCTGAATCTTTTCAACAAATCTTTGGAATATTTATTTTGACAAATAAAATTTCATTTTTCAAATTACTCAACTTCTATGCCAATAAAATATTTCATGAGACCAAGATCTGTCATCTCAAATTCTTTCATCATGGCTGCTTTAAATTCATCTATGTCAAAATCGCTTGTAAAAATCATGTCATCAACATCTAAGCAAACAATCAAAATTTGTCCATGCTCATTTACCTTTGTGTACAAGGTAGGCTTAATGTTTCTTCTGAAAAATCCATTCTTGATCATGTAACTGTCAATTCTGCTATACGAAGCTCTAGGCGCTTGCTTCAATCCATAGAGCGCTTTCTTCAACATGTAAATTTTGTCTTCGTTACTTTCAACTTCATATCCTGGAGGCTGCTGCACATAAATTTCTTCTTCTAGAATTCCATTCAAGAAGGTTAATTTCACATCCATCTGATATACTTTCCACTTGTTCTGAGCTGTTGTTGCTAGAACTGCTCTTACAGTATCCAATCTGCACCGGAGCAAACATTTCTCCAAAGTCTATTCCCGGTTGTTGAGAGAATCCTTTTGCTCCAAGTCTTGCTTTAAATCTGTCAATTTCACCTTTCTCATTCAACTTTGTCTTGTACACCCACTTCACACCAATGAGATTTTTTTCATCTGGCAAATCAACCAAATCCCATGTGTCATTCTTTTCAATAGCTTCAATTTCTTCATCCATGGCTTGCACCCAATTTTCATCTTTGATTGCTTCTTCAAACAAAGAAGGTTGGAATGAGAACAATGCAAAATTTGTACTAACATCCAAATCATCATAAATATCTTTCAAACTTCTCATCTTTCTCTTACCATTGTTTGATTCATCACGTGATTGATTGCTGGGAGAATATTGATCTGTTGATCTGCTTGAGGATCCATGCTTCTCTAAAAATCTTGGAGTCATTATTGGTTTGTCTCTGTTTGGTGTCTTCACCTGTGATTCTTGCTGCTCCTTTTCTGCTACATCATCTTCTTCCATCAGTGGCACTTGTGCATCAACTATTTTGTCTACAGTTCCATTCCATGATTCTTGTTCCTTGAACACAACATCTCTGTTAATTACAGTCTTCTTTGTCAAAGGGTTATACAATTTGTAAACTTTTGGTTGCTCACTATAACCAATGAATATGCATTTTTCACTTTTATCATCCAATTTTCCTCTTCGCTCCTTAGGCACATGTGCATAAGCTACACATCCAAATACTTTGAGATGAGATACACTGCAATACATACCTGAGCATGCTTGTTCTGGTACTCTGTTCATTACACTCTTTGTAGGAGATCTATTGATCACATAAATAGCACATGCAACTGCTTCTGCCTAGTACTCATTAGACAAGTCTCTGCCTTTCATCATGCTTCTTACCATGTTCATAATTGTCATGTTCTTTCTCTCTACTACACCATTCTGTTGTGGTGTGTACCTGGTTGTAAACTGTCTTCTGATCCCATGTTGTTTGCAGTAATCATGGAATGCCTTTGAGTCATATTCTCCACCACGATATGACCTCAATACCTTGATCTGTCGATCACTTTGGTTCTCTACTAAGGCTTTGAATTCTTTGAACTTTGCAAAAGTTTCAGACTTCTGCTTCAAGAAGTAAACCCAAGTCTTTCTACTATAGTCATCAATGAAAGTGAGGAAGTAGCAACTTCCACCAATCGACTATGTCCTCATAGGTCCACACAAGTCTGTATGCACTAGCTCAAGAGGTTGCTTTGCTCTGTATGCAACTCCCTTTGGAAAACTTTCATGGTGTTGTTTTCCCAAGATGCAACACTCACAAGTACTAGCAGGCTCTTTGATGGGAGGTAATCCTCTGACCATCTGTTTCTGCTGCAACAATCTTAAACCAAAAAAGTGCAAGTGTCCAAATCGAAAGTGCCATAACCAATAATCATCAGAACATGCAATTGTAAAAGAACTCACCTGACCACTGTAATTCAAAATTAGAGGAAAGAGTATGTTCCTCGTCATCTGCACCTTTGCTATCAGTTGCTTGCTTGGGGTCTTGTCATATATAATAACTTCTTGACCTTGAAAGATAAATTTGTATCCTTTTTGTGTCAATTGACCAACACTTAACAAATTATGTTTGAGACTAGGAACATAATATACCTCTGAGATTGTCTTCAACTCCCCTTGCTTGGTCAGAATGTTGACCACTCCTTTGCCATCTACTTCCACAGTCTTGTTAGTCCCCAACTTTACCTCTGTTTTCACAGATTGATTGAAATTTGCAACCAAATCCTTGTTGCATGTCATGTGGTTACTACAACCACTGTCTAACAGCGACACACTAGTAGAAGGTTCATGCATGGTATAGCAAGCTAGGAACATGGAGTTAGTACTCTCTGTAGTGACATTAGCTCTCTGGTTCTCTTGATCAACTATTTTCTTCCTGCAATCACGAGCATAATGACCAAATTTATTGTAGTAATAACATTTCACCTTTGATTTGTCAACTCTTTGATTATTTTTGAAGCTTTCGTAGTTGCTTCCACTTACATGTTCATGCTCTTCTCGGTCATCTCTCTGACCACCATATCTTCTGCTTCGTCCTCTACCTCTCGTTCTATTTCGCCTCAACCTTTGTCTCTTGAAATAGAAACCTGATTTTTGAAAGCAGTCTCTAAAGTGGAATCCTTATTTCTGTTTATCCTTGCCTCATGCGATAGAAGTGATCCCATCAACTCATCAACTGTCAATGATGCCAAATCTTTGGTTTCTTCTATGACTACTACCACAACATCAAATTTGGTAGACAAAGATCGGAGGACCTTCTCAACCACTCTTTGATATTTTATATCTTCACCATAAATCTTTAACCAATTTATGAGAGTTATGCTAATTCATGAAAGAATTGATGTCCTCTGTCTCCTTCATTTGCAGATTTTCAAAATCTCTCATAGTATTCTGCAACTTAACAATATTGACTCTAGTCATAATGTTATAGTTTGTCGCCAAAGTATCCCATGCTACTTTTGTTGAAACGTGGTCATAATCTTCTGGAACACTGCAAGGTCCACTCCCTACTGAATAAGCTGCAACGAATGTGCATTTTTCTTCTTGTCTTTCTTCCATTGTTCCCTCTCTGTATTATTAAGAGCTTCTTCTTCTTCTTCGTTCTTAGGTTCTGAAAACCCAAACTTAACATAATCCCAGAGATCATGTGCCTACAACGTGATAGCCATCTTAATGGCCCAAACATCATAATCTTTCCCTGTAAACGGTAAGAACTGGGGCTGGAAATTTGAAAAAACCATATTTTTCCAAAAATATCTTTTCAGAAAAAACCTAAATTTCTCCTTTATAAAATTCTTTTTCAAAAAATACCCTTTTAATAAAAACCCCAAATATTATATTTAATAAAAACTTATTAAAAAAAACACCGTTTTTGAAAATATTAATTAATTTATATATAAAAGAATTTTAAAAAAAAATCTTTATATACAAAAACAATAAACCTTTATATAACCTTTTAAAAACAACCTTACGGATTAAAAAGAGGACCACTTGAATTTGTCCTTTGAATAAACATGTAACTTTTTATAAATTTTTGTTTCCTTCCAAAAAAAGAATTACCCACGTGAATATGAGGCAGCGGCTAACCAGCCTACCATAGGGCATTAAATGTCCGGGGAGATGCAGGCTAGATAGCCCGATAACACGCGAATTCCCATTTCTTATTTAATGCCCAGTCTCCCCGCTCCTGTGTTATTGGGTTATCCAGCCTGCATCTCCCCGGACATTTAATGCCCTATGGCAAGCTGGTTAGCCGCTGCCTGAATATGACAGGTAAACCACGTGAATTTGTTAATGTAAAATACGCCTTTGAAAACTTCCGGAAATCCTTTGAAACGTCAACGAATGGTTCACGCTGTATGCGTGCTAACGCTCCTCACGGTAGCTCTGAATGCTTGATAAGCCGTAACGTTGTTATAATGCTCTGGGTATAATTGTAATATGTTTAAAGCTCGAGAGATAATATATTTCTTTTTTCACACGGATTGCTGCTAATTTGTTCAATCTAGCTTTGATATTAATTTGTTGAAAAGACAATACACAATTCACACATAAAACATGAACTTTTGTTTTTTTATTGATCACACAAAACATGATAATTACAATGAACCTGATGAAAGATATTTAAACATTTTCCAACTAGCTAACTGCCTAAAATATCTTGACATGAAACTACATACAATCACACACTCAAAGTCCTCTATCACTTACTCCACTTGACTCAACACTCAAACGCTCAATCATACAATCACTCAGTTAATTAACTCTCTTTTTTTCGCTAACTCCTCATGCAGGAGTAATTATCTTATTTTAACATATTTGAAATTTTCTTTCTCTTCAGAGCAATCAAAGTCTTCACTCTACAGGTTTGAAAATAAAGTTGAACTAGAACATCATTCCAGAGAAAACCAAGAGAATCGGAAATATAAATGCGAGGGACAGTGAGATAAAGATGCCTATACCAACTTGCAAAGTCGTTAAATGCAAACAAGATTCAAATTAAAGAAGGCATTTCCTACATCAATTTATGCTAAATCAAGAGTGAGAAATCATATTGAAATGCGTTCTAGACGCTTTAGAAATTCTCTACCGAGAACAAAAAAAGCATTGACATGAATTATACCTCACGAAATTTAAGTTCCTTTTTAGGAACTATGGAACCCAATAGAATGAAAAACCCGAACATTGCAGTTGCAAAAAATGTAGGGCACGGTTTTCCAACAATAGAGAAAGATGTAATGGTTGGATGAGCAAATTCTTTTAGTCCTACAGTGCAGCGAAAGTCGGGATCTGCATGCATCAACAAGCTTGTCACTTCACTAAATTTCACGAAGAGAACGAGTAGTATGCCGCTTACCCAGGGCGTTAGCTAGGCAGTTGGCAGGAAGAGGTGTTCAACATCGAAGCAATTGAATCAATCCATCCTATCATAGAGAAACTTCCTAAAATTAGAATCTGAAGTAATAGAAAATTCTTTTGAGTACTCCCAAAGAGTGATTACATCTATGATTTCGACAAGCAGCTTCAAGTGATTTCTTCAACCAGCTTCAATATCTTTTTGTCTAACGTGTAGCCACCAAAGGTTCTAGATTCATGGGGATTTCAATGCCAAGAGAGCAAGCAACATAAAGGCGTTCAATTCGTGAAAAGGCAATATTCTGAAATAAGAAATTGCTTAAAGTACCCGAAAAAATTAATACCCTCAAAAAATGAGTACCCGTTAGCCTATCCAAGTATTCAAGCTCGAGTATCAAATTTAAGTAACCAAGCCAAGTTGGAGCATCCCAACCCCATAAGGCCAACTTGATCCTGCCAAGTATCAAGTCCAAGTATTAAAGCTTAGTATCCAAGCCCAACTGATGATCCCAGCCGAGGCAAGCTGAGTAAGCGACTTGTCACACTGAACTTGCATGCATTTCACATGTACATCTACCTTTCTAAAATACATCACAGCTTGCTTAACGTGTTCAAAAGAAGGACAGATGGATTTATTGTTTAGTCCAGGATCGCCTTTCAATTTAGCTCCAGCCGCAGCCCCCTTAGCATGAACAATAAACCTGGCCTTAATTAATCGGGAAGCTTATAATTACTCTGTCTCCAAGAGCTCTTTGCAGGTAAGGAATGTCACTTACCACTCTCGCCTACCCGCTTCACGCCTGAGAGCTAAACGATCAAGGGTTGTAAATACAGACAACTGATTCATCTTATACATCCATCCATGGTGGAGGGAATAATCTAAGAATGGGGGTTTGATTGATTTTGGTAGGGAGATGAAAGGCGGTCCAAATGGGTTCAAAGAAGGAATCATCATCATAGAGAGGGCGCCAAGATTCACAGTATGGACAAATGTGATGGGATTTCCTCTGCTGGAAAGAGACGAATTAAAGATCTATCTAAATATGGCAATAGAAATATGAGCATTGTATTAAGTGTATCAATCCAAAGTAGGAAATCGAGGAAAACGGATATGCCAGCGAGACAGGCAAGCAGGTCAGCCCGATGGATTGATGAGATGTATGAATTATCTATAGAATGCTTCGGATGATGACCTCAAACTCCCTCCGAATCTGGAAGAGGATCAAATGCACCTAGGATTCTGTAGGGATGGAGATGTCGTTCAGAGGATGGACTTGGAATTAGACTTAGACGTGGATTTGAATCAAGAAAAATCTGAAAATCATGTGGGTGATTCGCTATTTTGACTGTCTTTTTTGATAAATTGATTAATGTTCAGTTGCCGTTCCAGTGACAACCATATTTGTAAGCAATTTTTTATTTTCTATTTAATAAGATCAAGATTCATTGATCAACAACCATCATCTTAGTTTTCCTAGACTTTTTTTCTTTGTTATGATTTCCAAAGCCTAGGAAATCTTGTGTCTTTTTCTCTGTTATGATTTCCAAAGCCTAGAAATCTTGTTTCGCAAGGCATAAAAAACCTGAATTTTTTTATTTTTATTTTTAGACAAATTTCGGTTGCTATATATTAATCTGAAAAGAAAAAGGCAGTTTGCCATACATATAATGCAAGGTATGTCACGAATATGGACATTTTGCAAATAGATGTACTAAAATCATAAATGTAGAATCAGAAGAGCAAGAAGGGCAATGGGAAACTGTTAAAAGGAAAAAAGCATCACCCACTCAGAAACCATCGGACTCTGAAGCCCCTGGGCTTTCCCACCAACACCCCTCCAATCTTCATTCAGCCCATCAGCTCCCTTCCTCTTCCTCCCAGCAACCTCCTCTCCATCACCCCTCCTCTCCCCCTCGATCTGTGGATCCTTCCATTCCTCCATCTTCTAATCCTTTCGCATCTCTCACTGAGGAAGATTCCGACCCCTCACCTGATCCTCCTCTCCATCCCTCTCCCCCTCACATTTCTCAACCCTCCCCTGATACCCCCTCTGCCAGAATAACCAGAAGTTCCTCAAAGGATCATGGAGCGCCCAGTGATGTTCCCAAAAAAGGGCCTGGCAGAAAATCGGCCAAACAGCAGAGAGAAGAAAGCACTCAGAAAGATATTGCCATGGGCTCTCAGACTCCTATAGAATCCTTTATCCTTGGACACTCGGATAAAGAAAATAACAGCAAAGGCAAAGAGAGGCGAGCACCTCTCCATGTATCTGGTAAATCATGATGAAAATGCTATCATGGAATAGTAGGGGACTAAGGCACCCCTCCAAGATAGCAGCCCTTAAGGATTTAATCCAAAGTGAAAAGCCTAAAATCATCCTTGTTCAAGAAACAAAGCAGGATCAATCTGAAATCAATAGAGTCATCAGCCAGCAAAAGCGTTACAGTGGTTGTGCAAGTGAAGCAAGAGGAGCCTCAGGTGGCATCCTAACAATGTGGGACAGCAACAAATGGAGCTGCAATTCCACCAAAATACATCAGAACTGGATCAGCGTTAATCTAGAAAGCAAGGAAGATGGAACAACGGTAAAAATCTACAATATTTATGCTCCGAATCAATACAGGGAGAAGGAAGTGTGCTGGAATACTTTGGAAACAAATATAGAAGAAGAACAGGACAACAATCTCATTCTTGCAGGGGACTTCAATTTGGTTTTGCATGCCAACGAAAAAAGAGGGGGAAACTTCAACCCAGACCCTTTCAGAAACCGACTTGAGAACATTATGCAGGATCAAGATCTGATCGATATCAAACCCAAGAACTGCAGGTATACCTGGAGCAACAGACGATTAGGAGCTGGCAACATCATGGAGCGCCTTGACAGGTTCCTCATAAATATAACATATCTGTCCACCTTCACTACTGGCCAGTCAAACATTCTTAATGTCTCCGCCTCTGATCATTATCCAATAATACTTACTCTGCACAGACATTGCCAGCTAGGACCTCTTCCTTTCAAATATTGTTCTCTCTGGAATCGTATCCCTGCAGCAAAAGACGTGGTGTGGCAAGCTTGGACCCAACATGTAGAAGGCTCCCCGACTTATATCTGGGAGACAAAATTAAAGAGAACAAGGCAGGCTTTAAAACACTGGGCAAAGAGCAATTACCAAGAGCCCGAGTTGAGTAAAAAGAAAATCAAGAAAGATCTTGAGGAAGTGCAGCAAAATATTGAAGTCTTTGGGCTTTCCCAGCAAGCCAAAGAGAACGAAATAAGACTTTATACCCAGCTGAAACAAACTATAAGGGATGAAGAAATTAAATGGAGACTGAAGTCAAGGCAGCTGTGGCTGCACGAGGGAGACAAAAATACTTCATATTTTCATAAGCAGGCTACAATCAGAAAGGCTCGAAATACGGTGAGCACAATTAGGGATAGCGATGGGAATAGCTACAACACCCAGGATTCCATAAAAGAAGCAGCCACCAATCACTTCAAAAACCTTTTGACAGAGGAAAAAAGTGAGGAGGATTACACAAGTTTACTTCAGCACATGCCTAAAGAAGTCACCCAAGAAACAAACAGCAAGCTCACACAAGAAGTAGAAGAAGAAGAAGTTCAAAAAGTAGTATGGAGTCTTCACCCAGACAAAGCTCCAGGACTTGATGGGTTTCCAATCAGTTTTTACAGAGAGTACTGGCAGATGATCAAAAAAGATCTTTTAAAGATGATACGCTGGGTTTTACAGAAAGGAAAAATGGGGGGGCTCACCAACTCAACCCATCTAGCCTTAATTCCAAAAGAGAACAGACCCTCCACTTTCTCAAGGTTTCAACCAATATCCTTATGCAATTCTGCATACAAAATAATTACAAAAATTCTGTCAACCAGACTTAAGCCTTATCTCTCCTCTTTGATCTCAGAAAACCAAGGGGGTTTTCTCCCCAATAGGCACATCTTTGACTCCATTCTTCTTGTGCAAGAGGCCATTCACTCAAGCATAAGCCGAAAGGAGAAAGGGTTTGTCCTAAAGCTGGATCTTGCCAATGCCTTTGATAGGGTTAGGCACTCCTTTCTGCTTGCAGTCCTTCATAAAATGGGATTTGACCCCTCCTTCATCAATATGATCAAAGCCTGCATATCGAACCCATGGATTTCCCCTCTGATCAATGGGAGACCTTGTGCTGCATTCCAATCCTCTCGAGGCCTAAGACAAGGCTGTCCCCTGTCCCCATACTTATTTATCCTCATGGCTGAGTCTCTTAGCAAAATCTTGGATTACAATCGAAGAATAGGCCTAATCACTGGCATCAAATTTGAGCAAGGTACAAAGAACATCAACCATTCCCAATTTGCTGATGATACCCTCTTGATTGGAGGGGCGTCCACCACCATTGCAAGGCGTTTCAAGATGATATTAGATCAATTCATGGAATACTCAAGAGGGAAGGTTAATCAGTTAAAAGGTTGTATTTATGGGTGGAACACATCTGATCACACCATCCACAGCATTGCAAAAATTCTAGGAGTCTCATACAAGATAAATTGGAACCACTTCACATATCTAGGGATGCCGGTAAGTATGGGACCATCGTCTACTTTCAGTTTGATGGCTTCCAGCAGTCCACGCCCCAGATCAACTTCAACACAAATCCGCGCACAGGCCTGCATGTTGTCTTTGGGTTCACTGCGGTCTATGTATTTTCCGACCGCGTTTCCTATTGCTTTGACCGAATCGTCGCCCCAGCAGTGAAGAGGAAGATGGGGCAGCCTGACCCAGACTGGAACTGCGCTTGGTATGTCTAGCTCTGGATCGAAATCCGGGGTCCATTTGTTGAGATAGAGACCCCTGGAGTCCATAAAGTAAGGTCCGTTTCTAAAGATTAGGTCCTTGTCCTCCTTAGTTTCGAAATGAAAGGTGAAGTATCCTCTACCACAGAATCTGATGGATATTTTGCCTTGGATCTTGTCCGACCAGTTCCGTTCAACCCACCTTTGCACTGTTTTGGGGGAAGGCCACAGTCCTGTAAATTGCCCGATTAATCCTTTCTTTGCTAAGGAAATGCCTGCCATGCGAGGAATGGTCGGAGGCAAATGAACTTCCTGTAAAATATCTAGCTTCTTCACAAATTTCGTTGTTGTTGGTCTAGGTCTTTGCTGAGGAAGAGATTTAACTAGATTTGAGAAGGCCCGTTGTAGCTCCGGATCCCCACTGGGTGGATCCGGAGGATCCATGACGCTGGTCGATCAAGATGTTGCAGGGAAGCAGGCAGATTCGATGGCAGGCTCAGGCGCGCGTGCGCGCACAGCAGCAGCAGCGGTTTTTTCCGAAAACCAGTAAAGGTACTTCTAAAAATCCTGAATTTTTTACGAAGGGAAATTGAATAGGAATTTTGAAGGTCGTCTTGAATACAATCTTCTCTGTTTCATTTATTTATGTAAATGGTTTTAATAAATTGGCTATTCAAAATGTATTGTGTTTGATACCTTCAAAACCATCAACTTTGTTGTAGTGGCCTATGTAATGAACATGGCTAGAGATATCGTTGTATTGTTTTTAATGGATTTTTATGTGTTCTCTGAGGAGTGGCTCCTTGGAAACTCTGCTCAAGTTGGCATACGAGCTGGCTATAAAACACTAACCCAAGGATCAGATAAAGATAACCATTAGTAAATAAAATCTAAAAGCTAAGCCTAGACAAGGAAGACAGTACCAGTTTCTTCAAGCAAGAATCAGAGTCAATTGCTTCTGGATATCAAAATGGGATCCTGAGCGAGGTGCTTGCTCTGCTGATAGAAAGGGAAGTCGAAAGGAAAGTTTGCACTGCCACACTAGAGAGAAGACAAGTCCCTTCCCTTTTTAGGTGAAAATCTAAATCCAATTAAAGTCCCTTCCCTTTTCAGGTGAAAATCCAAATCCAATTCCAACACAAGATCCATAGCTACCAATTATAAATTTAGATCCTGCAGCGTACAAGCTTTAGATTAAATCCTGCAACGTACAAGCTAGGGAAGCCTATACTCTATATCAAACCTCAAGTAACCTTGTTCTTGTTCCTTTGAATAACCTTGTTCCTATGAATGATTTATGAGCCTTAGAGTCAGAGAACATTCTGCTTCTTCGAGATGCAAAACCCTTGTTTTCCTTTGTTCCTGGGGTGTGAAGTGGGTTGTTGCAGTTGTGGTTGCGGTGTGAAGCAATTTGTTGTAGTAGCGATAAGAAGGGGCAAGCGGCAATGCTAGTACATGCCGACGGTCAAAATATGGCATCTGCAAAATAAACCCCCTATGTGGGTCATTCAAAGAAAGATTGTATAGGTACCTCACCTGGCATCGATGCCATTCTTAGTCATTAAGACATGCTTGTCGACAAAACATGTGAGCCTTGCACCCTTCCGCTAAGATGGTTGCTCGATGGGGCTATCTTCCCGCATTATATATTTTAAGGTGCCTGGTTCCACTAAGATGATTGCTTGATGGGGGAAGCTTGATGGGGATATCTTCCCTTATTATATATTCTAAGGTGCTCGGTTCAATCGATAGCTGGAAGTTTCGGTTAGATATGCATAGATTTGATCAGCACCTCTCTATCCTTCGTATGTAGGCAAGTGGGTACTCCCATGCACAATTTTAAACATGTACGAGTCATTTGGTAGCCATGTGTTTAAACACTACAACTTTGGCAGCCATGTGGTTAAAGACTACAATTTTGGTAACCATGTAACCGAAGATATGTTTTTAATTCCTAAGCATGAAATGTCATTCAAACTAATGTTAGCATTAGTTTAACACCTTCTTTAAACTTCAAAATGCAAAGGAAATGACAGCCATGTGTTTAAAGACTACAACTATGGAAACTATGTAACATGTAACCGAAGATATGTTTTTAATTCCTAAGCATGAAATGTCATTCAAACTAATGTTAGCATTAGTTTAACACCTTCTTTAAACTTCAAAATGCAAAGGAAATGGATAACTATAATATATGGTTTAGCCTCTCCGCCTCTAGAAGAGGCTAAATAAGAAGGCGAAGAGATTTCATATATTGTTAGGTTAAATACTTTGGTTACTTGCTGCAGTCAAGAGAGTAAGCAACTAAAATTAAAATTAATGTGAAACCCGCCATATTGATTACTATGGTCCCTGCCATACTTATAGCAGAAACTAATAAAAAAGAATTTGCCATTTTAAAACAAGAAAAAATCATCTCTTTCCTATCTATATACTCAATATGGGTAACAAACGAATTATAAAATCAACTCTTAAAATTGTATTAATTTACATGTGAGACCAAAAATTATGAAAATAAAAAATAAGCTATTCCTTACATCTCCGTAGTTATAGCATCTTTGTCCTTTTGAGAAAAATGTTAAAAATCAGCTCAATCTGACCAATATACCTATACCTACCAAGTAGGTTGGTGTTTATATATAGGGGAGGGACGCCATTACCTGTGTGCCCTCCCCTCCACCTCGCCTACAGCCACATGAACCACATGGGGAGTTGTACGACAGGTGTCTGTCGTGGACTGCCACGTGTTGGGCACCATGTCAAGCTTTCAAAACACGCTTCCTTATTGTCTCAAGAGTTGTTTTTGCCTCATTTCTGTGATGTGTTGTTTCCCTCTTGTTTTTCTGTTTGGGTCCGGTTGTTGGGCGAAGCCCTCTGCCAACGATGGCGCAGGACGGCTCCAGTACTTGCGCGCTTCGTCCGCCATGGTTGAGCTGATGTTCGCCATTGTTTGCCGATATGCATCCATGGTTGGAATAGGGTTTTTGTCTTTCTTGTGGTTTTCTGCTTGCAATTGTTGGTCATTCTGGACCGCCGGTGGTTTAGGGTTTCCTTGGTGGTGGTTTAATTCACACGATTTGTTGTTTGGGGAGGAGCCAATAGCAGTTTCAACCAGTTTGAGGTCGAAGGTTGCATTTACAGGTAATTGCAGGTTTTTGTGTTTTTTGTTTGGTTTTTTTGGTTTTTTTATTGTCTAATTGCTAATTTCCAGCTTGTTGCAGGTGTGGCGAGCTCCGGAGAAGGTCTGACGAAGGTGTGGTGAGCTCTAGATTTGGACATGGCTTCTATTCAGTAGGATTTCAATCCTACGAGCCATTTATGATATGTTTTTCAACACAAAACACCTTATTGGAATTTTTGTTAACTTTTCATGGCAGGTTTTGAGGGTTTAGGGTTTTGGGAAAAATTCTAAATTTTTTAAGGGTTTAGGGTTTCTGCTACTCCTCTTTTCAGCGGCTTACCTCCTCTTCTCCGCTGCCTGTAGAAGCTTCCCTTCCCTTAGTCCCCTACAATACGCAGCTTCCCTTCCCCTAGTCCCCTACGATACGCAGCTTCCCTTCTTCTGTTGCGCAGCGACCTCCCCTAGTCCCCTACGGTACGCTTCTGTCACGACAAGCAAATTCTACTGCACAACAGAAGAAGGCAAGTGGGTTTCCTCCGTTCATATCTGGTTTGTAATTTGTTTATTCTAGCTAGAAAGGTGGCCTATATTATATCAAGGTATTGATTTAATGCGAATCAAATTGTATTTGTCTGCAGATGGGTTTTTTTTGGGTTGATCTTCAATTATATTCAGTCTATTGCATGTGCCTTGTGCATGCATTATTTTTTCATATTCTCTACAAACTTAAATCTTTCAACATTACTGGATGATGTGGCAAAAAGGAAAATCAAATTTTGTTTAATATTGCTCTGTATAGTACTCAGATTAGATGAATTTTATTTATTTTTCCTTAGACATGGCTCATACCCAAATCCATGCATATAATGCACCAACATTTTCACTGGGGCATAGGAGGTTTCCACCCAAAAAAGGGTCTACTACAACTTAGGGATTGTACAATAATTGTGTTACCTTGATTACTTTTTCACATCGAGGAAATCCTGGTAGCGCTATGATTTTCCAGTTTGTGATTTGATATTGGTCTCTGTCCTAGATTTTGTTGGGCAAATGGTCTGAAAAGGACAAATGGGAGAAAAACTAATTCTAGGTTAAGTGTATAGGCTAATCATCTCGAGAATTTGTGCAATTCTCAGCTTAGATTCAGGATGTTTAAATCAATGGCACCATGGGTTTGTTTTGGTTGTCTGAGCGACATTGATATGGATTTAGATAATGAGTATTCCGTGGACTGTTAAATTTCAGGTGCCCATTTTGGCTTCAATAGTAGAAATTGGTATTCTGCTCAGGATTATGGCCCTGCTACTTCTACAGAAGCCAATAATTTGTTCATATCCTACTTTAGATGGTAGGTTCAGGCCTTTGTAATTGATAGTCTCATAGGCTTGCATCAGCCGCGTATGCTCACTATTGATGGGATTTTGGATGATGGGCAACAAGGACTGTTACATTTCAGTGGACCATGTTGTCTTTAATAACCCAAAATTCAAGGGATATGATCTTGCTACTTGTTGGGCATGTGTGAAAAATAAAGCAACCGCGTTGCCCTTCCCTTCCCTCTGCTTCA
The DNA here is from genome assembly GCA_031772625.1 of Pinus tabuliformis. Classification (NCBI taxonomy): domain Eukaryota; kingdom Viridiplantae; phylum Streptophyta; class Pinopsida; order Pinales; family Pinaceae; genus Pinus; species Pinus tabuliformis. Next base: position 1,572,061,406 of record CM062819.1, on the reverse strand, counting down.
GCCCCTACCTTTCTTCTTCCTCCATCTCCTTGCTGATGTCCCTTCCTCCTTCTGCCTATTGCTGCCTTCAACCCTGTTGTCTCCTCGTTTCATTAAAAACTCCCTGTGGGAACGAAACAAAAGATAAAACTGAGGCTTGTGAAAAGCCTAATTCCCAGGGTTTCCCCCGTGAGTTTCTTGTGAAAATCCTAATTCCCTCACTATATTTACGTGACAATGGGGGCTATCTTGAGTCTTGACACAAGGGGTTATATCTCAACTGGTTGTCACTGGTTTCCTAAGTTGGCCTCTTATGTAGTATAGTTAATATTGTCTTCTTCTCTTGACAAGTAAGCCTTGAATGTGTAAGTTCATAACTACTCCATGTTGCCTTAAAGTTAACATGGTCACTTTTTCCTTCACAATGAATACTTCCCAATTTCCAAACCTATAAGGCCCTAAACATCTGATTTCCATCAGTTCCACTTACCTTCTGCACATAGTAAATGAAATTACCCTATTCAGTGACCATTTAGACCGAACATGATTTGATTTTGGGAGGAATTTGGTGGGGACACTGTAAATTGCAGAACATATGAATAACAGAGAAATAAATCAAAGGTGATCTGCAAAATTGAACACAAACAATATTGCAGTGAAAATGAATCTAGATTGATAGAGAAATTGAGTACAAAAGGTATCAATCTTTGAGAAGAGATATATAGCTAACCTTATTGATTCATCAACCTTATCACAAGAGGAGAATATTTCCATTTAGCACTATGAACAAGATAAAATGAATAGACGACGAGTTTGGATTTGGTGTGCCATTTATGTCAATGCAACACTCCTGGGAGGTTGTAGTTTAGCTGTAATATGTTTTGGGAGGTTGTTTTTCAGACTTTTTAGTCAAACATTGTAGTTTAACTGTAATATGTTTTGGGAGGTTGTAGTTTAACTGTTATATGTTTTGGGAGGTTGTAATTTAACTGTTATATGTTTTGGAAGCTTGTTTTTTAGACATGTTTAGTCAAATATTGAACACAAAACTTGTATATGTTTTGGGAGGTTGTTTTTCAGACCTTTTAGTCAAATATTGAATAGAAAACTATTATATGCTTTGGGAGGTTGTAGTTTAACTGTTATATGTTTTGGGAGGTTGTAATTTAACTGTTATATGTTTTGGAAGCTTGTTTTTTAGACACGTTTAGTGAAATATTGAACACAGAACTTGTATATGTTTTGGGAGGTTGTAGTTTAACTATAATATGTTTTGGGAGGTTGTTTTTCAGACCTTTTAGTCAAATATTGAATAGAAAACTATTATATGCTTTGGGAGGTTGTAGTTTAACTGTTATATGTTTTGGGAGGTTGTAATTTAACTGTTATATGTTTTGGAAGCTTGTTTTTTAGACATGTTTAGTGAAATATTGAACACAGAACTTGTATATGTTTTGGGAGGTTGTAGTTTAACTATAATATGTTTTGGGAGGTTGTTTTTCAGACTTTTTAGTCAAATATTAAACAGAAGTTTGGAATGGTATCATACTTATTTGTCTAGAAGAAACTTGTTACTAGAAATCATAATTTTTATTTGTAAACTTTACACGATTTTTGAATATTTTTATTTGCAAAATCTACACAATTTTTGAATATCTTAAGTTTCAGATGCATTAAAAATAAATTGTAAGCCAAAATGTTTCTGTCACAAGAAAAAGACACAATCCATACAAAATCCACATCATAATGTGGTTACAACCAAAAACATATGACACCCCTATTCTTTATGACCCTGAGAATCTTGTAATATTTCTACATTATAATAGACTATAGATGTTCCTTCTAAAATGGATTTTGGCTACAATGTCCCACACATTATGAAATAAAACAACCTAGGTTGTAAGAAAAAATGTTTCTGTGACAAGAAAAAGATACAATCCATCCAAAATCCACATCATAATGTGGTTACAACCAAAAACATATGACACCCCTATTCTTTATGGCCCTGAGAAACTTGAGTGCCAAAACTCCTCGAGTTACCTTCTTGAGATAGGTAGGTTGGCCTACCTGTCAAGGGTTGATTAGGAAATGGTTGTTTGCTGCCATATGATTGACTCCAATTTGCAGCTTCCAACCATGGAGGTATTGAGTACCCATACCTCACATTTGCACTACTGACCCCTGCATTAAGTGGAGGTGTCTAATGAGCATACATAGAATTGACACCAACTCTGGTAGGAATAAGGCAAGTGGGTAAACCCTTAGTTTGATAGTGAGGCACTTGAATGTGTATGAGATCTTGGAATAATGGTGTATTATCTGCAATGGAGTCCAATGAGTTTGAAATAATCCTAGTTTCATCAGCTATTCTTGTATAATTGTCAACCATATTGATCATCCCTTGTTCCTTGTCAAGCATTTTTTGTGCCTTTATTTTTTCCTTTTCCTGTCTTGTCATTTGTTTTTGTTGGTCCTTAACTTGCCTTCCTTTATCTATTTCAATCCTTTCATTTTCTTGATGTTGCGCTACAAAAATCCTTGTTGTCTTCTTCTCCTTGACTAGATCCTTCTTTTTCTGTTTTAATTCTTGCATTTCAAATTTATTTCTTTAGACTCAACTAACAGGTTTATATAGTCCTCTGAGGTGAGTAATTGTGAGCTTCGTCCCAGATGAAGACTACCTGGTGCACCTTGCTTTTTTTCATTGATACTCTCTCTACTGGTAGCTTTAAGAACTAGCCAACTGTCTTCTCCACCCCTTCCACCTGCATGGCATTGCTTGGTACTTCCCTTTCAGTGTTTGATGGAATTGATTGAACTATATCATTATCTTCATTTGATGCCTCATTATGTGCTTCATCTTCTTCCATTGATCTATTGTCCACAAAAAAATGAACAATTTCACTGTTCAATTCTGCTGGTTGTGAGGGCATGTTCATGCTTTCTTCATTGGTTACTGAGACACTATGTGCATTCATATTAATCATTGCTTCTACTAGCCATGAAGGTGGGGTTACCTGGGTTGGGAATGTCAATTGGTCATTGTCAATTGCATGTTCAACAATGTCATTAACAATATTAGCAACAGGAGTTTCATGTTCTTGAGTTGGTGGAATGATCTCCATGTTACTGTGAATTTGTTCATGGTTATATTGTGTTTCACATATAGTTTTATCATCTTCATCATATAAGTGTCCTTGAGATAGGGAAATCATATTACCAGCTGAAACAACATAATCTTGGTCATCTACTTCTTTCACTTCAACACCTGTTTGGGCATTCCCTTCTTCCTAACCATCCACATGAAACGCTTGGCTACAACCAGTATCATGCATAAGAGCATCATTGTTCAGTGGCCAGATTCTTGTCCTCCTAAAGCCAGCCTTGATATTTGATGGTGTCAAAGCCCTTTTAAAAGCTTTACTTGCAAGCTCTGCTAGCTCGAACCTTTTCACCTCAACCCCTAGATTCTTTGCCATCCATAAAGTGTGCTTTGACCTGAAATAGTTCTTGAAAGCGCCAAACACACTAACATCAAGCGGTTGCAGTCTATGAGTGGTATGAGCGAGCAATGTCAACAAGTTGATACCTAAATTGTTTGCTTCCTCAATTGTTTGTACAACCATGTGGCTCCCATGGCCTTCTAATATCAATAGGTGTCTGTTATTAGGTGAGACACCACCTAGTACCGATGCAGCAAAGTGAAAAAGGCAACTTAGAAACAGTTCTTTAGTCATCCATGCATGGGGATGTGCAACCATGCATGCATCTAGTTCATAGTTCTGTATATAGTTTTTCAGTTGATTTTTACCTTTGAATAGATAAAATCCTGGAATTGAAGTACCAATTACATTCACACAACATAAAATAGTTATCCACTCCCTACTCTTAGGCAAACTCTTTGGCACATTTTGGCTCCCTCTCTTGGCAATTACCTGCATGCCACAATTCCTCCCTGCCTGTAAACCTATTTTATCATAGTTCCATATATGGTCTGCTCCATAAGAATGTTTATCGTAAGCACTAGAAAGTGTGTCATAGAACTTTTGCACAACTGCAGGGTGAAAATTTGATGCTCTGTCTCTATCAGGGCCCTCAGCAGTATGCAATACAAGTTTTGGATGCCTTTTTTTAAACCAAAACCACCATGATTTACCAGGAAACCAATCTTTGAATGGGTTTGGCCTCCCTTGACAGATTTGATCAACTGTGGATTTGAGTTGTATCAACTCTAGCCCATGTCCTAGTTGGGCCATCTCTTTACACCACTCAAACACCTTGGCCTCCTCCTCCTCAGTCATAACTGTAAGAGGCCCTCTATGTTTTGTATGAGTCAGTCCATTTATCCAATAATGTATTGATGAGGGAGGAATACCATGTTCTTTTGTAGATGCCCGAACTAAGTATCCATTAAACTATATGTCGTCAATTGCAACAAACATTTGTTCTTTTGTCCATCCTCTTATAGCACTGATATTTTTAGTTGAACTTTCCCCTTGGACTATTGTTGACAGTGGTTCTGTGGCTGATGGTGTGTTAACATCAGGTTCCGTCACATGGTCATCCTCAACAATGTTCCCTCGTGCATTGTTGACATTGACATCAGCTGTCCTATCCTCATCAGATGATGTGCATCGCAGCTGCGCACCCCTTGTCACTCTCCTACCACTTCTCCTTGTACGAGCAACATAACTTCCTTTTGCCATAGATGCAACAACCTGTAAAATTATTGCATGCATTTAGACATTAGAATATTTGTAAATTATGCTTTCATACAAGGCAAAAATACTTCTACTTTATTACAGGAAATTATCAACATGTATGTTAGTATCCTTGAAAAATCAAATATACAAAATCATTTTGTTGTATGTCTTCAAAATTATCAGTGATTTTTGTTTTGATAACTTGTCTTTACACTTAAAATACCATGACTGTATTGATTGGTTTTGTTATGCATTTCCCAACAGAGCTCTTGTTCGGTTTGACTACTTAAAATATTGTTTTGTTGTTTGTTGTTTTTTTGTTGTTTTGTTGTTTTCTGTAAGTGATTGGCTGACATTGGAATATGTATTATTACAGAAGTCGAAGATTACAAATAGAGTTCATGCCTCAGCATCCCTTTCTCCAAACCTGTCCTTTGACCACATCCCTACGTTTCCACTGCAGTGATGTAACTGGATGGAAATGGAAGAAAACTTAGATTTTTAGTAACAGTGAAATAGGCAACTAATAGCCAAATTATCTTGAGTTTCTAGCTTAGTCGATTTTGATTATTACATTCTGAGTCTCTCCATTGACCTTTGTTCACCTATTTACACAGTGTTTTAGCTAAGGCATAAGCAAGAGAAATGTGCACATATATTTTTTTTCACTCGGTCTTGTATCGTTTGCTAGTGATATTGCACATGCTAGCATCATTAGAACCATGGCTATGGTCAAGGAAGAAGTTCCTTCACATTCAGTTACTCTATTGATCACAACTTGTGATGTTTGGTTATCGGTAGTTATGTGCATAAAAATCCTTGAATCCATGCTTTCATCATGTAGAGAAAGAAATGCTCGATAATGGAGTAACTGAAATAAAGGAAAAGTTGGATCATGTTTCCAAGAAATCTTATCAATTATAATACTTCATAGATTTGACTTCCAAAAAATCAAATTGCATTACTTCATAGTCTCTCATTGCAAATTACAACTTTCTTTTGCCTCAGAAGATGGGCAGAAAGCTAGGAATAAGCAAGACAAAAAGCCAAGGAAAAGAGGAAGGCCTGTGACCAAAAAGCGAAAATATCCAAAGCTAGACAAACTTGATCCATGTAGCACAAAAACAAAACGATAGTCAGCACCCATAATTTGCATGACACACATAACATTGGTTTCCAGGTGATAGATCAAGATTAAAGTAAAATATTGTCCTAGGTCATTTGGAGGATAGGCGACCAAAAGCCAAGTTATCTTGAGTTTCTAGCTTAGTTGATTTTGATTATTACATTCCAAGTCTCTCCATTGACCTTTGTTCACCTATTTACACAGTGTTTTAGCTAAGGCATAAGCAAGAGAAATGTGCATATATATTTTGTTTCACTTTTTCTCATATCATTTACTAGTGATATTGCACATGCTAGCATCATTAGAACCATGGCTATGGCCAAGGAAGAAGTTCCTTCACATTCAGATACTCTATTGATCACAACTCGTGATGTTTTGGTTATCAGTAGTTATGTGCATAAAAAGCCTTGAATCCATGCTCTCATCATGTAGAGAAAGAAATGCTCAATAATGGGGTCACTGAAATAAAGGAAAAGTTGGATCATGTTTCCAAAAAATCGAATTGCATTACTTCGTAGTCTCTCATTGCAAATTACAACTTTCTTTTGCCTTAGAAGATGGGAAGAAAGCTAGGAATAAGCAGGACAAAAAGCCAAGGAAAAGAGTAAGGTCTGTGACCAAAAAGCGAAAATATCCAAAGCTAGACAAACTTGATCCATGTAGCACAAAAACAAAATGATAGTCAGCACCCATAATTTGCATGACACACATAACATTGGTTTCTAGGTGACAGATCAAGATTAAAGTAAAATCTTGTCCTAAAAGAATGTTTTTGACATCCTTGGATTAAGCAAATAACGCCTTCAATTATATAAATCACAAAAAAAATTCCATATCTGAGAAAACGAATATATAGAACGTGTTCAAGAAATATACATTGGATGGGTTGGGGAACTTTTAAGATAACCTACAACAGTAACTATTTTCAAGAGCTTTATGATCTGGTGGTGGAGTTAATAAAATGTGGTCATGCATATGTTGATCATCAAACCAAGAGAAGTAAAGGAGTATAGAGAGGAAAAGATAAATTCTCCATGGAGAAATTGACCTATTGCAAAGTCTTTAATGTTGTTTTATGAAATCTAAGTACTCTATTTTCCTTACTATATGTTTTCATCTAAATGGACAACAATATTTTCCTTATTGTATGTTTTCATCTTACAACTCGGTTCCCCTTAACAGTGTTTTCGTTACTGTCTATTTTTGTCATATCCTTGTGGTTATATCTTAGTGCTCCTTAACAGTATTTCCCTTACAGTCTATTTTCGTCTGATCCTCTTGGTTATATGTCAGCTCTTCTTAAGTAGTAGTCATTTGATTATGCTTTTCAATAAAATCTTGTCGGGCACATCAATACGTCTATAAGTCTGAACATAGAAATAGAAATAGGTGAATTGTGAAATAGAATTGTAGGCTATGTGTTTATTTTCATGAAAGTGAAACTGAATCTGTAAGAAGGTGAATTGTGAAATAGAATTGTAGGCTGTGTGTTGATTTTCATGAAAGTGAAACTGAATCTATAAGAACTGAAACTGTAAGAACTCTGATAAATGAAAACAGAACTGTAAGAAGAATGTGTTGTAATTGATATAACTAACCTGGATATACTGGCAACTATTTTGTGATGTTGTCTTCAAGTTTGCTGAATAGTTTGAAAGCATAAGATGCAACTTCAACAGTGGTTGAACTTCTTTTATAGTTTTTGGCACTTGAATTTAATTGGTGGACATGGATGGACATGGATTGCAATGGCTTCATTTTGAATGTGTGGTCTAGATTTAATTTGATGTGATCTAATGGTTGGGAATTTGTTATTTGTTGATCCATGTGCTTTGATCTGTTTTAATGAGAAATAGAGTGAGTTGGGTGTCATTTATTGCAGTTATTGGGTTTGGGTGTCATTTATTGAACAAAGTGGGTTTAAATGTTATTGGGTTGGATGTCATTTATTGAACATAGGGGGTTTAGTTGTTGAACAACACAGCAGTTATGGCTGACATACATTCCCTTTTATTATGTGCAGGTATGGATTTATATTTGGGATGCAAAACTTCAGTTCTGATGAGTGGGGGTCTGAAGTTACTGCTACTTTGAACTTCTGGAATAGACCTTTGTTTTCTAGTTGGGTCAATATGGTTTGCACTCTTAAGTATTAAGATACTATTAATGGACAGTTGTGGGCCTAGTCAATGTATGGGGAAATTTTGGACATAAATTAATACTTATTTATACTTAATGTTATTTATCTTTGTTTAAACATTGGTTGCAAAAGTCTCAATTTCCGGTGGTTTGGTGGGACCAGTACTATATCAATTACTGGTCCCTACACAACATTAGGAATCCCTCCCCTATATATATATGACGTGAAATAAGTTTGACTCCAATCGCCTAGTACACTGACTGGTTGTTGACGCTTACGTCTTGTCCTCACGTGTAATTCATCATATTACGTTGAACATTTATATATATTACGTTATCTATATATATCTGGCTTCCTCTCTCTCTCCATCTCCGTACTAGCATAGTTACCAAATTTGAATTTGATTTTTTTTAGATATTAAAAATTTTAAACTATTTAAAATTTAATATGGAAAAAAATATAAAATATACATCTTATAAAAATAAGATTTTTTTTTATATAATTTTATTTTCTATCTTTATGAACTAATTATTTATAAATTAAAACAATTAAAAATATTATAGATGTATCTAATATCACATAATTTTATTGGAAAAAACTATAAAATAATATATTTTTAGAAAAGAGTAACAATCTCAAATCGTAAACAACCTAAATTTCTCTGTGTAGATTTAGTGATCATAAACAACCTAAATCTCTCTTTGTAGATTTAGTGATCCTGTTGAAAGAACATTTTTAAAGAGTTGTTTACCCAGTTGAAGGTTGCACATTCTACTCAATCTAAAATAGACAACAGGAGAGAAACACACCCCGAAACATTAATTCATGGTTTTCCATTGCTTAAGGGTGGAAAAGAGCGTTGGAAAAATTTGAGGTGAAATATTGATTTGCGTTATTTAAACTAGTTTTTTGATTGTATATATGGATTCAGAACGTGATAAACCTCTAGGGCACTTCGATTGTGCAGGGATTACCCATCAAACTTGTGATTTCAATAAATTATTGCCAGATTTTAAAGAAATTAGACGGAAAAACGCACCAGAAAAAACATCCAAAAAATCGCGCTAAAAACAATTCAGATTAAGAATATTTATAACAAACATAGTTTCCAATTTTGAAAAAGAATACCATTGTATAAAATTCAATATGACAAAAAAAATCCAAATTATATAATTTACAAATATTTATAAATAAGAATTTTTTATTTTTTATTATAAAAAAATTATTATTTTTAACAGCTACACATTTACTATTTTTTGTTATATTTTAATATCAAATTTATTATTTTTCACTGTAATTTTTTTAATATACAATTTACTATTTATCATATTTTTAATATAGGAATTTTTGTTTTTTAAATTTTTTAAATATTAAATTTATATTAATTAAAAACTTTAACAAATTCCATCACAATTGTTTTTAAAATATAATTTATAATAGCATTTATTTCATATAAAAACCTTTATTTTTTCATTTTTTAAATATTAAATTTTATATACACAAGACACCTACCAAATTCGAATTATCGAAATTTCAGTTGAACGAAACATAGTGTTTTCGAATTTTTACATTAAGGCCGAACTTGGTAACTAAGATATGAAGTTGTTCAACACATAATATTCCCTTTGTTATTCTTCAATCTCTTGCCAATCCCCTTAGTTCCTCTTTACATGGCAGCTCTAGGATTGGATGGATAATGGCGAGACTACGCCACCACCTCCATTGGCTCCGGTTGGGATGCGGCTTCCCCCTCTACTATTTCCAATAAAAAATTTACTTGATTTAATAGAATTTCACTATGAGCAATCATATTTATTAGGTTAATTTGAAGTTATTTATTTATTTATTAAGCTGTAAGGCGTTCCCATTTGAAATGAATTGCCCCAGCCGCCACCGTGTTCTATTGTTGACCGTCGATTTGTGGTGTTAGATGATTGAATGAACTGTGATCGTTGATCCAAAACTGTTCAACTGAACGGTTAATGAGGAAGCGAAACTGAACGGTTAATGAGAAAGCGGAAGCGGGACGGACGCACCGCCAGCTTCGCAGCTGATATGTGCTTGGCTCGCACTGCCAACTAGGGCTCTGCCTGGACTCGACCTCTGGTTTTGCTGTCAATCTTGATGTTGGTAGGGTGTGAAGACACAGACAGTACGTCGTGCATATCGTCCCTCAGCACTTGTGCCCCTTATTTGAACGCCACCACCAAGCTCGATGCCACATGCTGCTCTGCTCTCATCTCTGTCATCGACAAGGACTCCCAATGCTTCTGTAATCTTCTCCACAGTGACACCATTAAGCAGCTAGACATCAATGTTACCCAAGCCATGAAGCTGCCTGTCGAGTGTGGCAAGAATGTTAGCGCCAGCCAATGCAGCAAAAGTAAGTCTTCTCCCTTGCCCTATTTCTTGCATTTCTTTTCATATTTATTCTCATGCTGCCTTCCTGCAATTCTTTTATTGTCATTTTTCATTTCATGCCGCCTTCTTTCCTCTGGATCTGTGATCTGCGCAACAGCAACTGCGGGTGGTTCGTCTACTGGCAAAACTCCAACTTCGACCACACCTTCATCTTCAGGTTAGGAATTCTTCTTTCCTTTGTTTGTCTCATCAAATGCCATTTCCTTCCCCTGAGAGATATTTAAGTTGAGAATTAATGAGAAAGGGGATTTTGTGTTGAGCGGTTTCTAGTGCCACACCCTCAACAACCACAAGTACCAAATCAAACGCGATAGCGTCTATGTCTGTGAAAATATTGCCGGTGGCTGCCTTGGTGTTTGTGGCAGTGGCAACAACTCTAGGATTAGAGGGCCCCTGCCTCCGTTGAACAATGAGCAAGATAGGCTTTCATTCATTACACTGGTTCATTCCTTGCACTCTTGTTGTGCTGTGAGAATTGTGTACTCATTTCATCTATTTGGATCCTGTTGTAAATTATTGTGTATGGCTCTCCCTTTGCTTTTGCCTACACAGTATTTACAAGGGTTTTATAAATAGGGTTTTATATATATTTTAACTCATTATGGCTTCGTCATCGTATTCTTGGAACTTTGGGTACAGGCTAAATTACTAGGGTTTTAATGTATATTTTTATTCGTTTTCATATGTTGGGCTTTCATTTTTATCCTGGTTAACATCATGCAAGAGGCTGATTATGAATACTAAGCTATTTGAACCACAATTTATACTGCTTCTACAAAAACTTATCTAAGATTGGAACGGTACAAATTTTATATTGAAAAGCCTTCTTTAAATAATAGTCTCCGAACAAAAAACTTATCTGAGATTGGAATGCTACAAATTTTATATTGAAAAGCCTCTTTTAAATAATAGTTTCATAAAATTTGGAGATTGTTCAATAAGTAATTTGTTTTCGTTGTTATTTGAGCAAAAATTTAAAAACCCTAAGCAACCAACTAATATTTTCCTCAGAAATGTGCCATACAGCCTTGTAGTGGGCTAAAGCCAGTGTCTGTGTCATACAGTCTCCCAGTGAGCTAAAGCCATCCGGGAAGTGTTTTGGATAGCCTGGCAGTGGGTCAAACCAGGCTCTAACCATCCTGTTACGTAGTATAAAAATGCTATGGAATTAAATGTTGGATGGGTCGCACCATTCTTGTACATGGGTCATATAAATGCTATATAGATGATGTATAATTAATAAAAAAATGTTGCAGGGCTTGGTGCATAAAACAAAAGTTAGATGGATTAAGTAAATGAGTTGTTTTTTTAAAAAAAAATTGTATTTTCTGGTGCCAAAATACCATGGAAAAATTTGAGGTGAAATTTTTATTTGTGTTATATAAACTAGTTTTTTGACTTTATATATATGTACTCAGCACCCTAGAAAACCTCTCGGACACTTCGATTGCACAGGTTTACTCATCAAGCTTGTGATTTCATAAATTCCTACTGGATTTTAGAGGATTTTGACCAAAAAAGCGCCGAAAAAACTTCCAAAACGCACTAAAGACAACTCATGTAAATGAGTTGTAGGTGGTGTATAAATATTGCTGCTTTAAATTCTTATTGTAAAACATGTAAATGCTGTATAGGTAGTGTATAAATATTGTTGCTTTAAATTCTTATTTGTAAACAATATACATCGTCTCGTCTCACTCAACATTCATAACTGTTGCATCGAATACACACACCATCTTCTTCAAAACATGAAAATATATACACCATCTCATGTAACAAAAATATTTACCCCTTGCAACTTTCATAGTTTATAAATAATCCTTGGAAAGGGCGTGAGGAGAATTTGAGCATAAATATTTCAAGAAATTTTGTAGTAGCAATGTTTGAATCATGTTTTTATATTGGAAATAGATACAGTACCATCAAAAACTTTTGGGGCATCTGAAATCTTAAATCATGTTTATTGAAACACTCACAATCTTAAATTTTGACAGCTATAATTTTAACCACTGTAACTTAAGTTTACAAAAATACTTACCCAATTTTATTTAAAAATCCATATAACTTAAATTCCATAATTTCAAAAAAAAAAAAAAAAAAAAAAAAAAAAAAAAAAAAAAAAAAAAAAAAAAAAAAAAACGTAAATTCCATAATTTTCAAGAAAAATAACAATATAGTTAAAGTACTGCCTTGTGGCATCGTCTTCTTACCCATTCAATATTCATAGCCATCCCCAAACAGTATTGATGAGCATCATCAAAATGTACTGGAAATGATCCTCGTCAAAATGTACCCAAAAAGGTAGGCAACGATTTCATTTATTCACACCAACTGGCTTACTTTTTTAAATCGTTCTTTGACGTCGATGCTTCAACGATGGCTTAATACTTCATGGATTCCAACGTGTTCGTAATTTTTAATCTAAATTAAAATCCCCTCGTACTTCTATGAAATGTCGAAGTTGCAATTAAATCTTCTGAAATTCTTAAATCTATTATATGGTATAATTTTATAAATATCATAAAATTTTAAATCTAAATTATATTATATAAGTTTATGAATATTAAATTTGTTTTTATATATTTTATAGGAAATCAAAAATATAATTTATCGGTTTTATAATTGTTCAAAAATATACAATACATCATTGTGAGCACTTTTGAGACAAATTAATGTAGTATCTAATAGTAGAATTTCTTTGGATATCATATTCTCTAAGGTATTATTTACCTTGTATGTATGAAGTACTTGCACATCATCAGATTGTTCCTATAACTAGTGGATTTTTTTGTCATAATTCTCAATGCTTCCATTGAACCACTCCGCAAGGACCTTTGAATCCCCATACAATTTGAATATTTTTACTTGATTCCAAAGGGTAATTTTCATCGCACACCACATAACAAGGAGTTTAGTTGTAAAATTTGTGCCTTTGCCAATAACTAATTTTCTTTTAAATAGATTTTGGGAGAAGGAAATGATTATACCTACACCACAAACATCCCTATAATGAGTTCCATTAATGAATCCCTATGCTATACTAGTTGGTAGCTCCACATCTTTGATTAGGGGATGCAGGAGCATCTGGTCGACAGGGCGCAGACCGAGAAGGGACAGAGAAAGTTTCTGAGGAAGATTGGGAAGGATGAACATTTCGACAACTGGACAGCAAGTCTGTCAAATTTGCTTATGTTTTTTGTTTATTTTATTTTGTTTTCTCAAGGTCAACTACAGCACTTGGTTCTATTAGCTTAAATTTCCAGTTATTCTGTTCTGTTTTAATTGTAGTTACAAGTCTTAACTAGAGTTGTTAAAGGACTGTAGTAACAGGTCCTAAATTAGAATTGTTAGGAGTTAGTTAAGTGTCCATAATCTATGTAAACAGTCACCCCTTGTGGAACAGAGAAAACAGATAAACTAACCAACAGTCAAGTCACGTAGGTTACTGTTAACTGCAAGCAACTGTAATGTAGTAACTACCAAGCAGTTATCTAACTGCAGAACCTATTGTACAAAAGGGAAAACAAAACAACCCAGAGGGGTTCAGTTCAGCAGCAGAATATGAAAAGTGAATAAGAGCAATATATTTTTTTTCCTTCATCAAAATACTGTGCACAAATTAAATATACCGCTATATGATTCAAGTCCTCTGTAATACAATGTATATGCATACCACTGTAATTTCCATTCATTTCAGGTAAATCAAAACAACAGAGTTATTACAATTCCAAGAGTCCGTTGACTAGCTAAGACAAGAGGGAGCACTAGACGAAAGGCACACCCAACACAGTGGAACGAAAACAGACTACGATCGAAACCGGTAAGCAACCAAACCATTTACAAATTGAGTTCATATGCCACAAAATTATTACATTGTATGCCTGTATAAAACAATATCTATCCAACTGTGCAACGAGGGTTCGATGAACCGAGCCAACAGGGGCTCACAGTAAACCCCAAGCCACGGTCACGGGTTGGAGATAACCCGACATACATACAGACGCGACAAAGATACAGTGAACAAACAGCAAACAAGTAAATGAAACCAAGAGCCATTGCGAGGAAGTAAAGCAGAGACAGAGCTACCCGAAGAAAGGCGTGATTGTAACCCTTGTGAAACCATGGGAACCGGCCACACCTGCCAACACCAAACAAAGCGAAGGGTCAGGGTTTTGAAGACGGGAAACAACCCTGTACGAGAGGGTTTTACCACGAAACCACAAGTGAACAATAAAAACTGTGCATAAGAGTGACAGAGAAGCCTTACCTGGAGGGAGCCGAGACCCAGGCCAACAGAGACAAGCACTAACCCTGAAAACAAAGGAGCTGCGGAACGTTAGTTCCAGCATAAACTGTGGGAGAAGACATAAAGCACGAAACAAGTCCTTACCTGTTCTATACAGCCGAGCGCCGGAGAGAAACCGAGTTGGGAAGCATTCCAACAGAGTATTCGACAGCTGAGCAGAAACCGTAGCCATTCATCACCAGCATTCACCACAAGGTTAACAAAACGACCATAACAAACAGCTTGAGCCAGCACAGAACCAAAAATCGCTCACACAGTCGAAAGAACCAGTTGAATGCACAGAGAACAACCATAACTTACCAAGAAACCCTGAAGCAAATACATCAATAGCCACGACAACGAATTGACGGAGTGAAATAGCATTGTTACACCATAAGAAACCAGCAGGAATCCAACAGGATTCATCCACAGGCGGAGTAACCAGAGGCGGAGCCGAGACCAATAACAACAGCAAAGTGTAAAATGGCCACACAGGCGCGAAGTGGCGGAATAAACATGCGTTAAGGGATTAGGGTTTGTCAACCCCGAGACAGGGCAGGTGTCACAAAGAGGGACCGAGCCGGGTACACAGACATTGAATGTCAAGCAACCACCGCAAAAATCATTTACAATCAACCATTAATCAACCAAAAGTTAGTGTGAATCCACGTAGGTTAAGTTAAGCGTGGGACCACGTGGGCTGGCCCCATCAATTGGTATCAGAGCAGTTTTTATATATATATATAGAAGAAGATGGCAGAAGGGCAAGTGCCAAGACGAGGACGTGGGAGAGGTGCACGTAGAGGAGCAGATGAAGGATTGAGGGAACAAATTAGAGTTCTTACAGCTCGCTTGGAAGCAGTGGAAGCGGGTAGACGAAGAGACCCAGAACTGGGAGATACCAGTGAAGAGGAAGTGATGACTGCTGCAGAAGGGTCTGATGAGGAAGCTCCAGAATTGAGGTTGCTGCGACAGGTTTTATTGGCCAGCAGCAAGCCAAAGACAGAAATCTCAAATTATGATGGCAGTCTGTCCGCGGAAGTCCTATTGGACTGGATAAGCGAACTTGACAAATATTTTGAAAATGAAGAAGTCAGTGAGGATAAAAGGGTTAAGTTCGCTGCCACTAAGTTGAAGGGACACGCGCTACTATGGTGGGACAGTGTCCAAGCGGACAGAAAGAGGATGAACAAGTCGCCGATACGACAATGGTCCAGGATGATAGCGAAATTGAAAGGCAGATTTTTGCCAAAAGATTACCAGGTGGAATTATATCGGCGAGTGCAGAGTTTAAAGCAAAGAGGAATGACAGTTAGGGAGTACACAGAAGAATTTTACAGAGTAAATTTACGTGCTGGTTATACTGATGATAGCCCAGAAAAGACAGCAAGGTACGTAAATGGATTGAGGATGGAGATATTAGATGAAATCAGTATTCTTTCTCCCCGGAATATTGAAGAAGCCTTTCAGAGCGCTGTAAAGGCTGAGGAAAAGATTAACAGAAAACAGAACAGCAGAAGAGGGAGAGGAAATAGCAGAGGACGGGGACAATCCTACGGTAGAGGAAAGAGTGCTGCGAACAGCGAAGAAGGCAGCAGTTCAAAAACTTCAGGGACAGCAGAAAAAGGAGATAGCACCAGAGGAGGTCGGTCATACCAGAGAGGACGAGGGAATGGCCGCGGAAGAGGGACTAATGTCCAGTGCTACAGGTGCCACAAATGGGGGCACAGAGCCTTTGAGTGTCCAGAAGTTGAACAGGCCGGTCAGAGGGGAACGCTGATGGCACAGCCTGAAGAAGCTGAAGCACAACCCCGGGAGGTGGAAGATATGGCGGAGACAGGGGAAGCTTTGGTTTTGAACAAAGTGTTATTAAAGCCAACCAAGGAAGTGGCTGAAACAACACAGCGGAAGGCACTATTCCGGACAGTCTGCAAATCGCATGGAAAGTGCTGTAAGGTGATAATAGACAGCGGGAGTACAGATAACTTGGTTGCCACAGAGATGGTGGAAAAACTGGGGTTGAAGCGGCGGAAACACCCCACACCTTACAAGGTGTCGTGGCTGCAGAAAGGCCACCAACTGTTGGTTGATGAACAATGTGAAGTAGATTTTCACATAGGCAAGTACCACGACACAGTGGTCTGCGATATTATGCCAATGGACGTGTGCCACATACTGCTCGGAAGACCATGGCAGTATGACAGGAAGGTGACACACGATGGGAAAACAAATTGTTATAAGTTTACGAAGGATGGGGTCAAACACACACTTGTACCCATCAAGGAGGAAGATTCAGCAGAATCAAGCGGAACAAAGGCGCTATTACTTGGAGGAAAACAGTTCATAAAGCAGATTGAAGAAAATGAGATTAATTTTGCAGTGGTGAGGAGGATGAAGCCAGTATTACTGAACTTGGAGAAATCAGAATTGCCTAAAGAAGTACAAGAGCTGTTAGAAGAATTTCCAGCTATTGCAGCTGATGAATTACCTGATAAGTTGCCTCCCAAGAGGAGCATCAGCCACCATATTGATTTCGTACCAGGAGCAAGCTTGCCAAACAAGGCAGCATACAGAATGAGTCCAAAGGACAATGAAGAAGTACGAAGACAAGTGCAGGAATTGTTAGATAAGGGACTGATCAGAGAGAGTTTAAGCCCCTGTGCGGTACCTACAGTCCTTGCACCCAAGAAAGGTGGAGAGTGGCGGATGTGCACAGATTCGCGGGCTATAAACAAGATCACCATTCGTTACAGGTTTCCCTTGCCTAGAATGGATGACATGATGGACTGTCTTAGTGGGGCAGCATATTTTACAAAGATAGATCTGAAAAGTGGGTACCATCAGATCAGGATTAGAGAGGGAGATGAGTGGAAGACAGCCTTCAAGACCAACGAAGGACTGTACGAATGGCTGGTCATGCCATTTGGATTGAGTAATGCTCCAAGTACTTTTATGAGATTAATGAACGAGATGTTAAAGGAGTTTATTGGAAAGTTCGTGATAGTCTATCTGGATGACATTTTAATTTTTAGCAGGACAAAAAGAGAACACCTTCAGCATATTCGAAGGGTATTCGAGAAGCTGCAGCAGAACAAACTGCTGATAAATTTAAAAAAATGCACTTTCTTGCAGAAGGAGTTGATTTATCTGGGATTTGTAGTGGCAGAGAATGAGTTAAAGATGGACCCGGAGAAGATTGAAGCGATCATGAGTTGGCCGTCACCTAAGAGTTTATTCGAGGTACGTAGCTTTCACGGTTTAGCAAGTTTTTATCGGAAGTTCATCAGGAATTTTAGTGAAATCTGCGCGCCCATGCTAGAGACCATCAAAAAGGCCAGCCAACCTTTTTGCTGGACTAAGGCGGCAGAAAACAGCTTCCAACTTCTGAAGCGTAAAATAACAGAAAGGCCAATCTTGAGACTGCCCGATTTCAGCAAACCTTTTCAGGTTCGGTGTGATGCAAGTGGGACAGCTATTGGCGCTGTACTCAGTCAAGAGGACAGACCAGTGGCGTTCTTTAGTGAGAAACTAAATGAAAGTCGGCAGAAATACTCATCATATGACAAAGAATTCTATGCAGTGGTTCAAGCCTTGAAGCATTGGAGGCACTATTTACTAGGGAGTGAGTTCATTTTGTTCTCTGATAATTCTGCGTTACAGTATATAACACAGCAGCACAAACTGAACCATAAACATGCCAAGTGGGTGGAGTACCTGCAAAGTTTCACTTTTGTGTTGAAGCACATCAGTGGGCAAGCCAACAAAGTGGCGGACGCTTTAAGCAGAAGAGCCCTGCTCTTACAAGAAAGTGGCATACAGGTGATGGGATTTGAGTATTTGAAAGACTTGTACCAGATGGACGCGGATTTCAAAGAAGCTTTTGAAGCATGCCAGAATCCCGTATTGAGGAATACAAGCCCATGGCTAGATTTCAATTTACAGGAAGGATTATTGTTTCGAGGAGGACAGCTATGTGTTCCAGATTGTTCGATGAGGGAAAATCTGGTGAGGGAGAAACACAGTGGCGGACTAGCGGGACATTTTGGCATCGATAAGACATTGGAGCAGCTCGGGCATTTTTATTACTGGCCAAGGATGAGCCGGGATGTACAGAGGTATGTAACCAGGTGTAAAATCTGCCAACTGGCGAAAGGACACAGCCAGAACACGGGGCTGTACACACCCCTACCTGTTCCAAGCAGGCCATGGGATTCAGTCAGCATTGACTTTGTCCTAGGATTGCCTAGAACGCAGCGGGGGTATGATTCAGTGATGGTGGTGGTGGATAGGTTCTCAAAGATGGCTCATTTCATTCCTTGCCGGAAGACAAGCGACGCCACGAACGTAGCACATCTTTTCTTTACGGAAGTGGTTCGATTACATGGCTTACCAAAAACTATAGTTTCAGACAGGGATGTGAAATTTACAGGACATTTTTGGCGCACCCTGTGGAAAAAGCTGGGCACACAATTAAATTTCAGTTCTGCGTATCATCCGCAGACTGACGGACAAACAGAGGTGGTGAACAGGAGTTTGGGCAACTTGTTACGGAGCTTGATGGGAGAAAACTTGCGATTGTGGGATCGAGCTCTTGCCCAGGCAGAATTTGCTTATAACGATTCGCCTAATAGGAGCACCGGTCTTAGCCCATTTCAAATCTTGTATGGTATGCATCCGCGAGGAGTACATGAATTACGAGATTTGGGACAGCTAGAAAGGAGAAGTGCAGACGGAGAAGATTTTGCAGAAGCGATGAGTCAGCTGCATGAAAAAGTCAAGTCAAGATTACAGGACAGCACGCAGAAATATAAGCAACATGCAGACACAAGGCGGCGAGAGGTCAATTTTGAGATTGGGGACGAAGTCCTTGCACATTTGTGCCGGGAACGGTTTCCTAAGGGTACGTATAACAAACTGAAATTCAAAAAAATCGGCCCATGCAAAATTCTGCGCAAATTCTCAGCAAATGCGTATGAAATACAGCTGCCACCTGATATAGGTATATCACCCATATTCAACGTGGCAGACCTGTTTCCATATCATGCCCAGGCAGAGAATGAAAGAATGGTACAGCCACAACGGGACACCCAGTTCGAGGACAGTCTTTGGAAGAAACAGTTACCGTCGATCAAGACCCATGAAATAGAAGGAATCATCAGCACACAGGTGGCCAAGAAGACACGCAGAAAGGAGTATCTGCGTTATCTCGTTAAGTGGAAGGACCATCCAAATGGAGGACAGCTCCAGGCTCGACGAGATACAGATTCGAAAGGCGGGCTACTCGGTGGAGGAACTCATGGAACGGAGCCATGAGAACTTTCTTTTACCCCGGCAGCCTGATGCAGGAGCATCTGGTCGACAGGGCGCAGACCGAGAAGGGACAGAGAAAGTTTCTGAGGAAGATTGGGAAGGATGAACATTTCGACATTTGGACAGCAAGTCTGTCAAATTTTCTTATGTTTTTTGTTTATTTTATTTTGTTTTCTCAAGGTCAACTACAGCACTTGGTTCTATTAGCTTAAATTTCCAGTTATTCTGTTCTGTTTTAATTGTAGTTACAAGTCTTAACTAGAGTTGTTAAAGGACTGTAGTAACAGGTCCTAAATTAGAATTGTTAGGAGTTAGTTAAGTGTCCATAATCTATGTAAACAGTCACCCCTTGTGGAACAGAGAAAACAGATAAACTAACCAACAGTCAAGTCACGTAGGTTACTGTTAACTGCAAGCAACTGTAATGTAGTAACTACCAAGCAGTTATCTAACTGCAGAACCTATTGTACAAAAGGGAAAACAAAACAACCCAGAGGGGTTCAGTTCAGCAGCAGAATATGAAAAGTGAATAAGAGCAATATATTTTTTTTCCTTCATCAAAATACTGTGCACAAATTAAATATACCGCTATATGATTCAAGTCCTCTGTAATACAATGTATATGCATACCACTGTAATTTCCATTCATTTCAGGTAAATCAAAACAACAGAGTTATTACAATTCCAAGAGTCCGTTGACTAGCTAAGACAAGAGGGAGCACCAGACGAAAGGCACACCCAACACAGTGGAACGAAAACAGACTACGGTCGAAACCGGTAAGCAACCAAACCATTTACAAATTGAGTTCATATGCCACAAAATTATTACATTGTATGCCTGTATAAAACAATATCTATCCAACTGTGCAACGAGGGTTCGATGAACCGAGCCAACAGGGGCTCACAGTAAACCCCAAGCCACGGTCACGGGTTGGAGATAACCCGACATACATACAGACGCGACAAAGATACAGTGAACAAACAGCAAACAAGTAAATGTAACCAAGAGCCATTGCGAGGAAGTAAAGCAGAGACAGAGCTACCCGAAGAAAGGCGTGATTGTAACCCTTGTGAAACCACGGGAACCGGCCACACCTGCCAACACCAGACAAAGCGAAGGGTCAGGGTTTTGAAGACGGGAAACAACCCTGTACGAGAGGGTTTTACCACGAAACCACAAGTGAACAATAAAAACTGTGCATAAGAGTGACAGAGAAGCCTTACCTGGAGGGAGCCGAGACCCAGGCCAACAGAGACAAGCACTAACCCTGAAAACAAAGGAGCTGTGGAACGTTAGTTCCAGCATAAACTGTGGGAGAAGACATAAAGCACGAAACAAGTCCTTACCTGTTCTATACAGCCGAGCGCCGGAGAGAAACCGAGTTGGGAAGCATTCCAACAGAGTATTCGACAGCTGAGCAGAAACTGTAGCCATTCATCACCAACATTCACCACAAGGTTAACAAAACGACCATAACAAACAGCTTGAGCCAGCACAGAACCAAAAATCGCTCACACAGTCGAAAGAACCAGTTGAATGCACAGAGAACAACCATAACTTACCAAGAAACCCTGAAGCAAATACATCAATAGCCACGGCAACGAATTGACGGAGTGAAATAGCATTGTTACACCATAAGAAACCAGCAGGAATCCAACAGGATTCATCCACAGGCGGAGTAACCAGAGGCGGAGCCGAGACCAATAACAATAGCAAAGTGTAAAATGGCCACACAGGCGCGAAGTGGCGGAATAAACATGCGTTAAGGGATTAGGGTTTGTCAACCCCGAGACAGGGCAGGTGTCACAAAGAGGGACCGAGCCGGGTACACAGACATTGAATGTCAAGCAACCACCGCAAAAATCATTTACAATCAACCATTAATCAGCCAAAAGTTAGTGTGAATCCACGTAGGTTAAGTTAAGCGTGGGACCACGTGGGTTGGCCCCATCATTAGGCTAATCTTTTTTCCATTTAGTGATTTCACTTGATCAAGATAAGACGATATTGCATTGTGTGCAATAACTTTAGAGAAAACCACAACGTTCAAATAAATAACAGTTTTTCCCTAGCCAAATTCCCCACGATACAAAAATTAGAAGGAATTTAAGGGAATACGAAATAAACCTTTGATTTCAAGTCTAGAAACACTTTTCAATTGAGATTCCATTGCACTAGACATCAAGGTTAAAACAAGAGAAAATCATCTTCCAAACATATATAACCAAAGGACAATGAATAAATGAATGAGCAATAGGCTCCTCATTCACCTAACATAGAACACAATATCCAAGACCTACACATCCTTCCGTAACAACAATATCCCAGGTCAATGTTTTTCCTTCCAACAACAATGAAAGGAACAACCTACATTTAAGAGGGCCTTGTCCCTTCCATACTAATCTATGCCACCAAGCAAGAGGGTTGTCTTGAATTAGTGCATCATATCCAAATCTAGTTGTTATAATTCCACTTTATTTATTCTTTAGACCCCCTAATAAGTTGTAGCCTATCTATTATATGTTTTGGAGAGTTTTTCAGTTCATTTTCTGGTCTAGTTTGCTCATAATCAAACAGGGATTTTGTTGGAATAATAAGTTTAAGTTGTGAGCTCTCCACAATTTGAGTGCCTAGGAGCGCAGAAGAGCTAGAGGTAGACTGAGAAGTCAATCAACATTGTTAGAGTGGCTCATTGTTGTTGTTCCATGAATGACGCTGAAGAATAAAACTCGCTCCGACACAGAACACCAATTTTTTCAGGCCGCCTCTTGTCCTTCTCAACCCTTATGACGACACATCAGCCCTTATATATAAAGTTGCGATGATGTTTACACTACAAATTGCATATTGATTTTCACATTTGTGTGTTTTTGAAATTTGTACTTTGTGCTCATAGAAGCGAGATATTCTATAAGATGTGTACTTCGTGCTCATAGAAGTGAGGTATCTGCTTAACGCTGTTTGTTTTCCAAGTTTGTTTATCAGAATGTTTCAATAGATACATGTGAATCTAATTTGGTATCTATTTATCAATAGATACGTGTGAATCTAATTTGGGATGTATTTATCAGGAGATCAAAAATAGGGTTTATAGATGTATTTTTTTTTTTAATTTTATTTATATTGGATTTTTTTTTGTAATGAGAATTTTTGCATTAAAAAAAAATTTCTACTGGAACATGCTGCTAAAGCAGTATATAGGAATGAAGGTTACAATTTTTGTATTAAAAAAGTTGTTATTAGAACATGTTAAAAATTCTTCAATAAATGTAAAAGGAAGAGGACAAAAAAACCATACGTTTCTTAACAAAAAGAGAGCACGGGATTCAAGACTAGATCTACTGAAAATTAAATACATTTTTTTTTAGTACATGAATAGATTCTTACAAATTGCTTGCACAAGGTAATATAAAAATAAAACATCTCTAGAATTTAAGTGAAACCATCTTGTTACTAGATCTGTAGGAAGATCAAGACACCAGATTTTGGAGATTTCTTACTTTGGTATTTTCTATATTTTATTAATGGTTAATAACATTGATTAATTTTTAGAACATTTGAAAAAAAAAGGATTACATATTTTTCTTCTTTACTTCTTACTTCTTTTCTAAAAGACTATTTTTGTCCTTTCCTTAGGTGAAACCTCTTCCTCAACAGGTGAATTGATGATCTCTGATTGCACTAGATTTGGAACTGCCTGATCAAAATGGGATATTGAATTAATCATTCAACCTTGAATTCTACTTCTGTAGAGTGCAGAATTCCAAATCTATTTCTAGAGGGAGAATGGAACTGCGTGATTGAAATGGGGTATTGAATTAATCATTCAACCTTGACCTCTGCTTCTGTAGAGTGCAAAATTCCAAATTTATTACTGGAGGGAGAATGTTGGTGAGACTCAAATCTATTAGAATGAGGCCTTTTGTGTTTCCTTGGAATTTGTTTGAATGTTCATTGCAATTTTTTAATTTTAGAAGATGATGAAATAGAAAGAAGTTGAGATATTATAGTATCTGGACAAATTTTTGTAAAACACATACTTATCGCAAAAATTACATTTGAAAGGAACTTGCTCATAATCTAGAACTTGAAGATGACTTGGACCCTCCAAGTCAGCTAAATTACCTTTGGGAGTTTTGCAAAATGCATTTCAACACAAATTTTGGCATGCTAGAAGTTGTATTCCTTGGACTGTAAGCTAGTAATATAGCAGGTCAAATTACTTTTGGGATTTTTGCAAAATACATTTCTAACACAAATTTTGGCACATGGGAAGTTGTATTCCTTAGAATGTAAACTAGTAATATAGCGGGCCAATTTGTCGATAGATTTAAAAATACCAAAAAAAGGGGGAAGATATGACAATTTGATCCCAGTAGGCGTAGAAAATTTCTATGTTAGGATTAAAATTTAATGTCAAATAGATGAGAAACATTTTCCTGGAGTCTATGAAGTAAGGCTCAGATTTGAAGATCATATCTCTATCCTCACATTCAACAATAAAAGCATGATATCACAATAAAAGCATGATATCTGTTTCCATAGTACAGAGTACCAATGAGTTCATGATCTACCTAATTGTTAGAAATCCGTTATAAAATAGAATTGTAATTAGGGCAAAGGCAGTTAACCTTACCCATCAACCCTTTTTTCCTTGAGAATGTTAACATTCTCGTTGACCGCGGAAGAAAATTCCAAATTAAGAGAAGGAATTGTGTTGGATCCTTTTACAAAGCTACTTAGGTGAATCACTTAACCATGGGACAGTCAAAGACCACCCAACAAAGAACTCTTTAAATCAACAACTCTGATTTGTGGGCGAATTCTTAAAACTCGGCCATCAACTAGTAAGGACACAACAGAAAACACAAATCAACAAAAACGAAACTCGCAAACATAATAAATCCTCAGTCATGGAAAAGGAGTCCTACAATGAGCAGAAGGTGGCAACTGAGCTAGCAAACAGAAATTGCAAATTCCTGTAGCAGCTGAGGGCGACGACTAGGATTACCCTAGCTGCTCTGTCGGGCTCTTTTTTTCATTTTTTGGTATAGGTGCTTATTAGATCCTCCTCAGGTTAACATGGATGTATTCTAATGGATTTTAATGATGTAGTTGGAACTGTAATTAACTTTTTTCTGTGCAATAACTAAAATGAGAAAAGTAAGCGTCTTCATATGGCCACCTTGTTGAAGCGAGTGCAAGTAGAAAAATACTTTAACGAGATTCGTTGATTAACCTACCAGGATATTCATTTTTCCCCTTTAATCAAATCAACAACCTTTCTCCATAAACTTGTCAACTTTAAGAGATTTCTGAGCAAAATTTCACCCTTTTTTTAATAATTTAAATTTAAAAGAATGACAATTATAGATGAAAATGAAAACAATTGTAGCCTGCTGCTCATAGAATCTTTTTATTGAAAAATTGTTATGCCCAGCTTACTCATACCTATTCCTATAGACTTGGCATGTATATTGCCTAAAATACTTGTTTAACCAAAAAGCTACCACAACATAACTAGCACAAAAGATTACAACGAATTTGGCCCTCGAGGGGCTTCTTCATTCGTGCCAACGTAAGAGTTTGTAGTCGCTCCTTTGCACATGTTGGACCAAAATGAGAAGATGTCTGAAGATTTTCCGTAATTTGGTGACTAGAGTATACAAGAAACCCAATTTGTCTCCACCCGCTTATATTTCCTCTTGTGAGCATGCATACAAGCTCCGAAAACATGCTCCCATTCATTATATGCTAACATTTGGATGGCAGATTCAATTGCACACTGATCCCTAACACAGCTTTCTGCCATTGCTTTGTATTTCCAATCTCCCTACCATCTGGTCCATCTGCATGATGCATTTGCCAATTTGCATTGAGCCTTATAAACATCGCATTCACACAGGACACCACACCCTACTAGACTGGAAATGAACGATGATGGCACCTAAGTCACAGCATTACTGAGATAGTTCTTCTTCAACCTATGACCCCTAGAGTGCAATCTGAAACTGATGCCCTTGGCTGGCTGAATCAATAATGTAATGACTGGTGAATTCACCAGACTTCTAGCTTGCTTGACAGAGATCATCAATGCAAAACCCAAAACTCCTAATATCAGAGGAATCTGACTTGAAGGGCTAGCTAATACAATAAACCCAACACCCAAGAACTGGGCAATAAAACCACATGCAACAGTCTTCCTCATTATTATACAGTTAATAAATCCTATTGTTAGTGAGTATGAATGTTGAAGTAAAGGTCTCTGCAGTGGCTTTAACTCCCATTTCTCACTTGCGTACTTGAACTAATAGTCTAACACTTAGGGCAACAAGACGTACTTGTGTATATAGTAAGGTTATATCATGGGACGGGAGAGAAGGCTGAGCAGCCATTGCTACCGTTTATATGAAATGCTATTCTTAAAATGACCTACATACTTGTGTATGTAGTAAGGTTATATCATGGGACGGGAGAGAAGGCCAAGTAGCCCTCGCTTCCATTTATATGAAATACTCTTCTTAAAATGACCCCCAAATTAGTCCCCGACTCCGCCCTTGAATTGAGACACCCATATTGGCCCCAAAATGTTTATATTAATGTGGAAAAAGTCGAAGTCAAAACTACGACAAGGGTCCAAAAGTTTATATCAATGTGGCAAAAGTCAATGTCAGAATTATCAATGTGGAAAAAGTTGAAGTCGAAATTACGGCAAGGGTCCAAAAGTTGAAAAACTCGTTAAAAAAGTCGGCAAAATTAAAAAACAAAAAAAATGTTCTCTTTTTTAACATCTAGAGTATTCACAACATCAAATAAATGCATTTCCACATAAACATGTTAAGAAAGCTAATATATAATATGTATATGAAGTCTAATGCTACATCACATATCAAAATAGTGAATCAACTCCTGAATCTTGAGGTTTGTCCGAGTTTCAACTCTTAAGACAGCAGACTTTTTGGGTCAACTCCCGATAAAATCGAGCATATAACGAATAAATCGTGATTTTTTTATTTATGAAAATGTCTGCAAAAAATCGAAGGATTAAATAGTTTGGTTCAAAAAATCACAATTTTAGAATTTAATCCTGATTTTTTGCAGACTTTTTCCACATTAATTACTTTATATGAAATCTGCAATTGAATTGATGATTTAGCCCTTGAATCTGTGATTGAATAATTTTAGAATTTAATCCTCGGTGATGGCAGTTTTAATATTTTTTTACATGCCTTCCCTCAGTGATGGTAGATTTATTCATCCTTCGGCTAGGGATTGAATATCTATCCTACTCCATAGTACTCACATTGAATGGGGAGATACATGAACCTTGTACCTCATAAACTTGACCAATTAATGACTCTATGGTGATCAAATTCTAGTAAGCCTCTAACATAGGGTGGAGTCTAGACTCTGGAAAACATATGTGTGCATGCTTTATACATTTACCATTACTTACAGTGCTTCTATGGCTTCTTTGCTTAATAAATGTCATTTTGACCATCCTTAGGGAGAACTTAGCACTTAATTTTAATAAAACGTGTAATTTATAATTTGGATTTTTGGGTTTATGTGGAGGATATATCCTAAAAAATACTAAACTAGTAACACTTTCTAAACTCTTCAACACTTTCCAAACACTTCAACTTTTGGCTCTCATGGACTTGAGTATACAATTCGCACAATGTTGCATGTTGTGAGCTAAGTTTGCATGTTGATACATGTTTGGTGATCTAGTTGCAGGTTTTTTTGAAGTTTTACATCTTTTTATCATTTTTAACAAGAAAATACTTTGCAGAAAACCTTCTAAGTTCTAAGTACTTTCCTATGATTGGTGAATGGTAAATGAGGTAAATGTTAATCTTGATTCCAGAGTGATTCTGGAGCGTAATATAAAGAGGATCAAGAAATTCAAACTTGTAACCTCTCAAATTTGGGAAAAGATCTCATGTCTGGTTCATCTTGAACTAACCCCTAAGGCTCTACATTCTTCTACTCGTAAAGCAAGCATTCACAAATTTAGCTTTTCAGGTTTTTCAATTTTCATATATTCATTTTTTGGTTTATCAATTTATGTTAAACTGCTCTCATTGTGTTTCATCATTTTTTTTCTATTTGTCAGTGTGGCATGAATCTGGTAAACCTTTCCACTTGACTAAATAGAGTTTATAAATTGATGGATGTGTAATTGGTCATTCAATGTTGCCTTGGTTCATCATTTGACCTTGTGTTAGATATATAAATGTTTGAAACATTGAAATTTTAAGTGATGTATATCGATGATTGCCTTGTCATTAGAATTTTACATGGTTCAATTTTCTTTTACTTTTAAGTTTTAACTTATCTCTTTTGTTTTTTACTTTACTTTGTTGTAGAAACCTTTAGGAAATCACTCCTCTTAGATGTACCATCCCTTACTTTAATGGGAATACCTTTTTATTTTTATGAAAGGCTACCTATTTATTGTGCTTGAACTATTTGACACCTTTGCTGACCTATTCATATTGGTAATTCCACTAAGTTCACAACTCTAGATGATAAGGAGGGGTGGTTTTCTTGTACTTTGTTGACACCAGTTAAATTTCATTTTCTCTATATGCTCCCCAGAATTTATCTGCAACATGTTTTCAGAACTTCATTTACCATGTTTGTTGTACCATCAATTTGCAAATGGGAAAAAATGTACCAATCACTTTGAAAATAAATATACTTATCACTTGTAATTGTTTTGTGCACTCCATGCAAATGCATAGTATCCTTGACCGAAGAAAGTGAGTCATTGCCTGTATGTTTTGAGATCGTTCTGATGTAAAAAATTTTAAGATTTCCAACAAACATTTGTCTCCTATTTAAATGGGTGGTTGAAATTATTTTATGCAAGACTCCCCTTTAATTACAAAAAACAAAAATTTAAACTAAGATATTTTCTGGTCCGAGTCTAAGCTACGCTTACAATTTTTTTTTTTTTTTTTTTTTTACATCAGTTGGATTTCCTTTCCTTTTCTTCATTGCTTTAGCTTTGTGTTTTTGTTGTAAGCTTCAGATTTCAGTGTCTTTGCTTGCTGGTGCAACTGTTCGATTGTTCCAAGTTGTCCATGCATGTCCTCTATTTCTTCAAAAATTGGCTTGTACATAAATGACTACCACATGTCACCTTCCATAGCTTGCTCTTCATCAATTTGTTCCAAAATAAATCATAAAAATATTTTGTCTCTCAAGGACACTATTGCATAGAAATTTCATTAACATTTTTATTTTCTACAACATCCATGTTGACTTCAACATTCATTGTTGCAACTTTTATGAAAACATCATTTACACATGGTGTTTCAAGCCATCTTTCAAGAAGCTTTAGTGTGAGAGATTCTCAATTAATACATCAACCTCTTTTTCAATGAAGATAAGTTACTGTAGCATATGCCGCTAATCAATGCTAACGACATGTCCGTGTTTATTTCAAAATGATTTAATGTATCTAACATCATCTATAATATAATCTGAAAGATAAACCATCAACCATAACAAACATAGCAACTAGATTCTTTTAATGTCTTAAAAAAATCCAATGGATGCAACTTTGCGAGAGAAAAATGGCATTGCCACATTAATATAAATCATAGTGGAGATCTTCATTCATCTATATATATATATATATATATATATATATATATATATATATAGATATATAGATATATATATATATATAATGAGTATGTACTATAGAGATTTATATATGTCAATGATAACTTGAGATTCTTCCAGTTATGACAAAAGAGTAAAATATTTAAAATATAGCATGGACTATAGAAGGTAATATAAATCATAGCAGAGATCTTCATTCATATATATATATATATATATATATATAACCAATATGTACTATAGAGATTTATTTATCTCAATGATAACTTGAGATTCTTCCATTTTTATTTTTTTTTCCTCGGTAAAACTAATCTATTATTCACATTAACATAGTACATTTACAACATAACTAGTAGAAAGAACCAGTTGCCCAGAGGGACAGGCAGCATGGAACAGTGGAGTTCATAAACTGAGAGGACGTATCAGTCCAAATGGCCTTCCCGCGCAGGGGAGCCAGAGGAGTAAGAATTGCATTCCCGCGCATGGGAGCAAAAAACGTATTGACAGAAATAGTTACCCAACCACCTAGACAAAAATTCCAGAACCTGGACGCCACAACAATGACATAAAAGCATAGACAAAAATTTCAGAATTGACCAAACGCCCTCACTATCGGGCCGCAAAACCAGAGAAGAAGCCTCAGTAATTGGGTTAGGCCTCAGGAGTCTCCTCCATAATCCTGCACCATCCAAAGTCCGCCAAGTCCTCAGCCTGGACCTCCTCTATAGCAGTTGGACCCAAGGGAACAGGCTCCATCTTGATATCCTCGTCATGGCTGACCAGCATCTCCCTAGCACTCGTAGAACTTGCAATTGGCGTTTCCATATCCCTCGTGGGACTTGCAATTGGTGTCTTCATGGCTCTCGTAGAACCAGCAATTGGCATATCCTCCTGTTGAGCGTTGGATTCGCCCTCATCTTGGGCCTCCTCAATGAAAAGCACCGAAACATGGGTGCTAATCCGGGGACGGTTCAGTGAACTATTGAAAGTGAAAATTGCTGAGCTGAAGGAGGGCGAGGATGAGGACCCTGGGGAGCTGGCGTCTAGAAATTGGCTGGGCCTTAGAAAGCTTGCTCTTTCATTGTGAGGGAAATGGTACTGACAAGAAGTGTCTTCGTCGGTAGAAGGGCAGGTGGACGCACCTCGGGAGGTGCCTCGACGGCTGAGCATTCGCTGTCGAAGCCGGGGCATGACTGCAGGGCCGAACAGAGCCTCTTTGCCCAATGCAAAATTGGAGCACAAAACAGTCGAGGTTAAACCCAACACAGTCGGGGGAATAGACCAAACAGACGGGTTAAGACCATACTTGAAGATAGACGGACGAGTGCCTGAAATAACCACAAGAGTCAGGGGATGGCCAGAGGCTTTGAGCGAGAGCCCAACACTAGCAGCGCCAGAAGCAACAGATTGAACCCAAACAGAACTTGAAACAACATGCTGAACCCATGGTTGAGACCATATATAATGCGCCAACCTTTGCCTCGAGATGCTCCTGCCATAACTGTGGCATTCATGGGAGCTGAGGAGCCCAGCCAAGCATCGCGTGCGGAGGCGAACGGAGCATTAATGCTCCCCTGCTGCATTCCTTTAAACCGAGTCAAGCACCGCTGGTAATGTCCCTTCCCCCATATGGAGACGATGCTTCTACGTATGGCGGGTAGGTGGCATTCATTCATCGCCGACTCCTGTCCCATCGCCTTGAATGTAACCTCAAGCACTCGCATCCGAGGATGAGATTCTTCCAGTTATGACAAAAGAGTAAAATATTTAAAATAGACCATGGACTATAGAAATTTATCTAAATGATAACTTAAGATTCTTGAGATTCTTATCCCACGCTGCATACAATTTCAGTGTATGTAAATGAAAAATTAATAGATCAATTTAATCTTAATTTTGACGGATTTGCTCACCTATTCTTCCCCACTCTTTGCCTTACGGCGTTTCCTTTGCAACATAAGGTGCAAATGCTAGTTTATTTACCAGAGATTTATATTTTGGTATATTTATGATTGAATTTGTTTGAAATTTAAAATGTATTTTTAATAATAAAAAATTATTTTTTAAAATTATTTTGTAAAAAAAAAATATATATATATATATATATATATATATATATATAATAATTAAGAATAAAATTTACCATAAAAAATATTCATAATAAATGTGTTAATACTCCAGATAATTTATACAATGAAAAAAAAAAAATTAAAATTATAGTTTTTTTGGTGTTTTTCAAGGGTTGTTTTGGTGGTTTTCTAAGTTGTTTTTGGCCTTCAAGGGTGTTTTTTTGGTGGGTTTTAAGTTATTTTTGTGGTTTTCAATGGTTTTATTAGTGGTTTTTTGTGGTTTTCATTGCTACTTTCAAGAATTTTTTTGTAGTTTTTGTATGCTAAGATTTATTTCAAATTAATTTATTTTATTTTGCAAAAAAAATTAAAAAAAAGAAGCAAAAATGACAAGAAACCTACCTCGACTTGACCCTTTAGGTCATTCACAGGGTTGATGGGTAGCTATTTGAGTTCCTCCATCTCGGTTGAGCTTAGATATCTTCCACTGAATTCCGTTTCCTCTCGCAGTCCAACAAAAATGACTTGCCTAGGTCGTAGATGGGGTATTTTAAGTAGAGATAACGCTCCATCGATTCATTAACTCGGGTTAGAAAGCATCTTCCACCGAATTCCTTTTCCTCTCGTGGTCTGACAAAAATGACTTGCCGAGGTCGTAGATGTGGTATTTGAAGTAGAAATAATGCTTGATCGATTCATTAACTCAGGTTAGAAAGCATCTTCCACCGAATTCCTTTTCTTCTCGCAGTCTGACAAAAATGACTTGTCCAGGTCATAGATGGGATATTTGAAATAGAAATAACGCTCGATGGATTCATTAACTCAGGTTAGAAAGCAACTTGATCGAGAGTTTGTTTAAGTGCTCAATCGAGCTATTTTTAAGCACCTCAACAACTCAATTGAACGCTTAAAATTTGCTTGATCGAACATCAATTTTTCAGCAAAGAGTGCCTTTATTTTGCCAAAAAGTGTAACCAACTCCATGCTTTGACCTTGATACAATTGAATTGACCAGCACCACCTTCTTACAACATATTCAAATTAATTGTAAAAGCACCTTGAATCACCCCCTAAAATCAATAAATTGTTATTTTTACATAATTACATTGCAACTAACACATGATAAGAGACCATCATTAACTTGCACTTACCCCTTAGAAAATTTTAATTAAAAATAATGAAATAAACAATGAACGTATCACAACATATACATTAGTATTAATAGATCTATGTTTTAGTAATGACACTGTGGTAAAATCAAGTTTGTTGTCAAACATTGTACCTGGGCACAAAATTTAGACTATGGATAAGTGATCTTCCCATGCAAATCATGTTTAAAAAGAAGAAGCATCATTGCATCAAACTCTCAAACTTTAAATATTCAAGAAAATCTTAATGAAAGCATACCTAATGAGTTGGAACAACAAAAACACATAATTTAATAAGTAGGGACACTCTAGTGCTTATATGATGCCAGCCTAAGCCAACTTTACCCACAGTATGCATATAAAATGCATAATCTCATTTGTCCCAGGAATTTCAATTACCCTGCCTAGTCAAACCTTCATAAATTATGGTTTAAGGCTTCTTATTAATCTTCATGCGGAAATATTATAATTGATTGTCCATAGTCTTAAACTTTAATAAAGCCTCTTGAGCGGAACTTTCTTCACCCTTCCTAAACTTTGCTTAATCCTTAATCCCGCGCATATTAACCATACCCTCTTAACTTTGAACTTGACTTAACTCAATGTTAACCACACCATGGTCCCATACTTGGTTAAACTCGACTTAGCCTTTTAATTCATTAATCCCACTTTATTTCTATTATAATTCTCCTATAATAGAAATATAACATAAACCACACTTAACCTTACCTTTTCACCTTTCCTCGGCCTTGGCACATTTACTGATGCTCTCTCATCACGTTCAGCCTCCACTGTTGATTTCACTCCACCAGATCAATGGCTGTCATGTCGTATCACAACTTAACCCATTCATATTCCAGAACTCAAATCACTTAACATGCGTTGATAAACTTCTCGGGTTTGCTCAAGCCCAAGTCTTATCGGCTTCAATCTCTGCTATTGATCTCACCTTCCAATTAGACGGTTGATGACTTCCTTGATCAACAATCTAATCGCCGATCCTCCACCATTTGATCAAGGCACTTTTGATCCACCGGTCAGTAGCGATATTGGACGGGGATCAGGCACGACGTTTAACCGCCCTTACAGAGCCAATAAAGATTATAAATCCTTGATCTATAAATGTTCGGGTCCGGTTTTGAGATTAAATTTCGATCACTTTATGACCTGATATCCATTGGATATACGAGGCCATCAAATCTACGGGTTTGCGGGACTTCAAGGACTCTCCTATCCCTGGCAATTGCTGATCACTGTCGATCTAATAGATATGTCGATCTGATGATTTAGATCTATTCCTCTGCTATTCTTCTTCTGTCATTAATATCCATCAATCTAAATGATCTACGGCTCCTGTGCGCATTTACTTCCTTTCTTTGTCCTTCCATTTACTCTGTTTTCACACTGTTTCTTAATGTTCTTCTGCGGTTTCGGTTTTCTTCAGGGTTCTAGTCCTTTGTTGTTCTGCCACACAACTCTCTCCTGAGCTTAACTCTACATATTCTTTAATCACTGTCACTCTAGAACTTCACTTGGATCCTTTGATCAGATTCAATGATCAAACCATGATCCTTCATCCTCACTTCTTCTCTGTGATCTGCCCGAACTCCACCTGCATACATATACTATGCAAAAACTCTAATTCACCCACAATTTATCATTCAATTTATTCAGTCCACATGCTTACACACTTTAGGAATCGAATTCTTTGTATATATATAAATATAAACAAATGATTATATAATGAGACTCTCTGTCTCTCTGGCCTGATTGACATTCTCTTGGCCTTTCTTGTTTCAATGCCCGTAGGCTCATAATCCAACCTATCTAACTCTCGACCTGACTGACTAACCAGCTAACCTCTGACTATGCCTTTTAGGCTTACATTTGTACAAAAGGATTCTACAACAAATTCCTGGTTTAGATCCAT
Source organism: Pinus tabuliformis (assembly GCA_031772625.1). Lineage (NCBI taxonomy): Eukaryota > Viridiplantae > Streptophyta > Pinopsida > Pinales > Pinaceae > Pinus > Pinus tabuliformis. The sequence continues at coordinate 1,572,026,655 of CM062819.1, read as the reverse complement.
AACCTGCTCAAAAAAATCCTAAAATCTCTTCCTTATCTCTAAGGATACTCTCTAATCCACAAAATCATGAACTAACTCCTAGTTCCTCTAACTCACACACTATTTTTGAAATCTCTCTTAACGAGAAGATTTCATTACAATATGCTCACTATTATACAACCCTCATAGAAACATAGGAAAATAAATAATTAATCACTCTTTAGGGAATCAGGTCCCTTGAAACACAAGACCTTATGCTTACTAAAATGCAATGGTTTTTCTGAGCAAGATGCTCCTGCATCAGACTCCCCAGGTAAGAAAATTTATGACCTCCTGGTCATAAGTCTGGATAATTGATTCCTCCTGGATCCCAGACTTTATTTTGTAATATGTCTTTGCTTGTCAGCTGTTCTATTGCTGTTGTTGTCTGTTATTATTCTCCAGGTCTCCATACCTTATGTTGCAATGCTCCACTTGCCATGCTTTCATAGTCTATTGCTATCTTCCTCTTGTTGTTGCTTCTTTTCTTTATTGTTGTTATCTTCTTCTGAGACACTTTCATCATTAACCTTCTTACCAACCCAATTTCTTTGTCCAGTATATCCTTTGTCTGCTGATTTCCTTCAACTCTTAATTGCTGAATTTTCATTTTTACTGCCACCCTTACATCCTTACCCTCTTGTTCACTATTATCTTGCACCTTTTCAGTTTCTGCCATATTGTCTTTCAGGACAATTTTTTGCTTCTATTTACTGTACCTGTCAACTTCTTCTTAACTGTCATTTATGACAATTTTTTTGTCATCCTTCATCAACAATTTACTCTGCATATTTATCTTGTGCTGTTCCAGCTTTCTCCTTTGAAGGTCTAACTCTCTATATAACTCAATGATTTTACTTGGAGTAAAATTTGGAAATTTTACACAATCTCCCATTTCTTCATTTGCTATTGATCAATCATCAGATGGTCCTTCTTCCTTTGCTAAATCTTCCTTAACATCTTTTAGTAGATTTTCTTTCTCTTCTTCTTTCATTTGGTTGTCCACTTGTGCCAAATATGTTCCAATTTCTGCAACAAAATATGCAATCATAAGACAATTATCAAAATAAAAAATATAAGGCCTTTGTGCCTCTTCTTCCTCTGGCAACCTTTCAGTATGTTGCTCTGATCTTTCCTTTAACTCCTCTATCAGCACATTAGTATGTTGATTCAAACTCAAAGAATTCTTGAGACTATCAACAAGTCTCTTTTCCACACCATCTATTTTAATGATGCCTCTCTACACTTGTTCACTATAGTGAACTGTTTCTTCTCCAGTCTCATTGTCATACTCTGCTTCAAAACTTTCATCTTCTGGAAGGTATTCTTCCATGTTTTTGACAGCTTTAAAAGACTGCCTATCTTCTTCCAAACCTGCAACCATACACAAATTATTAGTTTTAAAAACACAAGACCTTATGGTCTCATTTGATGCTTCAGCCATCAAGTCTTCTAGCTGCTCTGAATCATTCATATGATTCAACTCCTCTGTCTCTTCATTACTTTCAAAAAGTAATGGTCCATGTTTTGGTTCACATACCAAAACTTCAACACCTTCTCCAACATTTTCCTTTTGCTATAGCTCAACTCCTTTGAGCTTCTCTATCTTCAATTTGACATCTATAATCTGTTCAAGCTCCCTCAACTCCTTTATTAACTGCATATTCTCTTGTTGATTCCTCTTCTCTTGTAGCCTCTGCCACTTCACTTTATTTCTCATGACATAACCATATTTCAAGTCCTTCTCATTTCTCTGCAACATTTCCATTAATACTTCAAGTTGAACTGCTATCTCAGCCATTTCTTTATCATATTTTTCATCACTCATTCTCATGCCATTTGCCTTGGCATATTTCTTCTTTTGTCCTCTGTTGTGGTCTCTTTCAGAACCTCTGCTATGACTGTCACTAGTCATCATCCTTTCCATCTCTATGAGTTCCTCACTCACTTCACTATGAGTTGTGCAAGCCTCTACAACAACAAGTCTTCCCTATTGCCACTTACCTCACCAAGCTCTCCTCTAGACTTGGTATTTTGGCAAGTACTGGTCCTTTGTCTGGAACCTCCTTGAGCATTTCCCTCTACTCCTTCTAGGCTTCAACTCATCTACACTTTAAGAACACAACTGTCCTTTTCTTCCAATCTTTAGCTGGAACATTTAGGTTCTGCCACATTCTCTTTCTTTCAGAAACTTTTACCAGTTTCCTTAATCTCTACTGAGATATTTCCTCTTTGCCTGCATTCTAAATTATGCAATACAATCTTCAAACCAGTTAAAATAAAAACATATCATCTCATCTCAAGATCTTTGTCTGATCTTGTCCCCCCATTCACCTACACTTTGAATGGACTGTTCTTTTATCCAGCCTTCAGTTGTATCTTCAAACTCTGCCACTCTTCAAGAACTTGCAAAAGTCCCTCTTACAGTTTAACTACTGTAATCCTGCTCTAAATTTTCACTCATTCAATTTCTGCTAATCATTAAACAAACTTGCATACCATCACTTGTCTTCAGGATCTCACCACTCCTGCAAATCTGTTTCAGTAGATCTTCATGCTTCCACTACGCAAATTTTCAACACTCAGCTACTGTCAATTAGATTTAGAATTTGTTTCTTTCTTTCAATCTCCCAGCTTTATCTTGGTGAAGCCTTAACTGTCAGCAACAATTACTCCTTTGTTGATTTTTCTTTCACTGTTTCATTCTTGCTCTGAGTTTCTTCAAAAAAATTACATGTTCCTGCTCTAATACCAAATGATACCAGCCTAAGCCAACTTTACCCACAGTATGCATATAAAATGCATAATATCATTTGTCCCAGGAAGTTCAATTACCCTGCCTAGTCAAACCTTCATAAATTAAGGTTTAAGGCTTCTTATTAATCTTCATGCGGAAACATTATAATTGACTGTCCATAGTCTTAAACTTTAATAAATCCTTTCCAGCGGAACTTTCTTCACCCTTCCTAAACTTTGCTTAATCCTTAATCCCGTGCATATTAACCATACCCTCTTAACTTTGGTCTCGGCTTAACTCAATGTTAACCACACCATGGTCCCATACTTGGTTAAACTCGACTTAGCCTTTTAATTCATTAATCCCGCTTTATTTCTATTATAATTCTCCTATAATAGAAATATAACATAAACCACACTTAACCTTACCTTTTCACCTTTCCTCGGCCTTGGCACATTTATCGATGCTCTCTCATCGCGTTCAGCCTCCACCATTGATTTCACTCCACCAGATCAATGGTTGTCGTGTTGTATCACAACTTAACCCATTCATCCGTTGGAACTCAAATCACTTAATGCGCGTTGATAAACTTCTCGGGTCCGCTCAGGCCCAAGTCTTATCAGCGTCAATCTTCATCGTTGATCTCACCTTCCAATTCGATGGTTGATGGCTTCCCTAATCAACAAACTAATCGACGATCCTCCACAGTTTGATCAAGGAACTTTTGATCCACCGGTCAGTAGCGATATCGGACGGGGACTAGGCATGATGCTTAACTGTCCTTAAGGAGCCGATAAGGATTATAAATCCTTGATCTATAAATGTTCAGGTCTGGTTTTGAGATTAAAGTTCGATCACTTTATGACTCAATATTCGTTGGATATACGAGGCCATCAAATCTATGGGTTTTCAGGACTTCAAGTACTCTCCTATCCCCCGCAGTTGCTGATCACCGTCGATCTAACAGATCTGTCGATTTGACGATCCATATCTATTCCTCTGATATTCTTCTTCCACCATTAATATCCGTCAATCTAAATGATTTGATAGCTCCTGTGTGCATTTACTTCCTTTATTTGTCCTTCTATTTACTCCGTTTTTACACCGTTTCTTAATGTTCTTCTGCGGTTTCAGTTTTCTTCAGGGTTCTGGTCTTTCGTTGTTCTGCCACATAACTCTCTCCTGAGCTTAACTCTGCGTATTCTTTAATCACTGTCACTCCCGAACTTCACTTGGATCCTTTGATCGGATTCAACGATCAAACCACGATCCTTCATCCTCACTTCTTCTCTATGATCTGCCTGAACTCCACCTGCATACATATACTATGCAAAAACTCTAATTCACCCACAATTTATCATTCAGTTTATTCAATCCACACGCTTACACACTTTAGGAATCAAATTCTCTGTATATATATAAATATAAACAAATGATTACATAATGAGACTCTCTATCTCTCTAGCCTGATTTACATTCAGTTGGCCTTTCTTGTTTCAATGTCCATAGGCTTACAATCCAACCTATCTAACTTTCGACCTGACTGACTAACCAGCTAACCTCTGACTATGCCTTTTAGGCTTACATTTGTACAAAAGGATTCTAAAACCAATTCCTGGTTTAGATCCATAACCTTCTCAACAAAATCCTAAAATCTCTTCCTTATCTCTAAGGATCCTCTCTAATCCACAAAATCATGAACTTACTCCTAGTTCCTCCAACTCACACACTATTCTTGAAATCTCTCTTAACGAGAAGATTTCATTACAATATCCTTACTATTATACAACCCTCATAAAAACATAGGAAAATAAATAATTAATCACTCTTTAGGGAATCAGGTCCCTTGAAACACAAGACCCTATGCTTACTAAAATGCAATGGTTTTTCTGAACAAGATGCTCCTACATCATTATAACATTTATGTTCTCTCACAAAATTATGGAATGTACCTTCACATTTCACAAGTCATACATGTGAAGAGAAAACAATTCAAATAGACTCTACAGAAAGTAGAAGAAAATGCCCTCTCCTTCCTTAACTCTGGTAACCTCGATTCCTAAAGAAAAATTAGAAGACAAAACCAGTCTCATTACCTTCTAGTTTAAGGTGATTTGAGTAATCAAATAAAAGATGAAGAATCCATCCATTAGAGAGTAAAGAGTTGGCATATAACAAGAAATTCACATGGATCCTATTACTTCACTAGAATCTCTCACATGGATCCTATTACTTCACTACAATTTCGAAAAGAGGAATAGATAGAAATATTCTAAAAAAGAGGAATAGATGGAAATATTAAAAAAAAGGATATCCATCGCATCTTACCTCCACTAACTCCGACCTACCAAATTCTTCTTAATAAATCTTACATACTAAAAAGTAATACTCTTGTATATAAATTTTTTTATATAATTTATCATTCTAAAAAATAATAATTATTCAATTTTATTAAACTACATTAATATCCTATATTAAATCATATCCATTTATATATTTTTATTATTTTTAAAATATAATATAATTATTAATACATGATATAATACGAAATAGTCTATAACGCAACTTTTTGAAAGTCTTTCTGGTCGGTTTTTCCGGTCGAAATCCGGCAGGAATTTATTGGAATCGCAAGTTTGATAGCTAGTTTCTGCACAATGAAAGCATCCCAGGGGTTTTCGAGGGTGCTGAATCCAAATATGCAGTTAAAAAACCATTTTAACTGCAACAAATCAATATTTAACCTCAATTTCTTCCGCCGGATTTCGTCACCGAAATCTCCAAAAAATCGCATTATAGACAACTCCATATAATACACCCCTTTCATATAAATTATTATATTTAATTTAATTTAAATATTAATCATCATGGAGCGTTAAAATTTATTTATAATAATAAAAATAGCACACTAACAGAGATCATGTTATGAATTATTAGCCATAAATTAAATACAGCGAACTAAATTCCTTATTTAAAAATAATAATAATTTGTTAACACAATTTAAGTATACTTTTGAAGAAAATTTTAATGATTGATGAATGGTACATGTCTTTTTAATGGATACTAGGTTCAAAAGAACAAGAGAGTCCAACTTGTGACACATGTTTAGTATAATTATCAATTAAACTAATTTGTAATAATTAAATACATTTTGACATTTTTTTATTAAAAAGAGATTATATATATTATAAATATTATTATTAGTTTGAAAAAAATAATAAAGTGAAAGAGCTAAAAAAAAATGTTGTAATGAAATATTTAATCAAATAATTATAATTAAAAATAAAAGAAAAATTCAATTAAAAATTATAAAAATATAAAAAATATATTGTATTGTAGTTCCTATCTTAATTTTTGTTTTTTTTTTAATAGTTATAAGGATCTTGCCATTTTGAAAAAATAAAATAAAAACAAACTCTTTACTGTACGCCTACGAAGTAATTACATAGAATTATAAAATCATAAAATCATCTCTTCTAACTGGATTAATATAAATGTTCTCGAAAATTGACAAAGAATTATTAAATTATAAAAATAAACTCTTCTATGCATGTGCCCCTGTGGCCCCCCATCCCCCTTTAAAATCATTTTTACCATATAAAAACCTAATTCTTTCTTTAAATGAAAAAAACAACTATTTCCTATCGATATCCTTAATAAAAGCGAACTTTGCCATTTTGAAAGAAGAAAAATTATGCTCTTCCTACTTATATATTTCACAAGGGAGAAGTTTACCAAAAAAAATTACTCTTTCTTATTTATATGGAAGTGTTTTTAGTGTGATTTTTTGAAAGTTTTTCCGATGCGTTTTTCTGGTCTACTTTCTTTACAATCGGGGAAGAAATTATTGAAATCACAAGTTTCATAGTAATCCCTGCACAATCTAAGGGGTTTTTGAGAGTGGTGAATCTATATATATAGTCAAAAAATTAGTTTAAATAACACATAAGAATTTCACCTCAATTTTTCCACCTGATTCCGGCACCAAAAAATCCAAAAAATCACACTAAAAACAACTCCCTTAATAAGAGATAACAAAGAAATTATAAAATCAACTCTTTGAATTGTATTAATTTACATGTCACACCAAAAATTATGAAATTTAAAAATAAGCTATTCATTACATCTTCTTAGTTATAGTTATGAAATTTAAAAATAAGCTATTCCTTACATCTTCGTAGTTATAACATTTTTGCCTTTTCGAGAAAAATGATAAAAATCAGCTCTCTCGGACCCAAATACCTACCAAGTGGTCATCTTCCGAGGTCCATATCCCGATGGTTGTATTTTCTTCCACATTAAATGGCTTGTCTGCATAGTATGCTCTCGATAGATATAATGTAAGTTATTTATCGTAAGTTTAGGTGGTTAAAATTAACTGTATATGACGCAGCGGAAACAATGGTTCAATATTAACCCACAATTGGATCTATAAAACCCAATAATCACCCCGCCGAACACCCCTTTTCCATTGAAAACTATCCCTTTTCCTTTCGGAACCCAAAAGCCTTTGAAAATCTTAAAACCAATGTTTTTCCCTTTCGAGACCAAAATACCCTTGAAAATGCTAAAACAAATATTTTCCACCTTTTAAAGAGATTATATGTGTTAGTGCCACAGATCGGATCTAGATCTGGCCGATCAGACAACTCAGATTAATTCGCAATATCGACGATTGGGGTTCCAATGGTCCACAACTATCGGCGCTATCCCTCGCGAAGGTCCGATGCGATATCGCTAATCGCTATCGGTGATAGCAATATGCTTGCTCAACGCTTTATCTCTCCACTTCAACACCTCCGATGCGATAGCCTTTGCGGATCCGATAGGCTATCCAATCGTCCCTATACCATTTCGGGTCCGGTTAGGTTGCGATATCGGAATTCGGCGATTTTACAAGCTAATTCCCTTCCTCTGCAGCGATGTGATTTGTATATCGGACCCGATAAGACCCAAAAGTGGCATTTATATTATTTCAAATCCGTTTTGCCGAATCCGCTAAGTGTTTTGCGTGGTTTCTCTGTGTAAATGGGATTTCCACTTGCGGACCCAAACTACACCAAATTTGCCTTAACCACGGGGATTTCTACTGTAAAGAATGAAAACACAGAGCCAGTGCCAAAATCATCCGAATACAGAGAAAAATCAAGCATTCAAGGCCTCCACGGGCCGTTTATATAATAATGCACGCAACATTGATTTATTCACAATGAATCCATTACAAAGTCTCAGCCTTGGGCCAGATTACAACATTAAAGACCTCTGTCTCAAAAGAAATGCAATCCACCCACTATCTATCTGCTTCCGTTCTATTCACACTCTTTCACTCTCGATTCATTCCTTTCTCTATAAATACACACATAAACACATAATTACAAGTTTGAGGCTCTCTGCCCCTCTCTGGCCTGACTATTCTAGTTAGCAACCTTCTCCTCCTACGTTGCTTGTCAGCTTACAATTCTCTCAAACCCTCTCTCCCTATCTCCCTTTCCTTTAAAAAAGATAGGAAAATACATATATGTCTAAGCTAACCATTGCCTCCATAATTGAAGGAATAAATTATACATTTAGAAATAAAATCCTATCCTAATATAAACAAACTACACTACTTGGCTTGATCCCCACGCAGGGAGGATCACTTGCCATTTATTCCTAATTCAGTTCAGAATTAGGCAAGAATTAATTACTCACATGTAGTTGAAATTAATACAAATTAAACAACCAAGTCTTCCTCCAAACTTGCATTTGCCACAACATGTGACCACTCCATCACATTGCTGGCTAAGCCTAGATGCTCCTGCATCAGAGTCCCAAAGTCTAAATTAATCATGATCTCCTGATCATGCGCTTATGATCTGTGTCCTCCTAGATCCCATACTTTGTTTGGTAGTCTGTCCTTGGTTACTATTGTTGTTTGTTGTTCTCCCATTCTCCATATTTTATGCTGCATTGCCCCATTAGCTACGCTCTCATTTTCTGCTGCTGTCCTTTTCATATATCTTACTGTTGTTCGCTCATCATTACAGTTTATGACAGGCTCCTGCATCTCAATTTGTAGTTTTCCATTTCCTTCACTTGTACCATTCTTTCTAGTCAATCTTCCTTTCTTCTTTTGTCCTTTATTTGTTTTATTGGAATGTTGCTGTATGAGTCTCCATGATTCATCCAATTCTTTGTCCACTTCACTTCTCATGTGTTGAATACTATTCTCCTACAACTGATTGTGTTCTTGAATAAGAACGTCATAATCCCTGTGCCAATATTTTCCCATATACATTTCTGAAATGTACAAATGTCTTCTCCATTGATCCTCTGCAATAATTCTAGTTCCTTCTTCTAGTTTCTCATTCATGACTTCACTACTTCTTACTTCAAATTCCAATATACCCGCAATTCTACAAATTTCTTGAAAACTTAGAATTTTTCTTGCTTGATTAGGTACTTGGAATATTTCTTCTTCCAGTAACTTCATTTCTGCACTTTTAAGGATTATGGAATTATATTCGTCTGCATCTGAAATGTCATCTTCAACCTCTTCTCCATCAATAAATCCCTGTCGTATAATGGTAATTCTGTTACTATCATCTCTTGAATTCATTTCTTGTTCAACATTCCCATACTATAGATTCAACATCATTTCATCTTTCTGAGACATTCTAACCTCACCCTTCATTAATTCAATCTGATTTTCATAATCAACTCCTTGGTTCAAATTGAATTCACATCACCTTGTTCCTGTCATCTCATTTGAAATTTCTCACAAGAGATCTGCACGATCTTCATTAACTTCATCGTCTGCAACATCTGTTTTTAGTCCTTCGTTACTCGGGCTTCCTTCAAGGTCAATAATCTTCAATGATTGTTTAACATCTACATAATTCACTACAGCTATGTTTAACAGCTGTCCTTTCCTCTGCATCACAAGATTATGTGAATTTACTTCCTCTAACTTCTGAAACACCATATCTTTTCTTTTCCTTTCCCTTATGACAACATCAATCAGTTGTCTCATTTCAGTGTATCCTGTAGTTACACACAAAATATTAGTTTCAAACTATGAGACAACTAGGTCTCCTCAAATAATTTCATCATCAACTCTTCCAGTTGACTTCCACTTCCTGAATACACCATAAGATTCTTCATTTGCTTTGTATTAGTTTCATCAGTTTTCCTGAGAAAACTTTGTGTTCTATGTTCATATGAATGGATCTCTTCCCTTCCAAACATTCCTTTGATCTCAATAATTCCTTTGCCATCCTCCTTTTGAATTATCCTTTGGATGTCATCTGACTGGACATCTTCCTTCACTTGATTGTAACTTTTCTCCTTATTCTTCATATGACTATGAGTAGTCATCTCTTCACCTATTAATATAACAGTTTCCAATAACTGCTTGTCTTTCCTCAAGTCTATATGACCTGCAAACATACAACAATTATTAATTTTAAAAACATAATACCTTCCATCCTCTTTTGATGCTTTAAGCACCAATCCTCCATCATAGATCTTTTGAATTTCAGTAGATCCTTCTTGTTGTGACTCCATGCCTTTGAGTATTTCCTTCTCTAAAAAATCAATATGAATTTGTTCAAGTTCCCTGAACTCATTTATCATCTTTCCATTCCACCTTTGTTGCAATAGCTTCCACTTGACCCTTTTCTTCATTCTCCATCTGTATCTTCGGTCTTCACTTGTCTTTCTTTGTACTGCCAGACTAATATCTTCTTCTTCATTCTATTGCCAGTTGCTATACTTCTGCAATCTAATGCCTTCCTCAAATTCATCCTCATGTTACTGATCATCTCTTTTAAATTGCTGGTTCCTTCCATCTTCATCTTGCTGGATTAATACTTCTGTCTCCTTCATGTCTCTGAGGACATAACTTCCTTGTTGCTCCTGATCTTTCATCTCACCTTCAAATAATCTTTGCTCAATTTCTTTGATTTCAGCATCATATTTATTAATGTTGTCTTCCACACCTGTAGTCACATCATTAACTGAAGAGTCTAAACATTTACTTAACTCTATAAATGTTAGAGACAATTCATCCTTATCATGCATAGTAACCATATCCTTTTCTCCATCAGGTTCTGAAAGCTTCATTTCTTCTTCAGGTTCCTTGAGCAGTCTTTCCAAGAATTCTATTTCCTTGTGAAATCTCTCCAGCAATTCATCACAACTTCCATCCTCAGCTTCATTCTTTTCCTGGCAATCCTCCTGAGTTATCATGTTTTCTGCACTATCATATTGCAAAGTTCTTTCATCAATTTCATTAAACAAATTCATTTGTTTACCTTCTTGTAGTACCGCTATGGCATTTTCATTAGACTTCTGGTCCATATCAACTTTATCTGATTGTCTTACCCCAAATAGAAATTCATCTATGAACTCTTTTTGTTGCAATAAATCAACACCTTCTTTCTCTAAAAGGCATTCTCTATCATACTTCACCTCAAGAGCTTCATTCCTGTTTGTGACAGTTTTACTATATTGTCCATCATCCTCTACATATCCTACAAACATACACAAACTATGAGAATAAAAATCACAAGGCTTCATTGCCTCATCTGCTTCCATCGTCATCATATCTTCGAATTGTTCTGAACTATGCCAATAGTCCATGAAATCTTCAACTGATCTCCCATTATTCTCTTCACCCAACATTTCACCTTGTTATGGTCTACAAATGGAAACTTCCATTTCTGCTTCTACTTCTCTGAGTTCCTTTGGTTCCTCTTGAGCGCTCGATATCTGCTCAATCTTTCTCAAGTTTTCTGCTATTTCAAAATTCACTTGTTGATTTCTCTTCTTTTGTAGCCTCTGCCAATTTACTCTCCTTCTCATGGTCCAACCATGCTTCTGGTCATCATCACTTCTCTACAGTATCTCCATCAATATTCCAATCTAGAAATCTATCTCAACTCTCTATTTGTCAAACTCTTCTTGACTCATCCTCATGCCATTTACTTTGGCATCTTTCCTTCTGCTGTGGCTTCTTTTTGAACCTCTACTATGACTATCAGTAGTCATCTTCTTCTCCTCTCTCTTCATGAGCTCCTCACTCCTCTGCAACAAGCCTCTGCAATAGCAAGTCCTCCTTACTGCGATCCTAGCTCACTAAGCTCTCTTCACTCAGTCTTTTGGTAAGCACAGTTCTCTATCTAGAACCTCCTCTTGAGCAACACCTTTGCTCCTTCTAGGCTTCTGCAATCTTTCACTCTCTCTTGAGAACACTTCAGCTGTTCTCTCTGTCCAATCTCTTGTTGGATTCTTCAGGTTCACTACCACTTCAGAGTGATTTCCTTGCTTTGCTTTTAAGAACACATCTGGTTCTTCTCTCACAACTTCTCTTGTTCTATATTGTTGCAGTCTTCACACTTTCTTATGTTGTCACCTATGTTTTGAATGGATTTCCTCTATCTCTTGCATCTTCCAGTTCTACCACACATCACCTCTGTGTTCCTTCCTTCTGTCAGATTAGGATCTGATCTTTCCTCTTGCCTGCATAAATAAGCACATAACTCTGTTTTTATTTCCTTCATACAGAATTTCTCTGTTTTGCTTAACCCCAATTATTCAATTACAATTTGCTCTGATACCAAAAATGACGTAGCAAAAACAATGGTTCAATATTAACTCACAATTGGATCTATAAAACCCAATAATCACCCCGTTAAACACCCATTTTCCTTTGAAAACTATCCCTTTTCCTTTCGAAACCCAAAAGCATTTGACAAGCTTAAAACCAATGTTTTTCCCATTCGGGACCAAAATAACATTGAAAATGCTAAAACAATGCTTTTCTGCCTTTTAAAGTGATTATATGTGTTAGTGCCGCAGATCTAAATTTGGCCGATCAGACGGCTCAGATTAATTCGCAATATCAGCAATCGGGGTTCCAATGGTCCACAACTATCGGCGCTATCCCTCGTGGAGGTCCGGTGCGATATCGCTAATCGCTATCGGCGATAGAAATATGCCTGCTCAATGCTTTATCGCTCCACTTCAACACCTGGGATGCGATAGCCTTTGCGGATCTGATAGGCTATCCAATCGTCTCTATACCGTTTCGGGTCTGGTTAGGTTGCGATATCGAAATTCGGCGATTTTACAAGCCGATTCCCTTCCTTTGTAGTGATGCGATTTGTATATCGGACCCGATAAGACCCAAAAGTGGCATTTATATTATTTCAAATCCGTTTTTCCGAATCCACTAAGTGTTTTGCATTGTTTCTCTATGTAAATGGGATTTCCGCTTGCGGACCCAACCTACACCAAATTTGCCTTAACCACGGGGATTTCTACGGTAAAGAATGAAAACACAGAGCTAGTGCCAAAATCATCCGAATACAGAGAAAAAGCAAGCGTTCAAGGCCTCCATGGGCCGTTTATATAATAATGCACGCAACACTGATTTATTCACAATGAATCCATTACAGAGTCTTGGCCTTGGGCTAGATTACAACATTAAAGACCTCTGTCTCAAAAGAAATGCAATCCACCCACTATCTATCTGCTTCTGTTCTATTCACACTCTTTCACTCTCGATTCATTCCTTTCTCTATAAATACACACATAAACACATAATTACAAGTTTGAGGCTCTCTGCCCCTCTCTGGCCTGATTATTCTAGTTAGCAACCTTCTCCTCCTATGCTACCCGTAGGCTTACAATTCTCTCGAACCCTCTCTCCCTGTCTCCCTTTCCTTCAAAAAAGACAGGAAAATACATATATGTCTAAGCTAACCATCTCCTCCACAATTGAAGGAATAAACTATACATTTAGAAATCAAATCCTATCCTAATTTAAACAAACTAGAGTACTTGGCTTGATCCCCACGCAGAGGGGATCACTTGCCATTTATTCCTAATTCAGTTCAGAATTAGGCAAGAAATAATTACTTACATGTACTTGAAATTAATACAAATTAAACAACCAAGTCTTCCTCCAAACTTGTATTAGCCACAACATGTGACCACTCCATCACATTGCTGGCTAGACCTAGATGTTCCTGCATCAATATATGTTTTTTTATGATAATTAATTTGATAATAAATCATATTAGATGATTTGAAATAACAAAAAATTTTCTTTATAAATATTATTAAAAAAAATTTCAATATAAATTACACAAACTTAAATTCAAAAAATAAAATAAAATTATCATAATGTGTAATCCCATCATTAATTCCATATTCAATGATCCTACGCTGAATTGATTTGCAACATGGATATCAACATATAAATTTAATGCGCAGGAAAATTGCTTCACAATGAAAATCGATTTGTAGTAACCATAATGACACAAAGATTTAATGTCGCCTACCCAGACCAATTTTCCATTGCAAAATCGAGCCGTAGAATATTTAATTTGCCATCTTCAAAATTGGTTTGGAACACGTGATTGATTTGCAATAAAACACTACTAAACGTTAAAAGTTGTAGATCATAGAACTAGCAAATAATCATACCCAAAATCGTTTTACCATCTGGAAATTGGCAAGAGAATATGGGATATTATTTTCTTAGTATTTGCAAAAACATTCCATTATGGAATTAATACTTGTATGAGATGTTTTATTTTAATCGGAATAGTTTTAATCATTTTGTTAATTAATTTTGTTGATATGATGATTTAAATTGAAAGATGTTAATATATTTTCATGGTCGTGACTCTATTAATGAATCAAATTAAAACTTATAATTTTTTTACATATCTAAATCATATATTTAAACCATACTTAAATTAAGTTTTTACAAAATATGATTAAAAAACCAATGTGCCCGCTATTGATAACCACATGTGATAGTTAGTGAGAAATGAATTTAAAAAGAAATTGTGAAACATACATTGCAACGTGGATTGATTCTTATAAGCATGCACGGTGAGCCAATTGGCAAGCAGGCATACCAATTGGCAAGTGTTACTGCATTACGTGAGTGGTAGCTTATGCATGCCATTCATAAAGGTATGCCCACTTGGCTTGTAACTAAAATTATTTATGAACCCAGGTGGTAGCCAACCATATTTAATAACACCATGATATCGCACAGGGATGCTCACTTGGCTTGTAATAAAAATGATTTATGAACCCAGGTGGTAATGGACCCTCTTTAATGACACCATGATATCTCACATTTTTCGTCACCCATGTTTTGGTTTACTTATCCCCATACCAACCATTCTGTGAGTGGAGGCTACTGGGGTATATATATTGATTACTATTTTTTTCTCATAATGTTTTAAATTGAAAAGACTATCTATTCAAATTCCACAGAATAGCTTTATACATAGGCAAATGAACATAGTTTTGAAGAGAACTTAAATAATATAATAGATAGCGATGCACTTTGGGAATGTGTATAAATTTTGGCTTCAGAAGGAGGCCATACCTTTATTCCTGTTTAATCACACAATATTTTGTTATGGGAAAGCCATGGCATAAAGAGTATTAAAATAAAAGAAGTTCTACACATCTATATATGGGAGATATGGTTCAAGTTTTTGAAAGATCTGTTTATTGTCTAATAAAATCATGGTATCACATATTGTATAATAAAGTCGATCTATAACATATAGGGATGTTTAATTTATGTAATACATGCCCCCACAATTTATTGTATATATTTTTATTGTGTCATCATTGCTACCTTCAAATATATATTTTTCTCTGAGCTATCTCAACAAGTATCCAATATATATTATAAACTTAATACCATACCATCAATAATACACAATATTATAAACTATCTAATATCAAATATATATTATGAACGTAATGTTATATACTATTATATTGGATTTAATGCACATTATGATTACCTTTAATGTTTGTATATTAGGTTTATTTATAATGCATATTATTTTTAATATTGTTTATAACATTGTCTTAATTATATGAAGTCGTTTATTAATATTATTTTTAATATGGTTTATAATTAAATAGTTTATGAATAAGTTATGACATCAACATCTTTATTAATAAGTTATAAATACTTTATAATATTAATACATTTACTAATATCAATGCATTTATTAATACTTTATAGTATTACTTTTATTTATAATATTATTTATAATATTATAAATAATTATACATTTTTTATAATATTTATATTATTTTTCTATATATTATATTATATTATTTATTTATAATATTTTTTACATATTTTATATTTATAATATTTATAATATTTTATATTTATAATATTTATAATATTTTGGGTTTAATTTTATCTTTATCAACACAATCTTTTCATTCAAAAAACTAATATTTATAAATAAACTATAACAAAATAAGCTTATTAATACTTTATAACATTACATTTATTTAATTAGGCTTGATATTACAAACCTAAGAGATAAATATCATAAACTCAAACACAAAAGATTAATATCATAGAGAGAAGAGATTAATAAACTCAATATATTATTAATATTATTAACTAAAGAGATTATTATTTTTTTGTTAAGCTTGGCATATCCATTCCATTTTCTATTATATATTAGGTAAATTACACCACACAGATTAATCGAGTGGCTTCAACTTGCCCCAAGGGGAAACCAAGCCTGTTGGCCATCGATCAGCATTATAAGCCATCCAAAAACATAATTGTTTTAGTATTTCTAGCCAAGCTAGATAAGTCTTCATCTCATGTCCAGATACTACATAACTGTTAAAACTAACATATGCAACTGGAAAATTAAAAGCTAACCACATAAACAAAAAATATGCATGGGAGAATCAGTCTTTCTGCTCATCAGAGGCAGATGCCACGGGAGCAGGATCTTCAGCAGTAGCCCATGGCATTGCATACGACTCCATAATGCAACGAATGTGGCAGTCAATCCTATCCATCCTGATGTCCTTTTTGTGCAGTTGGAAGAGAATTTTCTCCATATCTTTTTTGTATTTTTGCAAGCCCTATACTGTAACCACCATCCCCACAAAGATTTGTTCCATTACCTTTTGAAGAAGGCTCTTCCCTAAGTAATACAGATAGAGAGTATGTTTAAACTGAGTAATTCTCCCACGGGTATTCCCTAGATCTGGGACCAGCGTCCTCCAATTGTCAAGCTCATCCTCTGATTCGCTTTCTTGCTTAATCTCTGCTTCCCAGTCTTCCATCAACTTCCTAATTCCCATGTTTGTCCCATCTCGGTATGTCGCTACTGCCTCTGCAATAAGGTGCTCTACTGGTTTGTGACCCCTGCGAGCTTTTGATGTGCTCAACTCCTTGTTTGTCTAGGGGGTCGGGCCCCTCCTAATGCGCCCGCATCCTCTCGTTGCTTGGGCCATAACCTATGCAGTAGAGCCTGGTTGACATCCAAAAGAAGTTAGATTCATCGCACCACTCTCAACACTCCACCTTTTCCATTCATCCATTTCCTTTCTTACATACTTCTCCACCTAAGTGTAACGGTAGCCCATAGGCCGAAAATGCCCGAGGGGAATGGGTTTCAGACTAGTCTCCCATGGCCCAACATAGTACCCTTACACCTTGTCATGGATTATATCTTGGTCGTCCCGCTTCATCTCGAGCAGAGCCCGTATGCCCTTCCAGAGCCTGGCAGGACGCCTGCAATTATACCATCTACTTGCACCCTTAGCCAGCATATGAGAGACATGGCTTCGTTTGCCCCTCCAACTAGTTTGCCACCTAGGGTTTCTAGCCTTGCCTTCAGTGCCATGCAGGTTCCCATTCTCCCAATGGTCACTCTGAGTCCTACTGCCATGGTTGTATTCCCACCCCCCTGCCCTCAGCTCTTGCTTGCCTCTCTCTTCAGCTCCCAGCCCCCCTGGAATTGTAGTACTTCTTTCCCTTATCCCCCTGGCCTTAGAAACTAAGCATAGAGCCACAAAACCTCGCAGCCGGCACTTTCCCACTTCGCTTCCATGATTCTGGCTCAATTGGGAGAGAATCAAAATGCAGAACTAGGCCATGGCATGCCCTTGCCACCACCATTTCCACCCACACACTTATATTCCCCATTGTGTCGGGCGCTTTCCCCTCCCTTCCCCCCAGCAGAAACCCAACCAGATCATGGAATCAACATAGAGACGGGACCAAATTACATACCTAGATTTCGATTGTTGTTTGCAACTGAGGTTCCTGTATTGCCTTCGCTCTTCCCCAGTTCTGAATCACCTCTTGTCTCCACAACCATTCCCTCTTTCCCTACACGTCAAATGACTTAGCCTTCTCCACCACCCTACCTTATTCCCTTCTCTGCCACCTTGCCCACTTACCATCCATGCATTCATTCCGAAGGACACCGCACCCCCTACCTTGAGCATGTGGTGGGTGGCGATCGTTATGGCCTTTGTACTGTGCATATCAATTCCCAGCCTGGCCTCTCTGACATCGACCCACATCCCAATCGGGAGTAACTGAAGAGATTATTATTAATAATAAACCTATGAGATTAATGAACCCAAACAACTATTAATATTATAAACCTTTAATATTAGAAAGCAAAGAGATTAATAAAACCAAGTAATTATTAATATTATAGATCCAAGAGATTAATAAACTCAATGGATTAATATTATAAACCCAAGGTATTAATAATATTATAAAATTAAGAAGTAATTATTATAAACCCAAGGGATTAATATTATAATGTTAAGCTATATGTTTGGTTGATTTTATTAGGTTTATAGCATTTACATTAACACATTAACTATGGTTGAGTATAGTTAACATGGTCAATTATAGTGAACATAGGCATCATAGTGAATAATAGTAAACATTAGTACCATGGTGAATCGATTAATAAGTGTGGTTGATAAATATTGATAGCGTTTATCAACCACACTAATCTTCAGGTTTAATATTTATCTTAGGGTTTATTATATTAAACTTAAGTTTTATAATATTAGGGTTTAATATATTGAACTTGGGGTTTAATATATTAATCTTAAGATTTATAATATTATTCGAAAGGTTTAATATTAATCCTAGGGTTTATAATATTAATCTTCATGTTTAATATTGATGTTAGGGTTTTAATCCTAGGGCTTAATATACTAAACTTAGGTTTTATAATCTTAGGGTTTAATATCTTGAACTTGGGGTTATATATATATATATATATATATATATATATATATATATATATATATATATTAAGGGTTTAATATTGTGACATTGGAATGATACTGAAATATATCCAACATTGCATTGTGACAAAGATTGTCTCAATGCAATAATAAATTTGACAATCCTTGTTGCAAATGTTGTATTATATTGCAATTGATTCATCACATTGAAATATTCTTAGGGTTTGTAAACCTAGGTTTTATAATATTAATCCTTAGGTTTAAAATTAATCTTATGCTTTATTATATTAATCTTAAGGTTTATTATATTAATCTTAGGGTTTATAATATTAATCACAGGGTTTATAATATTTATCGTAAGGTTTATAGTAATAATCTTACGGTTTATATTATTAATTTTAAGGTTTAATATTAATCATAAGGTTTTTATTCTTAGGGTTTATAAAATTAATCATAGGGTTTATAATCCTATAATTCTATGGTTTATAACATTAATAATATGGTTTTTAATATTAATCATAGGATTTAATATTAATCTGAGGTTTATAATATTTGACTTGATATTAAAATTTAATATTGTAATGTTAGAATTTAATATTTGGTTTAATATTTGTCCATGAATTGTTTCAATTTTTTCCATGGACATATTGGTTTTAATGGTAATTTAAAATAAAAATTTCATTGTAGGGTTTATAATATTAATCCCTTGGGTTTAATAATCCCAAAAGTTTATAATATTAATCCCTTGGATTTATTAATCTGTTGGGATTATAATATTGATAATGCCTTAGGTTTATTTTAGGGTTTATAATATTTATGTTAGGGTTTATATACCTTGGGTTTATAATTTTTATCCCTTGGGTTTATTATATCAATCCCTTGGTTTAATGATCTAAGGGTTCATATTGCTAGGGTTTAATATTATTCAACAATGGTAAACCATGGTCAACCATGGTCAACCATGGTCAGCCATGGTCCAACATTGCATTGTGACAAGGCTTGTCTCAATATGAAAATCAACCATGGTCAACCATGTTTATTTTAGTGTTTTTAATTTTTGTATTAGGATTTATATACCTTGGGTTTATAATAATAGTCCCTTGGGTTTAATATCATTCCCTTGGGTTCATAATCCATTGGGGTTTTAGTATTAATACCTTGAGTTTATAATATCAATCCCTTAGGTTTATTATTCCCTTAGGTTTATGATATAAATCATGGTCAACCATCGACAATTATAGCCAACCATGGTTAACCATGGTCGAATGTTACATTGTGACAAGGATTGTCTCACCATGAAAATCAACCATGTTTATAATATTTATCTTAGGGTTTATATACCTTTTTTTTATAATATTAGTCCTTTGGGTTTATAATCCCTTGGGGTTTTAGTATTAATCCCTTGGGTTTCCTTTTCCTTTGGGTTCATAATATCAATCCCTTGGGTTTATTAATAACTTGGGATTATAATATCAATCATGGTCAACCATGGTCAACAAAGATTGTCTCTATATGGAAATAAACCATCGTCAACCTTGGTCCATCATCGCGTTCTGACAAAGATTGTCTTGATATGGAATTCAATGATGGTAAACCATGGTCCAACGTCGCATTGTGACAAGGATTGTCTCAATATGGAAATCAACCATGGTCAACCATGGCCAATCTGTTTATTTTATGGTTTATAATAATTATGTTAGGTTTATATACCTTGGGTTTATAATTTTGATCCCTTAGGTTTATTATTCCCTTGGCTTTATAATATCAATTACTTGGGCTTATTGATCTAAGGGTTCATATTCCTAGGTTTTAATATTATTCAACAATGGTCAACCATAATCATCCATGTTCAACAATGGTTAACCATACTCCAACGTCACATTGTGATAAGGATTGTCTCAATATGAAAATCAACTATGTCCAACCATGTTTATTTTAGTATTTTTAATATCTATCTTAGGGTTTATATACCTGGGGTTTATAATATTAGTCCCTTGGGTTTAATATTATTCCATTGGGTTCATAATCCCTTAGGGTTTTAGTATTAATATATTGGGTTTCTTATTAATTTGGGTTTATAATATCAATCACTTTGGTTTATTATTCCCTTAGGTTTCTAATATCAATCATGGTCAACCATTGTCAATCATAGCCAACCATGGTTCGCCCTGGTCGATTGTCACATTGTGCTAAGGATTGTCTGACCATGAAAATAAACCATGTTTATTTTAGTGTTTACAATTTTTATATTGGGGTTCATATACCTTGGGTTTATACTATTAGTCCCTTGAGTTTAATATTATTCCCTTGGGTTCATAATCCCTGGGGGTTTTAGTATTAATCCCTTGGGTTTAATATTATTCCCTTGGGTTCATAATCCCCTGGGGTTTTAGTATTAATCCCTTGGGTTTATCTTTCCCTTGGGTTCATAATATCAATCCCATGGGTTTATTATTACCATGTTTTATAATATCAATCATGGTCAACCACATCCAACCATGGTTAATCATATCCAACCATGGTCAACCTTTGTTGAAGGTCGTATTGTGACAAAAATTGTCTCCATATAAAAATCATGGACAATCATGAAAAATAATGGTCAACCAGGGTTAGCTATGGTTGATCATGATCAACCATGTTTTATACAAACATGGTCAACCATGGTCAATATTGGCCAAATATGGTTGAATGTCGCATTGTGACAAAGATTGTCTGGATATGAAAATCAACCATGACCAACCATGGTCGAACGTCGCATTTAGACAAAGATTGTCTTGATATGAAAATAAACCATGGTCAACCATGGTCCAACATCACATTGTGATAAGGATTGTCTCAATATGAAAATGATCCATGGTCAACCACGTTTATTTTAGTGTTTATAATATTTATATTAGGGTTTATACACCTTGGGTTTATAATATTAGTCCCTTGGGTTTAATATTGTTCCCTTGGGTTCATAATCCCTTGGGGTTTTAGTATTAATCCCTAGGGTTTGTAATATGAATCCCTTGGGTTTATAATGTTAATCATGGTCAACCATGGTCAATCATAGCAAAACATGGTCGAATGTCACATTGTGACACATATTGTCTCAATATGGAAATCAACCATGGTCCAACGTCACATTCTAGCAAAGATTTTCTTGATATGAAATTTAATGATGGTCATCCATGGTCCAGTGTCACATTGTGACAAGGATTCTCTCAATATGGAAATAAACCATGGTCAACCATGTTTATTTTAGGGTTTATAATATTTATGTTAGGGTTTACATACATTGGGTTTATAGTTTTTATCCCTTCGTTTTATTATTCCCTTGTGTTTATAATATCAATCCCTTGGGATTATGGATCTAAGGGCACATATTCCTAGGTTTTAATACTATTCCCTTAGGTTTATAGTCCCTTGGACTTACCATGCTTTAATGCCTCATTGTGACAAATATTACCTCAATATAGAAATCAACCATGGTCCAACACTGCGTAGTCACAAAGATTGTCTTGATATGGAAATAAATTATGGTCAATGGTGGTCAACCATGGTCCAATATTGTATTGTGACAAGGATTGTCTCAATATCAAAACTAACCATGGTCAACCATGTTTATTTTAGGGTTTATAATATTTATGTTAGGGTTTATATACCTTGGGTTTATAATTTTTATCCCTTCGGTTTATAATATCAATCCCTTGGGTTTATTGATCTAAGGATTCATATTCCTAGGGTTTAATATTATTCCCTTAGCTTTATAGTCCCCTAGGTTTACCATCAAATGTCGTGTTGCCACAAAGATTGTCTCAATATGAAAATAAACCATGATCAAGAATGGTCCAACATCGCGTTCTAACAAATATTGGCTCGATGTTAAAATCAATCATTTTCAACCATGGTTAACCATGGTCCAATGTTGCATTGTGACAAGGATTGTCTCTATATGGAAATCAACCATGGTAAATGATGGTCAACCACGTTTATTTTATGGTTTACAACATTTATGTTAGGGTTTTTATATGTTGGGTTTATAATTTCTATCCCTTGGGTTTATTATTCCCTTTGGTTTATAACATCAGTGCCTTGGGTTTATTGATATAAGGGTTCAATTTCCTCAGGTTTAATATTATTCCCTTAGTTTTATAGTCCTTGGGTTTTTAGTATTAATCCTAAGGTTTGGTTATTCCTTTGGGTTTATAATATCAATCATGGTCAACCATTATATACCCTGTTTTATAAATTAAATGATGGCTAGCCATGGTCCAATGTCGCATTATGACCAATATTGTCTCGATATGAGAATTAACCATGGTGAACCATGGTCCAATGTCGCATTGTGACAAATATTCTCTCGATTTGAAAATCATTCATGGTCAACCATAGTTTAACATCACATTATGAAAAGGATTGTCTCAATATTAAAATCAACCATGTTCAACCATGTTTATTTTAGTGTTTATAATATTTATCTTAGGATTTATATACCCTGGATTTATAATATTAGTCCCTTGGGTTCAATTTTATTCAACCATGGTCAACCATGTTTTATAAAATCAATTATGGTCAACCATGGTTAATCATAGTCAACCATGGTCCAATGTCGCATTATGATAAAGATTGTCTCAATATGAAAATCAATGGTCGAATGTCACATTATGATAAAGATTGTTTTAGATAGAGGAGGAATGACATGTTGTAGAGTTTTGTGAACCCAATGTTTCAGACTACCAAGTGAGTCCATCATCAGGGGAGAATGCATCAATAGATATTCTTAAGATCTTAATGATGTATCCAAGAGCTATAATTAGGGTATATATAAGTTATTAAAGATTGTCTCAATATGATAATCATAATCAACCATGGTCAATCATGGCCAACCATGGTCAACCATGTTTTATAAAGTAAAACATGGTCGAACATCACATTGTGACAAATAGTTTCTTGATATGAAAATCAACCATGGTTAAGCATGGTAAACCATGGTCCAACATCACATTATGACAAGGATTATCTCTATATGAAAAATCAACCATGGTCAAGCATGTTTATGTTAGTGTTTACAATATTTATCTTAGGGTTTATATACCTTGGGTTTATAATGTTAGTCCCTTGGGTTTAATATTATTCCCTTGGGTTCATTCCATTGGGGTTTTAGTATTAATCCATTGGGTTTATTATTCCCTTAGGTTTATTGTTCCCTTGGGTTTATAATATCAATCCCATGGGTTTATTAATCTAAGGGTTCACATTCCTAAGGTTTAATATTATTCCCTTAGGTTCATAATGTCATAGGTTTTTAGTATTAATCCTTGTGGTTTATTATTTCCTTGGGTTTATAGTATCAATCATAGTCAACCATGGTTAATCATGGTTAACCATGGTCAAACGTCACATTGTGACAAAGATTGTCTCAATATGAAAATCAATCATTATCTTGACCATGGTCCAATGTCGCATTAGGACAAATATTGTCTCAATATGATCATCGCGGTCAACCATGTTTTGTAAAATCAAGCATGGTCATCCATGGTTAATCGTGGTCAACCATTGTCGAATGTCGCATTATGAAAAATGTTGTCTTGATATGAAAATCAACCATGGTTAAGCATGGGAAACCATGCTTCAACGTCACATTATGACAAGGATTGTCTCAATATGAAAATCAACCATGGTCAACCATGTTTTTTTTAGTGTTTAAAATATTTACCTTAGGGTTTATATTCCTTGGGTTTATAATATTAGTCTCTTGGGTTTAATATCATTCCCTTAGGTTCATAATCCCTTAGGGTTTTAGTATTAATACATTTTGTTTATAATATCAATCCCTTGGGTTTATAATACCAACTATGGTGAACCATGATGAATCATAGCCAACCATGGTCAACCATGTTCAAATGTCGCTTTGTGACAAAGATTGTCTCAATATGAAAATCAAACATGGTCAACCATGGTCCAACGTCACACTGTGACAAAGAATTAATTATTATTATGCAAAAAAGAATTAATTATTATTATTATTATTATTTAATTAATTAATATTAATGTTATTGTTGTTATTATTTAGTAATATTTAATTAAAAAATATTATTATTGGTTAATAATGATTAATTACTTAGCTATTATTTATTAATTACTTTTAGTAAATTGTTATTAATAATTATGAGTAACAATATTATTAATAACTATTATTATTATTATAAAATAAAATAAAATAAAAATATTTATATATTTCTAAAAACAATATTAAAAATTAAATATTTTTTCTAAAACAAGTAAATATTTATTTACATTTTGTAAAAAAGAAAATAAATTATTATTATTATTATTATTATTAAGCCTTATGTGTATATCAACCACATTTACTAAAATAATTATTGTTATTAAAATTATTATTGTTAATTTTTTTTTTCCAGTGGAAAAATCAGTAACCTTTTATTTAAAAAATGAAAAGTTACACTAGCAGATGCATTGAAGCATTTCCATAAGTTGCCCCATTGGGCTCGAGTGCTTTCGCACCCCACGCAACGTTACAAAACTAACGTGCAATTAGAAGAAGAAGAAAGGAAAAGAGAGAAAAAAAGGAGGAGGCAAAAAAAACTGGGATCCGGAAGTGAGTAAATACTCACACTTCAAGTTTTTCTCCCCTTTTTCTTTTCGACCTTGCGCCACTCTCCTTGGGTGGGCTCGATCGAAGCTATGACTAACTGTGTTTCTGCTTTCTGAGAGGTTGTTTCCTTGTCTGAGTCTGAAGTATCTGAGTGGTGATGCCGTTTGATCCCTCCCATGCTCTGATCCTCGCTTGCCTTCTCTGCCTGATTTGGGTGGAGCTGTGAAGCCTTGTTATCTGATGTGGTTTCCTTCTGAGTCTCCATTTCTTGGGATACCTCAGCATTCTCTGCGGGGGTATCTTCCTCTTCTGCTTCTGATTCTTCGTCCTCTGAGTTAGGGGGGGAAATTGCCATCCTTTCCTCTGCTTCCCTTTCTGCTTCTTTTTACTATTTGCTTTCTTGGCTTCTGGACATGTGCTTTGCAGGTGTCCTGTTTGCCTGCAGAGCCTGCATCTGAAAGCAGTATTTTCATAGTCTAGTGCTTGCAGCCAATTTTGTTGTTTGTAAATCAGCCTTATGTTGTCTGGCAGCCCTTTACTTAGATCTACTTCCACACAAATGCGTGCAAAAGTGTAGACCCTTTCATCAATCCTTTCCAGATCTGTTTTGATATATTTCCCTATGCTGTTCCCAATTCCTTCCAAAACTCGTTCACTCCAAAAGTGAAGGGGAAGGTTATATAGACGGACCCAGACCGGCACTTTGGATACAGTCATTTTGTTTGGATCGAAATCTGGAAACCATGGAGCCATGAACAGCCCCGATGTTCCCCAGAACCAAGGCCCAGCACTGATGATTGTATCTCTGACTTCCCTGGATGCAAATCTAACTATAAAAAACCCCTTGGAGCATAAATGTATATCACATTCCATGGTCCAACTGGTGAAAATCCAGTGAAATAGATCCATTGGTTTTGGCCAAAAGCTGTTGAAACGACAGATTAGGGCCTGCGTTTCATAGGACTTAACGAAATCATCAAGCCCTGTAGAATCAAAGTTAAGGGCTGGAGTTTGCCCTAGCTGATCTACTATGTATGGCCTGGGTGTATATCCGCCTTGATCTGGAGAGGACCCTGAATCTCTGTTACCCTGAAGAATGTTTTTGTAGGAGGAACCTCCCTTGGGTTGATGCTGAGGTGCTGTCTTTTTCCCCTTGTCTCCTCCTGAGGAACTTGGCTGTCCCTGAGGCAGAGCCCCTCCTCTCAGCCTAAGGTTTAAAACAATGGTTGTTTCTGGACTAATCTCATAGCTTTCCAAGGTTCTACTGTCCTGGAGGGACCACCTACCACTGACCAAATGTTGGATCTGAACAGGATATCCGGTCAATGCCCAAATTTGCTGTTTCAGCTGCATGATGGTGCTTTCTGCATGTACCCACATTAAACAGGATTTCCCCTCAGGGGTTTTAATAAAAATCTGAAAACGAGTTGTTTTTACCTGAAGCCTGGGTTTTGGCAGAGTTCCTGATCTGCCTAATCCGGTGTCGCTGCTGATTTCCGTGTGCTCTGGCTGTAAACAATCTTCCAGATCTGACCTCTTAATGGGTCGTTCTTCCATTTGCATGTCGAGGTCTGCATACCCTCTGCTCGATCTATGCACATTGACACCGATCTGCTGCCTGGGTTCTGGCTGTTCTCGAATATTGGTCAGATCGGATAGATCCGGCCCGGATCTGCAATGTTTGGGCCAATCCATTGTGAGAGGGAGCAGATCTGCATCATGCAGTCCCCCTTCTTTGAATGCAACGACCGAAACAGTATGAAAAACTGCAGATCCCAAACCTGCCGCGTCCCAGGTTTCTTCTCTTCTTCCCTTCGTGCCATTGCTCCACGCGTTCTGGGCCTTTTCATTTTCTTTTTCCTGCCAGAGATCGTATATTTCGACGGAGGCTTCGTCAGGGGGGCCTTGAGGGAGAGCGAAGGCATAGCTTTTGCCGGTTTCCGACCTGAGAATGTTTTGCTGGTCGTCAACGAGAAGATGACTGTAATTGCAAGAGAAATCGTGCGGCACGGTGATGTTTGCATGCCAAACAAGAACCTCCGCGGCCTGAAGACAAGGCGTCGTTTGCAGTCTCTGCTTCTTTTCCCACGCTCCCTTGCGGATGCGAGTAAACGGCGAGGGATCGAATCCTTTGCTTGCCATCAGTAGAGGTCCTCCATTCCAAGGGCTCCAATCTTTTCTAAATCAATCACAACCAATTACTCGAAAAATCCTGCCTTTTTATTATTGTTAATTGATATTACTACTATTATTATTAAATATTTAAATTATATTAAATAATTTAAAATTAAATCATATTAAATCAAATATTATACAGTAAATTAATATTATTTTAATATATAACATAATATTAATATAATAATCATAAATATATAAATATATAATAATTTGGTTGTTATTATTTATATAGTTATTAATAATCAGAAATAGTTGGTCTTTAATCAAATACACATAATAATTATTAACGTGGTTTTAAATATGCTTCATATACACCTATCAGCATATATCAACCACATCGGTAAATGTGGTTGCGCTAGTTTAAATACATTATACAGGGATAATAGAAAATGTATTTCTTTGGTAGATGCATTTTCTACCATTTTCAATGAAGGCTAATGTAAACCATTGGAGAAATTGTGATCTGAAGTGTGTTTTTTGGTAACTTTTTCCAATCAACTAAGTTAAAACTTTGCATCAGACTAACATAAGACTAAAATGTAACACTGTTGTAATCTTCATTTCATATAGTTTTATACATAAAGGAAATTTTATATTTATCAATAGTTTGTGAAAGTTAATGGTTTTTCTCCTCGTATTAATTATTTTTGCCTCTTTTTTCACATCAAGGTAAAATAATTGTGTCTTTTAATTTTTAGATTTTTTAGTAAAAAATGGATATTAAATTTTTTTTTGGTAGAAACAGAATTTCCCACAATGGCTCCATTGAGGTCGTATGTGTAGGACACCTGGGCAAAACTTAATATATATTGGATAAGTACAAGAACCAAGGATGAACATACTCCTAATGGTACACTCCAAATGAGTCAGAATAGGTCCGGTGAAAGATGGTCAAACTTGATCAGTGATTTAGGAAATCCCCTGATTTAGGGGTAGTTTTGTGATTTTGTGGAAACTACCCATATTTTGTGCAAACAAGGGATGGATTTGGCCCTAGTAGGTGGAATAGGACTCTCATTGGTTGTGACAACCATTATAGTTGATTTAGTTATACTTTTAGCCTATTTAAGCACCATAACTAAACAACTATGTACATATATTATTATCATTGTGATTGCTCTATTTTTGGGAATACATTTGAAGACTTGCTTTATATTTCTTATGCTTCATTGCTATGGGATTTTAATGATGAATTGTTGCAACTGATTGCTTTAGAGATGTACCAAGTAAAGGTGGAGGGCCCCCATTCTAAACTAAGTACACTATTTTGTGAATTAGTGTGCATAATTGTGAATAACAACTTATCTTCAACCTATTATTATTATTATTGTTTTTAAATAATATTAATATTATATAAAAGAATTACCATTTTAGTCGATAAATAGATTAATTAACTCTTGAATAGGTGAACCCTAATAATATTATTATATTATTTTATTTACATTCTCCATATTAAATACTTAATCATTGCATAATGGCTATTTTATAACTAAATAATTGTTTTTAATAAACTTAATAATTCTTCTCCAATGACTATTTTTTGAATGGCTTACCCTGAGCATTGATGCATCCCTACTATTTATTCTCTCATATTGATTGGTTTCTCACCTTTTCCTAAGGATGAACCACATTAGTTGGTTCGAAACTTCGACCCAATCTTTTCAATGTGATTAATCCGAAAGACTAATTTCTACATAATGCATCACAAAAGTATTATATCTAACATTATCACCCTTCATGGAAAGGTAGTTGACAAGGCTCTTCAATTTGAATGGGCTCGAATGCAAATTGCGAAGAAGAAATCTGATTTGGCATTTCTCAAGAGGTGTAGGGATGCATCAATGTTCCAGTGTTGACCCATATTTCTCACCCCCTTAATAAATCCAAGAATAAACACATTTTTCTGAAATCCAGCTACACACTCGTTAGATCTGAGATCGGCTTATTAAGGAAGGATCTCGATCATCTTTCTTGGCGGCTTCTTTCGCTCCACTTGGATCTAGCAAACAAGGTTTTGACTTCTCTGTGGAAGGTGATCGATGGCAGTTCGACAACGAAGGTCCTCCGGGTGGAAGAAACCTCAAAGAAAAAGCACCTAAATAAATTTGAGAAGCTATCATACACTGCAACTCGCTCTTCCGGTTTCGTTTCTGACCTTGAATTGCATCCATCAACAAGTGCAGTCGATAAAAATTAGATCTCTGCTCTAAAGATTTAGATCTTCTCACCAATTTCTGATTCAGTTTCACTGACTTCTGGATCCGCTTTAGCCTTTCTGTCCTCCTCTCTATCTTGGTCTCCACCTACACTAGCACTATCTCCTATATCGGCTCCTTGTCCATCTCGGTCTCCACCTGCACCGGTGCTGTCTCCTATCTCAGCTCCTTCTCAGTCCTCATTGTCAGTAGTCGTGGACTCACCATTAGTTCCAGCCACTTCCTTCTGAGGCTCTCCTCGCAGAGACAAGGTGGTTCCACTGCCTTTCGGTTCTGTCTCTTTTGCTAAAACCTCTAATTCTGATCTCTCCCTCTCATTCACCATACCTCCTGCCTGCACCGAGTTCTCCTTGCTAGCATCGGCCCCTACCTTATCCACCACTGCCTTTGCCGTAACGTCCCTTCCCCCTTGCGTTTTGCTCCCCTCTTCCCCTCCAGTCGCCTTCCCTCCCCCTCCTCGCATTGATCTCTGTGATACGTTGGTGCCCTCTTCCCTTGATTTTTCTGACCCCCCTCCCTCAGATCTTTGTCCAGGCTCTTCCCCTCTGCCTTGTTCTGATAACTCTATTTTTTATTTACTTTCATTTTACAACAAATCTGTTGAAAATATTAAATATAATAAGGATAAATCTTCTAAGATTTCAATTAAATACATAAATAATAACAACTCCTACATCACGCTTAATAATAATAATAATAATAATAATAAGAATATGTCTAACAATAATAATAATAATAGTAATAATAAGAATATGTCTAATAATAATAATAATATGTCGTATTATAATAATAATAATAATAAGAAGAAGAATAAGGAGAAGAAGAACTCAAGTTTTAAGAATGTCATTAATCTCTCGAGCAAAAATTTTGATCCCTCCGTCTATGGTCTCCTTAATAAAGGTCTCAATTTTGCCCTTGCCCCAAATAAGATTCCTACTGATGACATCATCTGTAGCATTGAATATGAGATCAAGGACCTTCCAGATAATATCAAGGAGACCATCAGACAAGACTACACCGTTATTCTTAGGAAGGCCAAACCTCCGAAGAAAACCTCAGCAGGGCCAAGTTTCTTGCCCTTAAATCCCTAAGGGATGACCCCGACATTGTCGTCCTTAGGGCAGACAAGGGTGGAGCTATTGTCATTCTTGACAAGTTTGATTATGTCCACAAAATGGTAGAACATCTATCTAATAGTGGGAGTTACATCAAGCTCAAGAAAAATCCCCTTAAGTCCATTTCTAAGGAGGTCATTTCTGCGATCAAAGCAGATCCATCTCTTAATCCCCTCTCCCGAAAACTCATTGTGAGCGCCCCCCTTACCCCTAGAATCTATGGTCTTCCGAAGATTCATAAATCTGGTGCCCCCTTGAGACCTATCATTAATACCATTAACGGTCCAACCTATCCTCTAGCTAAATTCCTAGCCCAGAAGCTCAAACCTCTTGTAGGTCACACTGATTCTTTTGTGAAAGACTCTGCCTCTTTTGTTCAAGAGTGGAAAGACATCAAATTAGATACCGGAGATTTACTGGTGAGTTTTGATGTTGTTTCTTTATACACCAAAATTCCCATCCAAGAAGCCATTGATATCATTAACCGCATCACTGATAAAGACACTGCCAAGTTAGTAGGTCTTTGCCTCACCTCCACTTTCTTTAGTTTCCAAGGTGAGTTCTATGAACAAACCTGTGGTGTTGCGATGGGCTCCCCCCTCTCCCCCATTGTCGCAAACTTGTTCATGGAAGATTTTGAGACAAGAGCCCTTGCCTCCACTAATCTTCGTCCTAAAAAATGGAAGAGATTTGTCGATGACACTTGTGTCATCTGGCCTCATGGAAGGGAGAAGCTTGATCTGTTCCTCAACCACCTAAATTCTCAATCAGATTCCATCAAGTTCACTATGGAGGTTGAGGAGAATGGTCACCTTCCCTTTCTCAACATTCTCCTTTCTAGGAGGGATGATGGTTCCATCTATCACCAAGTTTTTCGAAAGAAGACTCACACGGAACAGTACCTCCATGCCAGTTCTCATCATTTCCTTGCTCAGAAATTTGGGGTTCTCAACACTCTTGCTACCCAGGCTCTAATAATTTCTGATAGTGACCATCTTGATCAGGAGAAATCTCATCTTCTTGAGGTTTTTGAAAACAATGGGTATAGCAGACCCCTTAGCCTCAAAGCCTTTCACAGAGCTAGCAAAGAGCAGAAGGTTAAACTCGTGCTTGCCGATCCTATTCCTAAGGTTTATCTCCCGTATATCCAAGGAACCACGGATAGGATCGCCCATATTCTTAAGAAGACTAATGTTTCTTCGTCCTTCAAGCCTCTCAATACCATTAAAAATTCTCTTAGATCGGTCAAAGACCCTATTGACCCGAAGGACTCAAAAGGGGTCTACCTCATTCCCTGCTCCTGTGGTATCCCCTACATTGGTGAAACAGGAAGATCTATTAAGTAGAGGATTAGTGAACATGTTGCTGACATTAGACACAATCGCTCCTGCACCTCGGCCCTTGCAGAACATGCTGAGAAATCAAAACACCATGTCTGCATTGAAGAGTCTAGAGTCCTTGCTAAAATTGATCATTTCCACCACAAGAAACTTAGGGAAGCGATTGAGATTGAGAGGCATGCAAAAAACCTCAATAGGGATGATGGTTGGAAATTAAGTAAAAGTTGGATTCGAGCTCTCACCTCCTAACTCCTCTGCCCTCTTCTTTGTTCTTTCTTCTGTTGTTTCCTTTCATTCCTCCCATTCTTTTCTTCTCAATGAGGATATTCTCCCCTTTGTTGTTTCATTCCATCTAATAGACCTTTTTGGTCTTGGTAATCTCGATAATAAAGGAAAATAATATTTATCTTGAATTTTTCCTAACGATGTAGTTTTAACCTTATACACTTTAACCATCAGGATAATTATATTTTTTGGTCTCATTATTATTTAATTATTACATAACAATTAGTTTTTAAATATTATTATAATTTCTTTTAATAACCTATTTATTACATTAAGACAGCGGCTAGTTTTCCACCTAATTCCCCTGAATAGGTCAACCCATAACTAACTAAGAATATTACTCACAGATAATATTATTATTTGAATTGGTAAATAGATTATTTTTAATATATTCGCTAACTAATTAATTACATAACAACTAATCTTAAACCAAATATTACTATCTATTCTATTTTTAATGTTAATATTATATAAATAAATTATACTTAGATATTATTAACATTTTAGTTGATAAATATATTAATTAATCATGATAAATTCTAATCTTCGACCTAACTCACATTGAATAGGTCATCCCTAATAATGTTATATAAACTATTTTCTAATAATGATAATATTATTGTTTGAATTGGTAAATAAATTATATTTTTAAATATTATCACTAAACAATTCATTTCATAACAACTTATCTTCAATCTATTATTATTGTTTTCGTTTTTAAATAATATTAATATTATATAAAAGAATTATCATTTTAGTCGATAAATAGATTAATTAACTCTTGAATAGGTCAACCCTAATAATATTATTTTATTTACATTCTCGATATTAAATACTTAATTATTACATAACGACTATTTTCTAACTAAATAATTGTTTTTAATAAACTTAATAATTATTCTCCAACAGCTATTTTTTGAGAAACTTACCCTGAACATTGATGCATCCCTGCTATTTATTCTCTCAGATTGATTGGTTTCTCACCTTGTCCTGAGGATGAACCACATTAGTTGGTTCGAAACGTCGACCCAATCCTTTCAACGTGGTTAATCCGAAAGACTATTCTCAATTAAAATCATTATTTCCTTATTCATGTTTGTAGATCAAATTTTTATGCTTTCTTTCTAATTAGATTTTATATTTGTAATATGCATTTCCATTCTTTTCATCTAAACAACTACGTTCTACACTAGTTTAATCTAAGTTCCTTAAAATTTGGTTTTCTTCTAAGTCTACCAACCCGAATTGATAAGTAAAATATGTTGGGTTGTGTTATATTTTTTCCACGACTAGCCTAGGTAGTTGACCAGGGGGTTAGAGGGGGGATGGAGTCCCCCCTTCATTGTGCTGATTACGTAGCTGGGGGGTCATAGGGGGTTTGACGGGTGCAGGTAACCCCACTTAATGGGGTTTGGGGCAGCGCCCTGGAAAATTTTGGTTTTGGACCCTATGTTAGGTTGGGCGGACCCACCTATGGTTTTGTGCATGATTTTCGCACATGGTTTTAGACGTGATGGTTTTCAGTCCATGGTTTTGGACACGATGGTTTTCGTTCCATGGTATTGGATGCTTCGGCACGTATAAATATGTATTGTAACATTGAAAGGAAAATAATGAAAAATCAAGTTGGTAGTCCTGGTTTTGGGATCCAGGGGAAAATCTCTATGTATATGTGTTTTATGTGTTATGCTCTCACATTTTTATTTTATCTGTTTTAGAATTTGTATGCAAGTAATTTCTGCAAGGAGTTAAAACCTAAATTTGGTATTAGAGCTATTTTTGCTTCAAGGGGATGCCTTTGTTTCTGAGGGGTTTCGCTCGGCCATGTGGTAGACCCTGTTTAGTGGGAGATCTATGAGATCGATTCTGGTAGTGAAAGAAGATGGCGAGCAGTGGAAAGGTAGAGATCGATAAATTTAATGGTTAGAGTTTTGAGTTGTGGAAACTCAAGATGGAGGATCTGTTGGTGGATAAAGATCAGTAGATCACAGTAGATCCAGGTACTAAACCAACGGGAGTGTCTGATGAAGAATGGAAGAAGTTGGATCAGAAGGCAAAGAGCACAATACAATTGTGTGTCTTAGATTTAGTATTGCTGAATGTATCAGGGGAAGCTACAGCGAAGGCTTTGTGGGACAAGTTAGCAACTTTGTACCAATCTAAGTCTCTGGTGAATAAACTATTCCTACGGAAAAAGATGTATAACCTGAGGATGAAAGATGGAGACTTGGTGATAGAGCATCTGAACACATTTAATACTGTGGTAAGTCAATTAGCATTTGTTGATATTAAAATTTCGGATGAAGGTAAGTGCATCAGTTTGTTGTTTTCTCTACTAGATTTGTGGGATAGTCTGGTTATTGCAATAGGTAGCAATGCAACTACCTTGCAGTTTGATGAAATATTCTCATCCTTGTTGACGGAGGAGATGAAACAGAAAAATATGGAGAGCCAAAATGGTGATGCCTTGTCTGTACGAGGACGGTCCTAGAACATAAACAAAAATAAGTCATCGAGTGGGAGATCTAAATCTCCAGGAAAACCTGTAAAGGTGGTGTGCTGGAAATGCGGAAAGGAAGGGCACTACAAAAGAGACTGTAAATCTAAAGCTCTTGATAAAGGAAAGGGATCTGATGATGCTCCTTCTACAGAGGAAAAAACCACCGCAGATGGAGGTGGGGATGTGTACTTAGCTTCTTCAAGTACACGTGTAGATCATGAGGCATGGTTGATTGACTCATTTACATCCTTTCACTTCACTCCCCATAGAGAGTGGTTCTGCGAGTATGAGAAATACGATGGTGGTGATGTCTTCTTAGGGGATGATAGGAAGGCTATAATCATTGGTCGTGGAAAAGTAAAGTTGAAGTTGCAAGGTGGAAGGGTTAGAACACTTCCAGGTGTTCTGTATATTCCTGCATTAGCGAGAAATCTGATTTCTGTAAGCAAGTTGGATGATGCAGGTGTAAAAATAGTGTTCGAGAAGGATACATGCAAGATGGTTCGGGAAGCATTGGTATTGATGCGGGGAGTTCAAATTGGAACTCTATACAATCTACAAGGTAGCACGGTTGTTGATGGGTGCAAAAATTCTGTGGTTCCTGAAAGTGGAGCGGAAAATCTAGTGGTCTCTGGAGAGCAGACCATGCTATGGCATCAAAGGCTTGGACATATTGGAGAGAACAGCCTTCGAATACTTCATGGTAAAGGTATGGTAGAAGGTATGAGTAATAGCTCTCTAGATTTTGATTTCTGTGAAAATTGTGTATATGGGAAGCAGAATCGGTGAGTTTCCCCTCTGGTAGTAAGATGGAGAAACAAATATTAGAGCTTGTGCACAGTGATGTGTTTGGACTTGTGAAGGTTCCATCACTGGGTAAGTCTGTGTACTATGTATCATTTATAGATGACTTCTCAAGGAATACATGGATACATTTCCTTAAGAAGAAATCTAAAGTCTTTGACATCTTTAAAGAATTTAAGGCTCTCGTGGAAAATTAGACAAAGAAGAAGATAAAGGTACTGAGGACAGATAATGGTGGAGAGTTTTGCAGCAAGGAATTTGAAGAATTTTGTAAGAAGTGTGGTATAGCACAACATAAGACTACTCCATATACACCTCAGAAACATGGAATTGCAGAAAGAATGAAAAAGACGTTGATGTATAGGGCAAGAAGCATGCTTAGTGGTGTCGGGTTAGGAAAGAAATTCTGTGTAGAGGCGGTGGATACTGCATGTTACCTAGTCAACAAGTCACCTTCATAAGCATTGGAGGATAAGACTCCACAAGAGGTATGTACTGGTAAGAAACCCTCTCTTTCACATCTGAGGGTATTTGGATGTGATGCATATGTACATGTTCCAAAGGAGAAACGAACCAAGTTAGATAGTAAATCTGAAAAGTGCATCTTTATTAGGTATAAGGATGGTTTAAAGGGTTATAAACTTTGGAACCCAATATCAAGGAAGGTTGTGTATAGCCGAGATGTGGTGTTAAGAGAGTTAAAATATGTTATTAAACATGAAGTCTAACCAAAGGAACTTGAGAAGATAGAGTTTGAGCTTAAGGAGGAAGAATCAGACAATACAACAGAGGAAGACTCAAAAGATGAAGAGCCACAAACTCCGAGTGTGAGAAGATCAGTTCAAGAAAGAAGACAACAAGAAATGTATAGTTCATCTGCTTTCTATTCAAATTTTGCTTTATCTATTACTGACGATGATCCCAGAACTATGAAGGAAGCAGTAGATTCAGAGGATGGCAAACTCTGGAAAGAGGCCATGGTTGATGAAATGGCATCTTTGAACAAAAATGAGGCTTGGGATCTGGTGGAGTTGCCAGCTAGAAGGAAACCCATTGGAAGAAAATGGGTGTTCAAGAAGAAGACAAATGCGAAAGGAAACGTGGAGAAATAAAAAGCTCGGTTGGTAGCAAAAGGTTATTCCCAGGTGTCGGGAATTGATTTTGGTGATATTTTTTCTCCTGTTGCCAAGGTAACTTCTATTAGATTACTTTTATCTATTGCTGCTGCTTTTGATTTTGAGGTAGAATAGATGGATGTGAAGACATCATTTCTTCATGGGGATCTAGAAGAGAAGATCTACATGAAGAAACTTGAAGGCTTTGTGGTGAAGGGTAAGAAAGAACTGGTATGCAAGTTAAAGAAGTCTCTCTATGGGTTAAAACAGTCACCAAGGATGTGGTATTAGAAATTTGATACATTTATACGGGGACTTTGCTTCACCAGAAGAAAAGCATATCATTGTGTGTATTTTAAATTAATTGGTGAATGTGTTATTTATCTGGCCTTGTATGTGGATGATATGTTGCTGGTTGGAAATGACAAAGAAATTATCCAGGATTTGAAGACCCATTTGTCCTCCAAATTCGACATGAAAGATCTTGGTGCTACAAACTATATTTTGGGCATGGAAATTAAAAGAGATTGGACAAAGAGGAAGCTCTAGTTAAACTAGAGAAAGTATTTCGAGACAATATTGAGGAGGTTTAATATGCAGGATAGAAAACTGGTGAAGGTTCCTATTCCTGTAGGTGTGAGGTTATCTATTGAACAGTGTCCCAAGACACAAGAAGAGGAAGAGGATAGGTCTCGTGTTCCATATGCAAGTGTAGATGGTAGCCTGATGTATGAAATGGTCTGTACTAGACCAGACATTGCACATGTAGTGGGAGTATTGAGTAGGTTTATGTCAAAACAAGGAAAGGAGCATTGGACAATAGTGAAGCGGGTGTTCAAGTATTTGCGTGGCACTAGTGATTATGGTTTGTGCTACCAAGGAAGACCAGGATTGGATAGAGTGTTGGATATTCATGGCTTTGTTGATGCAGACTGGGTTGAAGATCTGGATCAGAGAAGATCTACAAGTGGGTATGTGTTTAACCTATTTGGAGGTGCAGTCAGTTGGATGAGTAAGAGACAATCTGTAGTGGCACTATCAACTATAGAGACAGAATACATGGTAGCCACTCATGCAAGCAAGGAAGTAGTTTGGTTGCAGAGATTGTGTTCAAGTATGGGGTTAGTACAGGGAGCTATAAGGATAGACTGTGACAGCCAAAGTGAAATTTTCTTGGCAAAGAACCCTGCATATCATTCAAAGACAAAGTACATTGATGTTCAGTATCACTTTGTGAGGGATATGATAGAATATAAAAAGGTGTTGCTGGTAAAAGTGGACACTTTGAAGAATACTGCAAATGCATTAACAAAATCTGTGAGCTCTAAGAATTTCTCTTGGTGTAGAGAAAAAATGGGTGTTGTAGGGCTGGATAAATGACTAAGCTCTTTTGTGGCCCCATGTGGAAAGAAAACAACAAGTGGGAGAATTTTAGGTTGTGTTATATTCTTTCCACGATTAGCCCACGTAGTTGATTAGGGGTTAGAGGGGGGGCGGAGCTCCCCCCTTCCCCCCCCCCGCCCCCCTTCATTGTGCCGATTGCATAGCGGGGGGGGTCACAAGGGGTTTGACAGGTGTAGGTAACTCCACTCTATGGGGTCCGGGGTAGCGCCCTAGAAAGTTTTGGTTTTGGACCCTATGTTAGGTTGGGCGGACCCACCTATGGTTTTGTGCATGATTTTGCACATGGTTTTGGACGTGATGGTTTTCGTCCATGGTTTTGGACACGATGGTTTTCAGGCCATGGTATTAGATGCTTCGGCATGTATAAATATGTATTGTAACATTGAAAGGAACATAATGAAAAATCAATCTGGTAGTCCCGGTTTTGGGATCTAGGGGAAATATCTGTGTATATGTGTTTTATGTGTTATGATCTCACATTGTTTATTTTATGTGTTTTAGAATTCGTATGCAGGTAATTTCTGTACGGGGTTAAAACCTACAAAATATATGCTCTAATTTATATTAGTAAATTGGACAAACATTTTTGGTGTCGTTGTTGGGGAAGCATACCTAGATATAACTAATAAGGAAGATTGTTTAGAAAACATTAAAAAAAAACAAAAACATCACAAAGATAAAAATATTTTAGGATTTTTGGTTATGGTTATTTATGCCTACACAAAGAGACGAAAATGGTAGATATACAAAATAAGACCCCCCAACTACTAAACCCTTGGTGGAATAAGGACCATCTACATTTGAACTAACTGCACCAATATCTAGAAAATCCAACTTTGGAAGAGTTAAAAGAAAAACAACATTTAGAGTAAAGGTTAACTCATGTTGAAAGACAAACTTTGTTTTCTTATGAAGTAAAGAGAAAACAAACACAAGCATAAACATCTTCTATAGGAAAACAAAGAGAAACAAGAAAATCAATTGTTCAACCTATCCTTGAGAAACTAGAGAAACCAATTGATCAACCTATCCTTGAACAAATAAAAAAATTGAAGACACACAATCTCAAATTATTACTGAATCATTTGAAACACCTGAAAAAGGAATGGTAGAAGAAGGACAAAGATCCAATTTTCCTAGACTAACTCCAGAACAACGGCTAGAATATGAGTGATCACAATGAAGAGAATGGGCAAGGAAAAGAGAAGATAGAAAAAGAGAAGAGGATACTAAAAGAGAAAATGAAAATAAAAGAAGAGAGAATGACAAAGTAGACAATGACCAAGAAACTACTTTTGGATTTCCAATCTTAGACACTAGAGAAATCTTAGGAGAAGTGGTAAAAATGAAAAATATCCCACCTTCTATTTTACCAAATTTCTATGGTATGTCTTCTAAAGATCCTGATTCATTCTTGTTTGAATTTGATATTCTATGTTGTACCTACAGTTATACTGATAATAAACATAAGATTTGTCTTTTTCATGCTACTCTTAAAGCCTCTGCATTAAAGTGATTCATGGGATTAGGTGGACATACTATTAGCAGTTGGGAAGACATGATGAATTTTTTTTTAAGAAATATCAAGAATACTGTAGGCCTAGAGATTCAAAAGATGACATTTTTAGAATGACTCAACAAGAAGATGAAAGTTTAGAGGAATACTGAGAAAGATTTCTCTATAATTCACACAAATATAAACACCATTCTTTAAATCCTGATACTATTTGAAAAATCTTTTTAAAATGCATACGAGATGAGTATCTTGATATTCTTAATGTGATGGGAAAATGAGATATTTCATATTTACCATTTGATGAAATTGCAGAGTTATGTAAAAAATATTAAGAGGAAGAGCTAAAAGTAGAAAAAGATATGTAAATTCCAATTCTACCAAATCAACAATAGGAAGTATAATGAAAGTTGAATTAGGAAACTTGTTTGAAGACTTCAAAATTGATCTCTTAAGTACATTAGGAGCATAAGTTGATATACTAAAAACTAGAAAAAAAACAAGAAGAACAAGATCAAGTATTATCAATTTTTTGTCCTAAATGTAGAAAGAAACATCCATTAAGAGAATTTCATTTAGACAATATTCATGTTTGTGGACTTTGCACTGAAAATCATGCAAGAGATGATTGTCCAAAGTTGAAGGAATTCCAGGAAAATAAAATGGAACAAATCCAAGGGATGGAATTTCTTTATTATTTAGCACTAAGAAGACCTTCGAAACCTTGATTTACAGGTATGACTCAAAATCCTCCTCAACAATTTGCTCGAAAATTTCTTCAAAACTATCAATATCCTATTCAAAATTTATGGAATGCTCCTATGCCTTGGCAAACTTGGCCTCCTCAGCAAACTCAAAATCAACCTTCTCAAGGCTGGCTAGGGTATGATTATGGATCCCAACCTCCTCAACAACATTATCCTCAACCACATTAGTCCTATCCTCAACAACCATATCAGTCATTTCCTCAACAATCTTTTCCATACCAACAATATCAACAACCTCAACAATCAAATTCATCATTACCTGCACCACAATTAACATAATATCAGTAGCTTTAGTTTCCATCAAACTAGACACCACCTAGACCAACTCAATTACCAGCCCAGACAATGGCAAATTCCAGTAATAAATCAATATATAATGTGAAGGAAGGAACTTCATTACCTACATACTCAATCCTTCATGTTCAAGATATTCATTTAAGGTCTGGAAAAATTATATGAAAATACTCGCCCATCATCTTAAAAGAACAAATAGAACAAAAAGGGAGTCCTGAAAATCCAAAATCTAGCACATAACAAAATATAATCAATTTCAAAAAGGTAAAGCAATAATGACTCAAATACCTCCTTTTCCGGAAAGGTTAGTAGAGCAAAAATCTTTAATTTCCCTTCTTGAATTTGATATCTTAGATGAATTAAAAACTTCTTATGTGAACTTTCATTATTGCAAGCTATAAAAGATATTCCAATCTATAAAAAATCAATTAAGGAATTATGCATAAAGAAAACTGGAAAAAGAAGAAAAGATTCTCCAATAGTCCATATGATTGGGAAGCTAACTAGACTCATGTCAACAAGTAGTACAATTGAAAAATATGTTGATCTTGGAATTCCAATGGTGACAATTTCCATTAACAATTTTTAAATTTCTAAAACTTTAATTGACTTAGGGGATGCTATTAATGTGATGATGATAAAAATGATGAAAAATATCAATTTGACAAACATTCAAACAACCACTACAATTTTAGAACCAGCTGATAGATCTAAAGTAGTGTTGAAAGGTGTACTTGAAGATATCATAGTTTCTTTAGACTCTTGGCAATATCTAGTAGAATTTTTAGTTCTGTGGCCAAAAACAAATCTAGGAGGAAACCCATTAATTCTTGGCAGACCTTAGTTACCCACAACCAATGCCTTCATTGGTTGTAGATCAGGAAGTATGATTATCTCACACGGGAATCAAAGAAAGCACATAACACTTTATCCTCATGCTCAATCTCCTTATTTGGTATTATGGTCTAATGAAAAAGAACAAGAAAAGGAAGAAATTCAATATATTGTAAGCATTAATCAAACTTTTCATTTTAGAGAAGAGAATAATGAGGATTTAATAGATTTCTTCATTTCAGAACCTCATATTTCAGAGCAGCTAAGAACCATGCAATATGTAGCTGCAAGTTAACTTTTAGATCAATGTTTTCAGGAAAATTGCACAATCAATTTTATGCAAATATCATTTGATGCTATTTTTCTATTAATTCAATCATAAATTCTATCAGCAAAATAATTGAGATCAATCCTACAAAATGTCTTAACATTGGTAACAATCTACAAACATCACAAGAAGAACAATTAATTACATTATTAAGAAATTATTCAAATGCCTTTGCTTGGAAATATACAAATATGCAAGGAATTAATCATGACCCTCATACTCACCATATTTACACAAATAAT
This sequence comes from Pinus tabuliformis, assembly GCA_031772625.1. Classification (NCBI taxonomy): domain Eukaryota; kingdom Viridiplantae; phylum Streptophyta; class Pinopsida; order Pinales; family Pinaceae; genus Pinus; species Pinus tabuliformis. Next base: position 1,571,984,301 of record CM062819.1, on the reverse strand, counting down.
GGTGTCAAACCTGGAAAACAACCACAATGAAGAATGAAACCAATGATGAAGGAGATAATCAAAGAAGAATTAGAAAAATTATTACAGGTAGGATTTATCTATCCTATCTCAGACAGTCAATGGGTTTCTCCTTTAATACTGGTTCCAAAGAAAAATGGAAAATGGAGAGTTTGTGTAGACTATAGGGAATTGAACAAAGCATCACTTAAAGATCATTTTCCATTACCATTTATTGAACAAGTCCTAGATTCACTAGCTGGGAAAGAGTTTTTCTCTTTTCTAGATGGATTTAATGGCTATAATCAAATTAAATAGCATTATAAGACCAAGGCAAAAATAAATTTACGTGTCCTTGGGGTACATATGCATACAATGTGTTACCTTTTGGATTATGTAATGCACCAGTTACTTTTTAAAGAGCAGTTTTGACCATCTTTGTTGATTTAATACATGAGTGTGTAGAAGTTTATATGGATGATTTCACTGTATGTGGTAATACTTTTGAATATGATTGTTTGAAAAACTTGGAAAAAGTTCTGCAAAGTACATTGAAACAAATCTATCTCTCAGTAATGAAAGAATAGTATTGGGATACCATATTTCTTCTTTAGGAATAAAAGTAGATCCAACAAAAATTCAAATCGCTAAGATTTTTTTACCACCAACGAATCAAAAAGAGGTAAGAAGTTTTTTAGGGTATGTAGGCTACTATTAAAGATTTATTGAAAACTTTAGTAAAATGGCCTTGCCCTTATTTAAACTACTTACAAAGGACATAGAGTTTCAATGGAATACTGATTGTCAAAATGCATTTGAAAAACTGAAACAAAAATTGTCCACAACACCAATTCTTAGAGGACTAAATTGGTCATTACCATTTCACATATCTACAGATGCATCAGATACTGCAGTAGGGGCATCATTAGGCCAAAAAGAGAATCAACTGCACTATGTTATCTATTTCATTAGAAAAAATTTAACTCCAGCTGAGTTGAATTATATAGTTACTAAAAAAGAGATGCTTGTTGTAGTACATGCAGTAAATAAATTCAGACATTACATAACATGATATGAAGTGTTCATTCACACTGATAATTCAACCATTAAATATCTAATGAATAAACTTATCACTAATGAGAGGGTTACTAGATGGTTGTTATTAATGCAGGAATTTAACATTACTGTATTAGACCGATCGGGAAAATAAAATCAAGTGGCAGACTTCCTTTCAAGACTTCATTTTCGTTGTGAGGTTGTTCCATTTTTTGATAAATTTCCAGATGAAAATCTATTTTCTATAGCAGTTAAAACTCCATGGTTTGCTGACATAGTTAACTATTTATCATTTAAAAAATTTCATTCTCATTTTACAAATAAACAGAAAAGGAAAATAATAAGAGATAATTCTAGATATAGTTGGGTTAATGGAGACCTTTTCTACACATGACTTGATCTGTTAATTAGAAAATGTGTAAGAGAAGATGAAATTTTGGATATTTTGAAAGCATGTCATGATGAACCATGTGGTGGTCATTTTGTAGACAAAAGGACAACATACAAAGTGTTGAATCTGGGATATTATTGGCCATCCATATTCAAAGATTCAAAGGCTTATGTCAAGAAATGTGACAGTTGCCAAAGAATAGGGAGACCTGTACATTCTGACAAAATGCCTTTAAAGACACAAGTACTTGCATAACCATTTGAGCAATGGGCTCTTGACTTTGTATGGAAAATTAATCCACCATCCAATGGAAAAAGGTACATCTTAGTAAGTATTGATTATGTGACAAAATGGGTGGAGGCAAAAGAAATGGCAAAAGCAACATAAAATGCAGTAATATCTTTTCTTTTTGAAGAGATATTTGTCAAATTTGGAGTACCAAGGTAGATCATCACTGACCAAGGAAAAAAATTTACTTCAAATATTGTCAAAGATCTTACATAAAAATTAAAATCAAGCATAGAAAGTCAACTCCATATCACCCACAAGAAAATGGGCAAGTGGAATCAACAAACAAAGTGCTTGAAAACATAATGACAAAGAGAGTAAAGATGCACATAAAAGATTGGTTAGAAAAATTGAATGAAGCATTATGGGCATATAGGATAACATGGAAGAATACTACTGGGTTCAGCCCTTATCAACTAGTCTATGGAAAATAAGTTATTTTACCAATTGAATTTCAAATCCACACATATATACTTGCAGCTGAACTTGGATTGGACCTATTAGAAGCACAAAAACAAAGGATCATGTAGCTAAATCAATTGGATGAAACTAGAAAAGAGGCAGTAGAACATACATCATTGGTACAACAACAAAGAACAAAATGGCATGACAAATTCATTAAGAAGAAAATATTTTAGATAAGAGACTGGGCACTTCTATTTGATTCAAAGTACAAGGACTTCAAAGAAAAATTCACCACACACTAGTTAGGACCTTATGAGATTGAAGAAGTCTATGATAATGGATCAGTGAAAATCAAGACAATAGATGAAGTAGCAACATCATTTATCGTCAATGGACACAGATTGAAAATATACAACAATCCCATGAATAAATAAGATTTCCTCAAGAAAATATCAACAAAAGAAGACATGGAAGTTTTGGAAAAGCACAACAATGTATCTTCCTTACAAAAAAAAAAATCAATAAAAAGGTTTGGCTAAGAAAATCCATATTTCTTGCTCAGTACAAACCTGAATTCATATTAGAAAACCATGTGACTTGGCTAATATGGTTTCCTTTAAAAAAAAATATGTGTGTATGTGTTTTAAATTCATTTTATGTTTCAAGATGAAATAGAAAAAAAATCTCCAATTTCAAGACTTGAGGACAAGTCTCAAAATAAGCAAGGGGGAAGACAAAAGAAAATAAGTGCATTTGTTTTTTCTTTGAAGCTTAGAAACTCAACATATTGTTCAAAGCAACTCAAAAGGGACTTGGTACTTTCATTTCAATCAACAGATTCAGAAGGGACTTGAACATAAGGAAATTTTACTTCACAAAGGGACCTACAACTCAACATCAAAAATCTGTCAGAAGGGACCTAAAACTCAATCTGTCAAAAGGGACCTGAAACTCAACATCAAAAATCTGTCAGAAGGGACCTATATACAAAGAGAAAAGATTAGTTCATCTCAAAACAACTAGGGGAGCTATTGGAAAGACACTTTAGTTCAAGCATCAAGGAAAGTAGTGGAAATATTGTAAGTTACAAATTTATTTTTAATGCCTTTTGATTTTGAAAGAAATTATGGAATTAGGAGACTAATTTAACCTTGGTGCATAAAGAATGTTAGCCCTTCATCCCCCACACATACCTAAATATTTCTCTTTTCATAACACTTTTACCCTACCATCTATTGAAATCAAAATCTCTTTTCCTACCATACAAAGTCTTTTTTGCAAAACAAGTCACATTAAAAAGCATGGGTTAGTGTCACAAAAATGGGAACAAAAATGTTTTTTAAATAAGGAGTTATAATGTTATGAAGAACTATGGTATCAAGATGCATTTACATGAGAAATTAAAAAGTTACTCTATTTTTAATTTTTTTTTTTTGTCTTGAAATGGTCATTTCAAAAGCTATTTCAAAGAGTAATTATTACAAGGAACATATGGAGAATCATTAAGAAATGCATCATGAGAAGGAAGACATTAGACTTTGAAGAACAAGGAGATGAAATAAATCATTACATGAGGGACCTTGAGAAGATCATTGTAATCATCAAAGAAAACAATGTGAATGTAGTCTTGATGATACATTATAAAAGGCTCATTTTGATAAATGGCATAAAAACTTCATACAATGGGAATCGAGTACTTTACAAATACTTATGTATGAAAGGGTTAAGTCATGATGATAAAAATCAAAATGCATGGAATAATAATAAGGCATATGGTACTCATGCACCAAAGGCAATTATAAAAAATCGATTTTTGAAAACTAAGTATGATGAAAATTGATTTTTGAAAATCGATGAGGAAACTGAGTATGATGAAAAGTGGTCATCAAAATCGACCAAGGGAGAATAGACAAGTGTCAAAATTGTCTAATCAAAGAAATTCAAATGTTGCAGCTTTCAAAATGGTTCAAACTCAATTCAAGAGCACCATTTCATCAAAGCAAAAGATCAAAAAGGCAACAAAGGTTCAGAAAAAGAGTAGAAGGAAGCCCAGTGCTATGACTAATAAGAAGAAAGAGAAATGAAGCACAATTCTATGGCTAAAAAAAACTGAGGTAGGAAACATAAAACCCAGAAATCGAATTTATAAGTGTAGTCAGGGATGAAATCGATTCAAATCAAGGAGAAAAAATTTAGTGTATGCAGTGTTGAGGAAATCCTGAATAGTTTCATGAAAAACAATGAGTTTCATTAACTAGAACTTTGAGATTGGTCTGTTAGATACAAATCCCCATAATCAAGTGAAATTATCAGTGTTTAAGTGTGGATAGGAGTGGAGGTCAGTTAAGTTGTTTTTAAAAAAATGGTTGTCAGCATAGATAAAAAATCCTAGTTTTAAGAGCATCATTGGTAGCCTAAACTCGAGTTTGAGACTCTAAGTTACAACGTTGACAGTGGTAAAGACAAGCTCTAAAAGTTATGGATAAAGTGTGAGCCAAAATATAACTCAAGTTGCATTGTTGGTGAGTGAAGTCAGTGTTAAGGTTGTGAGATGTATGAGTGATTCCAGAAATCGATTTCAGTGCCGGAGTTAAACCATTTGTGGAAAAAACAAAAAGTAATTTCCAGGAGCAGAAGACCGTAAGCAACATCATATTTTCAAGAAATCAATTTCAGTGCTGGAGTTAAACCATTTGTGGCAAAAATAAAATGTAACTTCCAGGAGCAGAAGATTATAAGCAACATCATCTTTCCCAGAAATCGATTTCAGTGTTGGAGTTAGACCATTGGTGGAAAAGATAAATCGAAATTTCCAAGGAGCAGAAAACTGTAAGTAACATAATTTTTCCAGAAATTGATTTCAAAAATACAGAGCCTTATCTTTGTGAATAAGCAGCAGTTATAGAGTTGGTATTTCAGCCTTAAAATTCGATATTCCAGCAAGGGGTTTCTCCTCATCTTCGTGGGTATTCAATAGTCAAGGGTTTATCCTCATCTTGTAGACAACATTCAGATCATAGTTCTGGTAAGTACACCTCTGTGTTATTTAAAAAATGGTTTTCTTCAAATACATATACAAGTTGAATCTTTCTTCACACAACAAAAGAAATTTCTCTGTTATTTAAGACTGCAAACGAAGTTCTCCTCTTTAAAATAGAGTCATCTCTTTTTCCCATGATATTATTCACTGTTGAAGGTTATTTAAATTGGTACATAGATCAAAACAAGAAAGAACAGAGCCATCCAAACTTCAGTATGGGAAGCAAAATTGAGCCCACAGGATTTCAAATCGAAAATTGGAATAAAGAGACTATAGAGAAGCTCTATCAAGCAGGCTTATTAGAGTTTCTTAGGAGATTTAATGGGTATAATGCAAAAGTGACAGATATGTTTGTATCTAACTATGATAATGAGAAAACCATGGTAGGAGGCATTCTTGTTCCAATCACACCAGATTACCTTTCTCAAGCCACAAATCTATCAATGACAGGGGAGGAATATTATAAAGGGAAACATTTTAAAGAGAAGGGATGGAACTAATTTTAGAAAAGCAAAGGAAAGGAACATTTGACAAACCAAAGGGATTCCAAGGGAATGGTTGAGAGAACCATGGGCAGAACTAGTTCTTATTATTCAAAAATACTTCACTTGTGATGGGAGGTATAGCATAGTACATCTATATCATATCAAATTCCTCCAACATATAAAAGGTGACTGTAAATTAAACCTCCCTTATTTATTTTCTAGAAGTTTAGTGAAAATGGTTGAAGGAGTGAAAAGAAAAACTGGAAGCAAGGAAACTAGCTACTTCCATCAAGGATTAATAAAAATCCTTATTGAATATCAGTTGAAAAACAGAGGAGAGACATGGGAAAACTTCTTAGATAAGAATCATTTTGTAGAATTTAAGAAGGAACATGAGCTAGTTGGAAATGAGGAAGCACTTGAGCAGTTACATCTTTCTAGAGATGTCATGCATTCACCATTATACCCAAGAACCAGATCTAAGAAAAAGCAAGAGGGCATAAGCATAGAGAAAGAGAGATATTTCATATCTTTCCCAAAGCAGTCAAAGAAAAAGATGATCAAGGAATATTCTAAGGAAGACCGAGACATTGAGGAAGAAATTATGGAAGAGATACCTCTTGACATACCTCAACAGCCACACCAAGAACTTATTGAGAGGTTAGAAAGAGAAGCACAAGAAAAACTTAGGGAGCTGGAAAAATATTCTTGGATTGAGGGATCAACATCCTACTCATCACATGCAAAGAAGATAAAAGGGATTTCTGAAGAGGTTCATGGTAACTGAAATTATGGAAAGACATCTCAAGAAATAAAATGAAATGTACAAGGAGAAAAATAACAAGGTTGTTAAAGAAAACAAGAGGTTGAAGAAGAAACTGAAGAAATTAGAAACACAAAACATCCTCATTTCAAAACAGGCATACAAGTGGCTAAAAGAGAAAAAACAATGGCAATACAAATATGAAAAGCAGAAAGTGAAGAGTGCAATCTACAAAGAAAAGGAAAGAGAGCAAGAAGGTATTGACATCCTTTTACAAGAATCTCAAATAGAGGCTTCTACATCAGGAGGTAGGTCCATAGGTAGAACAATAGGGAGATCAACATGTAGAGGCAGGAGATCCAAAAGACAAAGACAAGCATGAGGACATGCTTGTAGATCAATAAGGGGCAGATGTTGGCCCCTAATTTTAACCTTTTTCACCATGCACATTCCACCATTCTATCATCCCTTACCTCCATATCATGATCATATTTGTCATATTTTTGTCTCTTTTTGCACATTGAGGTAAAATAGTGATGTCTTTTAATTTTAAAAATTTTTAGTAAAAATTGGGTATTAATTAAAATTATTTTTGGCAGAAACAGAATTTCTCGTAATAGCTCCATTGAAGTCATATGTGTAAGACATTTGGGCACAAAATAAAGATAGATTCGAGAAGTACAGGAACCAAGGATGAAAATACTCCTATTGGCACACTCCAAATGAGTCAGAACATGCCCAGTCAAAGATGGTCAAACTTGACCAGTCATTCAGGAAATCCCTTGATTTAGGGGTAGTTTTGTGATTTTGTGGAAACTTCCCATATTTTGTGCAACAAAAGGATGGATTTGACCCTATTAGGTGGAATAGGACTCTCATTGGTTGTTGCATCCATTATAGCTGATTTAGTTATACTTTTAGCTTATTTAAGCACAACAACTAAACAACTATGAACATATATTATTATCATTGTGATTACTCTCTTTTTGGGAATACATTTGAAGACTTTCTCTATATTTCTTATGCTTCATTGTTGTGGGATTTGAATGATGAATTGTTGCAACTGATTGTTTTAGAGGTGTACCAAGCAAAGGTGGAGGGCCCCCATTCTAAGCTAAGTACATTATTTTGTGAATTAATGTGCATAATTGTGAATAAGTTAGCATTTTAGTTTTTTGTATGATCTATTGTGAATATTTTATATATAAAATCATTAACATGTTATGATCATTTAGATTTTGGAATTGATCTCCTTTTAGTGACTAGTTTGGATAAAGAAGGACAACCCAGGCCTTCAAGTTGGAGCCTCTTCTTTGTGGACTAAGAATTGGACTAAAATCTCTTTCTATGCATTCAACTCCTCTTGCTTTCTTAAATCAAGTGTTATGCTTTATGGTGTGTTTGGTTTTGGCTGAAAAAAAAATCAAAGGAAGGACAACTGGGATCTCTAAAATTAGAGCCTCTTCTGCGTTGATTCCGATTCAATTAAAATCATTATTTCCTTATTCATTTTGTAGATCAAATTTTTATTCTTTCTTTATAATTAGTTTTTATATTTGTAATATGCATTTGCATTCTTTTCATCTAAACAACTACTTCCTACACTAGTTTAATCTAAGTTCCATAAACTTTGGTTTTGTTTTAAGTCTACCAACCCAGATTGATAAATAAAATATATGCTCTAATTTATCTTAGTAAATTGGACAGACACTCAGCACATAAGCTAACATAACATGTACAATGATCCAAAGAAATGCCCACAGATGACAACTGGTGGACCCTTGACTCAATGACTTCATGTATGATCATGGCCATCATACATTATAATCTCTATATAACTCTTGATATCGCATCTTGGATGGATGAAACTAGATCTGGGGCCTTCTATATCCTTCACATGACCAACCAACATATGAGACTAACCATGCGAATCAATGAGATGAGGTCCAACATGGTAGACACCATTTGATTACCGGCCGATGATGTAAGCCATTAACAGAGATGAGAGAAACCACCGATGATGTTAATGGATCTCAAGATACTACAGTACAATTCGTATGGTGTAAATAAATAAGTTGATGTTGAACACCACACATAATATTTTAGGCAAAGGCCATTGATGTAAACCTATCGCCGAGAGTGAGGAAAACGTTAATGATGTATGCAAGCACCAAGGTACTAAAGGGTTATTTCTAAGTCAACTTCTTCGATGATGTGTTGATGTCGAGAGGATAAGACCCATTACAGAAGGGCCTTGATGTATCCCCCCATCAATGAAATGAAATGGGTATCATGATTGAGACAAAATCATGTTGATACGGAACTGGATTAGGAAAGGAAAACATGGAACGATGACTTAAGAGTATTGTAACAGATATTAACTAAATGAATTCTCTTGAACACAGTGATGAAGCTGAATGGAGTTGGTAGCATTGACCCAAAATGGAAATGGAGGCTCTGAAAAGAGTATGATAACCAAAATACAAGCAGATTACCCAACCCAATAACCATGGAAATGAAGTGGAAGAATGTCGTGTTCAAGAGTGACTTGCTACCATTAGCAAATGGAATACCTTGTTTTCCCAATTTCCCCAACCATACTAGTTAGTACCTTTTTATTTTTTAACAAGCTTAAGGTGGATAACATATGCTTGATCTGTAATTTCACACTTTAGATGAATCCCTCCAAGTATATTTAACGAACCCTGAGAAGGAGAGGTTTGGAGTTGTCATGTTCGACAAGTCCATCCTAGTTTGATGTTTTAACGACTGCGGCGAAGGTATAACTTGACATATTTTTCATGTTTAGAGAGTTTGAAAAAAAGGCGAAAAAGAAAACTCCAAATTTCCCTTTTCATAGCCAGTCTCTCAAGTCTGAAAAGGTAGAAAACAATACTCAAGAGAACCTCTTACTCATGTTCGACTAAGTTATTCCTTTTTCATATATAGTCTATCTTAGTCTGGAAAAGGGTTAAACTTACCCTTAGTAGACATCTTTTCATTTACTTTTACGAGTTCTAAAAGACAAGTGTTCAACGATCTTTTCATATTTTGAGAGTCTGAATAGAGCTGAAAAAGGATTCCAAGGGGTTCCTTTTTCATAGGTTTATAGAGCTTGAAAAAGAGATAAAAGTATACTCGGTCAAAATAACTTGTTTAAAGCATGGCAAAAATCTGTTAACAATTGTTGACCTACCCAAAACATCACAAAAAGGATTAAACATACATGTTTCATAGTAAAAATGAAGCATATCTAGTTCAAAACATTAAATATGAATAAAATAATGTGATAAATGACCATAAATACTAAAAATGTCTTTTCATTTTCACCATTTGACATTTACCTCCAATAATGAGAGTTCTGAGATCTTTTTCCCTCAATCTTTTGTTGCTGATTGAAGCCAATCCGGTGGACCATTATGAGTATCGTCATTTCCAGGTAGGAGACAAAACCCTTCTCTTTCTTTTTATAGTCCATTTTTGTGATTTCACGCAATTTCTATTAGGTTTTTAGGGCCTTGGGGTTCAAATAACATGCCCTACGACCAACACACCCCACCAGAATCGAAATATGTGTTGCACCTAGGGAGATTGTCACTGCTAGGAGATGTGTAATGCTTTGTCATGCACTAATGGGTTGCATTGGGCATGTTATCACCCCAAGAAACTCTCCTAGGTTGTAGCTCGGAGATGCTTGGGACCTCACAAACTCAATTTAATGTTGGAAATGGATGAATGGAAGGAATGATGCATATCCAAGCTAGATAACCACTCCTACTTTGCTTGACTCCAGACATACGTGAACACCCCCAAACTACAAGGCTTTAGACCACCAATTACTCACAGTTTAAGGATTGGGTGAATATGGAGAATACTGACCGCATTAGCAGATGCACAAGACCCTGTGATGGCCGGCTACAACCAGTAAAAGGTCTGCAAATCTAATTCCCTAGTGCACAGACAGGATGAAAGCTCTTTGTTACTAAGTGAAAAGAAACATGATTAACACATTCACTAATACATGCAAGATTATAACACAGAGGTAGGATGACAGCTCCTCTACTGCTACAAATCAAGAGTTCAGGAAAAATGCAAATCAACCGTAGCCTAGAACAGCAAAGAGATGGAAAGTGAGCAATTAACAGCAAAAGAAGCTTGTATTAGCTGAAAATGAAGACGAGACGCTGCAAGTATCAAAGTAGTTACAGTCTCCAGAAGTTGAACCTTACATCAAAACAACAACCATCAACCCTGATTACATCTTTTTTGTGGATATATATATAAAGTTTCATTACAAAGGCACTTGGCCATTCTAAGTATGGAGGGGTCATAATTAACCACCAACCGCTTTAACTGCCTGATGGAGTCTGAGTGCGATTGCTTGCTGTAGTGGATGAATTTGACCTTCTCGGGTGCTCTGTTGTCTTCTCAGGTGGCTGGAGTGTCATATGGGATGAAGTCCCATAACTGTTAAATGCGGTTACCTACTCGAGCTCTGTCCTTTTCCTTCTTGACCATACTGTCTGTTGAATGCGGTTGTTGAGGAGGAAATGCACCTGGTACTGGTAGACTGGTCACCTTCGTCCTTCGGGAGCATGGAACGGTCAAGAGACATGGACTGTGTGGTGGATGGATGAGCTGGATGAGGGAGAGAGGTCGGCCATCGGATCGGGAGGATAGATGATGGAAGGATGATCGGGCGAATCGCTTTATCGGGTGTGACGGGAGTCATCGAATCGGGTTTTGGATCTCGGGCCTTTACGTATGGCGACGTGCGATTGCGATCAGATCGCATCGCAATATCGCATCGACAGAAGCAGAGGGGTGCGGCTTTTATACACTTGCGGATGCGATTTGCGATCAGATCGCATCGCAGTATCGCATCGGTGGAAGCTGAGAAGCACGGTCTTTGATACACACATGGATGCGATTGCAATAGGACCGATGAAAGGAAAATGAGCGGTGCGAGGGAAGGAGAAAGTAACCATTATGAGTCTTTCTTGGGTGTGACCATGGACCAAGCTCACTTCCGGCCCTTAGAAATCAGAGATATGTAGCAGGGCTAATAGGGCACAAATGCTAAGTTGTTCATCATTTTTCCCTAAATTTTTGTCAAGTTTTTTGCATGAAAAAGAGCCTAATGAACACCTTGTTCATGTTTCAGGTGTTCATTAGCAAAAAATGACATTCATTTGTAGAGAAAGAGAACATGAGGAATATAATTTAAATGTAGAAAATGATCCTACTACCATCCACTCACTAAAAAACTCTGGATTGTTGAAATTATTTTGGCTTCTTAGTATGAGGCGACATATGGAATTGTTGAAATATATTGTTCATTCATAGGATGTTCAAGTACAATCATTCAGGTTTGAGGAACATATGCTCGAGATAAAGGTAGAAGATATCTAATTTCTTATAGGTTCATCTAGAAGGCGTGCCCCCATCTATCTCCTAGGTGGGAGAAGTGGTGGGGAGACATTGAAAGATTATATCGCTACCTATCATAGACCTCGGGCCTTGCCAACTAGGGATGTAAAGATCAATATAAAATATGTAGCCCAATTACCTTTGAGAATGATCTTGTTCATTATCGTGAGATTTGCAGGTAGCTCAACACTTCATGTAGCAAGTAGATCACACATGCAGTATGGGATGGACTTTCTAGAGACAACAATCTTCAACTAGAGTGAGGAAGTTTTGGTATATATGAAAGGACAACTAACTAAAGCAAGAGAGGGGAAGCTAAATAACTTTGGATATGCTTTGATATTAGTCTCTTTCTCTCTATAGTGGGTGCCACTACTTCAGCCTCAACAAATTATACTTGAACCTATCGATCTGAGGGCCGCACGAATGAGGAGGTGGACAGATCATATGGACTTAAATGCAAGTCCATCGGTGATCAAATTCTCACCAAACTTCTTTTGGTGGCTACATATACAGTTCATCATGATGGATGATTATCCTGATGCAGGGATGGACCTTCGTGATGATCTTGACCTCGTTCTTCCTAAGGGTGAGTAATGGGATGCTTCAGGTAAAATATTTCAACCATTTAAGTTTCTGAAAGGTTTACAATTTTTTGTGTTTTTTATGTTTTCAAGACTAAACTATTGATGTTTTCATGTAGATATTGGACCAGTTCGACCAGTAGGTGCTTCATATCTTTGTTATGTAGAGAGACAATTGCATGAGGAGGTAGTGGAACTAGTACAAGTTGATGTGGTAGCATGGGATGCATTACGAGATGTTGAGGTAGTTGAGATCCTATCAGAGCTGGAGCACACATGGAGGGGCTAACACACAGGATTGATGAGACAGTGGCCGACCAAATTTTGTTGTAACTTTAGCGACACACTATCGGAGTGCCTAGCCGTATTGGCCGATTACTGCGCAAGATAGCTCGTGCAATGTCATTTTATCATGAGCACCATTGATTTGTATACTTAGATATTTGCATGTAGTTTTTTACATGGGTGATGTAGCCATATGTATCTCAGGGACCAAATTTTTGTAAAACCAAACTTAATATATATGTGCATATTTTGAGTATTTCCTGGTTTCTATTATGCTTTCAATATGATGTGATGTGAATTGAAACTTATTTACATTCGTTGCAAATGTCTATCTAAAATGTAATTAGCTAGGGCATCTGCTAATGTGTTTATATTTCTAGAAATATGTTCATATCATATGAAATCAAAATGTCTTTCCAGAAGACGTACTCTCAAAACCATGTGAAGGATGGCGGGATTTATCACTGCATAGACATTAGAAAGTTGTAGTACTATGAGTTGTGAGTCAATCCTGATGACTAAATGGTGGATACCATGTAAAATAGCTCAACCATTGCGCTATACTCAACGATGTTGTTAGTAGAGAGACCAATGAAAATCCCTTGCATACTTAGTAGCTCACCGTTTGGAGCAAAGATAGCCCATGCTGCGGAGGATATATTTTGATTACTATGACTAACACCATTGGCATAACCAATATACGATTTGAGAGAGGTCAACATCTACAAACCAAAAGTAAAAGGGATCAACAAAAACCATGGGAAACTCTAAAAAGAAATATTGCAAACACACTCAACACACCTATAGATAGTATGTATGTAGTGTACTACACATGAGATCAAGCATAGTATTTTTTGAGGTACAACCCATTCCTAGGTTGCACCAGTGGAACTCCATAAAAGTATACTAACTCATAGGCCCCTTTTGCAAGGAATCGCTTGACAATGTACTGATCCAGCCACATGGGTTGGAACTTTCCTGTACCTAACTTATTGACCTCCTGGTCTTATAAGAGAACCAGGTCTCCTTCTAAGACGACATGAGGCTTGACATTTTTAATAGATTTCAGACTTCTGTGATCCATATCGTTATTCAAAATGCATTTTGGATTAATCACATCATTGATTTTGAGTCAATGTTTCAAACCATCTACTCTGGTTCATCCTCAGGACAAGGATGAAAAACCAGATCTCACATAAGGTATAAATAACCGAGATGCATCGTGCCCTAGAAAATGACAATTAGGAAATAATTTAATTTAATAAATAATTAAGCTTTAAGATGAACGTTAGAGATGAGAAGGTCAAACTAATAAGGGAAATAGTTACTTAGTAAAAAACACCAATTAGAAATAAAAAATAAAAAAAAATAAAAGGCAAAGGAAAAAACATATAACAGATAGGAAAAGAAAAAAAGGAAGAAAAGAGAGGGTTGACCAAAAATAACTAAAATCTATAATGAAAGTCCTACAATTTAAAAACAAAAGATACTACTAAAGATAAAATAAAAGATTAAAAATAGATCAAGAGAGAAAATATCCATGAAAAATAATAATAATAATAATTTTTCATATTGCACCTTCAAATATATTTTATAAGCTTCATTGGCTCAAGCAACATCGCACTGAGTTTCATCTAAATGAGTCAGATGTAAAAGATGCTCCTTCTCTATAGAAGTGGTAGGAAGAAGTTCAACAACTAGTTTTAACAATGGAATTTCACATTCGATGGGGAGGAATGCTTCCAGACCATAGAACAACTGAAAGGGTGTGAATTCGATAACATTCCTAACTGAGGTTTGGTATGCCCACAAAGCAGCATAAAGAAGCAAGTGCCAATTTTCTTTGTGGATCCCTACTATAAATTGAAGAATAGTCTTAAGAACTTTGCTAATAGCCTCAACTTTTCCATTAGCTTGAGGATAGTAGGGAGTGGAATTTTCATGTGAAAGTCCCAGCTTATCAGTTAGTTCAACCATTGTATGATTCCAGAAATACTTTCCGTGATCTGTAACTATTTCTTGCGGAATGCCAAACCTAGCAATAACATGATTGAAGAAAATGTATGCGACCATTTTGCCAATGCTTTTATATGTAGGCATGACCTTGGACCACTTAGTAAAGTAGTCTACAGAGACAATGATATAACCATGCCCCCCATCCGAGTGAGCGTCACATGTCACAAAGTCGATACCCCATTTTGCAAAGGGACCAACATCAACAATGGGATGCAACGAAGCAAGCAGAGCATGGATCTCATGATTGTAGATCTGACACGCATAACATTTCTGGATGACGAGAATACAATCATGAAATATAGTAGGTCAAAAGTAACCAATGCGTAAGATCTTATGCACGATAGCGTAAGAAAATAGATGTCCACCACATGCCCTCAAGTGACATTCATTAAGGACTTTATCGGCCTCCTCAAGGGTGAGGCACCTTTGTAAAATCATATCAATACCACGACAGTAAAGGGTGTCACTGATAATAACATAATTTAAGGATTGGTATAGAATACGTCGCTGCTTAGAGCGAGAGGTATTGGTTCAGAAAGTCTAGGTATGGAGATAGATTAGAAAATGTCCATACCATGGGTCAGATGACGAAATCAGAAACAATGACTCATCAGGGATAAAATCTTCAAATGTAGATTCAGAATCACAGGAAAGAAGATCTCACATTAGCTTGATGAAAACTAGGGATTTCTTTGACTTGGACTTGATGAATTCCAGGTCAAACTCTTGCAAAATAATGATCCACTTAGAGTACTTCCCCCCAAGATGTAGTTTTCTGAAGAAAGATGTAATGGTGAAACCTTTGGATGGCTTGAACAACCACCAAAGCCAACTTTTCTACGTGAGTATATATTATTTTGGTATTGTTAAGGTTCCAATTCAGATAATAAATGGGATGTTTAGTCCCTATATCGTCTTCTTGGACCAATACCTTTTCTAAAGTAGATGGAAGAACCAAGATACAGGAAATAGTCGCACTAATAATCACGGGGTATAAAAGAGATTCCCAAACCAGTACATATTTCAGGGCATCAAACGCTTTATGCCTAACATCATCCTAATGGAAAGGGACCCCATTTTTTAGCAAGTGAGTGAATCCTTTGGTCATTTCAACCTAATTAGGGATGAACCACCGCAGGAATTTAGCTTTCCCTTGGATTATTTGTAATTGAACGAGAGAAGAAGGTGTAGGTAGGTCAACGATTGCCAGTACTTTTAGAGGATTAATATGAATTCCTTGTTTTTTAAATGACAAAACCCAGGATTCGACCAAAACCAATGGATAACACACATTTGTGTGGGTTAAGTTGAATGTTATAGTGCCTACAATGGAGGAAAATAACCCTTAGATGCATTGGGTGATCAGTATGATGTTTAAAATGAGCAGGGTGATCATCCAAATAGGGTTGTGCAATGTGTTTAATGTCATGAAAATTGTAATCCATAGCACGTTGAAACATGGCCCCAACGTTCTTTAAACCGAATGGGAGCTTTCGATAAGAAAAAGTACCCTAGGGACAAATAAATGCAGTCTTAGGTTGGTCCGCTGGGAGAATGTTGATTTGATTATATCCCGAGAATTCATCCATGAATGAATAAATCTCATAACAAGCGCAGTCATCAACAATTTGGTCAATAAACCATGTCAGATAGTTGTCCTTTGGACAAGTACGATTCACATCCCGATAATCAACACATACTCAGATCATGCCCTGTTTCTTCATGACAGGGACAATGTTCAATTCCTAATCAGTTAAGGGAACGAGGTATATGAAACCAACCCGAAGAATCTTTTCAACTTCAAATTTATCCCGACATCCTTATTAGGATGGACCAGATGGAGGCGCTGCCAGATAGGTTTGGCATTAGGATACATTTTAATCTTGTACACTGCTACATTTTGGTTTGATAACTAGAATTTATTCAAAAGTCCGGGAAAAGACATCCTGAAAATCATGAAATAGGGCTCTATAGATCTCGATCTTAGATGGAGAATAAGATGCTCCAATGTATATATTTTCGAAAATACTTGATTTGGTAGAGATATCGAGAGGTATCATTTCTTCGATATTCGAAAGGTTCTTTTTGGATTCGACCTCATGAATGGAGACAAAATTTGTAAAATGCTCAAAAAAATTAGGCAAGTACACATCACTGAGATTATCCTCAATGGAATCTGGTAAGGAGGAATGATGTTGATGTTTACCCCACGACCTGTGATCTGGCATCATGATCTCCATGATTCTCTCATTAGTAGAGAATACACGTGAAAAAGGATCAGAATACATGCGATAATCCAGTGATCAATATACCCAATTAATCGAAGAGAACATGTAAGCTGCACAAGTCGAATAGACGGCTTCTTAATCTAGCTCAACGGGGCTAAGTGACATTCGGTCACCAAAGATTTGGATGTTAGTTCCATCAGGTACAATCCATGGATCAACGAGGATAGTAGAAGATGATATCATGTTGATATAAGCAACCGAAGATGAGTTGTCGAGAGGGAGAGGAGGAGAGAGAAAAAAGGTTCCCATAAGCAAAGAATCTTTCAACAATCCAACTTTGACATGGTGATAGGAATGTAGAGTTTCCCCTACAAGGACACTGCCAATAACATGAGAATCATAGGTGAACAAGGTGACTTTATCTATGGCTACAATCCCACCTTTACGAGGAAAGGTGATCATACAGAAGTAATTCAAAACAACGGTGTAAACCCATGTACGTCCTAGTAGAATATTATAGTCAATAGGTTCTTCAATAAATTCAACATCTATGGAAATGGTTTTTTCCTCTAGTTCTACTTGAAGGGATTTCAAAATCCCACAAGGTTTGTACATTCTTCCATCAAATCCTTTCAATGTGGTGGTTGATTGACTGAGTTGAGGCAAACCAATCATCTTCCAGTAAGACAAGGACATAATGTAGGTCGAGGATCCCTCTTCCACAATAGAGTGATGAATGTTCTTACCACAAACAATGGCCTGGATAATAAAGGCTAACTAAGCTCGAAGCTAAGGGGTATAGTTTTCATGAGAGAAAACCACTACGTTGGAATATTATGGGTCCACACATTTGATAGATAATAACAAGGCCTTCTTTTGGGTGGGTCTGTTTTGCAACACCTCAACAGTTGACATAGCTGATGGAGACTAAGTTAAGTCTTCAACTGCATTATAGTTTTGGGTATATCTTGAATGAGGGTGGAAAGAAGACTTATGAATAATGTCCTTCAGAGGCTTGATAGTTAATTCCGCAGGAGTTAGAGGTGGAGTAGGCTCATATGAAGGTGATTTCGAACTGGCGGGTTGATCAGTAGCCTGACTGTTCGGTGGATTTTCATTAGCATAATCCTTGTTTCGAGTGGACACCATAACATCAGATTTCAGCTTTGAGGAGGAAAGCATCAAAACCATGTTAGAGGAAGAAGGGTCTCGGGAAACCATATGAGACTCCTGATTGGGAAATAGGTCGGTCAACACAACAGGAGAAGTGGAAGATTTAAGAAATTGATTC
This sequence comes from Pinus tabuliformis, assembly GCA_031772625.1. NCBI lineage: Eukaryota > Viridiplantae > Streptophyta > Pinopsida > Pinales > Pinaceae > Pinus > Pinus tabuliformis. The sequence continues at coordinate 1,571,966,042 of CM062819.1, read as the reverse complement.
ACTTCAACACAGTGTAGACAATCACGTGTGAAGTGATCCTAATTGAAAATCAAGAATGGGTATCAAGGCTTTCGTTTCTCATCGGAGGATTGATTTGTTTGTTTATCTGCAGAGAGGGGTATTTCTTCTTCTTACCTTTTCCTTTATTCTTGCTTCTAGGTTTTTGTTGATACTTGCCTTTATCAAATGAAATGACATTTATCTCAGAAGCAGAAGCCATAGGAGGATGGGATTAAGGGTATTGAGTAGATGCAGTAAGAGAAATACCAGATGGTTTACTCGCCAGCTGCGAACTAGCAGAACTAATCATGCCATCAGTGACATGAGATTTTTTATTAGGTGGAGGAGGAATAGTATTCGAAGGTCTCAGAGCATTTGGTATCTTATCGTAGAGCATGCCCGATTAGGTATACAATAGGTCCAAAAATTTCATACGAGAAATAACTTGCTCTTTAGTCACAACTCCACCTTTAGCCACATCTTCTGTTATAGGGGACAATAGAGATTTGGTAAACCATTCTGCTAACAATTGATCAGGAACATAAGTCTTGACCAAATGGTGGCAACGTCTTCACTCATGAATGTGATATGATATGTGAGTGGAATCTGATTATTTGAAGTTTGTCAAGAGTTCTGTTCCAGTTTCATATTTGATGGAAAACTAGAAATGTGTGAGGAAGGTGGTGCCCAAAGTGCTGAAATCATGAAACAAAGCTCTAGTATTTGAATGTACCATTTAGTTGTGATACCTGTAAGTGCTAGTTGGAAAATATGAAGTCGAATGGAATCATCATTAAGGGAGTTTGAATAACACCATAGATGATATGTCATAACGTGCATCAGCAGGTCTACTCCTGGATTCCCATTGAATTTTGGGATATCAGAAGGAAATTTAGTGGGAATAATAGGCCACCATGGAGAATGAGAATGGGGTCATTAGTGAGCTGAGTTAACTCTGGAAATTTGAGAGTAGTAACAAAAGGAAACTCTTAATTAGATTCCAGAGGAGGATGGCCTAGATATGAAGGAATTGCTTGAGAAATGGGCACTATTATCCTTATATAAGAAGAGTTCTAATGATAAGGAACCTGGGTACCAGGATAGGAGGGATTCTAATAACCAGTATACAAGTGACCTTGTTGTCCATCCCCGGGATGAGGATAAAGCTGTTGGAATGGTTGGGTTTGGATTTGTTGGCCTTGAAAATTATCTTGAGGAATACATTGATATGGTCCATACGGTTTCCCGATGGAGGTTTGCATTGTCCCATGGTAAGGTGGGTTCGATTGGGACTGCGCCATACTATGGATAATTTGACCTATCGAGACTTGAGGAGTACCCTGTCCAAGAAGTTGAGAATGAAAGGTACCTTTTATAGGTTGGGTAAGAGGGACTTGGCAAGTGATAGATATCGATGGAAACAGTTGCGATGCAATGAAAACCTATAAATGTTGACTCACATATATTTGAGTTTGTTGGCATGCTGATGGATGGATATGAATTTGAGATGAAGATGGTACAAGTTGAGGATTCAACACTTGGTCCCAAAATGAACCAGGTTGAATGGGAAAAGTAGGTTTCCAAACACTGGAAGCCATTCCAAGATAAGGAGGAATATAACAAGGATGATTAACAATTTGAGGTATGCCAATAATAGGTTTACCCCTTTCCAAAGGGCAAGGGGATGATGGAGACAACTGTGATCCAGATGGAGGGTACCCAACACAAGAAGAGTTAGGTTGTTGAAGGTAACCTTGCCCACTGACATAAGGGCCAACCTACCACTTGATCATGGGTGTATGTGGAGGAAGAGTAGTAGATTGTGTGGCACTCATAAGAGAAGTACCAGATGTTATTCCTGAATTAGATGACATGGGAGAGGTCCAAGGACTGGAAGCCGCACCAGAAAAGGTACCAGATAAATACTAATAACGAGGTGGAACGAATAGGACAACATACTTATGGGTTTATGGTGATGTTAGAAACATAGATGAGGAAGTAACATTCAATGTCTCAACCATAGTGGTGGACAAGGGCTAAGAGGTCAGATTAGTTCCATTCATGGTTAACCATTCCAATGAATATTTCCACGAGAGATTCACATATAATTCCAAAGAATCGGGAAAAGGAATTGGTGTCAGGGTCTAAAGAGGTGGAGGAGGATAAATCTAAGAAAAATGGGGTTCTTCCCAATGAATAGGAGTAGAAGGATGAGGCTCTTCTTGTGGGATCTCTTCAATACTCATAAGTCCATGTGTAAGAGGTTCACCATCGGGTCCAAGATATATAGGTTCTATCTGACACAATGGAAGAGAAGAGGATGGTCTTGAAGTAACAAGTGAAGATGGCTAAGGATCCTTTGGTTTAGTAACCTCAGGATTCAAAGTTTCTGACTTAGGAAGGTCGGGTTCAATAACCTTAGGCAACAAGGTTTCATGGACTTTTGTTTTGATTGTGTTAGTGTCACCATCAAGAGTAGATGTAATCTCGGGCTCGGAACTCAAAGGGATAGATGATTATGGTGAATAAATATCAAGAGGAGGGCTAAAAGTAGTTCCCTATGTTTCTAATTTGATAGTTTATGTCTTCTTATGCTTCTGATGACGGCCAGGAGTAGTCTATGGTGGAACAGGAGGCTTATTGTGCATTCTACATGAACGACGGGGTGGGGGGTTTTGTTCTTCCATGTTGGATAATAATTTTTATTAACAAAAAAAGAAATAAATCATAAAGAGGGTAATCTAGACATAAGGGATTACAAAGAAACCATGAACTAAAATATACACCTTGGCGAACTAAGAACTTAACGTACGACAGTGAATCTCCCCGAATGTTGTGTTCGATGTATCACAGTATACAAGGCAACATACTCAGTTGCCTATGGATGGATATAAACCTATAGGGACTCCCAAAATATACTTGATGGTACATGGGAGTGTAGTTCATAGTAGTGATGTCTAATGTGTAACCATTCAATGAGAGTGTTTCCATATCCTTTATGTGCATGGAGCGTCATCCAATATACCAAAAGGTACGTGGAGAATGATCCTATACTCTCATGTATGTGGAACGAGATTTCACCGCCAGGATGAAATGCTAGAAAACAACAACAACTCCTATGTTTAACGATGTCAGAACACGTCTCTAACCTAGACCTCTAAGTTTTTGCATTAATTTCACAAATGATCCTTAGGTTCATTCAACAAATTCTACTGTTTATCTTTGATTAGGTTTCATTTTTGGGCTCACCAGAAATGTCACCTGAATATCCTAAAATGAAAGTCTAGCATGAAAAAATGGAAATATTTCTCTTTCAATAAAAATCTACCTAAGGAAGGGAAGAAATAATCAATTATGCAGCATACAACTTGCAGTAAACATGATGCAATATACAATTTCCCTTTCAATATAATTGTCCCTATATCAATGCACACAAATTTAAACCCTAAATGACAATGCAAAAAAAAATCTTTTCAACACACTTAATTTTCGAAATGAAGAAAAAATAAGATGTAAATGTTTAATAACTGATTCAAATGCACTTTTCAGAATGAGGACTAAAACAACAATTCATCCAAGCGATCAATGACCAAACAAAATCAGTTTTCAAGCGACCAAATGATAAGAACAAAGAAAAATCAAAACCAATTCTTACCAAAGGCAATCAAACACAAATTCAAACCAAATGGAGGCTTTAGAGAGACCACAAGACACTCAAGACTCAGGGAAGGTCAGCTGGAAGTAGGCTAATCAAAGAGACACTAAAAAAAAGGGTAGGTTTTGTGCAAAAACAAGGGCCAATGCTAGTGAAAAAGAGGCACCAGTGCTTTACAATGTTGGTACAAAGTGGGCCCAGGTGAGGTGCAACGTACTATCAGAGGCATCGGGGGAGTGTTGGTCGAGGGATAGAGAATTCTAACACAAAAATTCCAAATGAAACTAAATGAAATCACTTCCTAGGTATGTCCTTGGCTGGGTAAAGCATGAAAGGTGTATCAAAGAGGTAATAAAACATAATGGACAAAGGAACCACCAAGGGAATTCATTGATCCCCATCAAAGTTGACAATTTTTTATGCGGGATTTACAATTGTGGACAAAAGTATCTCCCCTAGGTTTGGTGGCTAACTTAGAACAACAGAGAGACAAGGAACCCAATGATTTCCTTAAAGTAAATAGATGATAGAATGAATCCTACATGTAGTTTGTCGCAATATTCTCTCCTTCTTTAGCTTGAATGCTCTAATTCCAACTCTGATTACCAAAATTAGAACCTACATAGTCATATAACAAAAGCCAAGAAACTATGAGATCTATGCAATATCATCTAAATACTTTATTCAATATATCAACATGGTATTGAAATACATGAAATAACAACATCACACATAAGAAAACAGAGAATTATTTGCATTAATATAAATGGAAGGAGTTACAACCATAAATAGATGTTGATATTATAGAAGAGCTCCTCCAGGTTGACTTGTCCTTTCCTTGTCACAATGTGCACCTCCAATCACCCTAAATGCATTAAATTAAACCTCTCACAACAACATCATTAGGGTAGAATCACTCTCCAAAATCCAACCTCTTGCATATAGAAGGATGTAAATATATATAGGAGTGGGGTAAGTTGGGAGTTCATATCCAATTACCAATCTAAGGTGTTAGATCCACCTTTGATGGGAGTATGGGATCAAATGATAATGGATGGAAACTCCAAAGTAGGGTAGGATAGGATCTGCATGTTTTATTTGAGGTAAATGGTTGTAAAAAATTATGGAAGCTTCTAGAAGAGGAAGCTTCCGGAATTTCTCTCTTTTTCCCAAATTTCTAGAACCAACACAGGTTCAAAGGGGAGAGACACGTAGGTGATCAATGCAGGCCATAATGGAGAAACCTATAGGTGAACTTTGTCCAACAAGAGGCCAAGGAGCGTTGGTCCTAAAACTAGCTCAGATGATGCAGTTTCAGGCAGGAACTTTTGGGAATGAAGGAGGCATTCTTAGGGCTTTGTGAAAGATGATGACAAGGGGGAATAGTATTTTGATTGATCTCATCAGGAGCCTTATTGATCGGGCATGACAAAATGGCATATAACACATGTTTTGCATGATCATGGATTGTTGTAAGGCCTTGAATTTGATCAGGAATACATGTAGTCTTGTGGCGCATGGAATCATCATGTTGTAGAATGGATCACTTGGATAGTTATCAAGGTGGTAGGTGTATTGGTACCCTATCTTGAGGGGAAGAATGTGAGATTGTCAATGTGATGGTTAATGAATGATTGTGACCTGTTTAATCTCCTTGATTCAATTTTAATGGGAGATTATTATCGTGATATAGGTAAAATTGACTCAATGAGGTTGCCACTAGTTTTTTGAATCCAAGTTTGTGAGAATCCATGGGTTTTCTCATGGTATTCGTATGGAATATATCAATTTAAATTAAAAAAGACTCTAGGTAAATTGGTCCTCGTGATGACTAGAATCCCAAAAATGATGTCGCTAGAAACCACCACTTCTCTTTGTGTTTTCTGATCCTAACACATCAAAGATAGAATGCTTATCTATGGAATTTTGTATATGATAAAAAGCATCATAAAAACAACAACATAATAAGTTATAGTATTTAAGAATTACAATATAGTAAATTCTACCATTGAAGATAGAATATTGATCGATGGAACATCATTGATCAATAAACCTAATACAACATATTGATCTTTTACAATAATCCACCCCCTAGCAAGGCTATGATACCATTAGGATGAAAATGCAATGCATAACACTCACACTATTCTCTTAGAATCATAACAAAGAGATTATTAACCAAGTTTCTCATTGTAGAAGTAAGTCTTTCGAATTAATCACATTGTTAGGATTTGGTCAACGTTTCGAACCAAATAATGTGGTTCATCCTCAAGACAAGGTGAGAAATCCATCAATCAGAAGGAATAAATAGTAAGGATGCATCATTGCCCAGAGTTAGCCATTAAAAATTAGCTGTTGGTGAATTAGTTAATAGGTAAAGAAAATAATTATTTTGGAATTAGTGGTAAGAAGTTATTTTATTAAAATATTCTATATTTAGTTAAAAATAGTTGTTAAGGAATAATTAAATATAAAATATTGTATTTCAATATTATCGATTTACGTAAAGTAATTATTTAGTAATAATTTATATCATCTTATTTGTTAGGGGTTGACTCATTCGTATTAAATAAAATGTATTTGGTAGAAAACTAGTTGTTAGGAATTTAAAATATTTAATTCCAATATAATTCAATAATTATTAATTAATAATATCAATTTCTATATTAAGATTATTTATTAATAATATCAAGTTTATATTATTTGATAGAGGGACACTTAAAACCCTAAAAAAGGATAGCCATGATAAATTAAATAAAACTAGAGTCAAAGGTTAAAAATAAATAAAATTACTAGTTATTTTATATTGTTATGCAAACATATTTTAGTCATTAAATAAATAAATAAATATTGATAATAATAATAATAATAATAATAAACGGGGGATCAAGGCTGAAACCAGAAGAAAATAAACCAGAAAGAAATTAAAGAGGAGAAAGGAGAAGAAAGGGATGATGAGCTATGATGAGAGAGTTGGAATCCAATTCTTACTCAATTTCCAACCATCATCTCTATTAAGATTTATGGCATGACTTTCGATGTCAATCGCTTCCCTAAGCTTCCTGTGGTGGAAGTGATCTACCTTAGCAATAACTTTGGATTCTTCAATGCAGACATAGTGCTTTGATTTCTTTGCATGTTGAATAACTATTTGGCACTCATAATACCTACCCCACACAACTTAATGAGATCTTCCTTCAATTCCCACCATTCCCTCAGAACAACCCTCTCTTGGTTGTTCAAACTTTACAAAGCTCTAATGAATTCCTTTCACTGCACTTCCAACACATAGTATAACAAGGTTCTATTCTAACAAGAACACTAATATTTATTGATGGAATATTGTAGATCAACCAACCTAATACAACATAGTGATCTTTTACAGTAATCCACCCCCTAGCGAGACTAATGTACCACGAAGATGAAGATGCAATACATAACATCACACTAGTCTCTTAGAATCATAATAAAGATATTACTAACCAAGTGTCTCATTATTGAGTTTTTGACAATAAAACAACTCTTTAGCATTCATAATACCTATCAAACACTAGTATCTTAGAATCAGAACAAAGAGATTATTAACCAAGTGCCTTATTACTGAGTTTTTGACAATAGAATAGCTCTTTGGGACTCGTAATACCTACCCCACACAATTCAATGAGATCTTTCTTCAATGCCCACTAGTCCCTTAGAATAATCATCTCTTGGTTATTGAAAATTTCTAGAGCTCTAATGACTTCCTTTCATGGTTCTTCAAGAATATAGTATAAAAAGGTTCTATTCTAACAAGAACACTAATTTTACAATAGCTAGAATACCATGGGCCAATACCATGGATTGACTATTAATACCACATGCCCAAAAAACCATAACTCATTTCATATGACAGGTGTTCATATGAAATTTATTTTAGTTAATCAATTTGATTAATAGGAAATAAAGAGCATAACTACCTTGGAGCTAAATCTCAACCTACTACTAAATTTTTTATGTGGAGGTTGAATCCTTACCAGCCACCTAATAATTATTGATAATTAAATTAAAATGATGGAAACTCTATTTCAAAATAGACACACCTATTGATGTATCAAGTATTTAAATGTACAATCCACTATAGTATATCTCCCTCATGGTGTTAAATAAAACATGGTATGAATAGAAATTGCACCAAATGTTGCAAAGGAAACATGTAAGGCATAAATTCGAGAAGAATCGTGACATATAAAAATTCATTGAAGATAAAAATTAGTAAACAAAATTCCATTCAAATCTAGAAGATAAAGAGAAATCACTTACATTATGCCAAATTGACAGATTCTATAACCTTTCCAACATAGATTGCATCTTAATCTTCAAATATGGTCTTTCAAGTTCCAATAGCAAATATTTGATATATTTTGAAAAAATACAGACAGTAGATGACATCAGATAAGCTAAATAAAATAATATTAATTCATGAACAATATGATGACTATTTTTCCAAATCTAAATTTGCATCACAACCTCACAAATTTCAAACATCATCACATATTAGATGAAAAGGAGCCAAACATAAGCTCCCAATTATTCACAACTTTTGGTGTAAAATCTACAACATTGAGGGGAAACTCTAGTGCAGTGCAGTTGATGATGTTCAATATCTCCAATGTTTTCCTCTGAGAACATCATCTATGAAATTGTAATGAAACATTTTGAATTGCAAAATAAAGTAGAATTTTTTATTTTAACATAGGGTTAGTTTTATTTATTTTATTTTATTATTGGATGACATCTGATTCGGTTATCACCTTTCATTGATTTGGAATTTATGACAACACTGCCATTTTTTACAACAAATTTGATTCTTTATGAAGAATAGTTCTCCCTTTTCTGACAATTTTGTAAATTCTTTTATGTTGATAGGGGAGTACTTTCATCAATATAACATTCAAAACCCTTCAATTTTAAACATGATTTTGATCCAACTATGCGAAAGCATTACTAATGTTATTGGTACAAATTTGAGTAAGTCATTGGAATTGTGTGATTCTCGTGAACTTTGGAACATTTGGACTCCTGTCAACCTCAGGATATCGTTTTTACCAATGCCTATAACAAGCATCCATTGCTTCTAATTTTCTTCATAAAAATGCAATCCACCCTTGGTAGCTCTCGTATTCTTTCCACGAATTTCTCGAGGGGGCAGAATGAAACGAGGAAGGAATTGAATCACCTCAGGTAGTGTACTGGAGAATAAGGATGCTCAATCGAATTAATGCACTGTAGAGACTTTACCTGTGCAATTTTATCAGGACTAAGACTTCCCATTGATATACTGGATGTAGACCAATAAAAAATGACAACAATCTTATTGAAATTTATTCAAAATGCAATCTTGTAGGGAATTTTTATCCAGGTCATCACTCCCTGGAGTAGAAAAATATTGACTAACATTCCTATCCAATCCAATGATGCAACTCAGTGGTAAAGTAGCCTATCCAATTATGTGAAATGGGCATGTAACATTAATAAAGTTCTTGTCCAATGTTGTTTTCTCTGCATCTTCGTGTTGGGTTGTGTTATATTCTTTCCATGGCTAGCCCATGTAGTTAATCGAGGGGTTAGAGGGGGGGCGAAGCCCACCTTTGTTAAGCCGATTGTGTATCGAGGGGGTCACAAGGGGTTTGGGGCAGCGCCCTGGAAAATTTTGGTTTTGGACCCTATGTTAGGATGGGCAGACCCACCTATGGTTTTGTGCATGATTTTCACACATGTTTTTTGGATGCGATGGTTTTCGGTCAATGGTATTGGACACGATGGTTTTCGGTCCATGGTATTGGATGCTTCGACATGTATAAATATGTATTATAACATTGAAAGGAACATAATTAAAAATCAAGCTGGTAGTCTCGGTTTTGGGATCTAGGGGAAATCTCTGTGTATATGTGTTTTATGTGTTATGCTCTCGCATTGTTTATTTTCTATGTTTTAGAATTTGTATGCAGGTAATTTTTGTATTGGGTTAAAACCTACATTTGGTATCAGAGCAGTTTTGGCTTCAAGGGGACGCCTTTGTTGCTGAGGGGTTTCACTTGGGCCTATGGGAGACCTTGTTTAGTGGGAGATCTGCGAAATCGATTCTGGTGGTGAAAGAAGATGGTGAGCAGTGGAAATATAGAGATCGAGAAATTTAATGGTCAGAGTTTTGAGTTGTGGAAACTCAAGATGGAGGATATGTTGTTGGATAAAGATCAGTGGATCACGGTAGATCCAGGTACTAAACCATTGGGAGTGTCCAATGAAGAATAGAAGAAGTTGGATCGGAAGGCAAAGAGCACAATACGATTGTGTGTCTCAGATTCAGTATTGTTGAATGTATCAGGGGAAGCTATGGTGAAGGCTTTCTGGGACAAGTTAGGGACTTTGTACCAATCTAAGTCTCTGGTGAATAAATTGTTCCAGCGAAAAAGTTGTATAACTTGAGGATGAAAGATGGAAACTCGGTGACAAAGCATCTGAACAAATTTAATACTGTGGTAAATCAGTTAGCATCTGTTGATATTAAAATTTCAGATGAAGATAAGTGCATCAGTTTGTTGTGTTCTCTACCAGATTCATGGGATAGTCTGGTTATTGCAATAGGTAGCAATGCAACTGCCTTGTAGTTTGATGAAATAGTCTCATCCTTGCTGACGGAGGAGATGAGACGGAAAAATATGGAGAGCCAGAATGGTGATGCCTTGTCTATACGAGGACGGTCCCAAAACAGAAACAAAAATAAGTCATCGAGTGGGAGATCTAAATACAGAGGGAGATCTAAATCTCCAGGAAAACCTGTAAAGGTGGTGAGTGGAAAGGCAGAAAGGAAGGGCACTACAAAAGGGATTGTAAATCTAAAGCTCCTGATAAAGGAAAGGGGTCTAATGATGCTCCTTCTATAGAGGTGAAAACCACCTTAGATGAAGGTGGGGATGTGTACTTGGCTTCTTCAAGTACACATGTAGATCATGAGGCATGGTTGTGACTCAGGTGCATCCTTTCACTTCACTCCCCATAGAGAGTGGTTCTGCGAGTATGAAAAATACGATGGTGGTGATGTCTTCTTGGGGGATGATAGGAAGGCTAGAATCGTTGGGCGTGGAAAAGTAAAGTTGAAGCTGCAAGGTGGAAGGGTTAGAACACTTCCGGCTGTTCTGCATATTCCTGCATTGGCCAAAAATCTGATTTCTGTAAGCAAGCTAGATGATGCGGGTGTAAAGACAGTGTTCGAGAAAGATACCTGCAATATGGTTCGGGGAGCATTGGTATTGATGCGGGGAGTTCGGATTGGAACTCTATACAAGCTGCAAGGTAGCCCTATTGTTGATGGGTGCAACAGTTTTGTGGTTCCTAAAAGTGGAGGAGAAAATCTAGTGGTCTCTGGAGAGAAGACCATGTTGTGGCATCAAAGGCTTGGACATATTTAAGAGAAGGGCCTTCAAATACTTCATGGTAAAGGTATGGTAGAAGGTATGAGTAATAGCTCTCTGGATTTTGATTTTTATGAAAATTGTGTATATGGGAAGCAGAATTGGGTGAGTTTCTCCTCTGGTAGTAAGAGGGCGAAACAGATATTAGAACTTGTGCACAGTGATGTGTTTGGACCTGTGAAGGTTCCATCACTGGGTAAGTCTGTGTACTATGTATCATTTATAGATGATTTCTCAAGGAATACATGGATATATTTCCTTAAGAAGAAATATGAAGTCTTTGACAGGTTAAAAGAATTTAAGGCTCTGGTGGAAAACCAGACAGAGAAGAAGATAAAGGTGCTGAGGACAGATAATGGTGGAGAATTTTGCAGCAAGGAATTTGAAGAATTTTGTAAGAAGTGTGGTATAGCACGGCAGAAGACTACTCCATATACACCTCAGTAAAATGGAGTTGCAGAAAGAATGAACAAGAAATTGATGGAAAGGGCAAGAAGCATGCTCAGTGGTGCCAAGTTAGGACAGGAATTTTGGGTAGAGGCAGTGGATACTACATGTTAACCGGTCAACAGGTCACCTTCATCAGCGTTGGAGGATAAGACTCCACAAGAAGTATGGATTGGTAAGAAACCCTCTCTTTTACATCTGAGAGCATTTGGATGTGATGCATATGTACATGTTCCAAAGGAGAAATTAACCAAGTTGGATAGTAAATCTGAAAAGTTCATCTTTATTGGGTATAAGGATGGTTTAAAGGGTTATAAGCTTTGGAACCCAGTAATAAGGAAGGTTGTGTATAGCCGAGATGTGGTGTTCAAAGAGGTGAAAGATGTTATTAAACATGAAGTCCAACCAAAGGAACCTGAGAAGATAGATTTTGAGCTAAAGGAGGAAGAATCGGACTCTACAATAGAGGAGGAATCAGAAGATGAAGAGCCACAAACTCCAGGTGTGATAGATCAGTTAGAGAAAGAAGGTAGCCAAAAAAGTATAGTCCATCTGCTTTCTGTTCAAATTTTGCTTTGTCTGTTACTGATGATGATCCCAGAACTGTGAAGGAAGCAGTGGATTCAGAGGATGGAAAACTCTGGAAAGAGGCCATGGTTGATGAAATGGAATCTTTGCACAAAAATGAGGCTTGGGATCTGGTGGAGTTGCCGGCTGGAAGGAAACCCATTGGTAGCAAATGGGTGTTCAAGAAGAAGACAAATGCAGAAGGAAAGGTGGAGAAATACAAAGCTCGGTTGGTAGCAAAAGGTTATTCCCAGGTGCCAGGAATTGATTTTGGTGATATTTTTTCTCCTATTGCCAAGGTAACTTCTATTAGATTACTTTTATCTATTGTTGCTGCTTTTGATTTTGAGGTAGAACAGATGGATGTGAAGACAACATTTCTTCACGGGGATCTGGAAGAGGAAATCTACATGAAGCAACTTGAAGGCTTTGCAGTGAAGGGTAAGAAAGAACTGGTATGCAAGTTAAAGAAGTCTTTGTATGGGTTAAAATAGTCACCAAGGATGTGGTATCAGAAATTTGATACATTTATACGGGGACTTGGCTTCACCAGAAGAAAATCAGATCACTGTGTGTATTTTAAATTAATTGGTGACCGTGTTATTTATTTGGTCTTGTATGTGGATGATATGTTGCTGGTTGTAAATGACAAAGAAATTATCCAGGATTTGAAGACCCAATTGTCCTCCAAATTCGACATGAAAGATCTTGGTGCTGCAAACTATATTTTGGGCATGGAAATTAAAAGAGATCAGGAAAAGAGGAAGCTTTGGTTAAACCAGAGGAAGTATATCGAGACAATATTGCAGAGGTTTAATATGCAGGATAGTAAACTGGTGAAGGTTCCTATTTCTGTAGGTGTGAGGATATTTGCTAAACAGTGTTCCAAGACACAAGAAGAGGAAGAGGACATGTTCCATGTTCCATATACAATTGCAGTCGATAGCCAGATGTATGCAATGGTCTATACTAGACCAGACATTGCACATGCAGTGGGAGTATTGAGCAGGTTTATGTCAAAACTAGGGAAGGAGCATTGGACAGCAATGAAGCGGGTTTTCAGGTATTTGCATGGCACTAGTGATTATGGTTTGTGCTACCAAGGAAGACCAGGATTGGACAGAGTGTTGGATATTCGTGGCTTTGTTGGTGCAGACTGGGCTGGAGATCTGGATCAGAGAAGATCTACAAGTGGGTATGTGTTTAACCTATTTCGAGGTGCAGTCAGTTGGATGAGTAAGAAAGAATTTGTAGTGGCACTATCAACTACAAAAGCAGAATACATGGCAGCCACTCATGCAAGCATGGAAGTTGTTTCGTTGCAGAGATTGTGTTCAAGTATGGGGTTAGTACAGGGAGCTATAAGGATAGACTGTGACAGCCAAAGTGCAATTTTCTTCACAAAGAACCCCGCATATCATTCAAAGACAAAGCACATTGATGTTCAGTATCACTTTGTGAGGGATATGATAGAAGAAAAAAAGGTGTTGTTGGTAAAGTTGGACCCTTTGAAGAATACTGCAGATGCATTGACAAAATCTGTGAGCTCTGAGAAGTTCTCTTGGTGTAGAGAGACAATGGGCATTTCAGGGCTGGAAAAATGACTAAGCTCTCTTCTGGCCCCCTGTGGAAAGAAAACAACAAGTGGGAGAATGTTGGGTTGTGTTATATTCTTTCCACGACTAGCCCACATAGTTAACTAGGGGGTTAGAGATGGGGTGGAGCCCCCCTTCGTTAAGGCGATTGTGTAGTCGGTGTTGGCATTATGATTCAAGTGTTGTTCTTGATGGCAACTCACTCAGAGGATGGTACAGGTGCTCAGAGGTTGGTACAAGTGATGGCATCTTAATCAGAAGACAGATCTCAGTACAGCATGCCAAGGAAGCTCATACACGCCGTTTCGTTAAGCCCAAGTCGCGTGTACACGCTAGTTCGATTCATAAAAAGCGCGTGTATGTGGAAAGGTTCCTTTGGTCCATGGTGGTTAGTCCTTGGAAGTTGTGCCTATGATTTCGGACCATTGTGTCTCGACGGGCGTGTCGATCCCTAGTTTTGAAGTTGATGGTATTGTGTTACTATGGTTTTGGCTCTTGGTATTGAGCTAGGCCTAAGACTATATAAGGAGAAGAAGATCATTAGGCAAAATTATCTTTCGACAAGGCTTGAATATCTAAGAGTGAAAGAGATCTGATTTGCAGGTGCTGGGTTGCTTGATCTAAGCCAAGGAGAGATCACATTGGTTGATGGAAGACTAGATCTAAGGATAGATCGGGATCTAATGGTTTGAAATGCACTATCATGATATGGTTGATTATGCTTATTTCTAGATCTGCATATTGTCGCAATGCTATGTTCTGGGTCTAACTAATGTCTGGTACAGCTGCAAATTGAGAAAGTTTATTTTTAGATCTGTACGCAGGTTGGCTTCGATAAAAGAGCGTGTATACGCGGGTTTGGCTCATTGAAGTAGCGTATATCTTTTGAAGCTTGTTTTTGGGTTTACAGTGAGGTCTGACAGTTATTGCAGAGTTCTGTAGTCTGCTCTGTGTTCTGGTAACTGGTGATTGACAGGGTTCAGTGGTTCAGTGATTCAGAGTTTGGTTGTTTTATGCTTCAATGATCTGTTGTGGAAATTGAATGAATTGTGGTCTTCAGATTGTAATGTTGTGCTTCAGGAATATTCAAGTCTGAAAATGTATGAAAGGTGATACCTGAAGAAAAGAAGATTGTAGGTCAGCACCTACGTACTAGTATCTTGGCTAGTACAAGAACAAAGGGGGTTGGAGCTCCCTTCCAAGGAAGTTTGGAGAACGAGAGAAGGTTGTAGCCTTCTGCAGGTTGTAGCCTGCGTACTGGTATAAGGCTGCACCAGTACAAAAGATTGTAAACTGAAGTTTCTTAAAGAAAGATAGAGATAACTTGCAGCAGGTGGTTTTCACCCACATTGGGTTTCCACCTTATATCTTGGTGTTCATGTGTGTGGCTTTTGATCTGTTCTGTTATACTGCATCTGCTTACTGTTAATGTGCTGAATAATGTCCTGATGAACTTAACTGAAGAATAAGCTAACTAAGTTATGAGTTTTCTGCTTATACGCTGTTTTATTTAGTCACAGTAGCGTGTACACGCTGTTTTACTTAACTGAAGTAGCGTATATGTTTCTGAGCATTGAAAAGGTTTGATTGATCTGATAATACTGATTCACCCCCCCTCTCAGTATTATTTCCAACAATTGGTATCAGAGCAGGTCCTTCAGGAAGCTTGATCGCTTGAAGGTAGATCATTCATCATGAGCAACTACGAGAAAGAAGCATCAATCAGGCCACCGGTTTTTGATGGAACAAATTTCAATTATTGGAAGGTAAGAGTTACTGCATATCTTCAATCTCTTGGTACAGAAGTTTGGAACATTGTAGAAACAGGCTATGCTTTTCCTTCAGCTACTCCTACAGATCCAGCTGAGAAAAAGACATATGAAACAAATGCAAAAGCAGTCAGTACTCTATTAGGAAGTATATCCCAAACAGAATTCATGAAGGTCATGCACTTCAAATCAGCAAAAGAGATATGGGACAAAATGATCACTAGCTATGAAGGAGATGAACAGGTAAAGGAAGCTAAACTTCAAACTCTCAGGATTCAATATGAGACTCTCAAGATGTATAATGATGAAAGTGTGGCTAATTATTTTCTTCGGGTAGATGAGATTGTTAATTGTATGAAAAATTTGGGTGAAGAAATAAAAGAGACTATAGTAGTTCAAAGATTCTAAGATCATTATCCCCCAAGTTTGAATCTAAAGTATCTGCAATAGAAGAAAAGGAAAATCTCAAAGTTCTCACTATGTCTCAGCTACATGGAATTCTAACTGCTTATGAAATGAGAAAGGGAGGTCCATCAGACAGAAGGGAAGCTGCTTTTAAGGCATCAGGAAAAGAAGATTACTATGAAGCAAGCCATGTTCCAGAAGAAGAGGAAGAAGAATCAAATTTTGTCAGAAATCTTCAAAGGGGTGCTGGAAGGTTCAGAGGTAAGCTACCTTTCAAATGCTTTGCTTGTGGAAGAGTAGGTCATTATGCTGCAAAATGTCCTAATAAGGATAAAGGAAAAGAACCTGCTAGATGGAATAAGAAACAAAGTGCAAATAAGAAAAGCTACTACACCCATGAAGATAGTGATGGCTTATCAAACAGTGATGAAGATGAACAAGGTAATAAATATAAGCTATTAATGGCATTTGAAGATGATGATTATGAGGATGCTGTAGATGTGGATAATCTCTATAATGAAATTACTAGACTCAAGAGATGCATAGAAGAAAAGAGTGTGATCATTGATACTTTGCAATTTCAAATTGATGAAAAGGAAAAACATCTTGAAAAACTAGAAGGTGAAATTGTTGGTCTCAGAAAAGAAATTGAGAAAACAAAAGCTATTAATCTTAAGTTTGTCAAAGGATCTGAAACTTTGGATGAGATTATCAATGTGCAGCGGTCTCCTCTAAACAAGACAGGTTTGGGCTATAATGGAGAAACCTCTCAAGCATCCACCTCAAAAAGTTATCTTGATGCAGCAAGAAGAAATGAGCAGAAGAACAATGAAGATAATCAGGTAAAGCAGGGACGAATTACAAACAGAAACTATCAGGGACAATCCTTCTTAAGGGTGAACAAAAGCTACAACCAACCACAGGTAAAATCTTCTCAGTTTGGCACAAGAATAGATGAAAATAGAAATTACAATCAGTTGGCTGGTAGATTCAATAACCGCAGAAGCTTCTTCAATGGACAATGCTTTTCTTGCCATAACTTTGGTCACAAAGCAGCTCAATGTGTTGCATATAAAACAATCATGACTAGGGAAGCTCAAAAACAAAGAAGTATGACAGGGATTACAAAGAGGACCTATAACAACTTTTCGGTTCTTGAAAATGAAGTTGAATGTTCTATTTGCAATAATTTTGGTCATAAAGAATCTGAATGCAGGAGCAGGTTTCAGGAGAAAAAGGAACAAGCCACGAGCACCAAAAAATGGAGAATAAAAGAACCTCAGACAGAAAGATGTGGGATAGCGTTTTATGCAGAAGGACAGGAAAATCTATGGTACATTGACAGTGGATGTTCGAAACATATGACAGGTGATAAAGAAAAACTTGAATCTTATTCTACTTTAGAAAAGGGAAAGAAAGTTTCTTTTGGAAATGATACTCCTGCAACTATAAAAGGAAAAGGTATTGCTCCTTTGAAAGAAAAGGTCAAGGCTGGAAATGTTTTGTATGTTGATGGATTGAAGCATAATCTTCTAAGTGTCAGCCAGATGTGTGATCAAAAAACCGAGGTTATTTTCAGATCGAATGGATGTCTTGTTCGTGATCTTGATACAGGTAAAACAGTTCTCAAAGGCAAAAGAACTCCAAATAATCTGTACATATTTGAAGAAGGACAACAACAATGCTATCTTAGCAAGGATGAAGAGCACTGGTTATGGCATCGAAGGTTGGGACATCTAAGCTTCTCACAAATAAGAAAGCATGCAAATATCAGGCAGTTCGCGATCTTCCAGATATCAAAATTCCAGACAACACCATATGCAAATCTTGTCAGTTTGGAAAGCAAACCAGAACTAACTTTCCAGAAAAGGAAGGATCAGCTAGCTTGCCTCTTGAGCTAGTCCATACAGATGTATGTGGTCCATTTAGGAAAAGGACACCTCGAGGAGAAGAATATCTGATATTATTCATTGATGATTTCTCAAGGTTTGTTTGGTTAGGGCTTATGAAGCACAAAGATGAAGCATTCGAAAAATTCAAATCCTTCAAAGCATTGGCTGAAAATGAATCAGGACACAAAATTAAGTGCCTCAGATCTGACAGAGGTGGGGAGTTCACATCAAATGAATTTTTCGATTTCTGCGATGAACATGGGATAAGAAGAGAATTCTCTACAGCTAGAACTCCTCAGCAAAATGGGGTTGTGGAAAGAATGAACAGAACTATCCAACAAATGGCTCGTGCTATGCTCGATGAATCAGGTACTCCTGCAACCTTCTGGGGTGAAGCTGCACATGCTGCTGTTATCATTCTTAACAAAACAAATGTCCGAGTAAACAGCACTCAAACACCTCATGAGCTTTGGAGTGGTAAAACTCCTTCCGTGAAGCATTTCAAAATCTTTGGGAGCAAATGTTATATTAAGAATACTGATGAGCAACTTGGCAAACTTGAACCTAGAGCAGATGAGGGCATTCTTCTTGGTTATTCTCCACATAGCAAAGCATACAAGTGCTACAATAAAAGACTTGGCAGAATTGTTGACAGTATTGATATAGTGGTTGATGAGAAGGGATATATTCCTAGGCAAGTTCATCATGAAGACATTGAAGAAGATGAAGGTTACTCTCAAAGGCGAAATGATGAAGAAGAAGAACCTCAAGAAGAAGAAGAATCTCAAGAAGAACCAGAGGAGCAGACAAGAATAGAAGAGAAGACTCCATCCAGATATGTCCAAAAGAATCATCCAGAAACTCAGATTGTGGGGCAGAAAGAAGCAGGAGTACAAACAAGAAGGACACTTGCAGAAGCTTCAAGCTACTTGGCTCTACTCTCCTCCATTGAACCACAAAATGTGAAAGAAGCATGCAAAGATGAATGTTGGGTCAAAGCAATGGATGAAGAACTTGAGCAAATCGAAAGGAACAACACTTGGGAATTAGTTCCTAGACCAAAAGATAAGAATGTAATAGGAACAAAATGGGTCTTCAAGAATAAGTTAAATGAAAATGGAGAAGTAATTAGAAACAAGGCCAGACTTGTTTGTAAAGGGTATGCACAGCAAGAAGGAATAGATTTTGAAGAGACCTTTGCTCCTGTGGCAAGACTAGAGGCCATCCGAATGTTCCTTGCTCTCTCAAGCTTTCAAAACTTCAAGGTATTTCAAATGGACGTGAAATCAGCCTTCCTGAATGGAGACTTAGAAGAAGAAGTATATATTGAGCAGCCAGATGGGTTCATTCTTGGAAATGATCCAAACCTTGTATGCAGATTGAAAAAGGCACTCTATGGGCTCAAACAAGCTCCAAGGGCTTGGTACTATCGGTTGGACAAATATCTTCACCAACAAGGCTTTTCAAAAGGATCAGCAGATAGCAATCTCTATATAAAAGTTGAAAATAACAAATTGCTAATTCTTGTTGTTTATGTAGATGATATTATTTTTGGCAGCAATGAAGAGACCATGAGTCAAAACTTTGCCTTGGTTATGCAGAAAGAATTCGAAATGTCACTTCTTGGAGAATTGACATATTTTCTTGGATTGCAAATCCAACAAAATGAAGGAGGTATCTTCTTGTCTCAAACCAAATACCTCAAGCAGATCTTGAAGAAGTATGGCATGGAAGAGTCAAAGCCAGTATGTACACCCATGGTTACAGGATGCAGCCTCAGTGCAAATGATGAATCAGCAGCAGTTCACCAACCCACTTATAGATCCATGATTGGGAGTTTGCTTTATTTGACAGGTACTCGACCAGATATTACACATGCAGTAGGAATGGTTGGAAGATTTCAAGCCAACCCAAAGGAAACTCATCTTCAGGCAGTCAAAAGAATCTTCAAATATCTTCAAGGGACCCAAAACTATGGCTTATGGTATCCTAGAAATACTGATCTCACTCTTCATGCTTACACAGATGCAGATTGGGCTGGAAGTGTGGATGATAGGAAAAGCACAAGTGGAGGTGCTTTCTTCATGGGTTCCAGATTAGTATCTTGGTTCAGCAAGAAACAAAGTTCGATTGCCTTATCTACAGCTGAAGCAGAATATGTGGCTGCAGCATCTTGTTGCACACAACTTCTTTGGATGATGCAGACCTTGCAGGACTTTCAAATCACTTGCACTCCACCTGTCTCTATCTTATGTGATAATACAAGTGCAATCAGCATTTCAAAGAATCCTGTCATGCACTCAAAGACCAAGCACATACCAATCAAGTACCATTTTCTTCGGGAACAAGTGCTTGAGCAGAAGGTCAAGTTGGAGTATGTTCCTTCTAAGGAGCAAGTTGCTGATATTCTCACAAAACCACTGCCCAGGGAAACTTTTGAATATCTCAGACAAAAGCTGGGAGTAGTTGATGCTTCATCCTGTTGTTGAAGATTGTTTGTTCTACAGAAAAGTTGGTATACGCAGGTTACGGAAGGGATATGAGCGTATACACGCGGATTCATGTTGGGTAAGTCGCGTGTATGCTGGACGCTTGTTGCAGAAAGAATATCCGCGTACATACGCTGTTTTATACAGGATAAAACGCGTATATGAAGTTCTGAACAGCAAGGGAAAACTCTGAAGTTCTGAACAGCAATAGGAATGTCAGAATTCTTCAGGCACAGTTTCAGGGAGTGCAACAGGCACAGGTTCAGGGGGAGCAGCTCAAAAGTCTCATAAAGCATTGTTGGCATTCAGATGTTTTGGTTGTTGGTTTCAGGAGAAGGAGCTCAGAAAGAAATTCTGGTTGCTGATCTAACAAGATGTTTATCAGATGCTGCTGGTGTCTTTCCTAAGTCTTGGTCTAGATCTGTTGTCTCT
This sequence comes from Pinus tabuliformis, assembly GCA_031772625.1. NCBI lineage: Eukaryota > Viridiplantae > Streptophyta > Pinopsida > Pinales > Pinaceae > Pinus > Pinus tabuliformis. The sequence goes on along the minus strand of CM062819.1, from coordinate 1,571,945,340 downwards.
ATGTCATGTATCTCTCTTGTCATATCTCTTTTATGGTGTCAAGGTCATGTAACGGCCTATGTTGGTTTCCCCACTATGCCTGGGATGAATGCTGTCATATAATTGGTTGTTTCTGATATGTCCCCTCTTGGTAGGGAGTATGGATGTATGTATTGAGTCTTTTGGTGATAGGAAGGTCCCTTATGGTGTATAAATCTTGGTTCTTGTTGAAGAACATCTTTTTCAGATCTGGCCTACTGTCAGGGGGAGCACAAGTCAGCACAGCCAAGCAGAGGTATCAGCATGTCCTCAGGGGGAGCACAAGTCAGCACAGCCCTTTGCTCTTGATGTCAAAGGGGGAGAGTGACTTGGTGTGGTGGTTGCCATCAAGTCCAAAGGGGGAGATTGTTGGCATTATGATTCAAGTGTTGTTCTTGATGGCAACTCACTCAGAGGATGGTACAGGTGCTCAGAGGTTGGTACAAGTGATGGCATCTTAATCAGAAGACAGATCTCAGTACAGCATGCCAAGGAAGCTCATACACGCCGTTTCGTTAAGCCCAAGTCGCGTGTACACGCTAGTTCGATTCATAAAAAGCGCGTGTATGTGGAAAGGTTCCTTTGGTCCATGGTGGTTAGTCCTTGGAAGTTGTGCCTATGATTTCGGACCATTGTGTCTCGACGGGCGTGTCGATCCCTAGTTTTGAAGTTGATGGTATTGTGTTACTATGGTTTTGGCTCTTGGTATTGAGCTAGGCCTAAGACTATATAAGGAGAAGAAGATCATTAGGCAAAATCATCTTTCGACAAGGCTTGAATATCTAAGAGTGAAAGAGATCTGATTTGCAGGTGCTGGGTTGCTTGATCTAAGCCAAGGAGAGATCACATTGGTTGATGGAAGACTAGATCTAAGGATAGATCGGGATCTAATGGTTTGAAATGCACTATCATGATATGGTTGATTATGCTTATTTCTAGATCTGCATATTGTCGCAATGCTATGTTCTGGGTCTAACTAATGTCTGGTACAGCTGCAAATTGAGAAAGTTTATTTTTAGATCTGTACGCAGGTTGGCTTCGGTAAAAGAGCGTGTATACGCGGGTTTGGCTCCTTGAAGTAGCGTATATCTTTTGAAGCTTGTTTTTGGGTTTACTGTGAGGTCTGACAGTTATTGCAGAGTTCTGTAGTCTGCTCTGTGTTCTGGTAACTGGTGATTGACAGGGTTCAGTGGTTCAGTGATTCAGAGTTTGGTTGTTTTATGCTTCAATGATCTGTTGTGGAAATTGAATGAATTGTGGTCTTCAGATTGTAATGTTGTGCTTCAGGAATATTCAAGTCTGAAAATGTATGAAAGGTGATACCTGAAGAAAAGAAGATTGTAGGTCAGCACCTACGTACTAGTATCTTGGCTAGTACAAGAACAAAGGGGGTTGGAGCTCCCTTCCAAGGAAGTTTGGAGAACGAGAGAAGGTTGTAGCCTTCTGCAGGTTGTAGCCTGCGTACTGGTATAAGGCTGCACCAGTACAAAAGATTGTAAACTGAAGTTTCTTAAAGAAAGATAGAGATAACTTGCAGCAGGTGGTTTTCACCCACATTGGGTTTCCACCTTATATCTTGGTGTTCATGTGTGTGGCTTTTGATCCGTTCTGTTATACTGCATCTGCTTACTGTTAATGTGCTGAATAATGTCCTGATGAACTTAACTGAAGAATAAGCTAACTAAGTTATGAGTTTTCTGCTTATACGCTGTTTTATTTAGTCACAGTAGCGTGTACACGCTGTTTTACTTAACTGAAGTAGCGTATATGTTTCTGAGCATTGAAAAGGTTTGATTGATCTGATAATACTGATTCACCCCCCCTCTCAGTATTATTTCCAACAGTCGGGGGTGGGGGTGGGTTCACAGGGGGTTTGGGGCATATCGTGACCCCACTTTATGGGGTCCAGGGCAGCGCCCTAGAAACTTTTGGTTTTGGACCCTATGTTAGAATGGGTGGACCCACCTCTGGTTTTGTGCATGATTTTTGCACATGTTTTTTGGATGCGATGGTTTTCGGTCCATGGTATTGGAGCTTTGGCATGTATAAATATGTATTATAACATTGAAAGGAACATAATGAAAAATCAAGTTGGTAGTCCTAGGGGAAATCTCTGTGTATATGTGTTTTATGTGTTATGTTCTCACATTGTTTATTTTCTGTGTTTTAGAATTCGTATGCAGGTAATTTCTGTACAGGGTTAAAACCTACACTTATCTTTACTTAAGCCTAAATCCTCCTTTCACTAACAATATAAGGTCTCTCAATGAAGCTAACTAGGCACAAAGGAGGGTAATTCACAATGTATCCATGTGCTTCAAGTCCTCCATTCTCTATTACTTTAGGCCACTAAATTATTCAGTCTGAAATATATAAATCCCAATGACTGATTCAACATGTAGAGCTCCACTAGTTAATACGCTTGTCCATCCAGTAATGACGCGTGTTGATCATGTCAATGCATCCCCGTGACATTTTTCATTGTGTATTCTGTCATGAGATAAGAATGCTTGACATGTATTTGTTTTAAATGGGTAATGAAAACATGTGGTGTGTCACTTGTGTCATTAGATTTCAACCATTAGCTTTTGCTCCATACAATTTTTTCATTGGAATTTGATGTCATTGGCATGGGATAAGGGAGATTTTTGGGTGTTGGAATTTGAAATCATTGGAATCTTGGAGGAGATGAGAATTTTTAAAGTTCCAACTAAAATGGGGGCCATAAGTTGAAATCAATGGAATCTAGGAGTGTAGATGGGAATTTTTAAACTTCTAACTAGGAGCAATTAAAATCATTATCCTGTATAAAAGGTTAGCTATACCCAAAACACTACATTGCTGAAAAAAAGTAAGTACACATACATACAAGGCATGACATTAAATATCAAAATAATATAACACATATACACTAACTTACCTATCTAAACAAAGTTTTCAATATATTCAAATTTACTCTTCTCTAAGCTTGAGACTTGTCTAAGCACCTTAGAGTAAAATAATGAAGAAAGATGGTGAAATCACCTTTTTCAATGAATGTTCTTCTATAAACATTGTCATTTACTATGCAACAAATACTGCATTAATCAGTAATTACTTTGAAATATGTAAAACATTAATGTAAAAAACAGTAAGAAATAAATGCCAAAATCAAGTGGAGAGTCCCTTACAAAACTAATAGTATTCTAAAGTGATTTTAGAGTTCACAACGTAGTATCCAAAACCGTTTTGAAATACTCTAAAAGGTTTTCTATGTACACACATCAACCTATGGATGATTTTGGAGGAAATCCTTTTCATTATCCACCATGCTCTTTTCCTTTTGAAAAACATTTTGATTGTCCAATACTCGCACATATCCATTGTTGGATATTTTGTAAGAATAAATGATATGATATAGGTTTAATGCCTCTTTCACTATTAAATGAATCACCACAATGCATCACCATTGGAGCATAAGAGATATTATAACACCTATTCAATTTATTCTCCATAATGAATTGCATCCAATGAATTACATCCAATGAATCTCACCAAATCAGCATCATTGGATCTTTGAAATTTCGGTAACTATGCTTAACTAATGATTAATTCTCCCATAATGAAATATACATTGTTAAAATGCATCTACAATTGACTGCACCATTGGATCACCATCAAATGAAAAATGTCCAGAGGAACCTAAACTCTAAAAAATGATGTCAAAAATGACCTTTATGGACAAAGTAAAAGAAAACAAGAAGAAGACTAATAAAAATAAAAAACCTTGAAGTATTCTAATGAGTATGGAAATGATTGTCTATCGACTTTCAACAATGATTGTCAATCATGACTGATGAGCACTAGTATTGCAACAAGGATGCTGCAACTCCTCGGCTACAACTTTATTTATCAACCTAGGGTTCGTACAAACTTGGAGGTGACAGTGTTATATGTACAAGTAAAAGTGAAGGTCATGTCTGATGTCACTATTCATCCGGCGAGACACCCCAGGGTTCCAAGCAAGACTTCTATAGAGCCATAAGAAGCTTGATTCTTTGATGGAAGAAGAGAAAATTTATTCTAAGAGAGCTACTCTACTGCAGTCATGAGGAAAACAACATTTAATGCTAAATCACACCATATCCTAATTAACCATTTAAACATCTATGCTAAGAAGAACTGCTAAATCAACACTAACCTAATGTTGCTATCTAAGTTACAGAAGTAAAGAGCATCAAACCATACTAATGTGTAAGTAAGAAAACTAAACTAAATATGTTTTCACTTTTTTGGTTTTCTTTGGTAAAATCAAGCATGCAATTTAATTGTTCTTGTGGATGTGACAGATGGATGGGAGGTGGTTAAGAATGGCTAGAAGGTTTAGGGAGTGGTTGGATGGTGTGAAAGGGTCCTAGGAGGATTTTGTGACTTCCTAGAGGTTCCCCATTAATTCGGCCTCAAAACAATTCGTTTCAGGAAAGCCTACAGGATGTACTAGAAACCTACAAGATGATCCTGTAGGAATTACAGGAAACCTACAGGATACAGCCGAGAGCTAATTGTGAGGTGTTGGAGGTGTTGGGAAGCTTGGAAAGGGTGTGTGATGAGTGGGATAGGGTGTTAGAAGGTCTAGGAACACTCATGAGTCAATATCCAAGAGAAGAGATGGCTAGATTCACTCAATGTGTATAGGGGAATTTCAATAAAAAGGAAAAAAAAACTAGTGAGGGTGATGGTGGAACAAGAGATGGTTGAGGTGGATGAGGTGCAAGATGGATGTTGGTGATGAATTCTAGACCTCCTCCTGAAGTACCTGCAGTGCTTAAAACACGTGTGTCTTCTGAGAACTATACAACAAGATACATTTTCATAAACTATAAAAGCATGAATCAATTGCCCACATGATGTATGAAGAAAGTGCTAAAGGAAATGAGAACATGAGTGAGATCTTATTGTATAAATAGAGTAATGGAAAGAGATGACAGTGAAATGAACCAAGTACTGAATCAAGATAACAAACTCCAAATCTCATGAAGGAACTAGAGTCATGGTCCTAGAGGGAGGAAGTGAGGCTGAGACACCTGCTGACAACCTTACGGTGATATTTTTCTCCTTGCTACCTGCTAATTGAAATAAGGCACAAATGGAAGAAAACTAAAATAGAACCAATCTACTCTACATTGCTGTAATGGAAATGCAGCTACTTAAGCAAATGAACAATTAAACCATGAATCTATGCTAGCATACATGTACAATAGAGAGGAGCCTTGGCTGCTAGGGTTGGACCCTAACCCAAGAGCTTCAGCCCTCTGAGTTAGCTCAGTGTTGGCTCAAACCAAAACTAATTTTTATCATCAAAACCATGGATTACATAAAAAACTGTCACAAGTCTTGCAACTCGAAAATAGAGTAGAGTTTTACAATAAAAAATATGAATCCTACTGAGGTGCTAGGCCTCTCTACTTATACATATAAAGTCTCCAACAACTTCCTTAAAATTAGGGAGGCTCGGCTCCCAAACTCGAGATAAACTGGTGCTTTGTCTTTCACTTGCTCGGCTGCCTTCTAGTCCTCATGATTTGGCTGTTTGCACTCTGAGCTGATGGAGGAATATTCGAATGGAGGGGTAGTAAATGAGGAGGATTTACCTCCTATAATTCCTTTCCCTTGTCCCATTCAAGTTTTGACCAAGGTCTTTGCCAAAATTCCTTGCTTTTATCCTTTAATCCTGCATTAAATGCACATTAGACCACAAAACAAAATATCCAACTCTAACTCATCTCATAAACAAAATATAATCAAAAGTATGCAATAGGTTGTGAGAGTAGTTGGTTTGACTAGGCTAGGAGGTGAATTAAGGCCCATATAATTACCCAATGACGAGGCTCATCATCACCCCGCTACTGAAAGTGTTGCTCATCCTTTGAGCAGCTTAGTCAATATCCATGTCCTTCATGGCTCTGGTAGCCTCTCTAACATCCCATGCCTTTGTTGTGGTCTCTTCTTCTTGTTCATAGAAGCCTGATTTATTTTCTACTTCTTCCCACTTCCTCTTTTCCTCTTATTATTTTCTACCTTCTAGCATCCCTAGGAGTAGTGGTGGACTAAGTTTTAGGCCTATCCAATTAAACTTCAACCTTTGCATTGATATGTTTTACATAGGTGTCATGTTGAGTGCCTCTCTGAACCTTTGAGGAGAGTGATATTCTATGATCTTCAAGCTAAGTGGAAGTGTGTTCCATCTCCTTAGGCAAGCATGTATACTATCATCTCCTAGCAGCCTAAACATATCTTCAAAATGTGAAATTGCTTGCTCTTGGGTAGCAAGATATCTAGGTGCCAGTTGAGGATCATTTGCAATCAGATTATGGGTGTTGATTAGGTCCATGGGATTTGATTTTTCAGCTCTAATGAAAAGAGGTTCATTTTTCTCTCTGGCCAATATTCTTTTCATCTCTGTAGCCCTTGACTCCTCATGGTTCATCCATGATGCCAAAGCCATTAATTGTAGATCTCCTAGCTTGGCATTAGGGTCCCAAACATTCATGTCTGTGAGGGCCATGTTGTGTAAGTAAAACTCAGCCATTTTGGCCCTATCCTCTAGTGTACTTTGATCACAAAGATCAATAAACTGCCTGTAGTCCTGAAATGGCATGGTGCCCCTTTGTGCTAGTGTTTTAACTTGAAACTGCAGCCATTGTTCTTTGAGGTAAAGAGCATAGGATTTAGCTGGCATCCTACATTGGATGGCCTCCAAGGAGAGGCTGGCCATACATGCTAGTTGGTTCTCCCTTTCCTGTAGCTGTCCCCTCAGCCATGCATTTTCCCTCTCAAGTTGATCTCTCATTATTGCTTCTCTGTCCCATAAGACACTTAGCTATTTGCCCATTTCTTTGAGCTTCTCTTCCATGTGCCTCATGTCTTCCACCCCTTTTGACTTGGTGATTTACATCCATCGGTGGGTTCTGGCCCTCTCCTTCTCAAGTTCGAAAAACAATGGGATGGAAAATTTTTGAGGTATCACCCTGCCTCCTTCAATAAACCGGTAGTAGGAGTCTAGGTTAGGTTGGGGGCTTGGTTCCTTTGTTTTAGGGTCTTCTTCTTTTGTTTCTTGCTGCTCCCCTACGTTTCCTTCCACTTTCTGTGCTTCCTATATTTTTTGCAGAGTATCCTATAGGACTATTTCTGCTTCCTGTAGGTTTTGTTGTGAATCCTGTAGGATGGCCTTACCCTTTAAGGAAGTTGATCTGGTACTAGGTCTCCTTATATACGTAGTTGGTGACTTAGTGGAAGGCATTTTGTCTCTTAGTGTAGGAGAATCTTCAATCTCAATAGGATTTTTTGTGCATATTTGTGGCTTCCCTTGTTTGATTCTTGTGCTCTTTCTTGTTTTGAAATATAGTGGGGCTTGCCTCCTTCTTTTCCCTTTTTTCTTGACTAGGGTGTTGAGAGTAGTGAGGGAAGCTACTACCTCCCTCTTAGTAGCCTCTTGAGACACCCTAGGTGACTCCTCTTTGTGTTCTTCCTTTTTTGTTTCAATGCCTTCCTCCTCTCTGTTTTTCTTCTCTCCTTCCACCTGTTGTTCTTCCTCATCCCCATCAGTTTCTTCCTTAGTTTCCTCCTTTGTTTCATCATCATCCTCCTTCTCTTCTCTCTCTTCTTCTTCTGCTTCATCATGTTCCTCTATGTCAGCTTCTTCTTCTTCATCCATCTCATCCTTATCTAACTCTGTATCTTCCTCTTCCTGTTTTGCCTCCTCCTCACTGATAGAAGGACTAACATCATAAGTGAGGGTTTTGATGTCATCCTCTGCTGGTAAGTCTCTGAAGACTGACCATGTTATAGGGATTCTAAGGTTTTGGAGGGCATCCTCAATGAGGATCTTGATCAACCCATGGTGAGCCAATTGTTGGGAATTCCCTTCCTTTACTTTGTTGTTGGAGTCTATGAGTGATTGCATTAAGAAATAGGGTATGCTGAGTCTTTGGTGAAATGGTGTTTCTACCCCAAATATTAATTCTTCAAGGATCCTAAAATGGTAGCCAAAAAAACGCTGTATCTACCCTCACATGAGATATATTTGATGAGTTGGTAGCCTACCTCACTCCATGGGTATGGAAGAATGTCCCTACTTACTCCATTTTTATCCTCTGTGGGTTCTTCACCTTCTAAAAAGAATTTCATTTTTTCTACCTGATTGTCTACTTTGTCTTCTTTTCTCCATGGAATTCATAGGGGAAGTGTGGTGACCTTACTGATGAGCTCTGGGGTGAGATCTATAGTGAGGCCTCTAACTAAAATAGTGGCATGGATTCTGCTGTTTGGAGTGCAGGAATGAGAAAATTCTTGAGCCACCTCATCATCATACCCTGTGAATTTCTTGAAAAACCCCATCGAGTTGTGTCTTGTAAAGATTTCAAGCACTTGGGGGTGTTGTTGTATCCTCATAGTGTTTGTGATTTCTCTCCTATTAAACCCTCCTGTCATCTTGCTTTTGAGGCTAGAGGAGAAAATGAGAGGGTTGACACAAAATAAAATTAAAATTCAAGAGGAAAACAAAGTTTACTGTGTATGTAATTCACCTCCCACGGTTGCTAAATTTACTAGATTTCAGATCATTTCTAGTTCATTTGCTTGTAAATGGGGATGGATTTTTATAGCCTACCTCTTTAGAATGGTGGCAGTGGATAATTCCTGTGATATCCCCTCTTGATCTCTTCTCTGCCTATCCTGTAGACTGCCTTTGTGTATCCTGTAGACTGCTCCTGTAGACTATATCTTGTAGATTGTTCCTGTAGGAATGCATGTGCATGCTCCTGTAGAAATTCTCTTGTAGAATGATGGATCCTTTCTTCTAATGGGCGGCCAGAGTTATGAGACCGACTTGAGTGAGGGAGTCTTGAGGAGGTGGAATGCATGAGTGTATGCAAATGATGTTTTATTTCCCTTTATGGTGTTTCAGGGTGAGGTGGTGTGCTGGCAGCAGAGGTACGTTGCCATTTTTGGACCGTTGGTCCCCACTACCACCTCATCATTTCCACTCCTCGTAATCAGCTCCCACCTCGTAGATCCATAGTTAACCACTTCTTGTCCTACTGCTCTTCTATCTTTGAGTTGACTACAAGCACATGTGAGAGGACACCCAGTCTTGCATGTGATGACTGAACGAAGGTGGCCAAGTTAACTGGCCACCTTTTCACTTATAAACCAACTATCTCATAACTCTTACAACTTTTGATCAGATGATGCATATGAGTGAGTGAGCGGGATACTTACCTGTGGTTTTGATGCCATGCTGCAATTGTCGAAGATCAGAGGTGTTGTGTTGTTTATTTGCTGCATGGTCATTCTTCTTCCTCCTCTTGCTGTCTGCTAATGTTTTCTTGGCTTTTGCAGGTGTCTGTGACTAAAGATCTGATGTTGCTACTGCTGTGGAGCTCTTGGATCATCCTAGTGAAGACCTGTAGCTGATGATTGACATCCTATGGGATAGGCTACTACAGGATTTCCTACAGGATGTCCTGTAGCTGCTTCTCCCTTAGAATTCCTTAATCATGTTGTTGGTTGGGCTATGAGGATGGTGCAATGAATGGACAGAGGGAGTAGGAGTGTGTGTGGAGCAAGGGACATTCAGGTAATGCTCTTACTCTCCTCTGTTTTTCCTTTTTTTTTTTAACTGGCAGAAACTGATCTCTTTTTGATTTGAATGGTGAGTGCAGGGATGATGATAATGGATGAGGTGAGGGGTTAGATCATGTTTAGGATGAATTTTAAGGACCTAAAAAACCTACCATGTCCCCTTGGATTGATTCCTGTAGGTTTTTCGGGCCACTGTAATTCCTATAGGATCATCCTGTAGGTTTTTAGGGGATCCTGTAGGAATACAAGGGATCCTATAGGAATACAGGGGATCTTGTAGAAAACACAGTCTACGCATAAATTGAAGTAGTGGAGTGGAAAATGATAGAAATGATGGAGGGATGCATGGTAAGGAGTGGAGGAGATGGATAGGTGTGAGGCAGGGTTCCCTTTGGATCCTCTTTTTGCTCCTTGACTATCTTTCTTGGCCACCTGCAAATAACAATTATATTTTTTCTCTCTCTTTTTTGTTTTTTTTTTCTTTTTATTTTTTTGAAAAACAACTAGGCTTCCTCAGAGAGGTTTTCACCCTAGATGTTTGCCCTCGCTGCCTCAAAGAAGGTTTTCACCCAGGGATCTTCTTATTCTTCTTTCTACTTTTTTTTCATTATTGGGTCATCTCACGAGGTTTTCAACCCAAAGATGGGACTCAGGCACCTCATGGAGGTTTTCACCTAAGTCCTTATTCTTTTTTCTCTCTCTCCTTTTTTTTTAGTGACCTAATGAGGGAGGAGCTGAAACTTGCTCCACCATCATCACTATTTTATTGATATTTTCAATGAACTCTTGCTTTGATAAAGGCCTCTTGTACATTTTCAATTGGTGTCCATTAACAAGCAATGGAATGACTTCTTCATCTATAGTTCTGATTTGTACTGAACCATTATCATGGCATCTCTCCACACTTAAGGTCTGAGCCATCTTGTCCTTAGCTTACCCTTGAAGTCTTTATACCTAGAATCATATAACAATGCCCAATCGCCCTCTTGAAATTTCTTCTCCTTAATATGTTTATCATGCCAGACCTTCCTCTGAATCTGAACTATCTCTGTATGTAGGAGGGCCTGCATTCTGAATTCATCCAAGCCATTTAATTGGAACAATCTTTCTTTTTGTGCATTATTGAGATCCAAATCTAATTGGGATTATATCCTTAATGTGTTATATTCAAACTCAATGGACAACAAATCCTTTTTCCCATAGACTAGCTCATAGGGTGTAAATCCAGTGGTGGTCTTACATATTGTATTATAGGCCTAGGTGGCCTCAATTAGTCTCTCTTCCCAATCCTTCCTGTTGCTGCTCATTACCTTGGTTAAGATGCTCTCCAATGCCCTGTTGGTCACCTCCACTTACCCATTAGCTTTTGGATGATGGGGAGTGGAGGTTCTATGCTTGATTTTGTGATGGATGAGAAGTTCTTCAATCATGTTGGAGGTAAACTGGTTTCCTTGGTTTGTGACTAGCTCTCTTGGGTACCTAAATTTGTAGAATACATTCTCCCTTAGGAACTCAGCCACCTTCTCTTCTGTTGTTGCTTTAACTGCCTTGGTTTCAGCGCACTTAGTCAAATAATCAGTGCACACAATAATGTATTGTTTTTTCTTTGAACGAGGGTTGATAGGCCAAATGAATTCCATGCCCCACTTGTCGAATGGCTTGAAAATCACTTGACGTTGTAGGGGAATTTCATCTCTTGGAGTAGGATTTCCCATCCTCTGGCACTGATCACACTGACTAATGTACTTTTTCACATCCTGATGAAGAGTGGGCCAATAATAGCCTGCTTGTAACACTTTGAATGTTGTCCTCTTTGTTGCAAAGTGACCTCCACAAGGCCCATCATGACAGGTCCGAAGGATGTTAAAAACTTCCTCTTCCCTTACACACCTTCTCAAGATTTGATCTGGGCCAAGTTTGAAAAGATTGCCACCAATCCAGGTGAAGGGGGCACTTTTCCTAACTGTCTTGCTCTTTTCTTTGGAGGGAAAGTTTGGTGGGAACTATGCTGATCCAAAATAGTTTTCTATATTAGTAAACCATGGAGAGAGAACCGAAATAGCAAACAAGTGCTCGTCTGGTAACTCGTCATCCACCATTCCTTCTTCACCCACGGGTAGATTCACCAAAGATAAAAAGTCTACAACAACATTTTCTTTACTAGGCATATCAACAATGGTTAGATCAAATTGCCATAATAAAAGAAACCACCTTATAATTCAAGTATTCACATATGGTTTGTTCATTAAATATTTGATTGCAGCATGGTTAATATGCACAAATGTTTGATAGCCTGTAATGTAATGCCTAAATTTGTTTAATGAAAGCACAACAACCATGAGTTCCTTTTTGGTCACTGTATAATTTAGCTCAGCCTTTAACAAGTTCTTACTGATAAAATAGATGGCATAGGGCAGTTTCTCCTCTACTTGACCTAAGGTTACTCCTATGGCTTTGTGTGAGGCGTCAACATGAATATGAAAAGGGAGGGCCCAGTTTGGGCCTCGGAGAATTGGTGCAGTGGTTAACTTATCCTTTAGAATGTCTAAGGCCTCTTGATATATTTTTGACCATATAAACTTAGAATCTTTGGCCAACAACCCAAATAAAGGAGAGGTCAACTTGCTGAAGTCCTTTATGAACCTTCGGTAATATCCAACTAACCCTAAGAAACTCCTGGCATCTCTCTGCTTTTGCGAAGGTGGGACCTTTTGGATGATTTCTATTTTGTTCGGGTCCACTTGCAATCCTCACTGAGATATTGAATGACCTAGCACAGTCCCTTCAGTCATTAAGAATTCACATTTTTCCAGACTGAGAGATAGGTTCATTTCAATGCATTTGTGAAATACTTTGCCTAGGTTAGTCAAGGCTTCTTGAAAATCAAAACCATAAGGTGTAAAATCATCCATATAAATTTCCACCACATCAAGTACTAATTCGACGAAAATACTCAAGGCTTCTCTTTGGAAAGTGGCAGGAGCATTTCATAGGCCAAAAGGAAGGACCCTGTAGGCAAAAGTACCCCAAGGAAAGGTGAATGTGGTCTTATCCTGGTCTTTTGGGCAGATTTGGATTTGGTTGTACCCACTGAATCCATCTAGGAAAGAAAAAAAAAATTCCCTGCTAGGCCGTCTAGCACTTGCTTGATGAAGGGTAGGGGAAAATGATCCTTCTTTATGGTTTTGTTCAACTCCCTATAATCGACACAAATTCTCCACTTGCCATTTTTCTTGGGAACTAACACTAAAGGAGAGACCCATTCACTGTCAGAGATAGGGTAAATGAATCCTACATCTAGCAGTTTTTGTTGTTCTTTTTTGACTATATCTTTAAGAGCTGGATTCATACTCCTTTGTGGTTTCCGGACTGGCTTGCAATATTTTTTGATGTATATGTGGTGAGTACACACTAAGGGGTGTACTCCTTTCATTTCCTTGTAACTCCAAGAGAAGGATTCTAGGTTTTCTCTTAGCATTTTGCATAGATTTTCCTCTTCAAGAGCAGAAAGAGATGGATTAATTTTCAAGGTTTTCTTTGGGAAAAATTCTATGGTTTTAACATGAAGTGGGTTGGGATCGGCTAAGAATAATTCAATTGGATGATTGTTCTAGGTTTCCCTTACTTCTTCTTCTAATGGTAACAATCCAAGAGTTGGACTTTGGAGCATCTATTCAATTAAATCATCGTCATTTTGTTGTCCTCCTCCTATGGTTGCTTCCAAAGCATAAATTTGGGCAGATTAAACCTCATCTTCTTCCTCCTCCTCCAACCATAAAGGTAAATCATGCTCTGGAGAAGGTTGAGTAGGAGGGTATAGGACTAACTATTTGGACATATGCCCATTCTTGATGGTCATATTCCCAGCTCTGCGCTAATGTAAGCATTAGCTATGGCCAACCATGGCCTCCCAAGGATGAGAGGATAACCAGTAAGTTTAGCCTTAGGCTGGAGAACTAGAAAATCTACAGGGTACTCCCAGGAGTCAATGGAGACCATCACATCCTCCACAATTCCCTCAGGGGTGACTGTGGAATGGTTTGCAAGTTGCAAAACTATTGTGGTCTTCCTCAATGACCCTTGGAGGTTGAGCTTGAGCATGGTGTTCTTGGTCATCACATTAATGACAGCCCCAAGATCGATCAAAGTGTGTGGGACAATGGTGCCATTGATATGCACATCTACTACAGGGCTTCCAAGGTCAAAATATTTCGAACATATTACCTGCCCCAACATTAAGTCGGACAACTGCCCAATGATATTAATGGTAGGGGCATCCCTTTTTCTTCTTCCTAGATGCTTGAAGCATTTCTCCTTAATCAACTTATTGTAAATGGGAACATCTTTTATTTCTTGGAGAAGGGGGGTCTTTACACATAGATTTTTCAATTCTCCCAGAAGTTCAGTTTCTTCTGGGGTAGGCTGGAGTGGTTGGGCTAATCTCTCAGGAAAGGGTGGATTTACTTTAAGGTTTCTTTCCTCTCTTTCTTCTTCTACTTCCCTATGTGGAGGGGGAGGTTGATTATCTGGTAGGACTCTCCCAGATCTTAGGTTGATCTCCTGGATTTCTATAGCATAAGTTGGATATGATGTCTCTCCATTGTATACTTGTTGAGCTTGTTTTTCCGATTCAGATTTGGCTGAGCAGGCATCTGGGGTTTCTTGGGTGGAGTAGAGTGTAAGAGTTGTGGTTGGGTAGGTGGTGGAGGCAATAGAGCTAGAGCATTGTTTTATTGGGGCCTCCACCCCTGGAGTGGTGTATTCCACTAAGGTTGTGGCGGAGAGTAAGGTTGAAATGACTGTCTGGCTGGCTGAGAATGATACTGAGATGCATAGGACCAAGGAGGGGGTGTAGACTAGTGATGAGCCCTAGAAATGGGTAATTATATGGGCTCATTATGTCTCTTGTTTTGACTTAATCCACCATTAACATTAGTTTAATGCATGCTTTTGAATATATTTATGCTAATAGAGTGAATTGGGTTAGTCACTTTTCCATGTAGTCTAATGAGTGTTTTATGCAGATTTTTTGGACAATTTTGGACAAAAACAAGGAATTTATGAGCAAATGGCAGTCAAACTCGAGGAAAACAGGGAAGAGGACTCGTAGGGGGGTGTCTCCTTCATTAATGACACCTTTCCTCAAATCCTCCATCAACAACTCGGAGCACAAAGGCCCACATTGATGATTCAAAGGGGCAGCCGAGCAAGTCAAGTAGGACTGTTGTTTATCTTCAGTTCTAGGAAGCCGAGTTCCTTGATTTTAGGAGGACTGTTGGAAGTCCCCATTTGTATAAATAAGAAGGCTTCGAGCCTCAGTAGGTTAGCCAGTTCTTAGTATATTTTCACACTTTTGTGCAGCACATTGGTCAGCTTATTTTCGAGTTCTTTTTTAGAACAATTTATGTGATGTAACTGCTATTTTTTGATAAATGAAGATGAAACAGTTTTTGAGCCAGCACTGATCTCTTTCAGAGGGCTGAAGCTCTTGGGTTAGGGCCCAACCCAAGTTTCCCAGCACCTCCTTTGTGTATTTATATGTTTTCTTTCTTCCATTCATCAGTTAATTTCTGTTGCATAAATTCACTTTGCTTTGTTAGAATAGGTTGCTTTTGATGGTTAGTATAGTTGTTATTGTTTTAGTTGATCAAGTAGGTTACTGCAGTGACAAAATAAGATTCAAAAAGGCAACAGCAGGCCCTGATCTCCTTTCTCCCTTCTTGGGACTATGATTTGAGGTCAAGGCACTACTGCTGCCACCAAAAACACAGTTTTTGCTCTTCCATGCAATTGCTAGTGTGATAACCTGATTTGGAAAAGTTGATGTTAGTTTAGATCCACTTGCTTAGATCATTTCTTGTTCATTTACCATAGTTCTCTCACATGCTTTTCTGTTCACAAGGTATTGTTCAATATTTTCTGTTTTTAGGTCAGAGATTAGGTCAAGCTAGACAAAATTTTGTTTTTAGTTCTTTCTCTGGTTAGTTTTGCTAAGTAATTGCGTAGATCTCTTGTAGGACCTTCCAGCTCACCATCCATCCATGCAAAAGCCAACACCAGCTCACTTCTCATAGATTTCCCAAGTCAATCACATCATTTCGCCAATCTACCTTAATTTCTGCGTTTTGCTCCATTAGCTTTCCTTTCGTCCCTTGAACAAATCCAACCATCATGTTCATTCTTGATCTTCTTTGACAAGTTCTAGACACCTCAACACCTTCATCTAGCTGTCATTTCCCCTTTCCCATCATTTTTCCACTTTCAAAACTCCAAAAATAGCTTTCGGCCTCCTCCTGTAGATCCTCCTGTAGAACCTCTTGTAGATCCCCTGCAGCCTCCTGTAGAATTTCCTATGAGTGATTTTTTGAAGTCTGATCGCAATGGAAGTCTTCAGAAGGGTACTAGGGGCTTCTTAGGACCTCTCCACACCTTCCTCACCCTCTGCAAAATCCAACTCCATCTTCCTTTTCCACCAAACCTCTGCACAGTCATAACCAGATAAATCACAAGCATAATAATTTCACATAAAAACACTCAAAAATACAAAATGATGTTTTCTTCTCATTTCTTTTTAGAAGTAGCTTGAATAAATGAAATTTACCTTTTTAGTAGTCAATGGCACTCATTTCATCAATTTTGATCTCTTTTCCTGTAACAGTAGGGTTAATGGGTAGATTAGGGTTTGTTAGGGTTTGCATTACCTTTCAATTTTCCTTCTCTTTCTGCAAGTAGAATAACCTCTTTCGAGTTAGCTTTCTTTCATTACAGTTAAAAGATTCTTCTGAGAATTCATAGAAGTTGGCTTAAGCTCCTAACGAACTTGCGCCAGCTGATCAAGTGACAGCCTGTAGTAAGAGCTAGTACTTGTGCATACAGCACTGTCGCTTCCAAGTTTGTTATGAACTACCAGGTTGATAAAAGTAAAGTAGGGAGCCCCAGGAGTTGCAGCATTATTGCTGCAATACTGGAGCTCACCATCTTTTTGGCGTTGTTTCCAGGGAAGCATCAGAGTATTTTGTGATTACTACTTTTCTTCTATTTTTTACTGCAACATTCTTCTAAGTAGTTTATTTCAGCAAAAGTAGAGTAGTTGTTTCATTTCGATTCTGCAATTTTCATTTCAGCAAGCGTAGATTAGGAATTTCCCGCTTTCATTTCAATTATGCAATTTCTATTTCAGCAAGTGTAGATTAAGCATTTCCTGCTTTCATTTCAATTCTACAATTTCCATTTCAGAAAAATAGATTAGTCATTTCCTGCTTTCATTTCAATTCTGCAATTTCCATTTCAGCAAAATAGATTAGTCATTTCCTACTTTCATTTCAATTCTGCAATTTCATTTCAGTTAGCTGTAGTTTGTTTTTCAATCCATTTTAGTTTTGCAGGTACAAGCAGAAGAAGAAAAAAAATAAAAATAAATAAATAAATAAATTCACCCAAAAAGAGATTTATTTTCATGCCTCGTAGGAATAGAGACAATTCAGGAAAATTCCTACCCAACACCCCCACCACATCACTAAGTCACCCTTCTCTCTTCTTTGGTGGTAGTGATCCAGAAGAACCTATAGGTGAACCTCTAGAGATATACAAAGATCCTATAACAGAAGAAGAGCAAGAAACCATTCCTCCTGGGACTATGGTTGAAAACAGAAACGTTAGAGGAAATGGGGAAAGAATAGAGGGTACCTTTCCTATCCGAGAGACCAATGGGGACACAAAAATGAAAAGCATAAGTCCTTCAGCCTTACCTCACTTCCATGGATTGACTACCGAAGATCCTGATACCTTCTTGTTTGAATTTTTTGTTCTCTGTCGAACCTATGACTATGCAGAAGATGAGCAGAAGTTGAAATTGTTTCCTTCTACCCTCAAGAAGGCATCATTGCGCTGGTTCATGGGGTTACCTGGAAACAGTATCACAACTTGTGCTCAGATGCAGTAGGTCTTTAACAACAAATACCAATACTATTGTAGGCCAAAGGATACCAAGGAAGAAATATTCCGAATGACCATGGGAAGTGATGAATATTTAGAAGACTATGAAGAAAGGTTTCAGCTTAGTTATAAAAGGGCCAGGTGCACACTTGACCCCGAATCTCTGAAGTTGGTCTTGCTCAGAGGAGTCCTTGAAGACCTTCTAGATACCCTCCATTTGCTGGCTGGGGGAGACATCTACCAACTGCCTTATGATGACATAAAGACTGTGTTTAGAAACCATTCTAAGGCAGCCAAAAAGAGAGGTAGGGGAAGTCAACCTTTAGCCAGTACACCCTTATCCAGTTCATCCCTTAGAAGCGAACTTGAGAATCAGTTGGAAGATTTCAAGAGCGAGATGAGGTAGATTCTTGCCATGCAAATGGATACCTTGCGTATCAAAAGGAAACAAGAGGAAGCCGAGAAAGCTTTGGCCATCTTTTGTCCCAGGTGCACTAGGAAGCATCCTAAGAACAAATGTCCATTGCACCCTATAGAAGTGTGTTTAGTCTGTGAAGAAGACCATCCTACGAATCAGTGCCCTTCCTTGCCCAAAATTAAAGCTGCATATCAGGGGGCTGAAGGCCCCATTGAACCACTTTATTTTATGAACCAAAGAAGGCCACATGGACCTAGACCTTACAAGCAGGGGATGCAAGGGACATCCCAGACATATTACAACCCCAACCAAGCCACTTCCATGCCTTCTTGGGGTCCCCCTGCTCATCCGTCCTGGTCCACACCCCCTCCTTGGTCATATCCATCTCAATATCATACTCAACCAGTTGCTCCTCCGTTTCACTCTTATGCTTAGCCACAGCCTCAGTGGAATGCACCTCATCAGGGGTGGAGGCCGCAATACAACTCTCCTCCCACTCTTTTGCCTCCACCACCTGCTCAACCACAACCATTGCCTCCTGCTCCATCAAGGCAACCCCAAATACCTGCTCAACCGAACCCGAACCCCAATAACAAATAGGCCCAGCAGGTATATACTGGAGAGACATCATGTCGGAACTATGCTGTGGAGATTCAGGAGATTAACCTATGATCTGGGAAGGTTCTCCCAGATAGCCAACCTCCTCCTAAGGAGGATGAGGAAGAAAAACAAGAAAGTGAACTAAAAGCCATCCTACCCTTTCCTGAGAGACTAACTGGAACCACACAACCGACCCTAGAAGAGACTGAACTTCTGCGAGAATTGAAACAGTTATGTGTAAAGATACCACTTCTCCAAGCCATAAAAGATGTGCCTATATACAACAAGATGATAAAGGAGAAGTGCTTCAGGCACCCAAGAAGGCGCAGGAGAGATGCTCCAACTATCAATGTCATAGGACAATTGTTCGACCTAATGTTGGGGCAAGTAATCTGTCCAAAATATCTAGACCCTGGGAGTCCTGTAGTCGATGTCCACATCAATGGCACCGTAATCCCCCATACCCTGATTGATCTAGGGGCTGCCATTAATGTGATGACCAAGGACACTATGCTCAAGCTCAACCTTCAGGGTTCCCTGAGAAAGACCACAACAGTACTGCAGCTAGCAGACTGCTCCACTGTGACCCCTGAGGGGATTGTGGAAGATGTAATGGTCTCTATTGATTCTTGGGAGTACCCTGCTGATTTCCTGGTTCTCCAACCAAAGGCAAAGCTCACTGGGTATCCTCTCATCCTGGGAAGACCCTGGTTGGCTACTGCAGATGCCTACATCAGTTGTCGAGCTGGGAACATGACAATCAAGAATGGGCATATGTCCAAACAGCTAGTCCTATATCCTCCTGCCCAACCTCTGTTAGAACATGATTTACCTCTCTGGTTGGAGGAGGAATATGAGAATCAAGTCTATTCTACACCATTGTGTACAGTAGAAGCTACCATGGGGGGTCCACAAACTAAGGATGATCTTATTGAAAACTTGATTCACAATCCACCCCCCAATGTGTTGCCATTAGAAGAGCTGGTGGAAGAAACCCAAACCAATGCTTTAGTTGATCTCTGTGTGGTTGATTTGACCTCTCTCCGAGTTAAGAATGTAGAATTTGGCCCAAAGAGAACCTTGAAGATCAACTCATCCCTATCCACCTCTTAGGAGAAATAACTGTGTAGCTTATTGAAAAACCAGTTAGATGCTTTTGCTTGGAGCTATAAGGAGATGAAGGGAGTCCACCCTTTAGTCTGTACTCGTCACATTTACATTAAAGAAGATTGTAAACTAGTCAAGTAGCCTCAAAGCAGGATGAATCCAGCCCTTAAGGACATTGTCAAAGAAGAACTGCAAAAGTTGTTGGATGCAGGATTCATCTACCCCATCTCTGACAATGAATGGGTCTCTCCTCTGGTGCTCGTGCCAATGAAAAATGGGAAGTGGAGAATTTGTGTCGATTGTCGAGAACTAAACAAGGCCACCAAGAAGGACCATTTTCCTTTACCTTTCATAGATCAAGTGTTAGATGGTCTGGCAGGGAAGAAGTTCTTCTCCTTCCTCGATGGGTTTAGCAGGTACAACCAGATCCAAATCAGCCCGGAAGACCAAGATAAGACCACTTTCACTTGTCCTTGGGGTACTTTTACATACTAGGTCCTTCCTTTTTGGTTGTGCAATGCTCCTGCCACTTTTCAGAGAGCAGTACTGAGCATATTTTCTGAATTGGTTCATGATTCAGTGGAAATATATATGGATGACTTTACCCCTTATGGTTCTAACTTCTAGGAAGCTTTGACTAACTCGGGAAAATTTTTAGCCAAGTTCATCGAAATGAACCTGTCCCTCAGTCTTGAAAAATGTGAATTCCTGATGACTGAAGGGACTGTGCTAGGTCATACAATTTCTCAGCAAGGATTACAGGTGGGTCCCAATAAGATTGCCATCATCCAAAGGGTCCCACCTCCTCAAAAGGTAAGATATGTTCCGAGTTTCCTAGGTTTATCAGGGTATTATAGAAGATTCATTAAGGATTTTAGTAAGCTAGCCTCTCCATTTTTTGGTCTTTTGGGAAAAGATGCTGAGTTCATATGGATTGACAATTGTCAAGAGGCTCTAGACACCTTGAAAGGTAAACTGGTAACTGCCTCAATTTTGAGAGGTCCAAACTGGGCTCTACCTTTCCACATTCGTACAGATGCCTTGAACAAGGTGATAGGAGCAGCCTTAGGGAAAGTTGATGAGAAGTTGCCTTATGCCATATATTTTGTAAGTAAAAATTTGTCCAAGGCAAAATTAAACTACACTGTAACCGAAAAGGAGCTCCTAGCTGTAGTCCGTTCCCTAAATAAGTTCAGACACTACATCACCGGCTATCAAACATTCATGCACACTAATCATGCTGCAATTAGGTATTTGATGAACAAACCAGATGTGAATGCTCATATTATTATATGCTTACTTTTATTGCAGCAATTTGATTTAACCATTGTTGATAAGCCGGGTAAGGAAAATGTCATTACTAATTTTCTGTCTAGACTAGATCTGCCTGCAGGTGAAGAAGGAATGGTGGATGATCAAGTGCTAGATGAACACCTATTTTCTATTTCAGTACACTCTCCATGGTTTGTGGATATAGCAAATTACTTGGTTTCAACACAATTTCTGCCACACATGTCCTCAAAAGAGAAGAGCAAGATCATGAGGAAAAATGCCCCATTCACCTAGATTGGGGGCAATATTTTTAAACTTGGCCCAGATCAGATTTGAGGTGATGTGTCAGGGAGGAGGAAGTTTTTGACATTCTCCTGACCTGTCATGATGGGCCTTGTGGGGGCCATTTTGTAACAAAGAGGACTGCCTTCAAAATTCAACAAGTAGGTTGCTATTGGCCCACTCTTCATCAAGATGTTAGGAGATATATCAGCTAATGTGACCGATGTCAAAGGATGGGGAAACCTACTCCAAGGGATGAGATGCCCTTGCAACCTCAAGTGACTTTCGAGCCATTTGAGAAGTGGGGCATGGACTTTGTGGGTCCTATCAACCCTCCTTCAAAACATAAATTTTACATCATTGTGTGTACTGATTATCTGACAAAATGGGCAGAAACAAAGGCGATCAAGGTAGCAACAGAAGAAAAAGTAGTTGAGTTTTTGAGAGATAATATCTTCTACAAGTTTGGCTATCCAAGAGAATTAGTCACAGATCAAGGGAGCCAGTTTACATCCAATCTAATTGAAGACTTGCTCGCGCATCACAAAATTAAGCACAGAAGTTCCACCCCTTATCATCCGCAAGCAAACGGATAGGTGGAAGTCACTAACAGAGCTTTGGAAGGGATTTTGACTAAGGTAGTGAACAGCATTAGGAAAGAATGGGCAAATCGATTGGTTGAGGCCACCTGGGCCTATAACACCACTTGGAAAACCACCACAGGGTTCACACCCTATGAGTTGGTTTATGGGAAGAAGGCTTTGCTTTCAATAGAATTTGAATATAACACATTAAGGATGGCAGCTCAGCTAGACCTGGATCTCAACCATGCACAAAAGGAAAGGTTACTTCAGCTAAATGGATTGGATGAATAGAGATTGCAGGCCCTTATCCACTGAGAGGTAGTCCAACTTCAAAGAAAAATATGGCATGACAGACACCTCAAATAAAAAAAATTCCAGGAAGGAGATTGGGTGTTGTTGTATGATTCTAGATATAAGGATTTCAAGGGAAAACTGAGGACAAGATGGTTGGGACTGTACACAGTAGAAAAATGCAATGACAATGGTTCAGTCTTGATTCGGACCATCGATGAGGAAGCCATCCCCATGTTCATCAATGGGCATAGGTTAAAGATCTATAGGAAGCCCCTTTCTAAGCAAGAATTCATTAAAAATCTAAGTAAAATAGTGTTGGTAGTGGAGCAGGTCTCTGCCTCCACTCCACCCACACCTTAAACAAAACAAAAAAAACAAAAAAAAGGAGAGAAAAAAGAAAAAAAACAAAAAAGAGAATAAAATATCCTTGAGTGAAAACCTCCTCGAGGCACCCAGGGTAGGCAGTGAGGGTGAAAAACTCTTGGAGGCACCCCAACTGTCTCATTAAAAAAGAAAAAAGAAAAAAAAAACGGAAAAACTAACTTCTTTTGAATACATTGTAGATTGCAAGAGGGTCATAGAAGGAGAAAGGACATGGTTAGGCTACATACACCCTTGATATCTCATTTCTCCATTGCCATTGTCTTTTCCCAGGCCTTGGTCTCACTCGTCTTGGAAATTTTGCATCCTACAGGAAACTCTGTGCATTCTATAGAAGGCTCCTGTAGAAACCATAGAAAGCTCAAAATCAAGTTCAGAAGAGAATCCGAGGGCTAGAAACTTGTCTAGAAGGCCTGTGGACCTCCCTGCCACCATTCATCCTCCTAAATCTCCATTCCATCCCTGAACCACTACGTTTCCACTTGCTTTTCCTTCCCTTCACAGAAAACATAGAAATTCTGTTTCCTTTATTTAAAAAAAAATGATGAATAAAACAGCAACATTCCTCACTTGTTTCTTACCTGATGCATTCCAACTACTCTTCCTTTCCTTCAGTTGCTTCCTTAGCTGTCTCTTTAGTCCCCGCTCAAGCATCAACAAGAAGTTTTAGAGGGAGAAGCAGCTACAGGAAGTCTTGCAAGATTCCTGTAGTAGTTGATCCCTTTAAAAAAACAAGCTCCAAAGACAGGGTCAGTGCAGTCAAGATGTATGCAACGTGTAAGGAGCGGTTCCTGATCGAAAATCACCAGCATAAGGTAGCCAAGCCACCAGTTCAGAGGCCACAAGCATCAACAACAGCAGCAATCAAAGAACAAAGAGCCAAAGTCTAAGCATGCAGAGCACGGTAGTGACTCACAGGTAAGTGGCTAAACCTGTTCCTCTATTGCATGAATATTATTTAGAAACTGCATGAACCTTTGAGATGGTCATGATTAAACGAAATTGGTGGCCAGCTAACTGGCCACCCTTGTCCAGTTCAAACAAGCCTCATCTAATTCAAATGGCGGTCAGAAGGTGCAGTCAGCACGTGTGGTCCGTCAACTCGAAAAGAAAAACTCAGAATTGGTAGTGGTGGCAGCATATAATGGAAATGATGGAAGTGATGGCGGGCAGGCATCATGAAAAACCATAATGGCACTGGAGTAGGGACCAATGGTCCGGATGGGCATAACATACCCATCTTTCCACCTCACCTCATCATCGCAGATCACACCATCAGCTTAAGTACACTGCGGTAGAAGCCTCCACCACCTTTTGTTTTCATTGGCATCGATGAGTTCTCGGCTGCAACAACTCACCTACCACCTTCAAAACATTGAAACAGTCGCTCTCTGCTAGTTTTCAAAACCCTCCCACTTATCGGGCTCTATAGGAGTATTATCACATTCTACAGGAGTGGAAACACAGTCTACAGGAGCCTTTCTATAGGAAGCCCAGAGAGCAGCTCTATAGAGGGAAAATTTGAAATTTTTTCCAAATTCGAGCTCGAAACAAGGTAGGCTCAGAAACCCACTCTACATGTGATATATCTACAAAAGGTGGTGGGATTTGAAGCAAAGTACTGGGTTGAAAAAGGAAGGGAAAGTGAAAACAAAAGTCTTCCTGTGTTTTTCTGAATTACATACAGTCTCTCCATTTTACTCTCTGCACTAAAAGTTTGTTGTTTTCTTTCCCATATTCTCCTGTAAGAAGGGATGCAACCATAGAAAATCAAGCCTGTTAAAAAAAAAAAAGTGAATTTGCATTTGGGAAGTCTGTTTATCTTGTGAGAAAGAAAAGCATTGGTTTATATACTCTCTGTTTTGTCAAAATCTTGATTTCCTCAAAAAGCCCAAGAAGTAGATTCAGGTTGAGAACAGGGTTTGAAGGGAGGGAAATTGCAAATTGTTGTTGTGAAAAAAGAACACGAAAAAATTCCCTCTCTGGTTCCAGAAAGACAAACCTCAGTTGTTCCTCTATTTTCGGTCTTGAAAATTTGTTGCCTTCCTCCTCACCTGAGAATTTCCAGCAGTCACTAAACATCATGCCAGGGGGTTTTATGAGAAAAGAGCCTCTGAATTCCACCAAATTGCATGAACACCCAGAAGTGGTAGCCCTCTTTACCAAGGCAAATTGGATGCCTTTCTTTGAGAGAATTCATGGGTATGATGAGGAAGTGACAGAGGAATTTTTAATGTCTTTAAGACCCCATTCAAAAACCCATGCTACAGTTAGTTTCAGGGGTCTAACCATAGAGCTTACATCATAATTCATCAACAAAATCACAGGTCTTCCACTTAGGCTCCCCTAGAGCAAAGAATAAAAACCATTAGGACAGGTTGCTAAAAAGACGTTTTTCCAACCTAATGAACAACCTGTAGAGGATAAGAATGGGGTCAAAAGGATAAGGATACCCCATCCATGGGGTGAGGTCAGCTACCAGATCATGAAATATATCTCCTGTGAAGGGAGATACAGTATAGTCTATGGTTATCATTTCAGATTATTGCATGAACTAAGATATGGAATGGACCTACCTACATCTAGAAAACTCAGTCTCCCATATTTCCTCCTCCAATCTTTGATAGAGTGTGGCACCAAGTTGAATGCAGGGGTTCCAAACCAACTGGCCCACCATGGGCTCATTAAATTACTGGTAGAGGATGCCCTCCACACATACACCATCCCTATAGCCTGGGAAATTTTCAGGAACATGTCTAGGGAAGATGACATAAAAACTCTCACTGATGACCTTAGCCCATCTGGTAGTGAAGAGGAGGAGCAGAAAGAGGAACTTGAGAAGGAAATCCATGAGGAAACACAAAATATCCAATTGGGAGAAGACAAAGAAGAAAAACAGAGAGGAGAAGAGAAACAAGACACCACCACAGTTGAACCTAAAGCAGAGAAGAAAACAACATCAAAAGTAGAGAAAAGGAAGAGGACAAAAGCTGAGAAGAAGAAGCCCAAGACAGCTCAGAAAAATACTGCCACAGGAAAGGCAGAAACTCAGCAAGAAAAGGAGAAAACAACACCAGAGACAACAGAAACAAAATCAGGAACAGCAGACATAGGCAAGACTGCAGAAGATGAAGAAGAAAAACAACAAGAAGAAGTGTCTCCTGAGACACTAGCAAGAGAAGCAGCAGCTGTTCTTGCTGCACTTAGCACTCCAGCTAAGCAAAAAGGGAAGAGAAAGAGACAGACATCTATGTATTTCAAAGCTTGAAAGAGCACCAGGATCAAGATAGGGAAGCCTCAGCCACCTTCAAAGGAGCCCATCATAATTGAGGATGCACCTACTGTGACAAAGGAGGAATCTCCCTCCAAAATCTCTATCACCTACGAGAGAGGGAGTCCTAAGACCTCCACCTGGAAGGAAAGGATCAAATTAATGGACTCTAAAGCAGTTCTATAGGAGGCACAAACCTCTCTACAGGAGACATTGGCCAAGCTCAAAGAAACTAAAAAACTGGAAAAGAAGGCAGAAGAACAGTCCCAAGATGAAGGTAAGGCAAAAGAGATACCTGAGCCTGGACCGCAGCCTAACTTAGGCTCCTACTACAACCTTCTAGAAGGTGGGAAGATCATCCCACAAAAATTTGCAGTGCCTCTTTTCTTCGAACTGGAGAAGGAAAGAGTCAGGACCCACACCTGGATGCAGATTGCAAAATCCAAAGGGGTCGAAGATATAGGGCACATGGAAAACAAGTTGAGAGAGATGAGCAGAGAATTGAGCATGGTAAGGCACACAGAGAGCATCAGAAGAGCTCAACTGCAGGAAGAAAATGAATTGTTGAAAAAGCAGCTACAAGAAAGGGAACCTCAAGGAGGAAATAAGTTGTCAATCTTGGAAGGACAACAACAAAAAGAGGGACCCCAGGTAGATAGTGAGGCAGCAGAGAAACAACAACAAGAAGAAGAACCACAGACAGATAGTGAAACACTGATGAAACAGCAGCAAGAAAAAGAATCCCAGGCAGAAACTGAAGTGTTGATTTTGAAAAGGCAGCTATAGGAAAAGGAAGCCCAGTTAGCCTACATGGCCAGCTGGGCAATGGAGGCATTGCAGTGTAGACAACCAGCTAAATCATATGCACTGTATCTCAAAGATCAGTGGCTCCAATTCCAGATTAAGACACTGGCCTAGAGGGGCACAATACCATTTCAAAATTATGGCCAATTTATGCATTTATGTGATCATAGCTCAGCCGAGGATAAAGCAAAGCTAGCAGAATTTTACCTACTCAACATGGCACTTCCTGACATGAATTTATGGGATCCAAATGCTGCATTGGGAGACTTGTAGCTAATGGATATGGCTTCGTGGATGAGCCATGAAGAAAAGAGAGCAGTGGAAATTCAGAAAATGTTGACAAAAGAGCTGAGTGAGCCCCTAATGATTAGAGCAGAACCAGCAGACCCATTAGCTCTCATCTATTCCCACCAACACCTTGCAGCGAATCCTCAAGTTCTCCCTGACTATGTTGACAGGCAAGCATGGGCTATTGCTCATTTCAAGGATATGGAGAGTTTCTTTGGTGATGATTTCCTTCATGTTTGCATGAGAAGGTGAATACATTGCCACATAGCCTAAAGATCAGGGAGTATCACTCCCCAAATAGGATGAGGGAGGCCATGAGGAGAGTGTCCCTGTATAAGCAGTCAATGCAAAATTTGAAAGCCAACTGGATTGGTCTTAAGTTCAGTCCTCCACTGCTGCTAGGACTGTTGGAAGGAGTTAAGGAAGAGGAAGAAAAGAAACAATGGGAGGAAGTGGATAGGAAAGTAGGTTCCATGATAAGGAGGAAGACATCACATCCGAGGCTTGGGATGTCAGAGAATCTGTCAGAGCCCTTAAGGATGAAGAGTTAGATTAGTTGTTTAGAGGATGAGCAACCCATTTAGCAGGGGGGTGATGATGAGCCCCAGAAATGGGTAATTATATGGGCTCATTATGCCTCTTATTTTGACTTAATCCACCATTCTCATTAGTTTAATGCATTTTTTTGAATATATTTATGCTAATAGAGTGAATTGGGTTAGTCACTTTGCCATGTAGTCTAATGAGTGTTTTATGCAGATTTTTTGGACAATTTTGGACAAAGACAAGGAATTTATGAGCAAATGGCAGCCAAACTCGAGGAAAACAAGGAAGAGGACTTGTAGGGGGATCTCTCCTTCATTAATGACACCTTTCCTCGAATCCTCCATCAGCAACTCGGAGCACAAAAGCCCACATTAATGATTCAAAGGGGCAGCCGAGCAAGTCAAGTAGGATTGTTGTTTATCTTCAGTTCTAGGAAGCCGAGTTCCTTGATTTTAGGAGGACTGTTGGAAGTCCCCATTTGTATAAATAAGAAGGCTTCGAGCCTCAGTAGGTTAGCTAGTTCTTAGTATATTTTTGCACTTTTGTGTAGCACATTGGTCAGCTTATTTTCGAGTTCTTTTTTAGAACAGTTTATGTGATGTAACTACTATTTTTTGATAAATGAAGATGAAATAGTTTTTGAGCTAGCACTGATCTCTTTTAGAGGGCTGAAGCTCTTGGGTTAGGGTCCAACCCAAGTTTCCCAGCACCTCCTTTGTGTATTTATATGTTTTCTTGCTTCCATTCATCAGTTAATTTATGTTGTATAAATTCACTTTGCTTTGTTAGAATAGGTTGCTTTTGATGGTTAGTATAGTTGTTATTGTTTCAGTTGATCAAGTAGGTTACTGCAGTGAAAAAATAAGATTCAAAAAGGCAACAGCAGGCCCTGATCTCCTTTCTCCCTTCTTGGGACTATGATTTGAGGTCAAGGCACTACTGCTGCCACCAAAAACACAATTTTTTCTCTTCCATGCAACTGCTAGTGTGATAACCTGATTTGGAAAAGTTGATATTAGTTCAGATCCACTTGCTTAGATCATTTCCTGTTCATTTACCATAGTTCTCTCACATTCTTTTCTGTTCACAAGGTATTGTTCAACATTTTCTGTTTTTAGGTCAGAGATTAGGTCAAGCTAGACAAAATTCTGTTTTTAGTTCTTTCTCTGGTCAGTTTTGCTAAGTAATTGCGCAGATCTCTTGTAGGACCTTCCAGCTCACCATCCATCCATGCAACAACCAACACTAGCTCACTTCTCATAGATTTCCCAAGTCAATCACATCATTTCGCCAATCTGCCCTAATTTCTGCGTTTTGCTCCATAAGCTTTCCTTTCATCCCTTGAACAAATCCAACCATCACGTTCATTCTTGATCTTCTTTGACAAGTTCTAGACACCTCAACACCTTCATCCTACCTTCAGTTCCCCTTCCCATCATTTTTCCACTTTCAAAACTCCAAAAATAGCTTTCGGCCTCCTCCTGTAGATCCTCTTGTAGAACCTCCTGTAGATCCCCTACAGCCTCTTGTAGAATTTCCTGTGAGTGATTTTTCGAAGTCTAATCGCATTGGAAGTCTTTAGAAAGGTACTAGGGGCTTCTTAGGACCTCTCCACACCTTCCTCACCCTCTGTAAAAGCCAACTCCATCTTCCTTTGCCACCAAACCTCTGCACAGTCATAACCAGATAAATCACAAGCATAATAATTTCACATAAAAACACTCAAAAATACAAAATGATGTTTTCTTCTCATTTCTTTTCAAAAGTAGCTTGAATAAATGCAATTTACCTTTTCAGTAGTTAATGGCACTCATTTCATCAATTTTGATCTCTTTTCCTGCAACAGTAGGGTTAATGGGTAGATTAGGGTTTGCGTTACATTTCAGTTTTCCTTCTCTTTCTGCAAGTAGAATAGCCTCTTTAAAGTTAGCTTTCTTTCATCATAGTTAAAAGCTTCTTCTAAGAATTCATAGAAGTTGGCTTAAGCTCCTAGTGAACTTGCGCTAGCTGATCAAGTGACAGCCTGCAGTAAGAGCTAGTACTTGTGCATACAGCACCGTCGCTTCCAAGTTTGTTACGAACTACCGGGTTGATAAAAGTAAAGTAGGGAGCCCTAGTAGTTGCAGCATTATTGCTGCAATACTGGAGCTCACCAACTAGGAGGGATGAGCAGGGGTCCCCATGAAGATATAGTTGTGATTTGGTTGTGGTTGCAATATGCATGGGATGACCCTGGCATACCCTACTAGTATGGTCTAGGCCCAGGAGGTCTCCTTAGGTTGATGTATCAAAGCTGCTCAGTGACCCCTTCAACTCCTTGATATACAACTTTGAGTCCGGGTAAATAAGGACACTTGTATGTGGAGTGGTTTTCTTCACAGACCAAGCAAATTTCAATACAATTCAATGGACATTCGTCCTTAGGATGCCTCCTGGTGCATCTAGGACAAAAGATGGCCAAGGCTATCTCTGCTTCCTCTTGCTTTCTTTTGATGTCCATGGTGTCCAATTGCAAGGCAAGGGTTTGCAACATCTCACTTTGAAATCTTCCAGCATATTTCCAATTTCACCCTTGATGGATGAGTTGGAAGATGATGTACTGGCCATAGGTTGACTACCCCTACCCTTTTTCCTGGCTACCCTAGAATGGTTTCTAAAGGCAACCTTGATATCCTCATAGGGTAATTGGTAGATATATCCTCCTTCTAACAAATGTAAGGTATCAAGAATATCTTCCCTTACTCCTTTCAGTAGGACCAACTTTAGTGACTCGGGGTCAAGTGTGCACCTGACCCTTTTGTAACTGAGCTGGAATCTTTCTTCGTAGTCTTCTAAGGATTCATCCCGTCCCATGGTCATCCTAAAAATTTCTTCTTTAGTATCCTTTGACCTACAGTAGTCCTGATATTTGTTGTTAAAATCCTGTTGCATCTGAGCCCAAGTTGTGATGCTATCTCCAGGTAAACCCATGAACCAGCGCAATTTTGCATCCTTGAAGGTAGATGGAAACAATTTTAACTTTTTATCATCATCTGTATAGTTATAGGTTTGACATGTAACAAAAAAATCAAATAGGAAAGTGTCGGGTTCCTCTATGGTCAGGCCATGGAAATGAGGTAGGGCATAGGGGCTTATATTCTTCATCTTAGTGTCCCCGTTGGTTTCCCTGATGGGGAAGGCACCCTCAAATCTCTCTCTATTCCCTCTGTCATTTCAGTTTTTATCCATTGGTTCAGTAGGAATGGGTTCCTCTTCTTCTTCTTCCCCTATAGGTTCTTCAAATATGTCAGGTTGCTCACCTAAAGGTTCCTCTAGTTCACAACCACCGAAGAAGAGAGAACGTTGGCTGTTGGATGCAGTGGGGATATTTGGCAAGAATTCCCTAAATTGTCCCTATTCCTATGAGGCATGAAAGGAAATGTTTTTTGGTTGGTTTTTGTTAGACTTTTTAACTGGAAAGTACTTTGCATAAATAAAATTGTTGATTGAATGAAAACTACTGACAAAAAGAAAAGTTACTTTTTGAATTGAACTTCTTCTTCCAGAAAGGAAAGCAGATAACGACAACTGAAAGAAAAGAAGCTACTATATTACTTTTGCAGAAATAAATTAATAGCAGAAAATTGGAGACTATAAATAGAAGAAAAGAAAGTAGTAATCACATTCTACTCAGACACATCCCTGGCAACGATGCCAAAAAGTTATGAGCACCAGTATTGCAGCAAGGATAATGCAACTCTTGGGCTACCATCTTTACTTATCAACACGGGGTTCATACAAACTTGGAGGTGACAGTGCTATATGCACAGGTAAAAATGAAGGTCTTGCTTGTTGTCACTGTTCATCCGGCGAGAGACCCCAGGGGTTCCAATCTAGACTTCTATAGAGCCAGAAGAAGCTTGATTCTTTGATGGAAGAAGAGCAAAGTTATTCTAAGAGAGCTACTCTACTGCAGTAATGAGGAAAACAACATGTAATGCTAAATCACACCATATCCTAATTAACCATTTAAATAGCTATGCTAAGCAGAATTGCTAAATCAACACTAACCTAATGCTGCTATCTAAGTTACAAAAGTAAAGAGAATCAAACCATACTAATATGTAAGTAAGAAAACTAAACTAAATCTATTTTCACTTTTTTGGTTTTCTTTGGTAAAATCAAGCATGCAATTTAATTATTCTTGTTGATGTGATAGGTGGATGGGAGGTGGTTGAGGATGGCTAGAAGTTTTATGGAGTGGTTGGATGGTGTGGAAGGGTCCTAGGAGGCCTTTTGTGACTTCCTAGAGGTTCCCCGTCAATTCAGCCTCAAAATAGGCCATTTCAGGAAAACCTATAGGATGTACTAGAAACCTACACGATGATCCTATAGGCATTACAGGAAACCTATAGGATACAGTCAAGAGCTAATTGTGAGGTGTTCGAGGTGTCGAGAATTTTGGAAAGGGTGTTTGATGAGTGGGATAGGGTGTTAGAAGGTCTAGGAACACTCATGAGTCAATATCCAAGAGAAGAGATGGCTAGATTCACTCAATGTGTCTAGGGGAATTTCAATAAAAAAGGACAAAAAAACTAGTGAGGGTGATGGTGGAACAAGAGATGGTTGAGGTGGATGAGGTGGAAGATGGATGTTGGTGATGAAGTCTAGACCTCCTCCTGAAGTACCTACAGTGCTTAAAACACATGTGTCTTCCAAGAACTATACAACAAGATACATTTTCATAAACTAGAAAAGCATGAATCAATTGCCCACATAATGCATGAAGAAAGTGTCGAAGGAAATGAGAACATGAGTGAGATCTTATTGCAGAAATAGAGTAATGGAAAGAGATGACAGTGAAATGAACCAAGTACTGAATCAAGATAACAAACTCCAAAGCTCATGCAAGAACTAGAAATCTGTGTTTTTTGGGTTGTTGAAGGGTCTCTTCCTCAAGTCATGGTCCCAGTGGGAGGAGGTGAGGCCGAGACACCTGCTGACAACCTTACATTGATCTTTTTCTCCTTGCTAACCTGCTAATTGAAAGAAGGTACAAATGGAAGTAAACTAAAATAGAACCAATCTACTCTACACTGTTGTAATGGAAACACAACTACTTACGCAAATGAACAATTAAACCATGAATCTATGCTAGCATACATGTACAATAAAGAGGAGCCTTGGCTGTGAGGGTTAGGCCATAACCCAAGATATTTAGCCCTCTGAGTTAGCTCAGTGCTAGCAAAAAACAAAACTTATTTTTATTATCAAAACCATGGATTACATCAAAAACTGTCACAAGTCTTGCAACTCGAAAATAGAGTAGAGTTTTACAATCAAAAAATCTGAATCCTACTGAGGTCCTAGGCCTCTCTACTTATACATCTGAAGTCTCTAATGACTTCCTTAAAATTAGGGAGGCTCGGCTCCCAAACGCGAGATAAACTAGTGCTTTGTCTTTCACTTGCTCGGTTGCTTTCTAGTTGTCATGATTTGGTTATTTGCACTCTGAGCTGATGGAGGAATATTCGAATGGAGGGGTAGTAAATGAGGAGGATTTACCTCCTATAATTCCTCTCTCTTGTCCCATTCGAGTTTTGACCAAGGTATTTTCTGAAATTCCTTGCTTTTATCCTTTAATCCTACATTAAATGCACATTAGACCACAAAGCAAAATCTTCAACTCTAACTCATCTCATAAACAAAATATAATCAAAAGTATGCAATAAGTTGTGAGAATAGTTGGTTTGACTAGGCTAGGAGGTGAATTAAGGCTTACCCAATGATGAGGCTCATCAAGGACCATTTGTCAATGATAAAAAATCGGCTCTTACTGGTGCTTCTTATTATGTGATTCTTCTATGTGCAGTTCTTTATGTGAGGTGTTGTATGAACTGTGGTTCCATTGGGGTAAGTGTTGTGTAACTATGGTTCCATATGTTCAATATCGTAGGGTCCATCTCATTCAAATAAGTATTGAAACCAAGGGTCCATCTCTATGGTTTAATTTTTAAAATGAAAAGACAACAAGCATAAAACAAGAGAGAACTAGGTAGGCATGAATGTGTAGTTAACATCCCTAGGTATTTAGCATAAGTAAGTGAGAGAGATTGAGAAATTTAGAAAAATGGATTAACATATTTTATTCATCCAGATTCAAAATCAAAATCTATATTTCTAGTCATGTGATCACTACATCCACTCTCTAAAAAACATACATCATTTAAGTTTTTGCGCACAACAAGAAAGGTAAGGAACAAAAATTAATATTTTTTGAGATATTTGAGTAATTGGCATTTTGTTTTTCTAGATTAGTCAACCTCTTGCTACATTTTTTTGCATAATGTCCTAGATTATTGCAATAATAAAATATAATCTTATATTTATCATGCCTCGTTGAGTTTGTCAGTTGTCATCCTTCCTTTTTTCTAAAAGTTTCCTCCTTGTCTTTTTGGTTCCTGCCTCTTTTTCCTTGCCTCTTGATGTTCCCCTACCTCTACCAAGAGAAACTTGAGTCTTGAATGCATTCTAAAGAGACCCCATCAATTCATCTACAAAGTTTTGACTCATAGATTTTTCTTATTTTATCACCACAGCTACCAAATGAAACTTTTCATAAACATGTTTGAGAAACTTTTCAACCACCTTATGATCTAACACATCTTCATTGTACAAATTCAACTAATTCGCCATGTTTTATACTCAAGTTATGTACTAATATATTAAATCCAATTCCTCCACAACTATGTTTTCAAAATATCCTCTCAATGCTTGTAGTTTCACTATTTTTACTTTGGTAGCACCCTTATAGACACCCTCCACAATATCTTAGGTAGTTTTAGAGAACTTCACAAGAGAAGTATTTGGGAAGATGGTTTCATCCAATGCATTTTGGATAAGATACAATGCATTGACATTCATCATTATATGTTCTCTCAATTGATCTCTTTGAGCATTCATCAAGGCCTATTAGGTTGCTTCATTTGTGTGTTCTTAATATCAACAAAGTAATCAATTTTATTGATCAAATTTCATATTTTTTTCCCTTTGAAAGAAGGAATTGGGGAAAAGCATTGGCTACTTGAAATCATTTCTACATGAAGGCTATAACTTCATAATAAAAAAATCACAGACTTAGGCTAGAAAAAATAAATATTCATACTTCCGCCCAATAAAAAGAATATTGTATCTTATCCAAATAAATGGATGGCCTCTAATATATGATATTTATCTACTCCAAATAAATAGATTCCATTAAAAATATTAAATATTTTTTCCTACTCTAAATAAATGTATGGACTCTGCTCATTCATGCAAAAAATTATTTTCGCATTGATGGATTCACTCACGCGAATGATTACCTCAATGCTTCCATAGTCACTCACATAGAGAGGTCAGAAGCTCACTCAAAATGCATGCAATTCTTGTGCCAAGGTTAATCTCTCTAATCTGGCTTTGGTGGCTACTCTACCTTCACCAACACCAATTGAAACTTTAAACACATGGTTGCTACATCTTCAATGACAGATTGCAAAGATGATAGAATTCCTTTTTTTATCCTACAAACTCTCTGTTCAAATTCAACACTCATACTCATATGTTAAACAAAGACAAAGGAATCACTTACTATTGCTACAACCACATAAATATGCATATCTATGAAAAAGATTATGAAACTGATGCATAGTCTCCCTCAACATCTATTTCTCTATTATACTCATGAAGATATAGGTTACAACAATGTAATTGTCTATTACTTGACTATATGAAACCGAAGGTTGTAACCAAATAACTAGTTTACTATCATTGTAATTACATTATTCTAACATCATCGGAGACATTCGTACTAAGATGTTCACGTGGATAGGTTCCAACCTGCATGGGAGAGATCTCATTATCAATGAACCACTCTAATATATGATACCCATCTAAGGGAATCCCTTAACTCTCATACAAGATGTCCTTGCATTCCTTTGTGGCTACACTATGAAATTGTGAGGGAGAGGTTGTACATCTTGTAGGCATAGTGAGCGGAATAAACATCACATGTTATACTAGGAGAGAATATGAACACAGACAAAATACCCCTTCTTAATTCCATAAATCGAAGTCATGGTTTCCAACTACCATGTAATATTTATACACTTACAGTTTCCCTTTTTCTCGTTGCTCAATTATGTATAAGTTAGGGAATTAGCCATTTGGAATAGTGATTTAAATATTTCATTTTTTTGTGGCCAAATCTCTTCCTAGAATAACTGCTTGATCTGAAAGTTGGTCCACCTCTGAGTTGTTATGTTTTAAGATCTGAATAGTTTCAAAGTGTTCAAACTCGAATAAAATTCCTTTGATCCTTTGGAGAAAAATCTTTAACCTTATATCCACATGGAAAGAGATTTTTTGCAAATGAGAAATAAGAGTGGAGGAGTCTCCAACTATAATTATTGTGTGAACGTGTGAGAATTGAGAGATAAAATTGGGAGAAGACCTTGATATAGCCTATATGCTTCTAATTCAAGCTATTTTGAGGCTCCAATAATATCAAACTTCTACAATTCCTCCAAGATAATAAATAACCCACCCCACTCATGCCATCCTTAAATTGGATTTCAAAGCTCCACCAAAGAGGAGAAATGGATGGTGCTAACAAAAAAGGCTATGAGACAATTCCTCATGTGATAATTTTAGTTATTAATTCTATTTGTCATCCTTAAATTGGATTTAAAATCCCCAGCAAAGAAGAAAACTGGTTTTAGTTATTAATTCTATATATTATCGGGCATAGCCATTGTTTGCAATTGGGAAGAATTCACTACAATTTTGGATATGTCATCAGTCTTCATTGACAAATATTACAAGGTGTTACCCCGAGATAATTACATTGAAAACATCAATGTACTTGTGGGGAGCAGGGGAGGGGAACACCCCCTAGATCTAGATGCCATCAGTGGCTTATAGGAGATCAGATTAATTTTTAAAAGATTCAGATCCAGAGTAACTAAGAAATTCTAAATGTTTAGATGTTAATATTCAACAATTGTATACACGAACGAAAACATAGTTGTATATAGACAACACTTTCTTATTTTCCCAATGTTTTCTTCCACTCTTATATATTTTTTAGGTATTGGCAGGAATCAAGGAAGAGTTAGTGCTAATTGGGATTCCTAATTCAACAGTTTCAAAGGGTAGAGAGGAAAGGTAACATTTTCTCATCTTCAAATATTAATTAATCTTTTTATCATATTGGAAGACCAGTACGGTCATTCTGGGTTAATCAATGAAAACCCAAAAAAAGTAAAAATATTAGCCATTTTTTCACCAAGCTAATGTCCAAAACCTACTTTGTGTGGGTTTAGGATTTGAATGTGAAAAAAATAAACAAGAATATACTCACATTCGGCACTCCACGCTGCTGTCATGGTTGCATAAAGGGAAAATGAAGATTGTACTGAGATTTTCACACTTTTCCTTCATCATTAGCTTCCTCGATGACTTCCACTTTGCCATATTTATCCTTAAAAACATCCAAATTATACAATAATTCTCTTTCTTTAGAACCTATCAAAACTAAGAAATTAATGGCAAAGATTACCAGAAAACAACACAAAGGGAAACTAAAGACTGTACTAAGCTTTTCCTACTTTTTCTTTGTCGTTGGCTTCTTCGATGACTTCCTCTTTCCCATATTTATCCTTAAAAACCTCCAAATTACATAGAAATCCTCCTTCTTTAGAACCTATCAAAACCAAGAAATTAATGGCAGAGATTACCAGAAAACAACACCTGGAAGGGGTTTAAAAAAAATACGAATGCATTACCTATGGATGAACTCCTTGAGATAGTAGAACTACAAACGAAAAAAACACAATTGAAATGCCAATAAAATAACGTAATCCTCAAGCCTTGGAACCTTATGGAAACAAAAAATTAATGGCAATGATAACCAAAGACCAACACGAATGAATCTTAACAAAAATACTGCTGCAAAGGTACCTATAATATGTTCGTGGGTTATAACAAGTTGAACAGTTGCACAAATCAAGATTCACTTGGCAATTAAAATAATGGGATCTAATAGTGGAAGAACTCTCAATCATCTAATAATGGATATGACAGTTCAACGGAGTGTAGAGTAATAGTTGTGGGAGTTCTTCTCAAAGGGGAATGCCTTATGGTGTAATAAAAATATTCATGTAGAAAAGTATTTAAAACTTATTTAGATACAAACTATTTGAGGGGATGAGAGAACTAGATATTACATATAAGAGATCCATTTGGAAAAGTCGCTAAATATAGCTAAGATAAAGGATATGGTTGGATGGTGATTAAACCATTCATTTATATTGGAAATTTCTTGTAAAAACTATTATGCGAGTGTATTAACCAAAGATAGTTTCCAGAAGAAATTATTAAAGTAGAAGAATATCATCTTTATCTTTGGTCCATTTATTAATTCGATCAAAAATACCATAAACAACATTAGGAATGTGTAAAATCAATGGAAGTCTTTAGTCTTGGCATTTCTTATTATAAGAAACAATTTATTTTTCATGGTTAAGATTTGGGTCGATATAATGATAATGTAATGTTATTAGTCCAATGTAGGATTCTAGCAATTAATTTTCCTATTGCTCACTATTAGTTTAGCATTGACCAGTGCAAGTTATAATGTTTAACTTTGAAAAACAAATATTTATTTTACAATATTGAGAAAATTATTTTTTAAACAATTGATTGGGCCATAGCTTTGAAGGTTTTATTGTAGCTTTTGTACCATGTGAATCACTTCCTCGTGATTTTTAAATACTTATGCAATGATTTTTCATTGTTGAGCTTGATAGGAAAACCGCCTAAACTTAAAATCCTTGAAAATAATTCATACTCGCATACATAACCTATTTACCATTAGTTACTCCCCACCATAATTTAAGGAAGTATTTGCATAAAAAATTAATTGGAAATAAATGGAAATAAATATAGTTACTTCAATTATAGTCTACCATTAAATGTGCAAACTTAGTAGTGGTTACTACCCACCAAAAATTTATGCAAGCCCTTATCCTCTAGTATGAAATTAACTTTTCCACTTCATATATCAATTCTCAATTTTCTAAGAACCTAACACACACATAAATGGTAGGGACTAAGTTGCCCTACAACACTTGTTTCCTATAGAGGACATCAAGGAGTTGCAAAAAAAAAAAAAAAAAAAGAATCCTAAAGTAGATGAGACTATGATAGCTTTTATATATTACAATGTTGGAAGTCTACAAAGTGACTAAAAATAGTGGAGGATGGAAAAGATATATCTAACTTGTTGATATCAAAGATAGGAAAGAGGGATATAAAAAGTCAAAGAAGAGGATGATTCATTGGCCTAAGCCTAAGATAAAGAATTCAATATATATTCTACAAGGGTAAGGTATAATGCACCAGTCATTGACTATGTATAATGTGAAGTCATTGGGCATAAATCTAAGAAATTGAAGAACTTAAAAAAAATAAGGTTTCTTCAATGGTTAGCATCTAGAAATATTTCTTTGACTTGGGATTTAATTTAAAAGGGGTATACTTGGATCAAGAAATTATTTATGTATGGAAATAATTGAAGTCATTGGTGATGTAATAATTCAATATTCATCTGCAAGAAATTTATTGAAGGTTGTTGGGAAGATGATTGACATATCAAATATTTGTAATGGTTCATATATCAAATAGTGTCTATGAAAATGATTTGGAAGAGGGAGATACAATTTTACAAAGCATTTCTTTATGTGCTTCTTCAAGGAATTTGACTCTCTCATACTCATAACCTATTTAGTGACACTTAGAAGCCAACTTCTCATGTTTATTCATAGGTGTAGGGAATATTTCAAGTATTTAAATTGTTGTTAAATGATAGAATTCAAAGGAAATTAGGGGAGATGATGATGGAAAGGTCATATCCATTGTAGTAAATAGGAGATACATGATTTATATAGTGATAGAGAGGTACTTTACTTATCCGAATCTTACTTCTTTCAATGTAAAATAAGATGAGTCACATATATACACAATTTAAATGAATTTTAGGATAGAGAAATTTCCTAAAGTAGACCTTTAAAAATGGGATTGAAACACAACAAGTATTTGGAGATTATCTTTTACACATTAATTATATGAAAGGTGGTAGTTATATTTTGAATATATCTCCTAGAATATTTGCAAAACACATGTAACATAAATCATAGGACTCTTTCAAAGCATCACATTCACCCACACACATTGAGAATGATATATTGTAGTCAACACTCACATGAAGATGATGGCCCCAAAAGTTTTAATTGGGCCATCATGAATGTGTACATGCAGGAACCTCCTAGGAATATGAATGCATTAATGGGCATTCATGCTTGATAAGACTTGAGCTTCCAATGAAGACTCTAGCTAGGACACTAGGTTAGCATGGCTTAGAAGAATGTGCACATGTTATTAGGAATGTGCATGTATTCTTAGGAATGTACACGTATCCATTGGAACATGCATATGTTCTTAGGAATGCACACACATTCTTAGTACAATGTATTTTTATGGACCCATGGCCCCATTTTTCACTCTTTTCGGATTGAGTGGCATGCTTTCAAGGGTCATTAAAAAATATTGTTGATCATTCATCTACATTGAGTTCCAACTTAGTGACATACATATTCTTTGGATTCCATGTAAGCATTATAATGTTTTTTTTTTTCCTTTTTTTTCTAAATTTGGTTTAAAATTAAGAGAAGAAGCCAAATAACACTCTAAATGCAATCACCATACTGAATTGCAAGAAAACTAGTTACTATAGAACCTAGTTAGAATCTAAATCTGCGATCATAAGATGACAACTTAGAACAACCAAACTTGAACCAAGAATGAAGAAATCCAAATAATGAAATTGATGCATCCTTAGCTACTTTGAAGTCACTAATATAAGATCTCCAAAACACCAGACAACCATCATAATTGTCTCTTGCATGTTCATTAAACTCAATTGTATTCTCCAATGCTCACGGATAATTGACCAATATTTCTAATTACAAGGATGGAATATGTGAACATTATAGAACCATTCTAAAGAAAGACCAAATTAGAGACCTCAACATTGCTAAAAAGGATATTTGTCTTTGTTCATTGACCTAAGAAACAACCAACCTTTACTAGTCCACAAAAAATGCATTTGTATGGACTGATGCACCAACCAACCATTTTGAAACCATTGTATGGATAAGTAGTTCATGGTATTTTATAAACCTACCTATAATAATAGCAAGGCACCCCTATATCTCTTGAGAAGATTATGGGTAGAGTTTAGGCTAGGATTCCATGTCAACTATTTTGATGTGGGAGAATTCTAGGGTTCGGTCATGGGTCTACACAAGATAGACAATATACTAGGTGCAAACCAACGCTAGGCCCTCATCCATTGAGATGAAGACCTAAAGCCTCCTTCCTAATCTTTGTGTAATAATAGGGAGACAACTATATATTTCTTAAGGAAGTTATGGGCAAAGTTTAGCCTAGGATTCCATGTCAACTATTTTGATGTGGGAGAATTCTAAGTGGGATCATGGGTATGCACAAGATAGACAAAATGTTAAGCACAACACAACACTAAGTCCTCATCTATGATTGAGCGATCCACTGGATGGTCTGTAAACAATTAATGAAATTTATTAGATAAATAACTAAACTTATTTATGTTATTCATAATTTATCTCAATAATAATAATAATAATAACAACAACAACAACTTTTATATTCCTAATTAAAAAAACCAAGGAAAAAAATTTCCATCTATATACATAATAATAGCGAAATTTGTCATTCTGAAAGAAGAACTATTCAACTCTTTCCTACCTATAAATTCAACTCTGTATTAATTTACATGTCTTTGTAAATAAGACCAAAAATTATGAAATTAATTTTTCTTTTTAAAACAAAGAAACTTTTATAGGTGTCAGGCCCAACCTTACCTTACAACCCAAGTCCTATATTATCTGTTAGATAAATAAAATAATTACCGTTTTTTTTTTAACTTGGTAACAAATTGGTTGAGATTTTTTAAATAATGTAGAAAATTATATTTATCGACTTTGTTGCTCAGCCAGATTATTGATCCAAAAAATAAAGGAAAATGGGCAGGAAAAAGTTGGAAATTAAGAAAATAGAGGATCCTTTTCGAAGATAAGCATGTTATTCTAAGAGAAGTTTAGGACTCATTAAGAAAGCACGTAAATTATTTGTTCTTTGTGAAGCACGGATTGGTGTTATCGTCATCCCCGAGATAGGAAATCCCATCACTTTGAGATGACCTGAAAATATATTTAATGATGTATTAAACAAAAAAACATAAATTGGCACAACAAAAACAAAAACAAAAATTGCCACTTATGAAATCAAAGCAATTAGCAGGTGCAAGCGAGTCATTGGAGGAGGAAGTTAGACCATGGGTGAGGAAGGAAGCATCAACTTCCATCTACAATATTAGTAAGTCAACAATGTATAAAGAAATATTGGAAGTGGATCACTATCTCATTGCGCAAAAAAGTTAGACATATTCCAATGACTTTAATGCTAATGTTAGCAGTCATTCCATGGTTTTGTTGCATATGAACAACGATTTAGTTGGAAACAACAAATTAGTTGAAGATTCTAATGGTGGCAGTGGCAGGGGAACGATGCATTCCATTATTGAGGGAAATGCAAGAGGGACATCATTGCAAATGGAAATGATTCTAAATTTCCAAGAAGGGATTGCAAAAACCTTCATATATATCTTTCTCACTAAATGAGTATAGAGGGGAATGAGGATTGAGGGGAATGCATAAAGTGATGTCTAAATGATAATAAAGAAATTTTAATATTTAGACACTTAGGAGTTAGTTAAGTTCAACTTGGTCTATTAGGTAAACGTGTGTTTCTTAGTGTGTGTCTTTAGTATGCACTAGTTGCACTGTATCTTAATGGTTATTGATTTGTTGCTTAATATTAGATTGGTCCATGATCTCTATTCAAAGAGCAAGGAGGGTCATGGATGATGATTGATTGTGAGAAATTTCTTATGTAAAATATTTTATTTTTCATTAATAAAATTAACTCAAGTGATACAATGATGTGTTGTGAGACACTGGGTTTGTTGGGTGAAACCCCTGAGGTCAGGGTTCAAATCACATTAAGTATATTGACCTGCTATGATGTGCGGTTCAAGGAGTAGACTCCCCACTAGCACGATTCTTGACTCTTGCCAAAATCATAAGAAATTAGTATATATGGCTTGCAGGTTGTTTGATGTACTCTTGGTGTTATAGTGGAAGCTACAAGAATTGATCCTGGGTCTTCCTTATATTAGGTTTGGCAGTTACCGATTCACCACATTTAAAAAAAAAAAAATTACCTCAAGTGACCGCATTTGTTGGGGTTTTGCATTGTTTACCTCTCATAGGTTTTTAACTACACAAAAATATTATCTTTGTGCTTTTGACCTAGTTGTGTGAGTGCTTACTGAAGGTGTTCGTCTTATTTGGAATACCTTGTTTACCCGAAAAATAAGAACAAGGGTCTCTAGACTAATATTTCTTACGCACTATGCAAAGAATATAATCACTATACACATCATTGCTCACATATTTCCAAATTTAAGAATATGAAAGAGGCTATGGGAAGTCATGTCCCTAGTGGTGAATAGGGGGAAACCCAAGAACCAACTATATTGCAAAAAATGACACAAAATGAGTCATGGATAGCCAACAAGTAGGAAATTCCAACTTGCAATAAGTGTACTTCAGGACCCAGAACCATTCATGTCAACTCAGGTGCATCCCTATGACTTCTAGTACCACCATGTTCACTATACCTTCACCATTGAAGGAAAGGAGAAATGCATCTCAGTCCCCACCCTGCTGCCCAAGTTGTTACATTTGATTAGGATTGACATAACCAACCATGACTTCTCATCACTGACCCATTTCAAATATGGATTATGGTCATAAAATTAAAGGTTCATCGATGTATTATTGATGATTGGGCATATTCATGCACTGTCCTCCTCAATTCG
Organism: Pinus tabuliformis; assembly: GCA_031772625.1. Taxonomy (NCBI): domain Eukaryota; kingdom Viridiplantae; phylum Streptophyta; class Pinopsida; order Pinales; family Pinaceae; genus Pinus; species Pinus tabuliformis. Next base: position 1,571,901,859 of record CM062819.1, on the reverse strand, counting down.
GAGAAAAATTGGCTCTCCTTTGTTCATTCCCTAAATGAATAAATTTAGCTAATTTGATGGTAGAATCTATCCCTTCTTAGGTATCTTACCTAACCTTCCCATCATGTTGTGTGGAAATATTATTTTGAACAAATGCTCTCATGTTTGGCCTAATAGATCACAGTAACCTCTTAGACTAAATTATGTCTATGCCCTAAGTGTTGTGGTGCATTTTCTCTTTTGATTCATGATATTCCGACACAAGGGCCAAAAAATCACCATCATTCAACTCTCCTATTGTAATCCCCCCTCCCATGCTTTATACGATAGAATATCACCTTCTACTACTCAGGTTGAGTCCATGCATGATGTGTCCACTCCTAGTAGTCACACAAAATCCACTCCAATTAACTGTGAGCCCATGGATCTATAATCAACTCCTCACCCTTGTAAATTATACAATGGGCTGATTCAGTCACGATTGAGGGCATCTTCAAATATTACCTCAACCAGTCACAATAGTAGAAAGGACCTCTCAACCACCTCCTCCACTAAGGACAAGGAATTCTTTGAGGCCATTACTTCTTTTAGCAGTGCTAGTGATAACCTCCACATATGCTCTCCCTTCAATGGCTCACAAGATCTTAACCATTTAATCAATCCACTCCCTCACTCCCTTGCATTTTGTATTATTCCCTCTCATATAGGATCATCTCTTGTAATTAATAGAGTTCTATGGAACAAATTTCCATGGCTATGGGGTTCATAGGAGATGTTGTCAAGAAATTTTTATTCCCAACACCTCCCAAGGATATCATGCAACCTAAGGAATCTAACACCTTATTTAATATTCTCTTTTGTGGATGTATAACCTTAAACTACATATCGATATATTTGGTCCATCATCCTAGGTCTTTGGCAACAACAATTATGCCAATCCTTGTCCCATGAGATTGGGGAAGTACCACTTCACACATGGGTTCCACTAGGCTTGTCTTTTGACACAACATTATCCCATATTATACCCTTTCTAGGAACCTTCATCAGACCTTTTTGTGTCCCATACCCCCCAAAATTACTCAATTATAACATGTTTCCCAACTAGAGACAGTTTAACCACACATTGATGTTGTTACAGACTCTCTAAGAATCCCTAAATTAATCCCTCTCTATGAGGAATAAATTTACTCCTCCTATGGCCACTCCAATAATATAAAACCATTGGAGGTACAACTTTCCCCATCACAGGGAGTAAGGAAAGAAATACCACCTCTCCCCAATATCAATAACCACCACAACTGTGACCACATCTACTTCATTTCCTCCAACATGGGGTAAATATCATTAGCTTCTTTCTCAATATTTATGAGTGTCGAGATCAATTTTTCCATTAGAAATTTAGTGCCATAGAGGATAACTCATGTAGTTTGCATGTTTTCCTCAACTATTGGCTCAATGAAATTGTGCAAAATGTTGCACACTTATGCTTAACTTTACTCCTCCTATGGCCACTCCCATGGCATCAAAACCATAAGAGCTACAACTTTCCCCATCATGAGGACCAAGGAAATAAATACCAACTCCCGCCAATACCAATGACCAACACAATTATGACCACATCTACCTCATTTCCTCCTCCATGGAGTAAATTTCCTTAGATTTCTACTCAATATTTATGAGTGTTGAGGCCAATTTGTCCATTACGAAGTTAGTTCCATAGAGTATAGCTCATGTAGTTTGTACATTTTTTTCAACTATTGGCCCTACAAAATTGTGCACAATGTTGTACTTTTATGCTCCATTCAATACCTTGACATGCCTACAACTACTTTGTGACTCCTCGTAGAAACTACCGCCATTTTATGAAGTCTTCCACTCACATTATGACATTCTTGAAGTCATGACAACTCCCAAGTACCCTTAGGATGTCATGCACCATCATGCTTATTATCTAAACATGACATGTTGCCCCATTAGTATGATCCACTAATGAAGGTTCATTTCTGCATCTGGAAAAGACCCTTTAGGTTCATAGCTTTTTGTTACCTCCCTTGATGATAACATCAACTCCTTCATAGAGTACCTTTTTTAAGAAACCAGTGTTCTCTATCTTCCTACAAGGGGCACCATGAATCTACTATGGGGGTGATTCTCATCCATATTCCCCAATATACACACTCCTCTAGTGAACACTTAAAATTGTGGACACTTTGCTATATTTCTTTAACCATTAGGATGATATATCTTTAATAGTCTATTCATTCTCATAGACTTACATAATTGTCACATTTATCAGCCCAATGGCACCTACCTTTGTGTGAGAGACTAGCAATGTGTTGCATGCCACAACATTTACACATTAGGATCCCCTGACCTCCATTTTTCATCAAAGAAGCCACATCTACTTATTACTCATGTCATTGACTCTATTTACTATGTGTTCAAGTATCTTTAGGATATCCATGATGCATATAGCATGGGGAATTATCTTACTCCTTTAGGTATGTACTTCTTAAACGAGCATGTTAGGTAGTCCCTCTAATATATGTGTATATCACTAGTTCACCCCTTGTGAGATCACCATAGGACCACTCCCATTTCGACTACGTCTACTTCCATCACCTCCTTCTCAACTATATGTTCATAGGTGGTTGGTAGTTCCCCCCCTATGGATTGACCCTTATCGTTGAACCCCTTGTGTTTCTAACATCCATGTTGCATAAACCTATTTTCCAAGAGTTGTTTGTTTTCACATCTTGAAAATTAACCTCATGCTTCTTTCGCATCATGTTGCTAACCTACCCTCATGCTCCTAGACACTAACTCATGTGATCATCATTAATGGACCATTGAATTTTCATGTGGCCTCTCATACCCACACCATCACCAAACCATTTGCATGATCACCCTTCATCCATCACTAGACACCAAGAACAATCATTTTTCCACTCACCTTTTATAGTTACCCACTTGCACCCATATGTAGGTCATTTTTTCATTTGGGAACTTGTCTCCATGTTTTTACATTCCCACAAAAATTTATTGATTCCTTTGGCAAGTGTACACAGATTTTTTGGAAGAAGTAATTCTTCATCACTTTTTCATTTCTTCATTCCCTGGTGATAATCCTAGTCATCATTGGTTGGAGTATATGTATTAACCCTTACCATTGCCTTCTTGGTACCACATCAAATTCCCTCACCTGTGCTTCCTAATTTCCTAATTGAGATCCATGGCCATTTATATCCTTATAGGAATAACCACATCTTCAGTTGAAACCAGTACCTCTTCAAGTCCACCCTTAATCATCCTCTTGACCCCAAAGCCTTGTCTATCTCATTTGGTTTAAAATATTTCCATATGATCCACCATTACGTATACTCAAATCAATGGATGTACATAGTGTACATTCCATTTATATTGACCTCATTCATCATGACCCCAAACTTATTCCTTCACAATGTGGTATTTTATATAGCCACCTATATATTTCTAAGGGACCTTTTTCCCTTAGCTTTCATGCCTTCCTTCCTATCGACATCAACTCACATGTTCCAATAATGAAGAAATATCTTGGTTTTGATTCCCATATATAGCTATGAACCTTGGATGGAACAATGAGAGTTATTATTGCTAATTGATAGGGATTTCACCCCCTAATGTTCAACTTTAGCATTATTTCACATCAGGAGGGATCTTACCTTAAAATAGTTGTAGTATCTAATTCTTTTCAAGGACCCATACACTTGACTAACATGCCTTAGCTGCTAGTCTATATATTTACTAGTTATGTCAAGCTCGTGGGAGTATTTTCCTCAAAAACCTCTTCTACTTCAACTATTGCCCCTAAGGGAAATGAAATCACCCATTTCAGAACCTTTCAACTCCTATGTCATTCAACATATTTGGCAATATTACTCTTGTATACCATTCTAATCATTATTATAAAGATTCATGATCACAATCATGGTACATGCCTTCCCCATTTGTATAGTGTACATATTTCTCTCGGAAAGGTGTTTTTTTCATAGGTGGGTCCATTTATGTCTCTTTTTGGACATCATTTTCTCTCAGATTTCAATTTATCTCCCAAGCAGTATGATTCAAACCAAATCAAGGTAAGAAAACCATGATGTATTTTGGCGATATACGTTTGCTCCTAACCTCATACATCAGGATACAACTATTATCACCTAAAAATTGCTCATGCAACTCTACAGGTGATCACCGAAATACATCATCAATAAAGTAAAATAAAGGTTTCATGAGGTTAATTATCAACATCCCAAAAGAAGTTGATCAAAGATTACAAAATGGGCTTTTATTGATATTTGTAAAATTATCATTATGAATTTTCATGTATCTATGTAATTTTTCCTTCAATAACTGCACAGATCCATAGAAAGTTTATTTAATAAGAAATGGTACAATGACTGATGACAATCTTATCATACTCAAGTACCAAGATTGTCAGGCCACCCTTTTCCTCCTACACACATGAGAGAGGTCTCTTAGAGCCACCAAAGTGCTCCTCATGTCATCACAAGCATGTGGAAGACACAATGGTATCCACAAACATTCATTGCACCAACAAAAATGGAAACCCTGGAGAATTCTATAAATTGGAACCTTGGCATAGCCATTTAGAGAATAAGAAGAAAAAAATTATGCTATAAAAATTTTCTTGTTTTCCTTTCAATTCTCATATATTCATAGCATTTATTTGTGATTGGTGAACATCCACCATTGGAACTTGTTCATCAATTTTTGGACAGAGAAGTATTGTAAAGGATAGGAAGGAGGACCTTCATTTGGGAGATACCAGATGATACACCAACTTAGCATCTCCCATTGTGTCTCTTAGTATATCATTGATGTTCAATCCAATCATAATAAAAGGTCACTACTTCCTATAAATTCTTTTATGTTGTATTATGTTTTATTACTCATTCATTAATATGTTGGATGTTTCATTATTTAATTTGCATTTTTTTTTCCTATTGCTTCCAACCATTGTTGTGCAGTTGTGTAGGTAGAAGCATCCCATAAAACAATTGGAAATTTTTATGCTCTTGACCTGTGAGAAATGTCAAAATACCATAAATGCGAAGAAATATAGCCCAGAACACAAAAAAAAATGAGAAAAACAACAAGTATTTTATTATTCAGAAATAGATTCAATGTTCACTTGCCTCTTTGAGTGGGCAACCTCCAGTAGAGTAGAGCTTGATTACAATAAGACTTGATGATATTTCCTTTACTAACTAAGACTATTTATAGCTAGATGACATCCAAAACCCTAACTACTAGTGGTCCCTTTCATAACATGGGTTAACCACTTTATTTATTAACTATTTCCCGTTTACAAATAACGGTGGTCCCTTTTTTCTAATGTAGATCAACCACTTACAATTATTAATGCGATATTTATTTACTCTCTAACGAACTATGACTATGACTCATCCCATTGGGTTTATTACACAAATAAAGGAGTTAGGGTTGGACCCTAACATGCCCTCCCCCATCAAAAGAAGCGTCTTCCTCAAGCTTGAAGCTATGAAAACTATTGAAGAATAGTAGTTGGTTCCCAGGTTGCATCTTCTGGAGAGGTGTATTTCCACTTGACGAGGACTTCCTTGATCGTGCGATCGCGGAGATGTCTTTCACGGGCATCGAGGACATGTTCTGGGTGGAGCCAGAGTGAGACTTCCTTATCTAATTCAGGTAGACTAGTTTGAATTCTGCAATTGTTCCCCGTCACTTTCTTGAGGCATGATACATGGAAGACCGGATGGATTTTTGAAGTTGGTGGCAAGGCCAGTTTGTAGGCGATTTCTCCAATGCACTGAAGTATTTGATAAGGTCCATAGAATTTTGGTACTAGTTTCTGGTAGCCCTTTTCTTTGAGAGATTTTTTCTTATATGGTTGCAGTCGCAGGAATACCTGATCCCCTTCTTGAAATGTGTGCTCAGAACGATGTTGGTCTACCTGTTGCTTCATTCTATTCTGAGCTTGATGTAGATTAGCTTTGAAACGAGCTATCATGGTGGCCCGGTTCTATAGGATTTGATCAACTGCCTGCATCTTAGAACATCCAGGGATATAAGAAATAGGTGAAGGTGGGAGTTGGCCATACACTACCTCGTATGGAGTCGCCTTGGTGGCTTCATGATAGTTAGTATTATACCAACATTCAGCTAAAGGTAACCACTGTACCCATTGATGTTGCATTTTAGAAGTGAAGCACCTTAGATACGTCTCCAAAAATTTGTTGAATTCTTCTGTTTGACCATCGGTTTGGGGATGATAGGTGGTACTTAATTGGATTTGCATGCCTTGTAGCTTGAAAATTTCTTGCCAAAATTTGCTGGTGAAAGTGGGGTTGCAATCAGACACAATGGAAATCGACATGCCATGCAGTTTGAAAATCTAGTCCATGAAAGCTTGAGCGAGTAAAGTGGGGGTAAATGGGTGGGGTAGAGCACAAAAATGAGCATATTTAGAATTTTTTTCCACAACCACCATGATGACAGATTTTTTGCCCAACTTTGGTAGACCAATGATGATATCCATGGAAACATCCATCCAGACAGAGGAAGGGAGTGGCAGTGGTTGTAAGGTTCCTGGTAACTTGATTGTTTCTCCTTTGTTGCATTAACACACATCACATTCAACTACAAAAGTAATAATGTCATTTTTCATGCCAGTCCAAAAGAAATAATGACAAGTGCGAGCATAAGTCTTCTAAAAGCCTGAATGCCCTGCAGTTGGAGATGAGTGCAACTCTTCCAAAATGTGGGTTTTGAGGGTGGATGCCGGCGATATAACTACTCAATCCTTGTAGCAAATAATATCATCCTTCTAAGAGTAGTCGAATGAGGAATTAGGATATTCTCTCAAGTTATTAATAAGTTGGAAGAGAGACAAGTGTGATAACCAGTCCTTGCGGGCCTCTTCAATCGAATCTGGTATGGGAAGAGAGATTGAAAGTAGGGTGATTTCATCCTCAAATTGGAGCGATAAAGCATCAGCTACTACATTGTCATGCCCTTTCTTATAAATGATCTCATAATCATATCCCAGCATTTTGGATAGCCATTTATTTTGTTGTGGCGATGATAGACGTTTCTCCCCAAAAAAATTTAGGCTTTGATGGTCCTTTTGGATTTGGAAACGTCGTCCCAACAAGTATGGTCTCGAGGTGTCTACTGCATGTAACATGGCCATCATTTCTTTCTCATAATTAGATTAACCCAACTATTTTCCACTCAGTTGTTGGTAAGTGAAGGCCAATGGTCGACCTTCATGCATTAATACAACACCAATACCAATACCGAAAGCATCACATTCAATCACAAAAGATTTGGTGAAGTTTGGTAGGGCCAATACGAGAATGGAGCACATGGCCTGTTTAAGAGACAAGAATGCCTATTGTGCTGCATCAATCCAGAGAAATGATTTTTTCTTGAGAATATTAGTGAGGGGTCTAGCAATGCGACCATAATTGCGGACAATTTGCTCATAGTAGCCAATGAGACCCAAGAATTCCCTCAAACTATTCAAAGTTTTTGGTTGCGTCCAATCTTGCATTGCTTGTATCTTTTTTAGATCAACCCTCACTCCTTCCTGATCCACAATGTGTCCCAAATACTCGACTTCTTCTATGCCCAAAAGTGAACTTGGACAACTTGACAAATAATTTGTGATTCCAGAGCATTTGCAAGATCAGGTCTACAGGTTGAAGATGTTTGTCCCAGGTTAGGTTTTATATGAGAATGTAATCAAAGAAGATGAGGACAAATTTTTAGAGATATGGTTTCAGCAGGTGGTTCATGAGGCTTTGAAAAGTAGATGGAGAATTACAGAGACCAAATGGCATGACCAAGAATTCATAATGGCCTTCATGAGTTTGGAAGGAAATCTGGGGAATGTCTACTTCCTTCATGTGTATTTGGTGATAGCCAGAGCGAAGATCTAACTTGGTAAATAATTGAGCACCATGTAGTTCATCAAGAAGATCATTAACAATTGGAAGAGGAAATTTGTCTTTGACAATGAGCTTGTTAAGGGCCCAAAATTCCAGACACATGCGCCATTCACCATATTTATTTAGCACCATGACCACTAGTGATGAATAAGGACTGGTGTTGGGACAAATAACACTAGCTTTGAGGAGTTCCTTGATGATTTTTTCAATTTCATTCTTTTGGGTGAAAGGATATCGGTATGGGAACACATTAGGCGGTTGGGCCCCCGGGACCAAAGGGATGCTATGATCATGTTCACCCCTGTAGGGTGGAACCCCTTTAGGTTTGTCAAATACCTATTGGTGGTGGTCTAATACGTGTTGCATCTTAGGATGAATATGAGGAGTAGTGATGTCAATGTCATGGATGGTATTAAATTGGGCGATGACTCTGTGATGGCCATTTTTTAAAATATTTTCCATTCGATGCGAGTTGATGATAGTAGGGGCCCCTACCTGGAGTCCACGTAATGTATGAATGTGGTCATTCTACTTAAAGCTCATATATAACTCTTGGAAATGCATTGCGATCGGACCGAGTGTGCGAAGCCATTCAGTATCCAAGATAATGTCACAAACACTCATTTCAATAGGAAACATGTGGGTCTTTATGTGGTAGTATCCCATTTGAAGTTTAATATTTTAACAACAGCCTTCACATTTCATGGTCTCCCCATCAATGATAAGGACTTGGAAATTAGAGACTACCCGCATAAAACAATGAACAACTTCACCGACTCACTTATAGATAAAGATATGAATGTTGCCACTATAAATCAATACCACTATTGGTCGATGTTTAAGAAAGCATCAGATTTTGAGAGATTGAGGTGAAGAAATGCCCACCAAAGCATGTAGTGAGATAATTGGTTCATCTAGCATAGCTGTGAGATCATTTTTAGGTTGGGTTTCCTCAACTTCGTCCTTGGGCCCACCAAGGGTTGGGGCTTCCTCAGATGAGTTGTTATAAGTAACATCAATTTGAAAGAATTTTGGTTCCTTACATTTATGCCCCAGGGAGTATTTGTCATCACAATATTAACACAATCCTTGTTTTCTTCTTTTAGCCATTTTTGATGGAGATGCCTTTTGAACCTTAAGTGTTTGAGTAGGGCCCTGAGCTTGGGTGGGACGCCCCTTGGCTACGAAATTTGAACGAGTGGACTGGGAAGCTAATGCAAGTTCCACCTCAATGATCTTTTTGAAAGTGTCCATCCACGTAGCTAGGTGGTGCATCCGACATGGGCTTGGATGGCTTCTTTGAGACCACTGATGAAACACTCCAAGTAGAAGTCATCTCCTAGACCGTCAGTTCTGATGGCCAATGTCTCAAAGGCTACAATGTAGTATTTTACTGTGCCTATCTGTTGAAGCTTAGTGAGATGGCCCAAAAAATTAGATTCCCTGTCAAAGCGGTCACATAGGGATTTTGAGAACATGTGCCAAGTTATGTTCCTGGGATAACATTTCTGATGCCACTGCCACCATTGCCATCTCTCTTGGTCCAAGTAAAGAGCTCCCACATGTATTTTAGTTTGATCTTCGTAGATATCATTAAGGGAGAAATATTGTTCCATTTGTGCTACCCATACTGCAGGATTAGAGCCATCAAATTTGTACATGTCCAACTTGGGTGGCTGAGGGTGGGAATGTTGGTGATTTCCATGGAAGTGAATGTGATGGCTAGATTCTCCTTCGAGGTTTTCATCAACACTATGCTCCTCCTGATGAGGCCTCTGCATCATATTGGTGAGCAGTGAAAGTTGTGAGGTAATTTGTTCCATATTGCCCTGGAACTCATCCAACCTTTTTTCAAGGCTCTCGATATTCTCATAGGCCATGACTTGAGATATGGTACCTACCATACACAAACCCCAGTCAATTACTTAAGAGTAGTCTTCTTGGAAAGAGGGCGAGCTCAGGAATCTATTGGTAGGGATCACTTGAAGTCACTTCGGAAAAATTTGGGACTGCTGGAAAATTGAGGTTGACAAGTGAATGGTACCACTACAATCAGCTTGTCATCCTGAAGCTTATGGGCTAAGTCTCTTGCAAGTATCAATTTTTTTTTTTTTTAACACTGAAAGGAGTTTTACTTCCCTCTGATCAATACTACAGTGGTTGAATTCCAGAAAACTTGATCCTACACAATGTCCAATGAAAATAGGGCCCAGATTGTAGTAGCAACAAGCCTCATTGCACAAAGAGTCTGATTGGCATTGTGAAACCCTAACTACTAAATGTGAGTTGCATGGCGGCAGAAAAACCCCAACTGTTGGATCTGATTTTTATGGTGGCGACAGAACCCCAATTGTTGGATCTGATTTGTACTGCGGTGATAGAAACCCAACTGTTGGATCTAATCTGGAAGATAAGGTGGTGGCCGATATTTAGATAGCAAAGGGAACTATGTTCACAAAGGAGTGTCAAGTGCTACAAATTTCAATATGCATAGGGGTCCAACAATAGTACTCAGCCCAATATTTTAAGGCACTAACTAAGGAGGATCGACTGTACCATTATTCGTACTACCTGACTACGCTATTGTACATGCAAGTAATCTCCTCGAGTGTTGGTAATCTCCTCGAGTGTTGTTCTAAGTGTATTGTAGCAGCAAGATGGCCAACAGCTAATCTAAGGCTAGGTTTCAGGTGAGCCTAGGGGGCTTATGATATACCCAAGCGTACATGGAAGTGCAGTCTGTGCGAGGTTTTGTCTAATGTGCTACTACTCGAAGGGGTACCCATAGGGGCTACAAGGGAGTCCAACAAGAGTGACCACCTCTTGTAGTTCCTACGTGCATGCCTCCCCAAATCTGTAGGTTTATGCGCTCAACAACAAATCGTGTGGTTTAAAGGCATGGAACACATCTCTAGCCTAAAAAATTTTTGCGAAAATTGGAGGTACAACTCACCCTGGAAAGTGCTCTGGTACCACTTGTTATGATCTTGACCTGTGAGAAATGCCAGAATACCATAAATGCGAAGAAATATAGCCTAGAACACAAAATAAAATGAGAAAAATAGCAAGTATTTTACTATTCCAAAATAGATTCAATGTTCACTTGCCCCTTCGAGGGGGCAACCTCCAACAGAGCAGAGCTTGATTAAAATAAGACTTGATGATCTTTCCTTTACTAACTAATGCTATTGATAGCTAGATGACATCCAAAACCCTAACTACTAGTGGTCCCTTACATAACATGGGTTAACAACTTTATTTATTAACTATGGCCCATTTACATCTAACTATGGTCCCTTTTCTCTAATGCGGGTCAACCTCTTACAATTATTTATGTGGGCTTTATTTACTCTCTAACTAACTATGACTATGACTCGGTCCATTGGTTTTATTACAAAAATAAAGGGGTTAGGGTTGGACCCTGACAGAAATTGGTCCACCTCTACAACAAAATCCTCTAAAAAACTCTATAAAGACAACTATGTCTTGTTTTCCAAACTAACAACTTTAACATATATTGTATTTAACATCACTTTTTCATTAGTAAACTTATTATCCTTTCTAAACCTATGTTTTCAAAATAATTGGCTAACTTTACAAAAGCTTCACCTATTTCAATTGAATCTTAATTAACTTACCTAGCTATTTATGTATTGTATGATATATCAACAACACAAATTCCTCTAGTAAAGAAGAGTGTCTCCATCTCTTCAAGGCTTCAATGATGGCATATGATTCCTAATCATAAATAGAGTATTTTTTTCTTAGAATCATTCAAACTTTACTAAATACTATTGTTAGATTACCATCTAGATTAAATAGCTAGATTACCATCTAGCTATTTATTTTCCTTCTTCTTGGAGGTTTTAAATGACTTTATTGTTACTGGTACTCACTAGAAATATCCCTTCTTCGTACACTTATTTAGTGGTGCCCAAATCCCACTAGTGCTTTTGATAAACTTATGATAAAAGTTAAAAAAACAGAAGCTCCTTACATCAAACGTACATCCAAGCAAGGGCTAATCCACTATGGATTTCACTTTTTTAAGTTCCACCTTCAAACCTTCTTTGGAAACTATAAAACGAAAATAAACCAACTCTTCTTGCAAGAATGTACACGTCTTCAAGTTAATTTTCATATTCTCCACTGTCAACCTTTCAAAGACTTGCTTCACATTCTCCAAGTGATCTTCCCTAGACTCACTACATATCGAAATTTCATCAACATACATGATGAAATTTTTTCTTTGAAATGGCTTCAAGATATTGTTCATTAATCTTATTAAGGTACTAGGTGTGTTGGTCAATACAAAAAGCATACCAACCATTCAAATATTCAATCCTTCATATTAAACATTTTTTTCGTTTATTCATCTTCCCCATATATGAATATAATTGTATCCAATCTTCAAATCTATCTTTGTCAAGTACCTCACTCAACTCAAGCAATCCATGAGGTCTTATATTCCTTGTGAGATAAATTGGCACATATTTGTAATAGCTCATGGATCAGTACACTTTCACTATTGACCACCCTTCTTTAATGTTAAATCTACTTGTATAATGCAAGGCCTTAAAATTTCTTGAATCAATACTCTATCAAGTAATTCTTGCACCTACCTATTTGCATCTTCACCTTCCATGGGATTCATTTGGTAACGATCCTTATTATGTAAACTTGATCTTATAGTCAAATCAATATGATGTGAAATGTTCCCCATGGGAGGAATTGAAATTGGTATATTATAAAAAACATACCTACAAACTCATCTAATATTTTTTGGATCTACATTGGCATTTGACCATTTTCCTCGTATTCTTCTATATTATTTGGAATTATGACGAAACAAAAACAAAATCTTCTTATGTTCCTTCAAAAATTCTTTAGCAAAGAATAACAATACACAAGCAATTTTGTTTCTAGTACTTTTAGTATCACTAGTATGCATTGATATTCGTTGATCTTCCACCATTTCCTCTAGTTTATAACATTTCATATCTGTATTTAATTCATATATATTTTCCATACTATCATGAAGAACCTTCCTTTCAAATATTTGTTGTTTCTCATCTCCACCACATCATAAACTACTTGGTTATTGAAGTTCCTGGGCTAAAGCCTCAATAAAGATTGCTCCATCATAGTGACTTGTTGACTCTTATATATTCATGAAACCTAATATGGATTGCAATGATGAATGCACTTCAATTTCATCTTATCCATCACCTTTATGGACAACATATTTTCATGCTACCATTTATGATCAAATTACAATTTTTACCCTAAACCTTGCATTTAGTCTAAAAACCCTCTTCCCTTATTGAAATTCCTTCATGTCCTTTTAGGTTTGAGCATACCCTTATGAACATAACGTTTTCACTCTATTCATGATCATAGGTACTACCCCATTATCTCATAAAACTAATGCCTCAATTGCTTGCATGCAATGAGTTTGGGATTCATTCCTTCTTCCTAAATTGTGCTTCTCTAGCCATTGAGATTTTTATGCACTTCTACTTTGCATTTATAGATTTTTGATGATGTACTTATCCTTTCCTCTTTCAAATTATGTAGCTTTGTTAATTTGGTTGTCTCCCTTGGTAATTTGACTATTGGATGCTTCAACTTTTCTTCCTTTCCTAGACAATCCACTTGTAGCATTTATTCTTTCCTCTACAATTAAGTTTCCACTTCGTATTCAATTTTTCGTCTATCTTTAAAGTAATATGATATGCTTCATCTTTGCTCTAGAAATAATTTGTACTCATATCATCTTGAATTTGGAACTTTAACCATTACTTTGTATCCTTGGTACTTTATTTCTTTAAGTCTTGACATGAGTGAGATTTTGATGAATTCTTTTGTATACTCCCAAGAATATGTGTCATTTTCTTCAAAATTGTGTGCTTGCTTACACAAACTTTTGTAGTAATTAATAAGCAAAAGCTTCTCCTTGATCTTACTCACCAAATTCTTCTAGGTTTTTTCCTTTTTCTATTCCTTGTCTACTTTGTCTTTTAACACAAAATCCCACCAAAGTGTACCATTCCATTTTAATTGTGTTATCGCAAAACAACATTTGTTGGGGTCTTGGACATTCTCACACTGAAGGTATCTCTTGAGGTCTCATATTCAGTCTACGAGAGCCTTTGCTTTTAGTATGTCATTGTAGGAAAAATATTTTACCCTTGTATTACCATTACACTTCATAAATGAGACCAAATATTTAATTGAGTCTATGTCATCAACATTTCATTTCCCTCCATCTCGTCTTGTAATTCAAAATCTGGTATGGCTTCAACTTATTCAATTCTTGTACCCTCTAATTCTTCGATTCTCATTCTCAATTCCTCCAATTGTTAATTCCTTGCACCTCCTCAACCTGCTCCTATTCATGCTAACATCTAAAGAAGTTGTCTTGTAGTCCTCAAGCAAACTACCATTCACAAGCATTTCCTTTAACATTGCCTCCCATTGCTCCTCTTCTAGTAAATACAATTTGAAAAGGCTCTCTCTCGAGTCTCATTTCTTCGAACGATGCATGGTAACTAATCTTATAGAGCCCAACTCTTAAGAGAGAATTAATTATGATAATTTTGCAAATTCTTAATCGGATTTGAACCTTGATTTCATACCAATTGATGCATGATATGGTTCTATGCTTTCCTAACATAGACACAAAACTAGATTAGCATTATTAAAATGTAGCCACAATAAAAGTAGCATACTTAAGCAATTATGCTAAAAAGATGTTATAAAACTAAATATGGACAAAACTAATAATATAAATAATATGAAATATAAATTTGACTTGTGCATTATAAATTGAACATCTTAATCTCTCCACAATTTAGACTATTTTAAACTAACATGATCAGACTACCAAATAATCTCAAACATCCCTAAACGCAAAGCTAATATTTTATCTTCTTCTTCTATTGTAGTTTGTTGAAATTGAACCTCTTCCTCAATCAGCAGAACTAAAGTAAAACCTTCTCATTTGTTTCCAATTTGGAGTTAAACCTTCTCTTCTTCAATTGCAACATGCTAGAATGGAACTGTCAATTCATTATTTTTCTATCATATTCTCACATTGTAACCCACTTGTGTTTATAACACTCCACTCCTCCTTAGCTATATGTACAAATTCCAAGGGGTAGGGTGTCGTCCATCTCCTTTTGACTATTCGAATTAACGCCTATGTGGTTGTGTTTTAGCATTCCAAAGCAACAACTCAATCATATAGCAACATATGGATCCATAAAAGTTATATAACATTGATAGTCTTCTTATTATTCCTCCCACTAAGAAAATTAATTGAATAAGAAGAAAAATAGATTAAAAAGCAAATATTTTAATGCATATTGATTAGTTGAGAGTCCAATCTTTTCGACAAATGGAATATATATATTGGCTTCTTTGTTATTTTCTTCCGATCATTATTAAACTATTTACATAGGCTTTACTTTATTGATCAATATTTATTTATTTAAAATTATGAAAAAATAAATAAAAAGATATATATTAAAAATAAAAAAATTAATATTTAGTAAATAAAAAAAAAAATTAACATTAATATATATATATATATATAATTTTCTGTCTTTATTTTTCTTTTTAGTAAAATGTTTTTCAGAAAGTTTTGCTATTTAAACGGCATATTCCCATAAGGGTTAAGATTGTAGTATTTTTAACTGGGAAAAGAGACAGTGCTATCATTGTCAGAGTATTCCTAGAGATCTATTATTGGAGGCAGAAGGACGACGCGGCACGACAGCTGTAATAACGAGCTCTGATTCGTCCGACGACGTTGTGCCCGGAAAAGGCTTTGCTTCAGCACCAAGAAAGGAATTTGTTACCATCTACAGTTAATAATGGTCTGAAAATGGTCATCATTGTTTTAATGTTTGGTTGGAATGATGATCGCTTATTTGACTTTTGGAAATGTAGTTAAGCGTGTTGAAAATTGTTCAGAATTAATGAGGATGATTATCCAGCATGGTCAAATAAATAATGATGGTGGTTTTTTGTTAATAATTTTGAAAATATTTAATGGTTGAATTTTTATATTTACAATGGCTTACTTATTAACGCATTTAATTTTGTTTTATATTTTAGTAATTTGTTTTATTATGGTAATATTGTTATTAAAATGTTGTAAGTTTTTAAAAAATTTAAATAGATTTAAAAAAAATGTGATTTTTATTATAAATTATTTTTATTGGGTAGAAATTGGGTGACCTATTGTAAAAGAATAGAAATTTAACTTATGTAAATATTTGGTAATATTGTTAAAATATTACAAATTTATAAATATTTTAAATGGCTTTTAAATTTTTTTGGGTGATTTTTATTATAAAATACTTTTATGGTTAGAATTTGGGTGAGCCATTGTAAAAAAATGGAAAATTAGTTTATGCATGAAATTTAGCGTTTAAATTTTCTCGTTATTTTCTATAGTATCTGATATCACCATGTTTGTAGCTTTAATGGGTGTCTCAGTTAGTTAAAGCCCCCTTTTCAGGGAATCATTTGGCCCTCTATCACGAAACACATATTTAATTCAATATATTCAGATTTATTTATTAACTATATAACTAAACAAACAATATAAAATTATCTCAATGTATTCAAATTTATTTATTAACTATATAACTAAACAACCATGTAAAATTATCTCAAATCCTACACTTTTACAATTTATTTGTATCCTTTCAATCCAAATGTGGAATTCCATTTTACATAATTCTTAGCCAACAATGTACATTAACTTTGATTTAATGCACCTGCTTTTCTTACGTAGTATTATTATCAATATTAAAAACCCTTTTACATGTTAATATATCCCTTTCTTAGAGAATATTTAAGTGACATTTTCACAATGAGGTTCTAAATCTAATCTAAGTAAAATTTTATTAGATGAGAGAGAGAAGCATTATATTTTAATACATGCTTAATTCAAACCACTATGCATCTTTTATTTGGAATTTTTTATGCACTTTATGTCCAAGTTCCATATTGAATATAGAGCCATCAACCACCTTCACTCCATGTTGTACAAGATTCACCTTATATCCAAATGAAAAACTATTATTTCAAATTAAAGAAACTTATAATTTTCTCAAAAGAAACATTCAATATATCAATACTATCCCTTAATAAATGCTAACATTTTTTATTTATCTATTTTTTTCATTTAATCCAACATCTTCCATAAATTGTACCCCTTTATTGACATCTTCCATAATCAAATATGGATGAGAAAAATCAACCATAAAAAAACATATAGAGTTCATCATAATTTATTTATTCTATATGAATTTAATCCTTCTTATCCTAGTAATTTTTAAGAAACCCAACGAATGTATAACCCTCTCATTTACACCGTCCTCTTTCTCCACAATGAGGTTTCAAAAATAAGTATGGTCAAATCTTATTATATTACATTGCACCTTGGAGTGTGTGGTTAACTTTTACCAAATGTGATAGATGAGCATTGTGTTTACTATCTTAACTTTCACCATTATGCATTAATTTTTTAGAATAATTCTATATAATTGATGTCTAAAATTTGTAATAAATATAAATCCATCATGTTGTAAAATATCTACTTTATTTCTAGCCATGTAAACTAAACATTCCTCTTTACACATTAAATTAAAAGAAATTTAATAATTTATAAAATAATACATTTAATATATTACCAATAACACTTGACACATACATGACACATACAAATATGTTTTAGTTTTCTTATTATACTTAAAATATATCATTTTCAAATCAATTATCAAAACCATGAAATAACCTATACTCAACTCTTCCTAATTTGTGAATAGGCTTATATATTTCAACTTCGAGGGTGGAAGGGGATCAAATCAGTTATCAAAACTTTGAAATAATCTATATTCAACTTTCCTTAATTTGTAGATAAACGTATATATTTCAACTTCGAGGGTGGAAAAAGATCAGAGGAATTTTTTTTAATGGAAGGATGAGATTTCCTCTCGTCTGAATATTCTTCGTCATGAGAATATTGTTCGTCTAAATGAGCTTTGGAAGGCTGTGGTTTAAAGTGATTCAAATCTTAATATGACTCTGGTTGGGTTGACATTAAAAAAAATTAATTAATATTAAGAAAAAAATCTAGTAATTAATTAAGTTTAATTTTAATTTTAATTTTTCAGTAATTAATATTTATCATAGTAACCGTAATTAATATATGATTACTATTTAAATTTTTTTATAGCAATTAATATTAATATTTCAAATTTTATTTTAATATATATTTTTTTTTCTCGGTAAGATTAATTCTATTAAGCAGTGAAATATTGTACAAGAGGATACATTCCAGAGAAGCAAGAAGCCGGCAACCGGAAATGATAGGACTATCAACCTCGGTTCCGGGAAAAGAGTGAAGCAAGCAGGAAGCTATAACTAGTCACTAAAGCATAAGAAGCATTGAGTGCTACCCTAAAAGAGTAGGGGTTTCAACACGAAGCTTTTTCCCTTTCCTTTTTTTAACTTCAACCCAGCCACTTTGGGGTGGATGGGCGATTACAACTTGCAGATTGGGGTCCTCCACGGGGGGGCTCTCCTTTTCTGAGTTCGAGGAAGAGGACAGATGGACACGTTTCTGAGCAATAGCTGTATCAGTAGAAGGTTCCCGGCCATCGGTGGAAGGGGCCACAGAGTGAGGGGCCTGATACAATTCTTCATCGCTATCTTCATCTTCAGAGCTGGAGGAAGCAGAATCCCCGACTGGAGGGGAGAGCATGGAGCCCATCATTTGGATTTGGGCTTGGTTTCGTTGGTCTTGTTCTTTTTTGCCGGGCGAGATGGACAAGTATTCTGCAAATGCCCAGATTGTTGGCAATGTCTACACCGAAATGCAGTGTTCTCGTAATCCAGCGTCTGGGTCCAGACAAAGTCATTTATCTTGAGATTGATTTGTTCTGGAAGACCTTTGCTCAGGTCTAACTCCACACACACTCTTGCAAATGAGTAGAGACCTTTGGATTGCCGCCACATATCTCCATGGATGAAGCTGCCCAATGTGTCTCCGATAGCTCTGAAGACACGAGTATTCCATAGATGAGCAGGTAAGTTTGGAAGCCGAATCCATACCGGTGTTTTGGTGATGACAGCCGTGGCTGGATCAAAATCTGGGAACCAGGGGGTCAAAAAAAGCCCTGCAGTTCCCATGAACCAAGGACCCTCTTCTAATGCCTTTTCATAGTGCTTTATGTTATCAAAGAGAACAATGAAATAACCTTTCGAGCAAAAAAAGGTCTTACAATGATGTGTCCAGTTTGCATGGATCCATGCATAGAGATCCTGAGATCGAGGCCACAGACCATTAAATCTGCAAATGATGGCTCTTTCTGCAAAATCTTGATGCTGGGAAGCCAGCTCTTCATGCGTGAGTTCAACAGAGGGAACTTCTTCAGCTTTTTCAACCAAGAAGGCCTTAGATTTAAGGGCTTCCGGGGGTATGGGGATCTCGGAGTGGACTGCGTCCTTGTATGAGAAAGGTTTAGTGGAGGAAGATTGTCCCGCTGCACCTCCTCTCAAACGAAGGGTAGCCACCACCGTGATGTTCCTGGATATGCTGTAAGCAGAGAGGGATAGAGGGTTTTCAAGTTGTTTACCTTGAAAGATAAGTCGCAGAAGGCTAGATGGGATCCCTATTCTGCGCTCTAAATTCAAAATGAGGTCCTGAACCAGGTCTAAAGGGCGAACCCATTGCATGAAGGTCCTGCCTGCAGGCTGCATTATCTGGATCTGAAAGGATTCAGATAAGGGCTTTGACCCCTTGCGAAGCTCTGGATCTGGCCAGAGCACGGGATCTTCTGCTTTCTGAATTATTAGATCTGGCAGATCTTTGTCCGATCTGAAACAGAGACTGCGATTCGGATAGCAAGTGGTTGCCTCAAATCCATGCATAGACCCTGCAGATGAAGCATTATCCGACTCTCTCTTGCTCTGAAAACAAGTAGTAGTTACCTGCTCTGGCTGTAAGCATTCTTTCAGCTCTGGCCCCAATTTTAAGCGATTGTCCTTTTGCATGTATGGATCTGCAAAAGCTCTGCACAATCTGTTATTGATGCCTTCGATCCACTTCCTGGACGCTGGCCGTGCACGGAAATAGGCTAGATCATTTGGATCCAAGCCAGATCTACTAAATTTGGGCTCCTGCGTTGAGGGAGGGAGCGGATCTACATCATGCAGTCCCTCCCTGCCGTTTCTCCTTACGATCTGGGTTTTGTGGAACCTGACCTCTAAAACCCTTACGACATGCAAACAACTTTGTTCTGAAACGGGTTTTGTGACCTCGATCCATCTCAGGAAGGAACCCTCCTCGTGTACCCACGCCAGAAGATGGGCTTCCGTTGAGACCCTCACCTTGTGGTCTCGATGGAAACATGTGGGTCGTTCCCAGTCCAGGATCCTATGAATTCTTTTGACGTGGTGCTCCACTGATGCGTAGCCGCATAGATCTGGGATTTGAGGCGTTTGGCGGTGGGAGAGAAGCCATTCCGCTGTGTGATCTTGCGTCAGAGAAACCCTTATCGCAGCGAACACCGTCACCCCAGAGTGTGACTCACCTTCGGCCCTTGAGGCGTCCTTAGGAGCCGATACAGCAGCATCCAGCGATCTGCGCGAGCAAACCCTAGCAAGAGCCATTCTTCCTCTCTTAGTCGATTCGAAAAAACCAAAACCAAAGTCAATGAAGTTTCATGTTCATAAAACCAATTTTATTTTAATATTAATATTAATAACAATTTTAATTATAATTTAATTTTAATTTTGGTATTAATATTTATTCAATTTTAATTAATATAATTAATTTAATAAATTTATTTTATTTTATTAATATTTTTTTTAAGGAAAAAATCATATGGAGAGTATTTGGTGGGTGCCTTTCAAACCAATTAGTTTCAAACCAACTAGTGTAGTTCATTTTTACAACTAATCAATAATTATAATTAATTTAATTAATAATAATTTTACTTTAATAATAATTAATGTTAATATTTGAATTTTAATAGTAATAATTAATTTAATTAATAATAATTTTACTTTAATAATAATTAATGTTAATATTTGAATTTTAATAGTAATTTTAATGTTAATATTTGAATTTTAATAGTAATTTTAATGTTAGTAATTTTAATTTTAATATTTTAATCCCGGTGTGTGATATCTTAAAATTAATGAATAAATAATATTTTTGTTTTTAAATAAATTGTAAGGTTGGGATAACATTGCTATCATTGTCAGTCTTCGGGGAGATGTATAATTGGAAGCAAACGGACAACGCGGCACGACAACTGTAATAGTGAGCTCTCATTCGCCCAATGACGTTGTGCTTGGAAAAGGCTTTTCTTCATCACCAAGAAAGGTATTTGTTAACTCTATATATATATATATCCATTCCCATACTGCGAGTGTCAACCAAATTTTATGGTCTTTGCTCGTCTTTATAATGGCAGATTCAAGTCCTTTCGACGAGATTCAGTGGGACGTCTTGCTCCAAGATCTGCCACAGTCGCCGAAGATTTGTTTCGATGACTTGGGGCTGCCCATTTCGCCTCATTATTTTAACGAACATCTGCAAAATGAGAAATGTGAAGCAGAAAATATTTCCTCAAAGCCGCCAATTGAATCTCTGGTTTCTGAACTCTCTGCTCTCAGCCAAATGTTGTTCAGCGATGACGGTCTAGAGAATTATACATTTGACGCTAACGGAATCGAGCCCAACGAATTCCTTGACATAGATTCTTTCCTCGCGGGCTTCTGCAGTTCCCAGCAACAGCCCGACCAGGACGATGACGGAGCTCTGAAAATTCAACTGTCTTGTGACGGAGAAGCGCCTGCAAATGGCGGGGAATTAACGGAAGAAGGCGGTGAAAGGCTCGGCACCTGCGGACTGAAGCGGAAACGGTAAGCGCCCTTTTCCGGTCTCTGCATTTTGCTAAACGCATGGATTTTGAGGAATAAAGAAAAGGTGTCTGAATGGGTCTTGAGGAGACATTCAGGTATTCCTCCATGGAAGCAGATAACACGGAGGTCGTCTCATGGGGTTCTTGTCATGGCGGCCGCAAAATAGATGAGCCCGCAGTGCTTATAGTGGGTACGTTCAAACTTTATTGATTTCGACTTCCAACTTTCGAATTTTGAATTGTTTTCGTGTTGAATGAGTGATGTTAATACTGTGCGGAGTGGTTAAATACAGATTCCCTGCAGAAGGAATTCCTGTTTTGCGTCGTGATGATGATAATGACGTTTCTGATGGCCTGCAAGCTTCCTCGCGCGCCTCTGAAGAAAAAAATGGGATGCCAAGAGCAGCTTTACATGAGTAGGAAGAATAGAAAAACCGTATTTATAAGTTTCTACGTCGAAGACGGTGAGGGCGAGAGACTGCGGAAATGGATGTGGTGCAGAAGAGAATGAAATTATGTCTAAAGGGATGTTAAGGAACCTTTCATAATGTTGCTGTGTGTATTTCAGTTTTTTTTTTGAACTCTCGGTCTTTTTTAATCTATTGATAACATAGTTTACAATGGTTTGAAAATGATCATGGTTGTTTTAATATTTGGATGGAATGATTACTTATTTAACAAGTGCCACAGCAGTGGCGGAAGTCCCTGCCGAAAAGGGATTCAGCCACGCCTGAAAAAATCATGTCTAATTGGGAAAGCTTTAGAACAGTTTGGACTCTGCTGAGACGTGAAAAGATCAATTTAGTATTATTTTTGTTCACCTTATTTTCAAGCCGTTATTCAATTATTTCTGCTACATAACTGAGCCACTGAAAATACTTTTTAAGAAATATAAATGACTTCGGTATTGTTTGTCATTTTACCTTTCCGTCCATTGCTTTTGGTTGCATATTCAAGATTGAATTTCATTTTAATTTTATTTTGTTACTGTTGTAATGCAAAATACAATTAAAAATTAAATTTTATAATTAAAATGAAATAGTTGTTTTTTATATTTTTATGTTAAATTGCATATTCTGATTCCCAACAAGGACTGAATAAATTATTGTTGGACTGAATAAATTAGTTAGAGTATTATTTTATAGAGAGATAAAAAGCATCTGTTGTTGTTGGCTACAGCAGAGACATGAGAATTGTTGTATCCATGAGCTGAGTAAACTGCGGTAGGAATTAAAAAACTGGACATTTGTCATTCAAATACTGAAATGTGTGAATCCACTTCTGAAGCTGGATCAAGAAAACAGACAACAATTTACTTGTACTATATGTTCCAAATTTTCAAAAGCCTAGTATATAAGGTAATTAATCAATTATTATATTATATCAATATGTCCTTGCAGTATATGTTCCAAATTTTCAAAAGCCTAGTATATAAGGTAATTAATGCATTAATATATTATATCAATATGTTAATTTATTTAATTAAATATGAATAACAACCAGTGTTTGATTGAATATGTGCCCCCACATATTGCCTATTTGTTTATAATGTGATAAGCCTATTTGTTTATAATGTGATAAGCAGGGTATGCATGTCAAATTTTAGAAATTTCCTAGTGTTGTTTAGCCATGGAGAATTAACTCAGTTAATTTCTTCATCCACACAAAATTAATAGGTATATTGGGAAAAATTGTGGTGTGATTGCAAGTTTGTATGTGCACTAAGAAACTACAAGTAGATGCTTTCAATTTTATGGAACTCTGTTATATATCTGAGTATCTTGTTCAGATTCTTCCTATTTCTCCTCATTACTAGCCGACTGATTTTACATCTTGTAAGAAAACCACATCTGGTCGGAAACGCTGCAATACAGCTTGCATGAATGTCTTGTGACCAGAAGCAGCAGCGCTACACGAGCAGAGGAGAGGATAATATGAAGCCCGAAAAAAATAAAAAATTAAAGAGCGATATTTCCCAATACACAAAACAAAGCCTATAAATCCGTTGCTAAAGCAGCAGCACTACACGGAGCAGAGGAGAGGACAATATGAAACCAGAATGCAAGAAGGGAAAAAAATAAAAAATTAAAGAGTGATATTTCCCAATACACAAAACAAAGCCTATAAATCCTTTGCTAAATCATGGTTTTCTGTTCCAAAGCATGAGGTGGGTGCTCCTTATTCTTATTTCACAACCAATTAATTGCAATTGAACAAAACCAGTAAATGCAAATAGCTTATTGATTATTGTTGGCATAAACAGCAGAAAGATGAAAATTTTGCATATTGTTGAATTTCAAAACAAGATTCTTAATGACCAGCGTTCTACTCTTGTATTTTATCCAAATATAGTTAAATTTCAATATACCTTATCCAAATATAGTTAAATTTCAATATACCTTATGCACGGACACCTGAAAAAACACACTTAGATACCTAGAATAGCATATGTGAATCAAATTAGTGCGGAAGGTTTTTATGTATCAAATTAATGGAGAGATCAGTGTATCTCTACCATCACTAAAGAAAGACCCCTTTCAAGCTTCAAGTCATTTGACATGGATACCAGAAATAATTTTCTATGCTAAATTTATAAAATATGCATTGTAGCCAAGTATGATATCACTAACAACATGTGCACTAAAATCCAGGATAATGAATATATATGATACAATTGAAGTTCATTAAAATCTAGGATAATGAATATATACTATACAATTGATGTTCTTCACAACGTGTTGCAAGCACATTTATACAACACCAGGGATATTTTATATGCAATACGCACATTTGATGAATAACATCTCATAAATGCTATGATGTATATGTGTACTTATAATAAATGATAACAATGATATGAATTGTTATTAAATTATATCAATTTTATAATAAAGAATTCTATGATTAAGACATAATCAAATCGATTGTAATTCCAATTTATTGATGTAGATTAAAAAGAAGAATAGTCAAGCATATGAAAGTTTTTGGTGGAAGACAACAACTGATAAGTGAGAGAACTCTATTGCACTAGATCGTTAGTATCCATTAGCAGTGGGATTGTATGAGGTACACAGTTTAAGATGGAATGAGTCATATTGAATTTTAACATCAAATCTCAACCAATACTAGATACTGTAGTAATGCATAACTCTGAATATTTTCATCCCAAAAACAAAGGAATTTGGAATTTGGAATTGTTTTCATAATATGAAGGCAACCTGGTTTAAAGATGGGAGGATAATAATTTATTTGTTGTCACAGAAGCAAGTCCTAAACCAGGGTAGCTCCAATAAAACTAGCAATGTGCTCCAAAATTTTTCACAACGTTGAGGCCATAGGCTGCATAGGTGGATGTCTGAAAGTTAATTTTCATAACTTTATGTATAAAAAATGGCACATTAAATGTTTCAGATTAATGTTATCTTGAAAGTTAGCATTAGTTCATGTATATAAATGTTTTAAACTCAATTCCCTGCTAGTTATCCTAGGTTTTAATAAAAACAGTAAAAATCATGCATTCTTGCCTGCAATAAGAGGTCCAAACAAAATATTTAAATAAAATTTTGTTTGATAAGATATTTTTATCAAAACCTTGGTTAAAACATTGAATACATCAGTCGTTCAACCTAAATTAATGCTGGCCATGTCGAATCGATCGCTATAGTCCCTGCTATACCTGAAAGCAGGGACTAATAATGTTTGATTGGAAATATTACTTATTTAATTTTTGGGAATGTAGTAAATGATTTGTGAAAAATTGTTTGAATTTAATGGTAATGATTAGTTAATTTTGTTAATATAATTATAAATTAGGAAAGATTGATCTATGAACAAAATGATGATACATTTTTGTTATTAATTTTGAAAATATTTAACTATTTGAATTTTTGTATTTACAATGGTTTATCTTTCAAGATATGTTGGAGATAATTTTTGCTAAGTTATTTAATATTCTGTATTTTCCATATATATATAGATAAATAAATAATTGGATGTGGTAAAAAAGCATCATGCTTTAACACATGTTCAATTCAAACTACTATGCATTATTTGTTTACAATCTTTTTAAGCATCTTATGTCCAAGATCGATATTGAATTTGGAGCCATCATCCAACTTCACTCCATGTTGTAGAAGATCTACCTTATATCCAAATGAAAAACAAGAAACAAATTGCTTACAACTTCAAATTAAAGAAACTTAGTATTTTCTCAAAAGAAACATTCACTATATCAATAATATCCCTTAATACATGCTAACATTTTCATATTTATCTATGTTTTCCACAGATTGTGTTCTCGTCATTGGCATTTTCCACAATTAAATGTCGACGAGAAATATCGATTATAAAGAACATAAAATAACTTACATTCATAAATAATCCATCGTAATTAATTTAGTCTCTATGGATTCAACCCTTCATATCCTAGTAACTTTTAGGAGCCACAACCAATACATAGTTTCTTCATATACATAGTAGCCTTTTATACATGTATTCCTCTTTTTAGTGAGATATATATTGTCAGGACTCCAAGTTGGCAGCAAGGCCAATAGGTGCCCATGATGGGCCATGCTCACTTGGAGTGGCAAAAAACCGACTCGGAGATGTGACAAATGTGCCCACATGGAGAGGCACCAATGTTAGCACAAGAGGCAGTGTGCACGAGCTGATGGGTGCACGCCTTGGGCGCACCTACACAGAGGCAAGGTGTCAAGCATCACGATGGGCAGAGAGTAGCAGACACAACACGGGAAAGTGCCCACCCAATGACATTGCGATATAGTGGAGGGCGTTGTAGAGAGAGTGCCAACCATAACGAAGAGTGCGTGGAGGTAGCATGCATCATAACATAAAGGCATAGTGAACTTGTGTCTATGGGCATGCCCGCACCAAGGGACACTTGGGTGATGCAACGTCATAGCAAGAAAGGAACATGACAGGTAGAGGCAAGTGAGTGAGGGATTGGGGCAGCATGCGACGTGACGTGCAACTCAAGGAAGCAACTGATAGGGTAGTAATGTGAGTGACAAAGCAAGACGAGTGCCTAGGCAGGGGTGCGCCCTCCCAGCAAGGGGCATCGACTCGCCCATCGAAGGTCGGCCTGGGGGCACGCCTAATCATGAAGGGTTGTCCAATCAAACTTAAAGAGTTGGCTCAAACATTGAAGGGGTGTCAAACACATTAATTATCAAGGCAAGGAGGCATATAAATAAAAATGGAGGCATTTGACCAAGAGGCACCAAGAAATTTTGACCAAGTGAAGAGACATCGCAAAATAGGTTGCACTAAGGGGCTAGTCTGTTGTAACACTCTCCTCCCACACTTACCCAAGTTCATCAGTCCACGGGGGTAAATAAGTAACAAGGAGTTACTGTGATATGACTAACCTCTTAGGTACAACTAAGGAAGTGGAATCATCTAACAAAAAATTTCATGAGCTCCCTCGACTGCTACAGGACTCCCAAGAGCTAGCCAACCACTCCAGGTGCCCAACCCCTGAGCTAACTTTCTTTTTCACTAACCTAGGCTCTCATCCATTCCCATGACAAGTGTTACATCTCTCCTAGTAAAACTTCTATTTAACCGAACATAAGGTCCAAGAATAAATATTGTTACATAGTATAATAGAAAATAAACAAAAATATTCAAACTATCATAAGTTATGATTTACGAGAACCTTATGCGATATTTCATTTGTGTTGTGGAGACTTTTATTAGTTTAATTTGATTTTTGAACCTTCGAACCATATCATTAGGTTGAATTTTAGCATTATTAACTTACTTCTTACCCTAACTCACCTAGCCTTCAGCGTTGGTTACAGTTCTAAGTTTGGAACTTTTAGGAGACTCCACAGTTGGCAACGACTGCCTCGGGATGCGTTGAGCATCAACGACTAAACAAATGGATCACACGTTGGATGGCTAAGATTCATTGAAGCTGGCCCTTGGCAACTACCCCCCCCCCCCCCCCCCCCCCCCATGCTCTACTTCGGACTCATTTGACTCATCACAATAGAGGGTTTCCAGGCTGCTTATGGGCATAGGGTTTCAAATTTTTATAGCGTAATTTCTATGTTATATAACGTTTTCTAAGGTATAGATGTACAAATATGAGTTATGGAGAATACCAAGTTAAAGTTCCTTTATTGAGTGTCTTATTTCTCGGTCTAGAAGTGTCTTCTTCCTCTTTGACGTAGTGTGTTCATTCTTATAAATATGCAATAAACTAGTTTTGTATAAATAATGAAGGTTCGGTGCAAAGAGGACCTCTAGTTCCAGGTAATTCTCTTATTGTTTTTCGATAACTTGATTTTCTTGGAATCTACATGTCCAATGTTTCGTGGAACTCGGCTTTCTCGAAGTAATTCCTATAACTTGTTTGCAAAAATTGGTTATCTATGCATCTGCAAGTTATCTATTATGTTTCACATTCTCCTAATGCCCCTCGTTCTGTGCAGGTTTGGGGTTTCTTAATTTTCTTCCTTTTCCTAGTGAAATCAAAAAGAATGATGAAGCTCTCTGTCATTTTCCAGGTATGCCGAGATTTTTCCTGGATAGAAGGGTTCTTATGTTGTTTGAAGGAAAGAATTGAAGCGACTGTCCCCACTTACCTCTTTCTATTTTTAGTCTAGACTATGAGGCCATATGGCCATTGTGTTTCTTGGCACTAATATTTGAACTTCTTGTTTATTTAGTTTAAGTCTTCAGTTTCATAACCCCATAGGGCTTTGGGAACTGTTAAACTAGACCATTGGTTGCGTAACTTATCACATTGCTTTTTAGTTATAATGTGGACTGTATATAACACTAAAGTCTTTGGTTTATAAACGCACATTTTCTGCTACGAATATCTACAGAGACAATATTGTTTGGATGGTATAATACTCTATTGTACATTGCATTATTGTTATTTCATATAAGAGAAATGTCTCTGGTTAATTTTTTGCTTTAATGCCATATTTTCTCCAAAATTCTTTAGATTTAATTAAAGAAACATATTATGATACTCAGAGACTGTACATGTCTAAGTTTGGTGCTTTCACTCTAGCTGAAGGTTGTTGCTTTTTGTTTCCTCTTTTAATTTGTCATCAGACAATATGAGGCAGTGTGACTATATGTCGGCCAAGCTGTTATTTTAGCTAGGCAGAGAGACTAACCCCTGTCGGCTACTTGTTTCCTTTGGAACTTATATATTTATATGTATTGATTCGGCTCTTGTATATGATTTCTAGTTTTGGTATATATTTCAGTCTCATAATTGTTTTCTAATAGATCATATTCTTTATCTATGTGGTTGAAGCTTATACTCTTATTCAAATCGTACTTTCTTGGTTAAATTTGCATGTGATGTCATTGTTATTAATAAGTTCCTCCTTTGTTAAATTTATATATAAAATGTTGAGAACAGTTAGCATGTATATGCATTTGGTTTCTAATTGTTCCATACGAGTAATGGGCTCCTCCGAGGCAATGGGATTGTCTCCAGGTTGTCAAAACAGCTTGAACATGAGACTAACCCCTCATACCAGTGGAGTGATAGGTAAAACCATACTACCTACTGGTTAAAACATAACATTTCAGCCTTAGTTAAACATCATGTATTCATAAAACTTATTATCTAACAGTTCAAATTTACTCCGTAATTTTGAAAAGCAACCTCTAAGTAATGCAAGGATTACACTATTTCTTTCAATATATATTTATTTATGCTCAACATAACCAAAACATAGATCATTATTGCAGGAAATCACATAGTACTTATCAGTTGACTTAATTAGCTTTTCCATAAATCTATTGCACCTTTCTAGAAGCAATGTCATTTTACCACCCTACCTCAAGATCAATTCCAACTAAGTATTCCCCTGTGCTATTATCACATGTAGGATAGTTGTAACATAATCCAACTAATTTTCCTGTGACTATCTGGTCCTAACCAGACTTAGTCTAGATAGATTTCACTTGCATAAATTCATCTGACCCTTCAGCACGGATTTCATCACAGGTCTTGTTACAACCTTTTTTTTTACTCCTTGGTTACCTCAGGTACCTATTACCCTTTTGGTTCCTTTATTTTGAGAATTAATTCTTGAGGAGAAACTATGGAAAGGTAACCACCTGACCATAATCATCTACCCAACTAACATGTGAGACACAATTGGCATTCTTTCCAAGATGTCACAACTTATGCACGACTTAATGACAAAATTTATTTATCAAACAAAATTTAAATATTTCAGTTTATCATCTGACCTTCCCTAAGCCTATGCAATAGTATCATGTCTTTTATTATGGTAATTAATATTTACAAATTACCAATAGGTGTCACATCTCTCCCCCCTTAGATTAAACATCATCTCGATGTTTGTATAATGTTAGAACAAACCTGGATATGCTTCCTTCATAAGTTTTTCATCTTCCTCGGTAGCCTCTTTTGGGCTAAAGTGTTTTCATTGCACTTTAACCTGGATGATAACTAGCTTCTGAGCATTACTTATCTTCGATTGAGTATACGTAGGGGCTCGACCAGGAATTCACCATCTGGCTTGATCTACATACATATTCATTGAGAAATCTTTCAGTTTCACTTCTATCTTTAAACAATAAAAAAATGTATAAACATAATATACTTATTGTTACATAAGTTACATGTATATCCTGCTAACTAATTATATGGCTAGTATCATATATGTGTTTTTTAAACACAGAAACATGAAAGACATTATGTATGTGTATATAGCTAGGTAAGGCTAGTTGATAAGCTACCTGCCCAATTCGAGGAAAAATTTGAAAAGGACCACAGAACCGGGCCGCTTGGCACAACCTCCCCATTTCAAAGTACTTTTCTTGCATCTCACTCATACATATACATGGTCCTTGATATGAAATTCTCGAAAAATTTGTTTCTTATTATCATAATTTTTTTGCCTATCTTGAGCAACCTTCAAATTCAATCCACCTTCCTCACTTCATTTTCCATTTCTTTTAACATATCGGGACCTATCATTAATGTATATTCGGGGCCTCCCAAATTCAAGTGTGTTCTACACCTCTGACCATATAAAACTTTGAATGGGCTCATCCACAAGGATGCGTGATAGCTATTATTGTAAGCAAATTCCACCAAATGTATATAGTCTTCCCACTTAGATGGTTGTTGCATCACATACATTCTCATCATATCTTCAATTATTTGATTTACTCTCTTAGTTTTCCCATCTGTCTGAGGATGGCATGTCATGCTAAAATATATCTGGGTACCTAAACCTTCAAGAAATGCTTTCTAAAATTCATATGTAAACTTTACGTCACTATCTGAAACTATTTCCTTTGGTATTCCATGCATTCTAAAGATATATTTCATCAATATGTTAGCAATTAGAACAATTTTAAAGGTAGATTATATTGGAACAAAATGGGCAGATGTACTCAATTTATCTACTACTACCATTATCGAGTCATTTTACTTCTTGGTCTTAGGTAATCCTGTAATAAAATCAATTGAAATGATATCCCACTTCCATTCTGGAATAGGCAGTGGGTGGAGAAATCCAGCTGGATGTTGGTGTTATGCTTTTACCTGTTGACATTACAAGCAGTGGACTAAATAATCTTCCACTTATTTTATCATTCATGTCCAGAAGTACTCTTTTCTTAATGTAGTGATTAGTTTCTGGTAGTCGGGGTAAGCTACATAAGAACTTCTATGGTATTCATCTAGAATTAATTTCTTAATACTTTTCTGGTTGGGAACAAACATTCTGCCTCGATAAATCAACACCTTTTCCTTACTTACCTCATATCCTAATTGTTTTTCATTGCTATTTAGACTTTGGGCCTTCTTCCATAAAAAACTGTATTCATGATCCCTTTGAGCAGCTTCTTTAATGTGTTCATTAAAAGCAATTTGAATTCACTAAATGAAATCTCATAGACACATTTTAACTTTCAACTTAATGCATCAGCTACCCAGTTTTCTTTCCCTTTTAAATGCTTAATTTTAAAACAAAACTCACTCAGAAATGCAACCCAACATGCATGTTGATCACTCAATGTAGGTTGTTTAAAATAGTTAGTTAAACTATGATGATCTATCATCTAGTAAAAATTTATTTCCTAATAAATAATGTTGCCACATTTGTAATTCATGTATTACTATAGTTAGTTCCAAGTAATAGGTTGATTATTTTTATTCATGTTCCTTCAGCTTCCGAGATTCATAAGCTATAACTCTGCCTTCTTGCATTAGTACCCCTCCTATGCTTTCCTTACAAGCATTTGTGCAGATAATAAAATATTTGTATGGATAAAAAATACTTAGAATAGGAGCATAAGTAAGTAAGTGTTTCAATCGGTCAAAATTATCTTGACACTCGGTTGTCCATTTGAATATTCTTGATTTTTTCTGCAAGGAGGTAATGGGATATGCTACTTTGGAAAATCCTTCAACAAACCTCCTGTAGTATCCAACTAGTCCCATAAACAATCTTATATCAGCCACATTTTTCAGAATTGGATATTTCATTATGGTTTTTATTTTCTCCAGGTCCATATCAGTTCCATCCTTAGTTATGACATGCCCTAAGTACTGAATTTGTTCTTTAAAGAAATCACACTTACTATATTTTGCATAAAAATGATGTTCGCTTAAGGTTTGAAAAAAAATCTGCAAATGTTCTTTGTGCTCTTCCATGATTCAGCGATATACCAGTATGTCATCAATAAAAATTAATACGAACTTATCTAAATATTGATGAAAAACACTGTTCATAAGACACATAAAAGTTTCTAGGGTGTTAGTCAATCCAAAGGGAAAGACAAAAAAATCATAATTCCCATAATGAGTCCTAAAGGTTGTTTTGTATACATATTCTTCTTTTATTCTTATTTGATGGTAACCTGAACGAAGGTAAATATTAGAGAATATTGTAGCCCCTTTTACCTTGTTAAGCAACTCATGAATATGGGGCAAGGGATACTTATTCTTAACTGTCAATTTATTTAACTGTCGGTAATCAATACAAAAACACAAGTTTCCATCCTTCTTCTTTACGAAAAGTATAGGAGCTCCCCATGGTGACACACTTGGGCGAATGTACTTTTTATCTAATAGTTCTTGTAATTGCACTTTAATTCCATTAATTCTGGCACACTCATATGGTAAGGTGCTCAGGATACTGGAGCAGCCATAGGAACTAATTCAATGGTAAAATCTATATCTCTCTTTGGGGGCAATCCAAGAATATCTTCAAGAAAAACATCAGGACAATTTTGTACAATAGGTAGATTTTCCAAGGTGGCAGTTTTCTCTTTTGAATTTGAATATCCTACTTGCACCACATAAATCTAACACCCTTTCTGAATGCATTTTTCCAACTTGGAGGTGATTATTGTTCTTAATTTTAGGGGTATTTTCACTCCTTGAATCTCTTGTCTCATTCCTTTTTCATTTAAATAATTGATAGTTTTATCTTTACAATTGAAGAGTGACCGATGTCTTTCTAGCCAATCCATTCCTATTATGACATCATAAGATCCTAAAGGTAGAAAATTCAAATATGCAACAATTGGTTGTCCTGCCAGCTCCATGGGGCAGTTATTGACCTTAGTTGTCATGCTTCTCTTAGCCCCCATGGTCAGTTGCACGAGCCATGGATTTTTAAATCTAACTATTTTCAAACAACATTTTTCTACTACTTTGGGGCTTATATAACTCAAACTAGGTCCTAGATCAATTAAAATAGATACATTTTGTTAAAAAGTCTTACCTTCAAATTCTACCATACTGGGTTGGTATTTAGCTTGATGGTCTTCAAGAGCAGCATTAATTTTGTGTAAACTCCTTACCACTTCTCCTACAGTTGATGCTTCTTGAATCTATGCAACCTGTTCTGTCTCCTTATGATAAGGACAATTCTTAACATAATGCGATCCCCCACATCCCCAACATTGTATTGGAGGTCTTATTACTGGTTCCATTCTAGTTTTATTTGATTTCTCAGTGGCTTTTAATTCATTTGACAATTTGAACCTTTGCTGGGTCTTATTAGCATTTTGGTTCTACAGATTTTTGTAAGATCCTTTAGCAATTGTTGACATATTTCGTTTAACACCTTGTGAAAACTTATATCCCTTCTTCTCAATCCACCTTTTTCCTCCATCTCCCTTTCGTTTGATTTGTTGATAACATAGACACACCTTCCTTATAACTTCGTCCATAGTTTTCAAATTACCAAACTCTAAGCCCTCTTTCATGAATGCAGGAAGACTGCTAATAAATCGCTAAACCTTTGCCTTTTCCTCACGTATATAAGGAAAATATCGTAGCAAAGATTTAAATTTTTTTATGAATTCTTGCATGGTCAGTTGTCCTAGCTGAAGGTCATGAAATTCCTTCACTTTTTCATCATAAAATATTTTACTTAGATAATTGTCCTTAAAATGTTTTTGAAATTTTTCCCAAGTCACATTCTACTCATTAATTCCACGTATTGTTTTCACTTCCTCCCACCATAAGGTGGATTTCCCTTGGAGCTGATAGATTACTAACTGAGCCTTTAGATTATGATCATATTCATACAACTGGAAGCATTTTTCATATTAATAAGCTAGGCTTCAACAACCTCCTCCTGTTCACCATCAAATGTTGGAGGCTTTGGTTTTTTAAATTCTCCCCGCAACTCAACCTTTCATCTTTTGTGCTTTTTATGATCTGAAACATTGTTTGGTTCTTCTTGCTGATTTTCTTGGTCACAAAAACAAAGCCTATAAATCCTTTGCTAAATCATGGTTTTCTGTTCCAAAGCATGAGGTGGGTGAAACGTAAGGTCCTCCTTATTCTTACTTCACAACCAATTAATTGCAATTGAACAAAACTAGTGAATGCAAATAGCTTATTGATTATTGTTGGCATAAACAGCAGAAAGAGGAAAATTTTGCATATTGTTGAATTTCAAAACAAGATTCTTAATGACCAGCGTTCTACTCTCGTATTTTATCCAAATATAGTTAAATTTCAATATACCTTATCCAAATATAGTTAAATTTCAATATACCTTATGCACGGACACCTGAAAAAACACACTTAGATACCTAGAATAGCATACGTGAATCAAATTAGTGCGGAAGGTTTTTATGTATCAAATTAATGGAGAGATCAGTGTATCTCTACCATCACTAAAGAAAGACCCCTTTCAAGCTTCAAGTCATTTGACATGGATACCAGAAATAATTTTCTATGCTAAATTTATAAAATATGCATTGTAGCCAAGTATGATATCACTAACAACATGTGCACTAAAATCCAGGATAATGAATATATATGATACAATTGATGTTCATTAAAATCTAGGATAATGAATATATACGATACAATCGATGTTCTTCACAACGTGTTGCAAGCACATTTATACAACACCAGGGATATTTTATATGCAATATGCACATTTGATGAATAACATCTCATAAATGCTATGATGTATATGTGTACTTATAATAAATGATAACAATGATATGAATTGTTATTAAATTATATCAGTTTTATAATAAAGAATTCTATGATTAAGACATAATCAAATCGATTGTAATTCCAATTTATTGATGTAGATTAAAAAGAAGAATAGTCAAGCATATGAAAGTTTTTGGTGGAAGACAACAACTGATAAGTGAGAGAACTCTATTGCACTAGATCGTTAGTATCCATTAGCAGTGGGATTGTATGAGGTACACAGTTTAAGATGGAATGAGTCATATTGAATTTTAACATCAAATCTCAACCAATACTAGATACTATAGTAATGCATAACTCTGAATATTTTCATCCCAAAAACAAAGGAATTTGGAATTTGTAATTGTTTTCATAATATGAAGGCAGCCTGGTTTTAAGATGGGAGGATAATAATTTATTTGTTGTCACACAAGAAAGTCCTAAACCAGGGTAGCTCCAATAAAACTAGCAATGTGCTCCAAAATTTTTCACAATGTTGAGGCCATAGGCTGCATAGGTGGATGTCTGAAAGTTAATTTTCATAACTTTATGTATAAAAAAATGGCACATTAAATGTTTCAGATTAATGTTATCTTGAAAGTTAGCATTAGTTCATGTATATAAATGTTTTAAACTCAATTCCCTGCTAGTTATCCTAGGTTTTAATAAAAACAGTAAAAATCATGCATTCTTGCATGCAATAAGAGGTCCAAACAAAATATTTAGATAAAATTTTGTTTGATAAGATATTTTTATCAAAACCATGGTTAAAACATTGAATACATCGGTCGTTCAACCTAAATTAATGCTGGCCATGTCGAATCGATCGCTATAGTCCCTGCTATACCTGAAAGCAGGGACTAATAATGTTTGATTGGAAATATTACTTATTTAATTTTTGGGAATGTAGTAAATGATTTGTTAAAAATTGTTTGAATTTAATGGTAATGATTAGTTAATTTTGTTAATATAATTATGAATTAGGAAAGATTGATCTATGAACAAAATGATGATACATTTTTGTTATTAATTTTGAAAATATTTAACTATTTGAATTTTTGTATTTACAATGGATTATCTTTCAAGATATGTTGGAGATAATTTTTGCTATAACATTTTTTCATTAGACTATTGTGTGATTGATAAGTTATTTAATATTCTGTATTTTCCATATATATATATATATATATATATATATATATATATATATATATATATATATATATATATATATATATATATATATAATTGGATGTGGTAAAAAACCATCATGCTTTAACACATGTTCAATTCAAACTACTATGCATTATTTGTTTACAATCTTTTTAAGCATCTTATGTCCAAGATCGATATTGAATTTGGAGCCATCATCCAACTTCACTCCATGTTATAGAAGATCTACCTTATATCCAAATGAAAAAAAAGAAAAAAATTGCTTACAACTTCAAATTAAAGAAACTTAGTATTTGCTCAAAAGAAACATTCACTATATCAATAATATCCCTTAATACATGCTAACATTTTCATATTTATCTATGTTTTCCACAGATTGTGTTCTCGTCATTGGCATTTTCCAAAATTAAATGTCAATGAGAAATATCGATTATAAAGAACATAAAATAACTTACATTCATAAATAATCTATCATAATTTATTTAGTCTCTATGGATTCAACCCTTCATATCCTAGTAACTTTTAGGAGACACAACCAATACATAGTTTCTTCATATACATAGTACCCTTTTATACATGTATTCCTCTTTTTAGTGAGATATATATTGTCAGGACTCCAAGTTGGCAGCAAGGCCAATAGGTGCCCATGATGGGCCATGCTCACTTGGAGTGGCAAAAAACCGACTCGGAGATGTGACAAATGTGCCCACATGGAGAGGCGCCAATGTTAGCACAAGAGGCAGTGTGCACGAGCTGATGGGTGCATGCCTTGGGCGCACCTACACAGAGGCAAGGCATCAAGCATCACGATGTGCAGAGAGTAGCAGACACAACACGGGAAAGTGCCCACCCAATGACATTGCGATATAGTGGAGGGCGTTGTAGAGAGAGTGCCAACCATAACGAAGAGCGCGTGGAGGTAGCATGCATCATAACATAAAGGCATAGTGAACTTGTGTCCATGGGCATGCCCGCACCAAGGGGCACTTGGGTGATGCAACATCGTAGCAAGAAAGGAACATGACAGGTAGAGGCAAGTGAGCGAGGGATTTGGGCAGCATGCGACGTGACGTGCAACTCAAGGAAGCAACTGATAGGGTAGTAATGTGAGTGACAAAGCAAGATGAGTGCCTAGGCAGGGGTGCGCCCGCCCAGCAAGGGGCATCGGCTCGCCCATGGAAGGTCGGCCTGGGGGCACGCCTAATCATGAAGGGTTGTCTAATCAAACTTAAAGGGTCAGCTCAAACATTGAAGGGGTGTCAACCACATTAATTATCAAGGCAAGGAGGCATATAAATAAAAATGGAGGCATTTGACCAAGAGGCACCAAGAAATTTTGACCAAGTGAAGAGACATCGCAAAATAGGTTGCACTAAGGGGCTAGTCTGTTGTAACACTCTCCTCCCACACTTACCCAAGTTCATCGGTCCATTGGCGTAAATAAGTAACAAGGAGTTACTGTGATATGAATAACCTCTTAGGTACAACTAAGGAAGTGGAATCGTCTAACAAAAAATTTCATGAGCTCCCTCGACTGCTACAGGACTCCCAAGAGCTAGCCAACCACTCCAGGTGCCCAACCCCTGAGCTAACTTTCTTTTTCACTAACCTGGGCTCTCAGTCATTCCCATGACAACTGTTACATCTCTGCTAGTAAAACTTCTATTTAACTGAACATAAGGTCCAAGAATAAATATTGTTACATAGTATAATAGAAAATAAACAAAAATATTCAAACTATCATAAGTTATGATTTACAAGAACCTTATGCGATATTTCATTTGCGTTGTGGAGTCTTTTATTGGTTTAATTTGATTTTTGAACCTTCGAACCATATCATTAGGTTGATTGTTAGCATTACTAACTTACTTCTTACCCTAACTCACCTAGCCTTCAGCGTTGGTTACAGTTCTAAGTTTGGAACTTTTAGGAGACTCCACAGTTCGAAACGATTGCCTCGGGATGCGTTGAGCATCAACGACTCAACAAATGGATCACACGTTGGATGGCTAAGATTCATTGAAGATGGCCCTGGGCAACTACCTCCCCCCCCCCCCCCCCATGCTCTACTTCAGACTCATTTGACTCATCACAATAGAGGGTTTCCAGGCTGCTTATGGGCATAGGGTTTCAAATTTTCATAGCGTAATTTCTATGTTATATAACTTTTTCTAAGGTATAGATGTACAAATATGAGTTATGGAGAATACCAAGTTAAAGTTCCTTTATTGAGTGTCTTATTTCTCAGTCTACAAGTGTCTTCTTCCTCTTTGACGTAGTGTGTTCATTCTTATAAATATGCAATAAACTAGTTTTGTATAAATAATGAAGGTTCAGTGCAAAGAGGACCTCTAGTTCCAGGTAATTCTCTTATTGTTTTTCGATAACTTGATTTTCTTGGAATTTACATGTCCAATGTTTCGTGGAACTCGGCTTTCTCGAAGTAATTCCTATAATTTGTTTGCAAAAATTGGTTATCTATGCATCTGCAAGTTATCTATTATGTTTCACATTCTCCTAACGCCCATCGTTTTGTGCAGGTTTGGGGTTTCTTAATTTTCTTCCTTTTACTAGTGAAATCAACAAGAATGATGAAGCTCTCTGTTGTTTTCCAGGTATGCCGAGATTTTTCCTGGATAGAAGGGTTCTTATGTTGTTTGAAGGAAAGAATTGAAGCAACTGTCCCCACTTACCTCTTTCTATTTTTAGTCTAGACTATGAGGCCATATGGCCATTGTGTTTCTTGGCACTAATATATGAACTTCTTGTTTATTTAGTTTAAGTCTTCAGTTTCATAACCACATAGGGCTTTGGGAACTGTTAAACTAGACCATTGGTTGCGTAACTTATCACATTGCTTTTTAGTTATATTGTG
Source organism: Pinus tabuliformis (assembly GCA_031772625.1). Taxonomy (NCBI): domain Eukaryota; kingdom Viridiplantae; phylum Streptophyta; class Pinopsida; order Pinales; family Pinaceae; genus Pinus; species Pinus tabuliformis. The sequence continues at coordinate 1,571,862,412 of CM062819.1, read as the reverse complement.
GACTGTATATAACACTAAAGTCTTTGGTTTATAAATGCACATTTTCTGCTAGGAATATCTACAGAGACAATATTGTTTGGATTTTATAATACTCTATTGTACATTGCATTATTGTTATTTCATATAAGAGAAATGTCTCTGGTTAATTTTTTGCTTTAATGCCATATTTTCTCCAAAATTCTTTAGATTTAATTAAAGAAACATATTATGATACTCAGAGACTGTACATGTCTAAGTTTGGTGCTTTCACTCTAGCTGAAGGTTGTTGCTTTTTGTTTCCTCTTTTAATTTGTCGTCAGACAATATGAGGCAGTGTGACTATATGTCGACCAAGCTGTTATTTTAGCTAGGTAGAGAGACTAACCCCTGTCGGCTACCTGTTTCCTCTGGAACTTATATATTTATATGTATTGATTTGGCTCTTGTATATGATGTCTAGTTTTGGTATATATTTCAGTCTCATAATTGTTTTCTAATAGATCATATTCTTTTTCTATGTGGTTGAAGCTTATACTCTTATTCAAATAGTACTTTCTTGGTTAAATTTGCATGTGATGTCATTGTTATTAATAAGTTCCTCCTTTGTTAAATTTATATATAAAATGTTGAGAACAGTTATCATGTATATGCATTTGGTTTCTAATTGTTCTATACGAGTAATGGGCTCCTCCAAGGCAATGGGATTGTCTCCAGGTTGTCAAAACAGCTTGAACATGAGACTAACCCCTCATACCAGTGGAGTGATAGGTAAAACCTTACTACCTACTGGTTAAAACATAACATTTCAGCCTTAGTTAAACATTATGTATTCATAAAACTTATTATCTAACAGTTCAAATTTACTCCGTAATTTTGAAAAACAACCTCTAAGTAATGCAAGGATTACACTATTTCTTTCAATATATATTTATTTATGCTCAACATAACCAAAACATAGATCATTATTGCAGGAAATCACATAGTACTTATCAGTTGACTTAATTAGCTTTTCCATAAATCTATTGCACCTTTCCAGAAGCAATGTCATTTTACCACCCTACCTCAAGATCAATTCCAACTAAGTATTCCCCTGTGCTATTATCACATGTAGGATAGTTGTAGCATAATCCAACTAATTTTCCTGTGACTATCTGGTCCTAACCATACTTAGTCTCGATAGATTTCACTTGCATAAATTCAGCTGACCCTTCAGCACGGATTTCGTTACAGTTTTTGTTACAACCTTTTTTTTTACTCCTTGGTTACCTCAGGTACCTATTACCCGTTTGGTTCCTTTATTTTGAGAATTAATTCTTGAGGAGAAACTATGGAAAGGTAACCACCTGACCATAATCATCTACCCAACTGACATGTGAGACATAATTGGCATTCTTTCCAAGATGTCACAACTTCTGCACGACTTAATGACATAATTTATTTATCAAACAAAATTTAAATATTTCAGTTTATCATCTGACCTTCCCTAAGCCTATGCAATAGTATCATGTCTTTTATTGTGGTAATTAACATTTACAAATTACCAATAGGTGTCACATCTCTCCCCCCTTAGATTAAACATCATCTCGATGTTTGTATAATGTTAGAACAAACCTGGATATGCTTCCTTCATAAGTTTTTCATCTTCCTCGGTAGCCTCTTTTGGGCTAAAGTGTTTTCATTGCACTTTAACTTGGATGATAACTAGCTTCTGAGCATTACTTATCTCCGATCGAGTATACGTAGGGGCTCGACCAGGAATTCACCATCTGGCTTGACCTACATACATATTCATTGAGAAATCTTTCAGTTTCACTTCTATCTTTAACCAATAAAAAAATGTATAAACATAATATACTTATTGTTACATAAGTTACATGTATATCCTGCCAACTAATTATATGGCTAGTATCATATATGTGTTTTTTAAACACAGAAACATGAAAGACATTATGTATGTGTATATAGCTAGGTAAGGCTAGTTGATAAGCTACCGGCCCAATTCGAGGCAAAATTTGAAAAGGACCACAGAACCGGGCCGCTTGGCACAACCTCCCCATTTCAAAGTACTTTTCTTGCATCTCACTCATACATATACATGGTCCTTGATATGAAATTCTCGAAAACTTTGTTTCTTATTATCATAATTTTTTTGCCTATCTTGAGCAACCTTCAGATTCAATCTCACCTTCCTCACTTCATCTTCCATTTCTTTTAACATATCGGGACCTATCATTAATGTATATTCGGGGCCTCCCCAATTCAAGTGTGTTCTACACCTCTGATCATATAAAACTTTGAATGGGCTCATCCACAAGGATGCATGATAGCTATTATTGTAAACAAATTCCACCAAATGTATATAGTCTTCCCACTTATATGGTTGTTGCATCACATACATTCTCATCATATCTTCAATTATTTGATTTACTCTCTTAGTTTTCCCATCTGTCTGAGGATGGCATGTCATGCTAAAATATATCTGGGTACCTAAACCTTCAAGAAATGCTTTCTAAATTTCATATGTAAACTTTACGTCCCTATCTGAAACTATTTCCTTTGGTATTCCATGCATTCTAAAGATATATTTCATCAATATGTTAGCAATTAGAACAATTCTAAAGGTAGATTATATTGGAACAAAATGGGCAGATGTACTCAATTTATCTACTACTACCATTATCGAGTCATTTTACTTCTTGGTCTTAGGTAATCCTGTAATAAAATCAATTGAAATGATATCCCACTTCCATTCTGGAATAGGCAGTGGGTGGAGAAATCCAGCTGGATGTTGGTGTTATGCTTTTACCTATTGACATTACAAGCAGTGGACTAAATAATCTTCCACTTATTTTATCATTCATGTCCAGAAGTACTCTTTTCTTAATGTAGTGATTAGTTTCTGGTAGTTGGGGTAAGCTACATAAGGACTTCTATGGTATTCATCTAGAATTAATTTCTTAATACTTTTCTGGTTGGGAACAAACATTCTACCTCGATAAATCAACACTTTTTCCTTACTTACCTCATATCCTAATTGTTTTTCATTGCTATTTAGACTTTGGGCCTTCTTCCATTAAAAATTGTATTCATGATCCCTTTGAGCAGCTTCTTTAATGTGTTCATTAAAAGCAATTTGAATTCACTAAATGAAATCTCATAGGCACATTTTAACTTTCGACTTAATGCATCAGCTACCCGGTTTTCTTTCCCTTTTAAATGCTTAATTTTAAAACAAAACTCACTCAAAAATGCAACCCAACATGCATGTTGATCACTCAATGTAGGTTGTTTAAAATATTTAGTTAAACTATGATGATCTATCATCTAGTAAAAATTTATTTCCTAATAAATAATGTCGCCACATTTGTAATTCATGTATTACTATAGTTAGTTCCAAGTCATAGGTTGATTATTTTTATTCATGTTCCTTCAGCTTCCGAGATTCATAAGCTATAACTCTGCCTTCTTGCATTAGTACCCCCCCTATGCTTTCCTTACAAGCATTTGTGCAGATAATAAAATATTTGTATGGATCAAAAATACCTAGAATAGGAGCATAAGTAAGTAAGTGTTTCAATCGGTCAAAATTATCTTGACACTCGGTTGTCCATTTGAATATTCTTGATTTTTTCTGCAAGGAGGTAATGGGATATGCTACTTTGGAAAATCCTTCAACAAACCTCCTGTAGTATCCAACTAGTCCCATAAACAATCTTATATCAGCCACATTTTTCAGAATTGGATATTTCATTATGGTTTTTATTTTCTCCAGGTCCATATCAGTTCCATCCTTAGTTATGACATGCCCTAAGTACTGAATTTGTTCTTTAAAGAAATCACACTTACTATATTTTGCATACAAATGATGTTCGCTTAAGGTTTGAAAAACAATCTGCAAATGTTCTTTGTGCTCTTCCATGATTCAGCGATATACCAGTATGTCATCAATAAAAATTAATACGAACTTATCTAAATATTGATGAAAAACACTGTTCATAAGACACATAAAAGTTTCTAGGGTGTTAGTCAATCCAAAGGGAAAGACAAAAAAATCATAATTCCCATAATGAGTCCTAAAGGTTGTTTTGTATACATATTCTTCTTTTATTCTTATTTGATGGTAACCTGAATGAAGGTAAATCTTAGAGAATATTGTAGCCCCTTTTACCTTGTTAAACAACTCATCAATATGGGGTAAGGGATACTTATTCTTAACTGTCAATTTATTTAACTGTCGGCAATCAATACACAAACACAAGTTTCCATCCTTCTTCTTTACGAAAAGTATAGGAGCTCCCCATGGTGACACACTTGGGCGAATGTACTTTTTATCTTATAATTCTTGTAATTGCACTTTAATTCCATTAATTCTGGCACACTCATATGGTAACGTGCTCAGGATACTGGAGCAGCCACAGGAACTAATTCAATGGTAAAATCTATATCTCGCTTTGGGGGCAATCCAAGAATATCTTCAGGAAAAACATCAGGAAAATTTTGTACAATAGGTAGATTTTCCAAGGTGGCAGTTTTCTCTTTTGAATTTGAATATCCTACTTGCACCACATAAATCTAACACCCTTTCTGAATGCATTTTTCCAACTTGGAGGTGATTATTGTTCTTAATTTTAGGGGTATTTTCACTCCTTGAATCTCTTGTCTCATTCCTTTTTCATTTAAATAATTGATAGTTTTATCTTTACAATTGATGAGTGACCAATGTCTTTCTAGCCAATCCATTCCTATTATGACATCATAAGATCCTAAAGGTAGAACATTCAAATATGCAACAATTGGTTGTCCTGCCAGCTCCATGGGGTAGTTATTGACCTTAGTTGTCACGCTTCTCTTAGCCCCCATGGTCAGTTGCACGAGCCATGGATTTTTAAATCTAACTATTTTCAAACAACAGTTTTCTACTACTTTGGGGCTTATATAACTCAAACTAGGTCCTGGATCAATTAAAATAGATACATTTTGGTAAAAAATCTTACCTTCAAATTCTACCATATTGGGTTGGTATTTAGCTTGATGGTCTTCAAGAGCAGCATTAATTTTGTGTGAACTCCTTACCACTTCTCCTACAATTGATGCTTCTTGAATCTATGCAACCTGTTCTGTCTCCTTACGATAAGGACAATTCTTAACATAATGCGATCCCCCACATCCCCAACATTGTATTGGAGGTCTTATTACTGGTTCCATTCTAGTTTTATTTGATTTCTCAGTGGCTTTTAATTCATTTGACAATTTGAACCTTTGCTGGGTCTTATTAGCATTTTGGTTCTACAGATTTTTGTAAGATCCTTTAGCAATTGGTTACATATTTCATTTAACACCTTGTGAAAACTTATATCTGTTCTTCTCAATCCACCTTTTTCCTCCATCTCCCTTTCGTTTGATTTGTTGATAACATATACACACCTTCCTTATAACTTCATCCATAGTTTTCAAATTACCAAACTCTAAACCCTCTTTCATGAATGCAGGAAGACTGCTAATAAATCGCTAAACCTTTGCCTTTTCCTCACGTATATAAGGAACATATCGTAGCAAAGATGTAAATTTTGTTATGAATTCGTCCATGGTCAGTTGTCCTAGCTGAAGGTCATGAAATTCCTTCACTTTTTCATCATAAAATATTTTAGTTAGGTACTTGTCCTTAAAATGTTTCTGAAATTTTTCCCAAGTCACATTCTGCTCATTAATTCCAGGTATTGTTTTCACTTCCTCCCACCATAAGGTGGATTTTCCTTGGAGCTGATAGATTACTAACTGAGCCTTTAGATTATGATCATATTCATACAACTGGAAGCATTTTTCATATTAATAAGCTAGGCTTCAGCAGCCTCCTCCTGTTCACCATCAAATGTTGGAGGCTTTGGTTTTTTAAATTCTCCCCGCAACTCAACCTTTCATCTTTTGTGCTTTTTATGATCTGAAACATTGTCTGGCTCTTCTTGCTGATTTTCTTGGTCACCTTTTGATTCCGTATTTTTTTCCCTTAGCTCTCGATTTCCCATAATATTCTCTTGATCTAGACTCGGAATGGGTTGTCGTTGGTTTTGTCTATCAAACAAACGTTTCATAATATTTTCCTGCTCCTGCATCAAACTTTCATTGTCTTCCCACAACCTTCCCATTCTGTTCTTTAATTCTTGTATTGTTTTAAGGAGGAAAACATTAGTAGTGCTTGATTCCTCTCCCAATTGCACCCAAATTTCCTGGTTAGTGTCTGGAAAAGGTGTTGTAATAGCTCCCATTGATGGTCGTACCGGTGTAAGTCCAGTCCTACTCATTGTGCCTCTTTCCCTCTGTTAACGACAACAAATGTTGTTACTCCCTTGTCATCCCAAGTAAGCCACAATGTTGAACTGTGGCTCTGATACCACTTTTCTCATCTCTCCTAGTAAAACTTCTATTTAACCAGACATAAGGTCCAAGAATAAATATTGTTACATAATATAACAAAAAATAAACAAACATATTAAACTATAATAGGTTATGATATATGAGAACCTTATGCAATATTGCATTTTCTTTATGGAGATTTTTATTGGTTTAATTTGATTTATTAATCATCAAACCATATCATTAGGTTGATTGTTAACATTACTAACTTAATTCTTACCTTAACCCACCTAGCCTTCAATGTTTGTTATGGTTCTAGGTTTGGAACTTTCGAGAGACTCCACAACTGACAACCACTTCCTCGGGATGCGTTGTGCATCAATGGCTCAACAATTTTCTCGCATGTAGGATGGTGGAGATTCATTGGATTTGGCCCTTGGAAACTACCTGCCCCCCCACATGCGCTACTCGTAACTCATTCAAATCATCACGATGGAGGGTTTTTAGTAGCTTCCAGGCACAGGGTTTCGACTTTACATAAGGTAAGTTATCTATTCTACAACGTTTTCTATGGTATAGATGTAAAAATTTGAGTTATGGAGAATGCCAGGTTAACATTCCTTTAGTGACATCCCTCTCTTTAGCCAGAGTTGGGAAGAGCACTTCCACCACATTTGACAGGTTCTCCAAACACAAGTTGTGTGTCAATTTGGAGAAATGCACTTTTGGCATAACCCAGGTTAAGTATCTGGGATACATTATTGATGAATGGGGGATGCATGTGGATCCAGCCAAGATCCAAGTGATTTCGAATTAACAAGCCCCAACCACTCTTATAGAGCTTCGCAACTTTTTGGGTCTTGCCAATTTCTACTATAGGTTCATGTTGGGGTCTCTCATATCACTAGGACCTTGAGCCAAGTCACCAAGGGAGGAGCGAAAGAAAAATTCTTTTGGTCTGAATCTCAACAGAAGGAATTCACAGAGTTGAAACATTTCCTTTGCTCTGCACCAATGCTCACTTTACAAGACTTGCAACAACCATTTGAGATCGAGACAAATGCCTCTGACTATGCTATTGGGGCATTCCTTACTCAACAAGGGCATCTAGTGGCATATCACAGTGAGACAATTTTAGACACAAGCCAGAAGTATCCCCCTTATGATAAAGAGATGTATTCCATTGTGCAGGCCTGCCGACAATGGACGCATTACATTTTGGGGAAGGAAACGATCATCCACAAAGACCACTGACCCCTGTTGGTCATAAATATGCAAGGGAAGCTGCAGAATGATCACCATCAGAAGTGGTCCACATACCTACAACAATTCCATTTGAACATCAAGTATAAGAAGGGAGCACCAATAATGTTGTAGTCTACCTCAGTCGACCACCGATCACGACGTTAACCACCGTGCTCAACTCTTGTGGGCTTGAGACTTCTGATTGGCCACTTCTCTACAAAAGCGACCCATAATTTAGCGACACATACCAGGCGATCTTGGAGGGTCAGCAAGTTCCAGATTTTCACCTCTAGGATGCCCTGTTATGCCACCTCGGACACCTTTTTGTTCCTTCAAGCAAGCGTGCCAAGATGGTTTGGGAAGTGCACTACAGTCAGGCCGCTAGGCATTTCAGGGTCGAGAAAACGGTAGCAGTACTGCAGAAGTATTTCTATTGGCCAAACCTTCAACAATATGTTGGGAAGTACATCAGATCTTGCACTGCCTGCACCATTGCCAAATCGACCATCAAGAAGCAAGGCCTCTATACTCCATTTCCTACCCATAGTCGATCTTTGGAATCCATCTCCATGTATTACATCTCAGGCCTTCCTTCTACTAAGCATGGCAATGACTATGTTTTTGTAGTCATCGACAAATTCTCGAAGATGGCCATTATGGTGGCTTGCAAGAAGAATATCACAGTAGAAGCCATTGCTAAACTCTTCTTTTAATGAGTGTGAGTACACTTTGGGATCCCACAGTCTATCATCTCAAATCGAGACAGTAGGTTCCTCAGTAAATTCTGGTCTAGTCTCTAGTGGATGTTGGACACCAAGATCACTAAGTCCACAGCTTTCCATCCCCAAATTGATGGCCAGACAAAGTTCATCAATAGGATGATCATACACATTCTGCACATGTACAACTCAAAGCATCCATGCACATGGGATGATCGGCTCCCCTATGTCCATCATAGCTATAACCAATCTCTCCATAGCTCGACTGGCCACATCCCTTTTCAGGTGGGCTTGGGATTCCAGCCACTATGTCCCATTGATGTGGCCATACCATTTGCAGCTACTCAGGTAGATTTGGCTCATGTCCAATCAGAAGCCGATAAGGAAAACAACTTCATTGAGCACATCCAACATATCTGCCAGCAGGTCCATGACATTCTCAAGAAATCAAATTACAAGTACAAGCAGCGACATGATCAACATTGGGTGCCACAAAAGTTTCAGGTGGGTGGCAAAGTCTGGTTGCATTTGCATAAGAAATGCCTTACTGGAGCCTATTGGAAACTTAGACCACTCTAATATGATACTTACACCATTACCAAGGTTGTAGGAGACAATGCATTTGAGCTCAACATCCCCCATTCCTTGGCCTGCACCCAGTGTCAATGTGGACCAACTTTGACCATACTTCCCACCATTGTTGGACACACCACACATTGCAGAACAACTCACACCTACAGAGTTAAATCTAGATTGCATAGAAAAATTCACAACTGATAGTATCATGGGAATAAAGATAAATAACACCCGACAACAAAGCATCCAAATATATCGAGTTGTTAAAGCAGGCCAACTCCTTCACCAAGGCAACTGGCTCACTAGGGACCAAGTTCAACAGAGGTTTCGTCATCTCATGGAGGAACTGAACGCAATGGGGACCATTGCTTCCTAAGGGGGAGGAATGATCCAGGTGTATCTTGATGGCCACTCAACTATTCCACTTGGACCCCCATAATTTTTTCTTTCATTTTCTCAGTTTCCTTATTTGTAGCACAATTTACTATTTTTGGCAGTTTTATGGGTCGTGAACTTTGGAGCCATTTTGAGGCCCTAAACGGCGTTTTTTTGGAAAACTAGGAACAACAAATGTTATAAACCAATTTTGGTCATTCAAAAGTTGTATTCCATGGATAGTTCTTTCTAACGAGTTATTGTACGCATCAAATGGAGACCGTATGCCAGGGTTACGACCCTGAGAAGTTAATGTACCAATTTACCAAAATGAGGCCCATAGTTTGGCACTTCATCTCCTACGGTTAGGTTTTTGGATGTTTAGGGTTTTCCATTGTTTCTCAATAATAAATTGACCTTTGAGCCTCATTGTAACATAGTTCAGAGGCATGTAGCCACCACATCTCTTCTCAGAGATAAGCTACCATCGCCCGAGCTAGTCTTATTTCAATTTTGTTTCTAAGCATATTTCAATATTTGATATTAATGAAATGAAGTGTTATTTCTATTGCATCTTTGTATTTATTGTTATATCTTTAATTTGTTGCATTCGTATTTAAATCCAGATCACCTTCCCTACAATATCAAGCCCTTCACATATGAGGTATTATGTGATGTTGCTCCTCTTTAAGTTTATAATTTGTTAGTATGCCAACCATACTTGTGGAAGCATCATGTTGTGTATGAGTCCAGGCCTCGCACTATTATTATTACTTTGGGAAATAAGTTATACGGGATAATGGAGGTATCGTCACCTACCACCATCTCTTTGATCTCTACTAAGTAATGCAGTAAGATCATCTCCCAGACCACAAAATTTGTTTTCTTTCAGATTCACTATCAAAGAAAGGGGAAGATAGTGGCCACAACCATGGCCCCAAGGAAGGGTTACCCCACATAGCAGAAGTAGGTGGATAATGTAGTGGAAGAATACAATGACATATTCTCCTCAACATCAGGTGTACCTTGCATTGTCAGGTCTAGTATTCAATTTATTTTACTCTCAAAGCACCTCTACCCAATGGGTCGATTTACCTCTGCTCCATTTTGGAAAATGAAGAAATCAAGTGGTGGATTAAGGAGTTGCTACAAAAAAGGCACATCCGACCAAGTTTCTCACCTTTTGGAAGCATGATTGTACTTGTACAGAAGAAATATGGAACTTGGAGGCTCTGTATCGATTATCGAGCAATAAACAAAACCACTATCAAGAATAAGTATCTAATCCCATGGATTGATGACATTCTTGACCAATGGGGCCAAGTATTTCAACAAGATCAATTTGAAGTCCAGCTATCACCATGTGCTAATAGAACCCGTGAATGTATGGAATGCCACCTTCAAATCAAAGGAGGGCCTTTTCGAGTGGTTGGTCACGCCTTTCGGGTTGAAAAATGGCCAAACAACTCTTATGAGGATGATGGATGACATATTGTAGCCCTTCACCAACTCGTTCATGGTTTTATATAGGGAATACATCCTCATGTTTAGAAAGAGTTGGGAAGAGCACCAGCAACACATTTCACAAGTCCTTCAAACCTTACAACACACAAACTATGTGACAACTTGGAGAAATGCACATTTGGCATGAGCCATGTACAATATATATGGGCTACATCATTAATGAGAAAGGTGTGCATGTGGATCTAACTAAAATTGAATTCATTCCATATTGGTCATCCTCGAACACTCTAACACAACTTTTGCATGTTTTTGGGCCTTTCCAAATTTTATCGGAGGTTCATGTTGGGATTCTCTCATATAACTTGGTGTCTAAGTCAAGTTACCAAGTGCAAAGTGAAAGCAAAGGTTTTCTAGTCTGAGTCCCAACATAAGGTGTTCGTTGAGCTTAAGCACCACCTCTACTTTGCACCTGTACTCACATTTCCAAACCTCCAACAACCATTTGAAATTTAGACAAATGGCTCCAACTATGTTATTAGTGCAGTTCTCACCCAAAACGGGCATTCAGTGGCCTATCACAATGAGACACTTTTTGATACAAATTAGAAATACCCCACCTATGAAAAAGAGATGTATTATATCGTGTAGGAACATCGGAAATGAAAACATAACATTCTAGGGAAGGAGACATTCATCCACATAGATCACCAACCTCTCCAGTTTATCCAAACACAAGGGAACTTGCAGAACGATAGGCATGAGAAGTGGTCTCCACATGTACAATATTTCCACTTGAACATTAAATACAAGAAGGGAGACACCAGTCATGTTGCATATTTCATTAGTCATCCCCCAGTTGCAGCATTGACTACTATTCTCAACTCCTACAACCACAAGGCCTCCATATGGCCATAATTGTACAAAGTGATCAATATTTTCCCGCCACATACGAGATGTTAGTGGATGGAAATAAAGTTCAAGATTTCCACCTCTACGTTGCATTATTATGCTACCTAGGACACCTTTGTGTTCCTTCAAGAGAGCATGAAAATATGATTCGGGAATCGTGCTACAGTTGGGTCACAGGACAAGTTAGTGTGGAGAAAATTGTGGTCGTACTACAAAAGTATTTTTATTGGCCAAAACTATAATAGGACATTGGAAAATATATCAGATCTTGCATTGCCTAGTATGCCATCACCAAGCCAACCATCAAGAAACAAGGCTTGTACACTCCTCTACCTACTCCCAGCCAACCCTAGGAATCCATATCCATGGACTATTTGTCAGGCCTCCCTTCTAAAAAGCATTGTAATGACTGTATTTTTGGTCGTGTACAAATTTTCTAAGATGGCTATATTGGTGGCTTGCAAAAATATTATCACAAAAGTGGACACTGTCAAACTCTTATTTGAACAATTTTGGGTACATTTTGGGATCCTACAAACCATTATATCATATTGGGATAGCGGGCTCTTGAGCACATTCTATTCAAGCCTCTAGACATTATTGGACACTAAGCTCACCAAGTCGACTGCATTCTATCCCCAGACTGATAACCAGACAGAGGTCATCAAAAGGATGATAGTACACATACTACACATGTACAACTCCAAGCATCCATGAACCTAGGATGAGAGCCTTCCTTATGTGCAACACAGTTATAATAGAGTTCTCCATAGCTTGACTAGCAACAATTCTTTTCAAGTGGGTCTGGATTTTCAACCATTGGGTCTTATTGATGATGTCATGCCTCATGCAACTACACAAACAAAATCCACATATCGTACAATCTGAGGTTGATAAAGAAACCTGGTTTATTGAATGCATTCAACACATCCACTAGCAGGTGAAAACATCTTGGATAAGTCCAATGCCAAGTACAAGAAACGAAATGATCAACATTAGGTGCCACACAAGTTTCAAGTGTGCGACAAAGTTTGGTTGCATTTGCAAAAAGAACACCTTACCAGAGCCCATCAGATCCTCAGAGCACTCCGATATGGGCCTTACACCATCACCAAGGTTGTCGGAGACAACGATTTTGAGCTCAACGTTCCCCCGTTCCTTGGCCTACATCCAATGTTCAATGTGGACTACCTTCAACCATACTTTCCACCATTACTAGACACATCATACATTGCAGAACAACTAAAACCGACATAGTTGAACCTAGACTACATGGAACAGGCCATAACTGATCGAATCATGGACACATAGATTAAGAATATTTGCATGTAGAAGATCCAAATATATTAGGTTATAAAAGCTAGCCATCTCCTGCACCAAGGCAAGTGGCTCACTAATGACCAAGTTGAGCAAAAGTTCCCCATTGAATGGAGGCACTCAACGCAATGGGGACCATTGATTCCTAAGCGGCGAAGTAATAATCTAAGTGGATATTAGTGTCCACCCACATATTCCAGTTGGAACCCCACCATAGTTTCTTTTAGTTTCCCTAATTGTCGCATAGTTTACTATTTTTGGCAATTTTTCGGGTCCTCAACTTCCAGAGCCATTTTAAGGCCCTAAATGATGTTTTTTTGGAAAACAGGTAAAACCACAACTTACAATAGGGGTTTGTAGTCAAAATTTGTATTCCTTGGATAGATCTTTCTAATGAGGCATCGTACACAACAAATAGAGATTCTATGCAAAAGTTACGACCCCAGGAAGTTAATGCACCAATTTACCCCAACGGGGCCCATATGTTTTTCGTGCTTCATCTCCTAGGGTTAGGTTTTGGATATTTAGGGTTTTCCGTTGTTTCTCAACAATAAATAGGCCTCAGAGTCTCAATGTAACACAGTTCATAAGGCATGTAACCGCCACATATCTTCTCATAGATAAGCTACCATTGCCTGAACTAGTTTATTTCTATTCTACATGTAAACACTTTTCAATACTTTGTTATTAATGAATTGAAGTGTTTTTTCATTGCATATTTGTGTTTTTGTTTATATTTGTATTTTGTTTTGTTCCTTCATAAATCTGAATCAACCCTAGAGTGTAATCTTTTACTTCTATGAGACAACATTCATGCACTCAATAACAAGTTGGGTTTGCAAAAAAGAAGGGTTCTAGTTTTGGCTTTTAGTTCTCCAAAATCAAATGTTGGAAATCAAAATACAAGAAATTAACATGGGTGAAAGCCTGGAGCTAGTTTGCACTTTTAGGCGAAACGAGGGCGCATTTTGGTGAAAAAAGGATGCTTGATCCAGTAATTTTAAGTGCTCGATCGAGCAATTTTTAAGTTCTTGATCGAGTTGTTGAGGCACATAAAAATGGCTTGATCGAGCATTTAAACAAAACCTCGATCTATCTCTTGTGTAACCCTAGGTTAGGAGCTCGATCAAGCCCTAAAGCTCAATTGAGCCTTAAAGCTGGAAATTTTAAAATTTATGTAAATATCAATAATGATACACAAACTTTAAAATTGCAAGTATTTGATAGTTAACAAAAAAACAAATTTAATTACTAATCAAATTTGAATAGGTAATTAACAATGGTATGGATTAATTTCTCATTACCTTTCTAGTGTTTTGGTATATAGATTTGAAAAAGGATTCTATCCCACTTGCAATTGAAATTATAATATTCTTATATTTATAATTTAGTAACTTAAAAATTAGTTTTTACTATGATTTAAATTTTCAATGTTATAATTTAAATAATTAATTTATTATAAATATAATTTAAATAATAAATTTATTAAACATAAGAAAATTTATCAATATTTAATAAATATTATAATTTTTTATATGAATAAGTGTAACTCAAAAATGTGAATTTGACGCTGTTGGAAATGTATATTTTATAAAATTCACTGAAGAGTTAATAAACATGATTCCCTCTATCATAATCATGTCTATTAAAATCAAAATTATACTTATGTGTGTGTGTGTGTGTGCGTGCGTCCATGTGCAGTAATATCCACTTGTTCAGGAAAATAAATGAGTGTAGTAATAATTAATGTAGTTGTAATAGTTCTAAGTTATAATTGAATATAGTTGTAATGGATGTAGTGGTATCCGCGGTTATAAATCTCTCTCAACCTGTAAAATTTGATTGTACTCAATTCTATCCTTAGTCTACACAAGTGCGAAGTATATATAAAATTTTTTACTCTTGACTTAGGCTTGCAATATATATTTTTAAAATTATAAAAAACATGAGACCATAAATTTAAAAAAAATTATTTGACTCATTTGAATTTGAGTAATCTAAATTTAAATGTGTATAAAATTATTTTGAAAATAATAATATTATAAAATTTAGTTTAATTTAGTTTGTTGGTTTTATTTATTTATTTATCATAATTTGATTTATTTTAACTGAAAAGTTATATATAAAAAATTATAAAATGATTAAGTATAAAAATATGTTATATTTAAAATCAAAACAATAAACAAATTATAATTTTTAAGAATTTCAAAATTGAAAAAGCAAATTTAAAAACTTTTATAGAAAGTTATCTATATATTATTATAATTAATTTCTTGATAAAATAAAATAAAAATTGGATTTATAATTAAGGAAAATTAGAGTTTTGAGTATATTTGAATCTTTATAAAAAATATCTTTATGGAATAATTTTTTTTTTATAAACCGCCTAAAGACAAGTATTGAGAGGTTTTTTTAAATATAATTATGGTAGCTTGATCGAGCCTCGGTTTAACCATGTTAAGGGCACGATCAAGGGTTTCTTAAACCCTTGATCGAGTAAATTTAATATTCAAATACTCGATCGAGCATTTTAAGCGCTCGATCGAGCTATTAACGGCCTAAAAAAATGGAGATTTAGCTCCTCTTCTGTAGATTTTTCTACAACACCATTTTGTACCCTAGCGGACTGCAAGCAAAATTTGTCCTTAAGTGGCAAAGTTGATAATATTGGATTCGAGAAGGAACCCTCTATCCAATGGCATATGATTTTGACATTTTCGAATTCGTATGATATTTTTTACCTAATTCCTTTTAAACATAATTCTTGAAACTTTTTTTAACAGATTCAAAAGGGTTGAATAACAAATCAATAACATAAAATATACACAATGAAAAAATTTCAAAAAATACCACTATCTTTGTTTATGAGTCCTCTTTAAAAGGGTACTCTTGGTTTTTCAATTTATTTATTGAGTTGAAAAAAATCTTACGTGAACACGTGTCTCCAAGATGCAATTGAAATATTACTTCACCAACTTCAAAAAAAATAAAAAAATATAATTTTTCTTAAAAAAATAATTTTTTTAATATGAAAAACTTAGTTCTCTCCATCTAGATCATTCTCACACACACACACACACACACACACACACACACACACACACACACACACACACACACACACACACACACACACACACACACACAAGTTATATACTAAGTTATGCTACATAAACACATGCATACCTCTTAAGTTTTGCAAAAATTTGCAAGGACATATATTGCATTTAATGAAGCATTGAGAGATTGTATGACACTAAAAGTTTTTGCAAAAAATATCGTTAGGAAAAAAACATAATTCTCCACATATTGTCTTTTTACTCTGAACCAAATTCACAATGCTTATATGAATTTTGAGGGTTGGAATTTAATAAAAGAGGAAAAACTTGAAATTTCATTGTCACATTTGGCCCAGAAGTGTAACCCATCTTCACGCTTTCACCCACATATAAAGTAATGTCAAGGAATTAATGACAAGTAAAGAATTTTGAAGGTGAAATACTAAATTAATTGAAAGTACTGCAATTGAGGATATATTAAGCAAAAATATCAAACCTAATTATAATCTAATTAACAAAGTAAAGGACAAAAGTTACCCAAAGTTGAGGGGCCCTTCCCAACTTGACTAACACTTGCACGAGAAATAAAATAAGCCTATAGTGATACAACAAAACTTTTAAATCAAACAACATTTTTTGATGCAAAATTAACTCTATTTACAAGAAGGCAACACACAGGCTTATTGCCACAAATGAAACTCCAAATAAGCTACCATTTCCCAAGCATGTTACATAATGAATTATGAACATCCCTAAATTTTTATACATTTGAATATTTGTACAGTAGGAGCATTAGGGTGGTTGAAAAACAACCCCCCAATCTTAAATTTGTCCTAGAATACATTCAATATAGAAAAAAAATATAACACTGGAGGTAAATTTGGGCCATTGTATTCCCATAATAAAAGTACATCATAACAAATCATTTCCACACTTTTAAAATGATTGAGATTTGTTACTCTAGCAATCCTGAGAGTTTATTTGGCATTTTCCTCAAATATAGGAATTATCTATAAATCTCGGTGAATTTGCACATTTTGGGAAGATTGGTGTTAAAGAACCAAGGATATATCTCAAATTGTTTGGTATTTTAGAAAAAAACTACATGTAACTACATGTAACCAATTTTCCATATTGGGAACAAAATCCGTGATTTGAAATTTTTCATATTCACTCTCATTTCCTATGGAATTGTTACTGAAATTTACTGCCTGGAAACTTCGACCAGCAACATTGTTTTAGAGTTTGAACTTCGATGGCACAAAGAAAACTTATAAACTCTTGAATCTATATTCCATTAAAATTTCAAAACCTTTGCCTGATTTCTGGCAAATGACTACAATGTTATTTATACATGAGAAGGAAAGATCTAGAGTTTTCAAAAGGTGGCTTATCTCCTCAACTTTTGGAGGAAAGAAAGGAAATGCCCCTTGATGTTTTTGGAGTCTATCATAATATCTTTTCAAAAAACAATTTATTTCTCTAGTATTTTTTGAAAATCAACAAAATCTAGAGTCCTCAAAAAAACTTCTTAGATTTAGAAAAACACATAATTTATTATGATGCTCCTACATCAAGCTTCAAACATGTGACTTAGGTGTGATATGACTAGACTATAACTAACTTTTCACCTCATCCTTCAAAACCCATGTGTCCAAATTTCTTCTAGAAGGGTGCAAATATGCCAAACATGATTGGGTATTGGAAGTGAACCATTGGTACAGGAACTAGACTAAATGATTTTTCATTAGAAAAATCAACTTAAAAATCTTTCAATTCATTAGATACTTAGGAATTAATAACAATAAGAAAATTTTACATCTATGTACTTGTGAAATGATTTTGGCATCAAAGGGGTATAAATGCATAATAACATGGGAAATATGCGGTTATGAGTGCAAGATATAAGCGACAAAAGGTAAAATGAGGCTTTGAAAAAGATGACAACATGAGATCCCAACATCTCCCCCACACCAATTTATTTGCATGTCCTCGTGCAAAATAAATTCTTCCTTTAAACTTCAACAAAGTCATGTTGCATCTATTAAAATGTTCAGAAGATCCATAACAAATGTCTTTACACTTCATTCTTCACCAACAATTATTTGTTCATTTATGAATCATAGAAGCATATTTATTGAACCCCTTAAACAATAGTATCTCACTTAGTTGTGTTGTACAGACCATCCATTGATGTGGAGCTTTTATTGCAAATATGTAACAACAACATCTACAGACTCATCTCGGTATGTAGAAATAGTTTTCGTCTTCTTATCATATGGGTGTCCAATGTGAGTCATAAATAGTTGTGTCCAATGTGAGTCATAATAATGGGCCTTTCACCTTGCTCCACTATATTGTACATGGTTGGTAAAGTCACATCGATTCTATGGTAATCTAGTATTTTACCTTTCTTCACAATGTTGTGATTGACCCTAAGAAGAATCACCTTATCTCTGAGATCAACCACCTATAGCAGAGGCATTTTCGGATCAATCTCCACTTGACCATGAAATTCAATGAGCACTTTTTACTACCAACTTCCTCATAAATGTTAGCTTTCACTCACTCTAGTATGCTAAATATGTCTTCAATTCCATCAATAGCATGCTTATTTTTATGCTCAATAATATCATGGATAGAAAAAGATGAGGATTCTCTAAGCCCACTCTATAATATTCATGGCCACTGTTAATTTGGTTAGCCAAGTATAAGCCTCTCCACATGAATAAGTACACATGATATTACAAGGGTACTTACACAACAAATTTTTTTCCACCATGTGATTCTCCACCAGGAGTGCACTCAAATATGCCATCAAAATTTTTGTAACTTGCTACATAATTGATGGCCTTTTTGACATCAATTTTATCAAGTCAATGAAAATTTTATAGGAAAACTAAATAACATGAAAACAAGGTGTCAATATTCCCCCATTTATTGCCTACAAAAGATCCATGAGTCTTGCTATAATCCCATGATATAAGTTGATATACGGTCTACAAAAATAACATCTAACTTATCAAGCAGTGCCAATATTTTCACAACACTCAAGCTATATAAAATATGAGGATCATGGCCAACATTTCCACTGAATCCTCCACATTCATGTTGGAATTTCAAGACCCAATAAATAACTTCTTCTCAATCCATAGTATCCAACTTCCCCATGAGATCAAATACTATCAGTCCCCAATATGGCCCCACCTTTCTTTAATGGGTATTTTTTCTTGAAAATATAGTTGTACTCACAAATGGTAGGTAGAGAAACAAGACAACATATAATCAATATATAGAAATTTAAGGGATTTTAAGGAGGAATCCATAAACAAAACTTGAGTAACAATGCATTTAGCTCCACATTCTAGATAATAATGAACAAGCCAAGAACTTGTACAAAACGATAAGATCCCGATAGAAGATGCCAATCATCCATGTCCCAATATGTAGGTGTGAACTAACGTAGTGTGTGTTTCATTTCACCCATAACACTACATTGTAGGCTTATTCCAACCCATTCATAGGTTTTTTCCATCAAGATATCAAACAATTTTCATACCTGCCAATATACCAAACTAGTTGCAAATCAATATATCCAAAATAATAGTATCCCACCAATATTCATTAAAATTAGGCATCATATTGTTAAAAGTGACCTCCATCATCTCAATGCTAATAGAGAGTGACCACATAAGTGCCTAGTTATGGATCATTATATCTTTTCCCCACCATCCAAGAACATGAGCTAAAACAAATTCATCAAAGAAAGTTTCATAAACATTGTTAAACCTACTCTTTGGATTATATGTGGTATAAATGTGACAATACCCACAATATGGTCTCTCATAGAGTTCAATGCCAAAATCAGGATGGACATACTTCATAAATTTTCAAGCATCATCACACTTCTCCATCAATTCAAATAATCTCCACCAATTTGGATCAAAGTGATTAGAATTCAGAAAGGGAATTAAGGCATTGAATAATGGTTTCAAATTCTTCCAAAGTGGCCTAACGTCTATGATTCTTCAAACAATCATGGTCTAAGGCCGCTTGTAATTTCATGTAGTGTGCAGGGTTAAAGGGTTTGTTGTGGTGGTGACTGAACTCATATGCATCCCAAATCTGCAACCTCCACCACCAAAAGTACCCACTATTGTCTACATAATCCTCATTGTTCTTCCTTTATTTCCACTCTACTTCATCATTTCCTCCTGGACTTAAACCTGATGTACTACATTTGATTTGCACACCAACACATTCAATGCAATAAAGCCCGATATCCACACAAAAGGAACAAGATATACTGGTAGTGTAAATGTCAAATAGAACAATTGAAATATGCCACCATCACAATTTACCACTTGGGATCAGTTCTAGAGCTTATGCTTGAGTAAAATCTTGAAGAAAACATTGTGCAATTGCAAACTAATGTTTGGCATCTCTATTTAAGTCTCCCAAACTAAGATTATAAGCATAGGAGAACCAGTGAAAACATAGAGTTCCTTTAGTTTCTCAACATAAGAGGGGTGTTATGTTACCAGAAACGAGAAATGCGAAATGAAATGAGAAACGAAAATGGGAAGAGAAATAGAGGTTTGGTGGTTTCACATTCAAGAAATGAGGAGAGATAAAAAACAAGGAAAATATGAAAAAAATAAAACAAATCATTCATCATCAACCATGAGTTATACTTAAGCCATGGCGCCATGATTTTCGCTAGCTCAAAATAAAAATTTGAAGCACACTGAACTCTTTCACAAGGTCATGGAAAGAATATTTTGCAAACAAATTTTCCACATCGCAGTACTACAACACTACATTTCTAGACAAATTATCAGTCCTCTATTCATGTACTAGAAGCTTTAAAAAATAAGAGCATTCACAACTTTCTTACAAATCTCTCAATTTAGAATTTACATCGTTAGATTGACTTGCAAAAGAACATGAAAGGAGCATCCATGAAATTCAAGCCCTTATATTTTCAAATAAATCTCCTTGCCCACTGCTTCCAAGCTCTTTATCATGAATGCTTTTCGTTGAAAATAGCAACAAGAAGTGTTAAAAATAGCTTCTAGAAATTCCAATTTAATTTGTCCTTCAAATAAATTGTGAATTAAATTGTAATTCTATTCTCATAGCAACTTGTAATAGTTAATTAAGTTAATTTGACTTAATTGACTTAGGAAATTCGAGTTGGAAGTCTATCTAAAGTCATGTAGAGTGATCCATGAATTTTAGGGGCCCAGGTTGAGTTCTTTGTAGTTGTAATTAGATAACTCAGTCTAAGTAAGTTATAGTCAGTTAAACTAGTTCTAACTGTTGGAGGAACTAGTAGAGGTCTAGTAGTGCACCAGTACCACACCAGTTAACTGAAGATTCACTCATAAATAAATCATGCATGTCAGTTCAGAGGAAGACCCAGTTGAGATTAGAGTTCAAGGACACTGTAATATTAGTTGTATAATTTTCTGAGTTGTACAGATAGTGCATGCAATCAGAAGAAGGCCTAAAATAAATCATTCCTTAATTAGAGAAATTGCCTTTAAAAGGAGGAATGAAGGCACAAGTTTAATAATTTTTTTGGTGAGCACGAGTTGGTGAGACCAAGGAATCGGAAGCACAAGTTTTTGTGTGGAGCTTGTGAGGGCAGGGAAGTAGGGGCTTGGAAGGCTAGTAAATTGACTAAGTGTTGGCCAGAGTCAGCCTAGGAAGCAGAGAGATAGATTGTATTAGTGCAGGAATTGCTCAAGATGAATAAGCATTGTATTTTCTTCTTAGATCTTCTGGTTAATGCAATATAGATAGCTAGAGTTTTGAACAGTTGCCTTCCCTAGAGATATATTGTGTTATGTGTGATTGATATTATTCCTTTTCTACTTATTGTTCTCATCGATCAATTTTGGTTTCTGACGCAGAGCAGAGGAGATTCTTGTCTTGTTTTTTATCATATCACATTAGTTGTTGAATATACAAGTAAAAATATACATGGTATCAGAGTTGAAGACATCATAAAAGAGAAGAATTATGGAATTCTAGTTCAGGGCTCATCCAGAAGACCCTATGTGTAGAACACTTAATGGAGCTAGAAGGCTGCTAGTGGGTAGATACATGAGCCAATGTTCAGTGACACAAAATGAGTTGTAATCATTGGTATTGGTAGATTGAGGACTAGGAAATCTTTTTTGGTGGCGAGTTTGCAGAGCAGATCTTAATTTTTTTGTTGAAAATTAAAAAAAAAATAGCAGATATAGATTCCTTGCGAAAAAATACCCAAATTCAAAAAAAGTTGACCGAATTAGAGTTTGGATGAGAGAGATATCGCTGATTTAAAATCGACTCTTTTTTAAGAGAATTTTGTGACGGTGAATGTGCGATTCAAGAACTTATATGAACTTGAGGTACAAGATGCATGCAAATCTTTGAGGAGCAAGGCAAAGGTTAGAGACTTGGTGGTTGAGAGGGAGAATGAATTACCTCTCAATATGCAGCCCCAAAACAATCCTCGGAAGAATTCTCAAAAAATTGTGGAGAAAAAACAGTTGGAGAAGCAGAGAAGAGACCGAGAGGAGGCATCTACTCAAGCCTAGTAGGGGGGAATTTTGAGCCAAGTGGGCAGAGAGAGCATGCAGCCATACCTCTAGGTGAGAGGTGGGGCGATATGAAGTATTAGTCCCAAGAGTGCAGAAATTTGGGTAGGTTTCATTGAGAGGTTTTATCTCTTGGATCATTACCTTGCTACGAGAACCCATAGTACACAATAGTAGGATGGATCAGTGGCAGTTGGTGCAATCAGATATCAGGGTGACAGAGGTAGAGGCTAGTAGCAATTAGATACTCGGGATCATGGAGAAGAGTTGACAACAGTGTAGATGGAACAAAGGAAAATTCAATAGAAGTGTAGAGTTTTCAGTCGATAGAGGCAAAGCTAATAGTAGAAACAACATTAGAGACAAGTGTTGCATGTAGAACATTCCAAAGGTACCAGATTGGGATATAGTTGAATTCATTCCTTGTTGAGAGGGAGTGTTGAAAATAACAAGAAGGAATGTTAAAAATAACATCTAGAAATTCCAATCATCAAAGAATCTGGTGATAGATGCATTATACTGATTCACTTTGGATTTTTTATTTATTTATTTTTTTGTCCAGTTTCAAAAATTGTAGTAAAAACAACACTAGAGAGAAGTGTTGCATGCAGAACATTCCGAAGGTACCATATCGAGATAGAGTTGAATTCATTTCTTATTGAGAGAGAGTGTTGAAAATAGCAACAAGGAATGTTAAAAATAACATCTAGAAATTCATATTTTCAGAGACAGTGGTAATAGATGCATTATATTGATTCACTTTGGATATTTTTTTTTTAATTAATTAATTAATTTATTTAATTTTTTTTTTTTATCAATTTCAAAAATTGTAGTAGAAACAACACTAGAGAGAAGTGTAGCATGCAGAACATTCCAAAGGTACCAAATCGTGATAAAGTTGAATTCATTTCTTGTTGAGAGGGAGTGTTGAAAATAGCAACAAGGAATGTTAAAAATAATGTCTAGAAATTCCAATTTAATTTTCCCTTGCATTAAATTGTAATTATATTCTCATAGAAACTTGTAATAGTTAATTAAGTTAAATTGACTTAATTTACTTAGGAAATTCGAGTTGGAAGTCTATCTAGAGTCATGTAGAGTGATCCCTAAATTTTAGGGGCCCATGTTGAGTTCTTTGGAGTTGTAATTAGAACTGTTGGAGGAACTAGTAGAGGTCTAGTAGTGGAGTAGTGCACCAGTGCATCATCAGTACCACACAAGTTAATTGAATATTCACTCATAAATAGCTCATGCATGTCAGTTCAGAGGAAGACCCAATTGAGATTAGAGTTCAAGGACAATGTAATATTAGTTGCATAATTTTCCGAGTTGTGCAAATGGTCCATGCAATCAGAAGAAGGCCTAAAATAAATCAATCCTTAAGTAGAGAAATTGTCTTTAAAAGGGGGAATGAAAGCACAAGTTTAATAATTTTTTTGGTGAGCACAATTTGGTGAGACCAAGAAATCGAAAGCATAAGTTTGTGCATGGATCTTGTGAGGGCAAGGAAGTAGGGACTTAGAAGGCTAGTAAATTGGCTAAGTGTTGGGAAGAGTCAGCCTAGGAAGCAGAGAGATAGATTGTACTAGTGTAGGAATTTTTCAGGATGAACAAGCATTGTATTTTCTTCTCAGATCTTCTTTTTAATGCAATATAGATAGTCGGGGTTTTGAATAGTTGCTTTCCCCAAAAAAATATTGTGTTATGTGCAATTGATATTCTTCCTTTTCTGCTTATTGTTTTCATCGATCAATTTTGGTTTCTACTGAAGAGTAGAGTAGTGTCTTGTCTTGTGTTTTATCATATCACATAAGTTGTTGAATCTACAAGTAAAAATATACACTTTTATTTTGTAGATAATTAGTTTGATACGTCTAAATCTCTAAACCTTCAGATTGACATGTTTTTGAGATGAAGTCAAATAACCCCTTGATGAAGATATTTAAGACTCTTGATAAGTAATAACCTAAGACATATATCTTATGAGAAAGCTTATACAAAGTTCCAATAAAGTTTTTATATCTTATTTGAAGCTCCATAGTTATATTATTAGATCATAAAAGAGGGGAGTTTCAAGTTTATATATTGATATAGAAAATATAATGCTAGAACAAGAACCACAAAAAATTTGGTTCCCAAGTACTAAATATTTGGTGTTCTCTCTAAACTCAACTTATACAAGTCTTACTCTTAGGCTTCTTACAACAATGTCACTATCTCCATAAAAAAATAAATTGATTCTAGTGTGTTCAAACTTTAGGAATATACATCCCTACACTCCTAGTAATTAGAATTACGAAATGTGCTAATGTTGCGGACATGCTCCATGATATAGAATACACATCCCTACCTATGTTACAAGAAATGAGAAATGGGCCCTTTGATTATCTTATTGAATATTTACGAAGCTAATTGGTTTGGGGTGTGAAGCTAACTCAAGCTCCTTGTCATACTCACTTCCTCCTCCACTCTGCCAAAATATGATATGCCTCTCTCCTCTGCTCAGATTTGATCGGTGCCTTGGTTTCATCCATTCAGCTCTACTCTACACCTAAAATGTACCTTAAACTTTGCCTTACAGGCCGTCATGATTTACAACCACGAGTTTTCATGCACACTGCACAAGTGGAAAAGGAAAATTATTTTCATATAGTGAGTTTCTGTAACGAGAGATGACAGAAGTTTGCATGATTTGTGAATGGAACTGCAAAATAGAGGAGAAATTGAGGAGAAATGAAAACGTTAAATAAAAATGAATGAGTTACTTGCATCAATTTATCGTAAGAAACAATTTGTTTCTTAAAAAAAAAAAACTTTCTCTTCAATAAAAATGAGAACAGTTATAAAGAATGGTGTTTGAATCCATGCCATCTCGTTTCTACTATGTTTTTCTCTAGGAATGGTGTCTATTATCCCATTTCTAGTAACATAGAGGGAGTGTATATCTATTGTATATCCCACATGCTTTCTGACAGCATGAATTATTTCCCAACATCAACCGGTTGTTTTGAAGTACCATTCCATACATAATTAGAGTATGAAAAGGAACATTCACTTCAAGACTTGTAGTATTATTATTCCCCATTGCCTCATTAGCTCTTTCAATGTGGATTTAGACAAGGGACTTATTCCAAAAATTAAACTTAATCCAGGAATCATGAGAAAGAAACTTCATAATCCTATTGTTGTATGAATGATATTATATATGAAATTCAAGACGAGTGGCAGGATCATATAGGTTGTCTTAGAAATAACCTTGTTAACGAAGATGGGAGTGAAACCTAAAGCACCCAAAACTACATATAAGAAGAGTTACTAAAACAAGATGAGTCAACATAACAATGGTTGGGTGATAAGTTATTCAATGAGAAATACCAAGCTCTATGTTATCCTTGTAGCTTTTAATTTAGACTTTGTTGTTGTTACAAGCACATGCATTCCTGAACAAATAATCAGACAACATCATGGAAATTGTCACCCTGCAAATAGGCATCCATAGTTTGTAAATTGTATTTACTCTCCAATATGGGTTGAATACTATTGCATCTAATGTTGGAGCCCTTGTATAATGACATAAGGGAATAATTTCTGACTTTTAAGTTATGTTGTCCTCACATTATGTACATTGCTTAACACTGACTTCAAAAGGAAATATTGCTTTGTCCACTACTTGTACTTTCAATGTCTTCTATCACCTCAAACTTTGTTTTAATATTGTAAACCAAAACTATCATCTTGAATAAAACAATGTTCTCCACCTCCCTTGATATTTTCTTTGGAAGTGTTGGGATATTGGAATTGGCATTATGCCCTCCAAACCAGAAATACCCATAACTCTTAAAGGAGGACTTTTTCTTGGAATTCCAAAGATGAGGAAAATTACGCGATCATTAGATGGATAGGAAATGATAAGCATGGGAGAGCAATGGTGAATGGACTTAGGTAGTAAGATTACAAGTATATGAAAAGCCCTAAATTAATTAAAAAAAAAATATTTTGATTGTTAAAAGTATTTTTGGGTATATGGTATTGATAAGTCACGGTATTATAATAAATCTTATTTACATATTAAGAATCTTTGTAATAAAGTAGAATTGAATCTTCATGATTTAAGAACCTTATTATGTGTTTTTAAACTGTAATCTCCATGATTAAGAACCTTATTGTGTGTTTTTATTGATTGTTTTTAAGAATCTTTTTTCACCTGTTAGATCTTGGGGCTTCCATTCCATTCTCTTGCACCTAGATGCTTGCCTAGGTGTTGGCGCACACACGAGAGACTGACATTAGTTGTTGACCAATGATAGAGCAGTTCACCCTCTCCAAAATCTGTGGAGGATGTACAGATTTTAGTGTCCGACATTATGGTAGTTGTTCCTTAAACCCATTGAAAAGATTTAGTTTGAAGTAGGATTATAATGCGAAGGGTTCTGAACATGTTCCTCCTGATAACTGAAACAATCTGGAATAATACCAAGTGAGCTCCATTCTCAGGTAAGCCCAATCATTAATACCAAGTTTGGATATCATGAAGTTGGTTACTAATTGTAATGTAATTATTTAATTTGAAAAAGTAAATAAGATATTAATGGTAGTTATTGAGTCTAGAGGTTTATTGAGTTGAGAGATTTATTTTACAGCTTAGTATGATGTGTAAGATGTTAGCCAGTAATCAAAATTGAAATATATTTTACAGCCCAGTATGATGTGTAAGATGTTAGCCAGTCATCAAAGTTGAAATTTATTTTATAGTCTAGTATGATGTGTAAGATGTCAACCAGCCATTAAAGTTGAAATTTATTTTACAGCCCAGTATGATGTGTAAGATGTCAGCAAGTCATAAAAGTTGAAATTTATTTTACAGCCCAGTATGATGTGTAAGATGTCAGCAAGTCATAAAAGTTGAAATTTATTTTACAGCCCAGTATGATGTGTAAGATGTCAACCAGTTATTAAAGTTGAAATTTTGCTTATATTTATGTCTACCAAAAAAAAAAAAACTATATAAAACATTTAAATAATATCCGCTCATAAAATTTACACATGAAGAAATTGACTCAGGTTAAATATGTATTTAAAATGGATCATTAGTGATCTAATTCTTTGTTTTTTAAATAATAATTAATGATTATTTTAATTTTGTTATTTTAGTAATAATTTATGATTATTTTAATGGGTGGAGCCTAGAGGCCCTCTTGGATGGATGAGTGGAGGAAAATTAAGAAACACATTCAAAGTAAAATATGGAAGGTTGGATAGTTTGCTAAAATTAGATACCTTCTTGTAATTGTATTTACATTGTGGTTATAATTAAAAAATGTATTCGCATCATGAAATGAAAAATAAATAGGGAGTACAATGTGTTATAATAAAAAGTTTATGGCATCTTGGAAAATAAATAGGCCGAACAAGTGAGTACCTGGACGTAATTTTTCAGAGTTCGATGACTTGTTTTAAATATAAAGTTTGTGAAAATTTTATATTAATTCTAAAAAGTTTTCTTATTTTAATGTTATTTAAAAGAAATGTTTATTTGTAAATTAATATTTTATGTGTTCACTTTTTTATTATATTTATTAATGAGTTATTTGGAAAATTGGTTAAAAATTATTAAAAATAACAAATTTAAGATGTTAATTTGATGGGGTGGGAAAACAGGTGGCTAATGGGGCTTGTGGATTTCTCCTCAAGGGACACAATGAACATGCTTCGAGATAGACAGGGATTAATGCAATGTTACTTCGGCCGTCTGAACTCTCCAGACGTGGGTGGAGGTGATTAATGATGGGTGGGTTTAACAGAAAGGTTGTTGAGACGCGGACGATAAATGTTGGGTACAAGGTGGTGAGGAAGGTTGTCAGAGGCCATGTGTGATTTGCTTGTAGTCAGTTCAGTCGGCATCACACAGTGGCAACCCATCTTGTAGCTGTTTGTTTCAAGTTAAGCTCACCAGTTTTCATTTGGGACCCTGGTGCAAAATTGTGTGGAGTTTCAACTTTCTTCTGTGGGTTTTGTTATGAATTTGGGAGCACTAGTCTAAGCTTATATCACATTGACCCTTCTATCCTTACCCCCTGTTCAGTTAATCCTTTCACTTTGCTTTTGGTTTTTTAGCGCGTTTCTTTCTCTGTTGGAGTTTTAATTTTGGCCAAAGTTTTTCTTATGTTTTGTTCACTGTAATTGGGCTATTAGTGGGGGCAGAGTGGGTGTTTTTTTCCTTTGTTGCACATATTTGAGGACTTATGTATCTGAGGTGGAGGGCTTATGGTGAACTCTTCTTGGGTGGTGATTACCGCTCATGTTAGGAACTGGTTCTTTTACTCTCCTTTGCACTTCTCTATCCTCTTTTGGCTTATTTATCTTATTATCTTATTATCAGGTCTGGTGCCCAGAGGTCATGTTGGGTTCTCATTTTGGCCCTCGGTAATTTGCTCTAGTGAGCTAATTGGGGTTTCCTTTGAGCTCTAGTTTTGGAATTAATTGCACATGTGATCATATCACGCAAGAGAGGGTAGCCTCGCCACATTGGAGGGTAGTACAACCTTGCAGGGAACTAGGCCAACAATGACAATTCTTCCACGGGAAATTCGACAAGTGTGGAACATGAGGGGGAAGTGGCTCATATCCAAGGTCGCTCCCCAAGCCATGTGGATGCCCCAATGTCTCTAGAATCCATCGCTGAGCATCTATGAGGAATCCAGGGCAACCTGGACATCCTTAGCGATCATAGATATGAGGAGAAAAATGAACTCGTGACCTACCTAAAAGACATCCATTTCAACCAAAATGAAATCCTCAAACAGTTAAACATGTTCCAAATCCAGCGTATCAATGACTGCCTTTGTGACTTGAAAGCCCATATAGAGCATATTAACTTTCACATGCATGAAAGAGCCAAAATTATTCAGCACCTCTTCTGTTTTCTCCTCAACCTCCTCCGTGATAAGTTGCTTTCAGTTTCTATGTTTATTTCATCTCCTTTTTGGCTTGTACGGCTAATTGGCCTATCAGAAATAATGGTTAAATGGAAGTATCTTCTACAAATTCTGGCTCCCCTGGCCAACAAATTGGGTCGGAGTGAGGGCGGGGAAGTCGTAGAGACACATTTTGTACTATCTATTTTCATGAGAATATAATCGACGACCTTTGACTAATAAAAAACCAAAACAAATTTAAAATGTTATTTGCATTCAAATATATTTAACAAATTTAAATTTATTTAATAGATTTAACTCAAACTCAATTAATTTAAGTTCATTTAATATATTTAATTGATGTTAATTGATTCTATATATTTTAGTGCATTCAATAAATATCAGATTTGAATCATTTCAATAGATTTTTTTTTTGTCAAGTAAGAGTGGAGCCTTCAATTAACCAAAAAAAAAGATTACATATGGTACACGTCTTTACAAGTGTAAATACCAACAAAAGACAGACCCGTTGATGATAAAAAAGAAAAAGGGTCAACAAAACCCAAAACCTTACACACAAAAACAAAATTAAACCCCTGGTCTAGAGAAACCATTGTCTTCCTCCTACTCATTATTCATGGTCTAGAAGTACGCCATGTCTTTGGCTACCTATCATTAAAAATAATCACACAGTTTACCAGAGTGTATAGAATCCCAATCGTACCGAATATAGATTTCCTTACATAGCACTCCTTCATTCACCAGACGATCAACTAACATATTGGCTTTTCTTTGCACATGAACGAAGCTGACGGTTCTTGGGGTTCACAAGTGGGAATGAATACGCTGAAAGACCTGCAATAGCCTCCAATGTTTCGACACTTTTCCAGGTGTCGTTCCATTACACATTTTCTTGGCTACATTAATGACCAATTCAGAGTCAGCTTCAATGATGGCATTGTGTAAATTTGACTCCATCAGGATTTCCAGGCACTGCTCTAAGGCCATGAGCTCCACCATGTTATTAGTGGTAGTCCCCAAATGACTGTGAAAGATATCCTTTATGCACCCCTGCTCATCTCTTATGACACCGCCAAATCCATCCATCCTTGGGTTGCCTTTAGAGGCCCCGTCTATATTGATTTTAAAAAAACCATGAGGAGGAGGCTGCCAGATATCTTTACCAACAATTGTTTTGCACACACCCTTGACAGTGCCTTAGGGAACCAAAGAATGGAGATCCAACTGCAGCAGTATGTGAGCATCCTGGCGTGAAGGAGGGTCCTCAGGAATTTTCCACATAAGGGCTCCTACTGTATCTTTGGGCTGTCGTAAAATTTGGACAATGATGTTCTGGGTTGAGCCTGTTTTGTTCTTGAAAATCTTGCCATTACGTTCTTTCTAGACATCCCAAGTAATAAAGACTGGAACTAGAGTCCAAGCCTTGTTAATGATTTCATTACGTGAGAAGTCTTTCCTCCAATTCTTCAAACTGTTGGTGATGCTGAGACTGTCCCTGTGAGTTTGCTTGAAGACTGAGGCCGTCCAATCCCACAAGGTAGAGGTGAAGGGGTAGAGGTTTAGTAAACGTTCCATTGTCTCCTACTGTAAGACACATAGATGGCATTTGGATGGACCAACAAAGCCCCTTTTCACAAGATTCTCCCATGTGAGAATTTTCTTTTGGTGAACCAACCACATAAACAACTTGATTTTCATCCATTGCGAGTTCTGCCAAAGGTCATTCCAAACCTAATCAGGGTTTGAATACTCGAAACCTAGGGCCATGCGTTTAGCTTCTTTGAGGTTGAAGGTGCCTTCAGTGTTTTGACCCCATCTCAATTGGTCAGATGAGGATGACACCAAAATCTTCCTCTGCTCCAAGTCAAGAGTAAGAGAATCCACTTGGGTCTTCAAAGGACTCTCTTCACTATAACCAAGATCCTTCCATATTCTCCATTTACCATCATTCCTTACCTAATCCTAGAAGTCACTTACCATAAGTAAACCTTTGTTGTCAGTGTCATTTTTGAGAGCAGTTAGTTCTTCCCTAAACAAATTTGGTTCTTGCTGCCAGTTATCCTCCCAAAACTGTGCAAGGTTCCCAGCTCGGATCTCCCAAAAACTATGCTTCTAGAAAATGGCTCTATTATCCCAAGAAAGGTTCCAAATTTGGGAGCCCTTGATGAGCCCTAACATTCTAATATGATCCCTCTCCTACCAATTATTTGCATATTTCTACTTCCAAAGCTTGGCCCAAGGGGTGGCCAATTCCTTGAGCCACCTCCACCAAAGTTTGGCTCCTGAAATTTTGCTGAGGATTTCAGGGTCATGAAGCCCCAAACCACCATGGGCCTTAGGTTTGTAGAGCTTGTCCCAAGCTATCAAAGCCCACTTCTTTTTCTCTTCCCCTTTTCCCCAAAGAAATTCTTGTTGAATATTCCTGATTTGTTGCATAACTCTTTTAGGAGCAGGAAGAGCTGAAAACATGAAAATGGGTAGCCTGCAGGATAGCCTTAGTCAGCACAAGACGCCCCGTAAAATTCAAAGACCTACAGGTCCATTTCCTGACTTTGTCCTGAAGTTTATTAGTTACCGGCTCCCACACTCCCTTGCTCAGAGGTTTGTCAATAAGAGGCATTCCAAGGTCCTTGGAAGGTAACCGATCCCTTTGAAACCTAAGAATTCTGGTGAGGTTCCTCTGAATAGTAATGTCAGTGTTTAAAAAGAACACCTTTGATTTGTCAAGGCTTACCTCTGTACTAGCGGCCAATGCAAAGTCGTTCGGGATTTCTTTAAAAGATCTGGCTTCCTTGACCGTAGGAATTCCTTGCAGTATTGTGTCATCAACAAATTATTGATGAGTAGAAGCAGCACCATCCAGAGTAAGTTTCAAACCCTGGATTCTTCCTTCAAAATTTTCCATTTTGATCGTTCTGCCTAGCCCTTCCATCATGAGAACAAAGAGGAAGGGGGAGAGCAGATCCCCTTGTCTTAGACCCCTAGAAGGCATAAAGGTTCTATAGGGAGAGCCATTAAGCAAAATGGAGAAGCTAGATATGGATACAAGGGCCATAACACATCTTATCTAGTTGTGGTTTAAGCCATAAGCTCTTAGCACCACGCTAATGTAAGACCAACTTAGCTTATCATATGCTTTCGCTAGGTCAAGCATCATGATCATACCAGCTTGCTTATTGCTCTTAAGAGAGTGTACCACCTCGTGAGCTTGTATGATGTTGTTGAGAATCTATCTTCCTTCCACAAATTCAGTTTCCTCCTCTCAGACGAGAGTAGGAAGAAGAGGCTTGAGTCTGTTAGCAATCACTTTGGAAATAATTTTGTACACCACATTACATAAGGCTATGGGTTTGAATCTGTCTAGTGTCATAGCTTTTTCCTGCTTTGGAATCAAAGCTATGAAAGAGGCATTAAGAGCTTTCAAAACAGTTTTAGATCTTTTATAGTCTTCCACAACATCAAGGATATCTTGTTTGATTGTTTTCTAGTAAGCTTTGAAGAAGTCCACATTGAAGCCATTAGGGCCAGGAGCTTTCGCATTTTCCATCTCATTGATAACTTCACTAACCTCCTCTTCATACACTGGCCTGTTAAGATTGTGGTTGTCTTCCCCATCACAAGTTTAGGAATGAACTTGGTGAATTTGTTAATGAACCAAAATCTGTCAATAAGAGGCTCCTCTACTATGCTAAAGAAGTTTTGAACTAGGACAGATTGCATTTCTTTGTGAGAGATGAGCTCTTCCCCTTGAGAATCTTTAAGTTTTGAAATTCTGTTATGAGATCTGTGATCGAAGGTTGATCTATGAAAAAACTTCATGTTTCTTTCTCCTTCTCTAATCCACTCCACCCTTGATTTCTGTCTCCAGAAAATCTCCTCTTGCATGCATTGATCGTCCCATTCATTCTGAAGAGAGTCAGCCTGATTTTTTCGTTCCTCAGTAAAACCTTTTGAGATGATAATGTGATTAATCTCCTGGAGTTTCTGCTCAACTTCTCTTTTGGCTTTAAAAATATTACCAAACTCTTTTTTGTTCCAATCTTTAAGCCTAGATTTGATGTGTTTAAGTCTCTATTGCAACATGAACATTTTAGTGCATTGAACGGGGCATATCTTCTACCCACCATTTGTCAGTATTGCTGGTGAAGTCAGGGTGAGAGAGCCAGGCATTTTCAAACCTAAAAGGTCTGTTCCTCAGTGTACCCATGAAAGTAGCTTCAAGCTGGACTGGGCAGTGGTCTGAGCCTCCAAAGGGAAGGATTGAAGTTGACATATCAAGGCCATTGAGAAAGAGGTCCTCTAAGATTATGAATCTATCTAGTTTAGAGGCGACTTGAGAAGCCCCTCCCCTCTTATTATTCCAAGTAAAAGTGCCATTTACTGTTTCAGTGTCCACTAGCCACATGTAATCCATGAAGTTCTGGAAGGTAATGGAATCTCTACCTATTTTTTTAGTACCACCTTTTTTCTCTGTAAGAGATCTGATCATATTGAAATCCCTAGCTAGAATCTAGGACATATCAGGATATCTCTCTCTCATCTTCTTAAGGGAGGTGGGAAGCTTAAGTTTGTCTTCTAGTTTTTGAAGACCGTAGACGTTAGTGATCATGTAAATCTCCTTATCACCCAAAGGTTGAATCACCAATGTAGATAGTTCCTAGAAGCTTCAACATCTAGGATTCCAAGTTTTTGAGGATCCCATAGAGTAAGAATCCCACCCGCCAAGTTATCCGCTTTAACCTCTAGATACTCATACTTGATTAACCATTTTTTGTGTATCTCTTTAATCTTTTCCATTGAAAATTTTGTTTCCTGAATAAAAACCATATATCATTTTTCTTCTTTCATTCTACTGCTAAGAGTTCTTTGTTTCGTTTTACTTCTTAGACCCCTAATGTTCCAGGTTGTAAGCTTCATTAAGAAAGGTTTGTAAAGGAGTAACTGGTAAGATCCCTCATCTTACCTGAGTTAATCATAAGTTTCCCACATTCGGTCAGCAACTCATTCTGTGTTTTTCTTCCTCTTTTCCTACCCGGGTTCTTGGAAGAATTCATCGGTGTATCCTTCATCATTTTCACTCCAATATTCTCCTACCTATCATGGTTTCTTTTGACTCCAGAACACTTCGTTTGTGATCTCCAGAGGAAGAGTTATTGAACCTTGTCAAACTCCTCTTTTGGCAGAGAGTCTACCCCTTTGGTGATTCCCTGCTCCAGAAACTTTTCTAGATCTAAATTCTCCCTCTCTAGAATATCCTGCAGTTCATGGTCTTCCGTTCCAGCCTCACTTGGGGTCATCTCGTGGCCCCTACTGAGCTTCATAATGTTCGACATATCATCCTTTTTTTTTCTGTTTTCTGGTATATCCTCCATATTAGTATCACTTTCCTTCTCAGTGGGAATATTCTCCGATTTTTGGTTTGTCCCATTGTTTTCGACTTCTTCTTCTAAGATCTTGAAACTATTGTGACTCGGTTGTCTGTCTTCATTAATTTTCTTTTAGTACCACCTGCCTCCTTTCCCTTTACCCCTAACCTTAGTAAAACCTTCAAGATCCTTACATATAGTGGCTTTCATATTGCTCTCCAGCTTGTTCAATGGGTATTCCCTTTATAGGTGCTCGTGCTCATGGCACTTACAGCACCTAAATGGGACGTGTTCATAGTCCACCGCCTGCACCCACTCCTTGTCATACACTTCTAAAATGATTGCATTCGGAAGTGCCCCAGATAAGTCCATTTGCACACATATTCGGGTGAAGGAAGTGTATTTTCCTCTTAGAGTAGCATCTGAGATCTTTATAAAATCCCCTAGCTTTTTGGCGATAGCCTCTAGAGACTCTGGTAGCCAATAATCTAAAGGAAGGGAATATAGTCTTATCCATACCGGCACGAAGGTGAAATTTTCTCATTCTGGGACAAAGTTCATTACCCATGGTCTCATATAAAGGCCTGCAGAAGCGTAAAAATAGGGTCCTCCCTCGAACACTATGTCTTTATCCTCTAAGCTTGCGAACACCACTGTGAAGAAGCCCTTGGATCCAAGGTGAAGGTCAATTCCCCCCTTTGTTTTCCAGTGGTTCCTTATCCATGCTTGCAAAGCCTTCTCTGTCAGCCAAATCCCCATAAATTTACCAATAATAGCATACTCCGACATGTGGTCTCTGTGTCCCTGCAGTGCTAGGTCACTTAAAATGAATCAGGGAATAGTGGTCGACTTGGGTTTATAGACCCCTGATGTACTCATAGGAGCAACTTTCGGACTACTAACCTCTGTCCTCTTCTCCTTACTAGCTTCCTCATGATTCTCTTCCTGTCCTTGAGGTCTGATAGTTTCCGATTTTTCTGTATTCTTAGCCTTTGTTACCACCTCTATTGGTTTCTTGAAGTGATGGATCCAACTCCCTTGCTTCTATCTACAACTACTTGACTGTAGGAAGGAGCTGATCTCCCTCCTCCGCACCCCGCCATGGTGACCAGTGACAAAACCCTAAAGAAAAACCCTAGCCAACAGCCCCGGGTATCTCACATTTTAATCCAGAATAGATTTATCAATTGAACTCGATCTAAAACAATTGTTGGTCATTTCAATAGTTTTTTTTATTTTAATAGATTTAATTGATTGTAATAGATTTAGATTGAATGCATTGAAATAGATTTCAATAAATTGAATGCATTTAATAGATTACAATAGATTGAATTCATTCATGATTGCATTCAATAGATTCCAATCAATGCATTGGATATATTTTAAATGCATTCAAATGATTTTCAACGCATTGAATAGATTGAAACATATTTAACAAATTGAATGCATATCAATAGATTTGAATGCATTGCAGTAGATTTCAATACTCTGAATGCATTGCAATCGATTTCAATAGATTGAAGCTTTCACTAGATTGCAATCAATTCATTGAATATATTTTGAATGCATTAAATATATTTTGAGTGCATTAAATAGATTGTGATCTATTGAATGCATTCAATCTACTGCAATCTATTGATTCCAATCTACTAAATACATTGATTGCATTCAAGAGGATTTGTTTAATTATAAATGTAAAAAAAAAACAAAAAACAAAAAACAAAAAACAAAAAACAAAAAACAAAAAACAAAAAACAAAGAGGGAAAGGATGTTGTAAAGAAAACAATAAATAACAAAAAAAAAGATGTAGGAAAGATTTTCTCAAAATAAGATAGAAATGTAAAGGTTATATATACATGTATATAAGATTATTCATGACTCAAAATAGTTAACTTAAATTGATATAACTGAAATTCCCTCAATAAATTTAAGTTAAATTCAATAGCTTTAAATTAAATTCGTTGAATAGATTTAATTGATGTTAATACATTCAATATATTTGAATGCATGCAATAGATTTGAATTAATTAATAAGTTTAGTTAATAGTTAATTAATATTTTTAGTTAAATAAATTTAAGTTTAATTAATAATTAGAAATTAATTAATTAATTAATAATTAAGTATTTTCAATAATAACAATAATAATAATAATAATAATAATAATTATTATTATTATTATTATTAATAAATAATAATTTATAATTAAAAAATAAAAATAAAAAAAGAAAAAGAAAATAATAATAATAATTGTAATTATTAATAATTAATAATTTATTAATAACTAATGGAGTATAAGTAGGTACATCGTGAGGGCGAACAACGAGGGTTTCAGATAGTTGCAGAAGGGAATCCATATGGAGGGCCGCAGAGGAGGGAGCTCCAGTCCCTCTTATAAGGAGGCCGTAGCCAGTAGAGGCAAGAAACCTCTAGAAAAGATTAGAGGTACTGGGGAGGAAGGGAAAAGAAATATGGAAGAGGAGATAGTAGGAGCCATAAATAAGGAAAATAATGGCACAAAAGACAAGGAGGTAGAAGACAAAAAACAGGGAGTTAAAGACAAAAAACAAAAGGGACCCTGCAAACCCAAAGCTGAGATCACACCATCCGGCTCTATAGGTGCACAGGGATCACATGCAGACTTATGCCATCATCTATAAATTCATGGGATTATGGCCCACGGAAAAAGCTTTACAGTTGTGGATCAAATACCACTGGAAACCTAAAGGGAGCATTGACCTACATCTTGGGTCAAAGGGATTCTTTACTGTGGTGTTCACGAATATTGAAGACAAGGATAGAGTATTTGAAGGAGGGCCTTACTTCTATTCAGTAGGGAGACTCTACATGCGGCCATGGATGATGAATTTTGTCCCAGAATGTGAAACTTTTACTTCAGTACCGGTCTGGGTAAGGCTCTATTCTCTACCTCTTGATTACTGGAAAAATGAATCATTAGCTACCATAGGCAACAAATTAGGTCATTTTGTCAAAGCTTATGAAGCCACAAGAAGGGGAAAATATACTTCCTTTGCCAGAATATGTGTGGAAATGGATCTATCAGGAGCTCTACCAGATGAGGTTATCTTGGAAGTTTTTGATGAAGAATGGGTGCAAACAGTAGACTATGAGCATATTCCATTCAGATGTCACGGATGTCATGAACATGGGAATCTATTCAGAGACTATCTGCTCAGTAAAGTAGTAAAGAAGAGAAAAACTAATGAAGGATACAGCTAGCTTTCAGAAAGTGGTGAATCGAGGAAAAGGCGGCAAAAGAGGACCAAAACAACATCAAGATGAAGGACAATAGATCAGTCAGAACAAGTTCCAAGTTCTTGAGGAAGATGAAGATATCACAAAAGAAGATCAAGAAATGGAAGGAAGTCTTGGGGAAAAGGAGAAGGAAGAAAATCGGGAACAAACGTAGGATATTGAATATCAGAAAGACGATATAATGAGTGATGCAGAATGGGAGATGGATGAGGATATGACCCAGAGTGAGATGGACCTGGAGGACCATGAACTATAGGAAATTCTTGACAAAGAAAACCTAGATCTGGAAGGGTTCTTGATTTAGGGAACCACGGGAGAAGTAGATTCGTTACCTCAAGAAGAGC
Source organism: Pinus tabuliformis (assembly GCA_031772625.1). Classification (NCBI taxonomy): domain Eukaryota; kingdom Viridiplantae; phylum Streptophyta; class Pinopsida; order Pinales; family Pinaceae; genus Pinus; species Pinus tabuliformis. Next base: position 1,571,823,908 of record CM062819.1, on the reverse strand, counting down.
TCAATAGAATATAGTAGTTGTTTTTATGGAAAATGTAGGCTAAGGCATTGGAAAAAGGAAAAGACATCGACAAGCAGGACAATAGAGGTGTGAAAACAATGAAAACAACTCCGGGATTAGCTACTAGAAACCCAGGTAAGAAAAGAGGCAGGAAAAAGTAGAATGAACTCTTGACAACCATGGCCAACCATGGTAGCTATGGTCAACCATGGCCAACCATGGTCCAACGTTACACTGTGACAAATACTGTCTCAATATGAAAATCAACCATGGCAAACCATATTTATTTTATTGGTTATAATATTTATTTTAGGGTTTATATACCTTGGGTTTATAATATGAATCCCTTGGGCTTAATATTATTCCCTTGGGTTTATAATCCCTTGTGTTTTTAGTATTAGTCCCTTGGGTTTATAATATCGATCCATTGGGTTTATTAATATAAGGGTCCATATTGCTAGGGTATAATATTATTCATAGGGATTATAATATGAATCCTTGGGTTTATAATCATGGTCAACCCTGGTCCAACGTCACATTGTGACAAAGATTGTATCAATATGAATGTCAACCATGGTTAGCCATTGTCAACCATCATCAACCATGGTCAACCATGGTCTAATGTTACATTGTGAAAAATATTGTCTTAGTATGAAAATTAAACATGCTCCAGCATCACATTGTGACAAAGATTGTCTCAGTATGAAAATTAAACATGCTCCAGCATCACATTGTGACAAAGATTGTCTCAATATGAAAATCAACAATGGTAAATCATGGTTAACTATGTTTATTTTATAGTTTATAATATTTAACTTAAGGTTTATATACCTTGGATTTGAGATTATTCCCTTGGGTTTGTAATATCCTGGGGTTTTAGTATTAACCCCATGGGTTTATTATTCCTTTCGGTTTATAATATCAACCCCTTGGGTTTGTTAATATAAGAGTTCATATTCCTATGGTATAATATTATTTATATGGTTTATAATATTACTCCTTAGGTTCAATATAAATCCCTTGAGTTAATAATCATGGTCAACCTTGGTCAACCATGGTCCAGCATCACATTGTGATAAAACTTTTCTTAATATGAAAATGAGCCATGGTCCAACGTCACATTGTCACAAAGATTGTCTCGGTATGAAAATAAATCACGGTCAACCATAATCCAATGTCACATTATGACAAATATTCTATCAATATTAAAATCAACCATGGTCAACCATTATCAACCATTGTCAACCAAGGTCAATAATGTTCAACCATGGTCCAATGTCATAGTGTGACAAAAATTGTCTCAATATGAAAATAAATCATGGTCAACAATGGTCCAACGTCACATTGTGATAAATATTGTCTTAATATGAATATTAGCCATGGGAAATCATGGTCAACCGTGTTTATTTTAGGGTTTATAATATTTATCTTTGGGTTTATATACCTAGGGTTAATAATATTGATCTCTTAGGTTTAATATTATTCCCTTGGGTTTATAATCCCTTAGGGTTTTAGTCAACCATGGTCCAACAATCACATTGTGACAAAGATTGTCTCAATATAAAAATCAACTATGGTCCAACATCGCATTGTGACAAAGATTGTCTCAATATCAAAATCAACAATGGTAGACCATGGTCAACCATGTTTATTTTAGGGTTTATAATATTTATCTTAGGATATATGGCCAACCATGGTCCAACATCGCATTGTGACAAAGTTTGTCTCAATATTAAAATCAACCATGATAAACCATGGTCAACCATGTTTATTTTAGGGTTTATATACCTTAGATTTATAATATTAATTGCTTGGGTTTAATATTATTCCCTTGGGTTTTTAGTGTTAATCCCTTGTGTTTATTTTCCCCTTAGGTTTATAGTATCAATCCCTTGTGTTTATTAATATAAGGGTACATATTCCTAGGGTATTATATTATTCATAGGGTTTATATTATTAATCCTTAAGTTTAATATAAATCCCTTGGATGTATAATTGCGGTCAACCATGGTCCAACGTCACATTGTGATGATAATTGTTTCAATATGAAAATCAAACATTGTAAACCATTATCAACCATGGTCCAATGTCACATTGTGACAAAGATTTTCTCAATATGAAAATCAATCATGATCAACCATGGTCCAACGTAGAATTATGACAAATATTGTCTCAATATGAAAATCAACAATGGTAAACCATGGTCAACCATGTTTATTTTAGGGTTTATAATATTATAAACCCTATGAATAATATTACAGCCTAGGATTATGAACCCTTAGTTAATAGAGCCAAGGGAATCATATTATAAACCCAAGGGATTAATACTAAAAACTTGAGGGATTATAAACCCAAAGGAATAATATTAAACCCAAGGGATTAATATTATAAACCCAAGGGATATAAATCGTAATGTGAATATTATAAACCCTAAAATAAATATTAAAATGTAAGATTAATTTTATAGACTTTGTGATTAATATACAAGCCCAAGGTATTAATTAACCCATGGAATTAATATTACAAACCCAAGGGATTATAAATACAAGGGAATAACATTAAACCCTAGGATTAATTTTAAATCCAAGGGATTAATATTGAAAACTCAAGGGATTAATATTAAAAACCCAAGGGATTAAATAGTAGGATTAACATTATCAACCCTTTAAATAATATTATACCCCAACAATATGAACCCTTAGATAAATAGAGCTAAGAGATTGATATTATAAACCCAAAGGAGTAACAAACCCAAGGCATTAATACTAATCCCAAACCCATGGGATTAGTACTAATCCCTTGGGTCTGTTAGTCCTTTGGGTTTATAATATCAATCCCCTGGTTTTATTTATCTAAGGGTTCATATTCCTAGGGTATAATATTATTCATAAGGTTTATAATAATAATCTTAGGGTTTATTAGTCCTTTGGGTTTATAAAATTTATCCTAGGGTTTATTAGTCGCTTAGGTTTATAATATAAATCAAGTGCCTTTATTAATCTAAATGTTCATGATATTAATCCTAGGTCTTATAGTATTAATGTGAGGGTTTATAATATTAATATAAGGGTTCATATTCCTAGGGTATAATATTATTCATATGGTTTACAATATTAACCCTAAGGTTTATTAGTCATTTGTGTTTATAATATTAATCTTAGGGTTTATTAGTCCTTTGGGTTTATAATATTAAACTTAGGGTTTATTAGTCCCTTGGGTTTATTAGTCCTTTGGATTTATAATATTAATCCTACGGTTCATTAGTCCCTTGGGTTCATTAGTCCTCTAGGTTTATAATATCAATCCCTTGGCTCTATTAATATAATGGTTAATATTGTTGGGTTTAATATTATTCATAGGGTTTATAATATTTCTCCTAGGGTTTAATCCCTTGGGTCTATAAAATTAATCATAGCGTTTATTAGTCCTTTGGGTTTATAATATTAAACTTAGGGTTTATTTATTTAATTAATATTAAATAAAAATTTATTAACTAATTATTATTATTATTTTATTAATTATTAATTATTGTTAATTAATTAATTATTTTTTATTAAACTAATATTAATTAATTAATTAATATTATTAATAATATTATTATTAAACCATAGGATTAATATTATAAACCCTATAAATAATATTATACCCCAACAATAAGAACCCTTAGATAAATAGAGCCAAGGGATTGATATTATGAACCCAAAGGGCTAATAAACCTAAGGGATTAATACTAATTCCAAACCCAAGGGATTAGTATTAATCCATTGGGTTTATTGGACCTTTGGGTTCTGTTGTAGTGGCTACAACCACCCTCCAAAATTTTGTATATGCTTCAATTCTGAAGTCTTCCTTCTTAACCACAACAGCTCATCTCGCACTGATCAAGGTATTTGTGCTTTGACTCAGACTTGTATTTTCATTTTGGCTTGTGTTTGACTACTTAGTTGCTTGTTTAACTCACAAGCTAATCTCCTAACCTGGTCCCGCAACAATTCTGGGCTTGCCTCTAGAAACTACACAATCCTTGAGGGCAAGCAACCTTGATGATGAGAATTGCACAGTCTGGACTGCCAGTAAGCATTAAGGTTAGAAAATGTGTAGTCATGAGGAGGCAGCCGAACACTTAGCCCAAAAATTTCACAACCCTCACCGAGCTCAGAAACTGCACAGTGCACTAAGCCAGAAAATTGCCCAGTTCCCAGAATTGCATTGTCTTTTCTGGCAGTGTGCATGGCAAGTTTCCCTAGAAATTGGAAAAAAATAAAAAAATAAAAAAGCATCCCTAAAAAATAGCGATCTATTTTTAGTATTGTTAAATTGACATGGAATGTAAACAACGAATATGAAAGATAAGCATTAGATTGCATATATTATTAACATGATATACATTTATAGTACATGGCGTGACCCTTGGATTCATATTCCAAGTGGTCTCTTGCACTCCGGTGGCTTTTCACATTCCACACCAACCCATAGAGGATTTGGTGTCCAACATTCCCCCCCTTAATCCGAATGGGTATGTATGAGTCCAAGAAGAGAGTTGTAATACAAAATGTGAAAAAATATGGATGACAACACTAGGCTAAATGTGATCTTTGAAATAGTTGGTATGAGGGGGGTTGTTTAGGGATGGCCACCAACACTAGAATGCTTAGTGCAGTTCCTGGAAATCTTTCAAGTTTGGCAAGAAGCTGAAATCTTCTACAACAGGAACTATCCCTGATGCTTTGGAGAGGGAGACCTTCAACATGAAAAAGGGAGGTCTATAACTTGCAGTGGTTTAAGGATGACCACCAACTCTAGAATTCTTAATGCAATTCCTGGAACTCTTCCAAAACTGGTAAGAAGCTAAAGTATTTTGCTAGAGGAAGTGCCCCCAATTCTTTGAAGGGGAGTCTTAACCCCGCATAGATGGTGTAAGGCTAACCACCAATCGAAGGCATGCACAATGGCATCTTTGTCTCTGGCTACAACTTTGAATCTAGCATGGCACGTTGTGGCCTAGGCTCGATTGATGTGGCTTTGAAGCTTGTCTATGACCATCACTTCCCCCCTTGTCAGATATAAGGTGAGAAGATGAAGAGATCTCAAATGTTATACTTTTAAATATTCGAGAACAAATCATGTTGTATGAGATAAATATCTTCTTGGTTGTTGAAGCCCATTACCAAGAAGCGATCCATCCAAGATGAATATTTGTTCTTGCAGGAGGCTTGTTTTTGAATCATATGTGTGAAGAATGAGTGCATTGACAACAATGCTTACATGGATGAAGATCAAAACAGTGATCTTTCACATGGCCAACTTTGTTGGCCAACTCTGTCACAGTGTTGACATTTAACAACTTTTGGTTGCGAATGTGGAAGCACAGAATTTTAATGATATAAATCTAATATTAATCCTAACATTAATGTTCATATTGATAAATATAAAATAATAACAATATTACAAAAAAAACAATAACAATAAACATATTATAATTATTATTAAAATAAATAAAAATTATTCATTTATAAAAATTATTGCTAATCATAATTAATAATTTATTATTAAGGATAATTAATAAATTTATATTAATTATTATTATCATTATTATTAATTAAGAATATTAAATTTGTTGTTGATTAAATTTAATATCATTATTAATTAATAATCAAATATAAAATAATAATAATAATACAAAAAAATATTTTAATTATTATTAAAATAAAAAATTATTATATATTTATAATGTTTGTTTGGGTAGTTCAATTGGCAATGGTTGTGGAAATGAAGTCTCACAAAACTACCATCTTTAGTTCAAATCTTGTGCCACCCCCCATGATATGGGCGAGAAGATGGACATGATGAAGATGTATATTACACATTTATAATAATTATAGTTAATCATAATTAATAGTTTATTATGAACGATAATAATAAATTTATATTTATTGCTATTATTTTGTTTTGGTTTATCAAGTTGTCTATGAATCTCCAGGCTTGACCTATGGCTTGAGGAGCAGTGACCCAGGGGAATCTAAGCTGTCAAAGTCTCCAGGGGATCGCACTCGGCCTAGGCCACACCAACCCTTAGCTATCTGGTTTTTTTAGCATGTCTCCTCCCCCTAGCATAGGGTGCAACAACCCTGTGAGGTTTGATCCTGAGTCGCCTTGTTGGCGAGGCTCACCCTCAACTAGTTGTGCTAGTAAGACTTGACATTATCATTATTATTAAATAATATTACCACTATTATTAATTAAGATTATTAAATTGGATGATGATTAAATTTAATATCATTATTAATTAATAATTAAATAAATCTTAATAATAATTAATATTAAATAGTAAATAATATTATTATTTATTAAGTCATTCATTTTATTTAATATTTAAGTTTAATATTATAAATTCAAAGGATTAACAAACCCTATGATTAATATTATAAACTCAAAGGACTAATAAGCCCTAGGATTAATATTGTAAACCCCATGAATAATATTATACCCTATGAATATGAACACTTAGATTAATATTATAAACCCTTAGATTAATACTATAAACCCTAGGAATAATATTATGAACCTTTCGATTAATAAAGCCAAAGGGATTGATATTATAAATGAAATGGACTAATAGACCATAAGATAAATTTTATAAACCAAAAGGAGTAATAAACCCTAGGATTAATATCATAAACCTGGTGAATAATATTATACCCTAGCAATATGAACACTTACATAAATAGAGCCAAGGGATTGATATTACAAAGTTGTTGACGATGCTAGACCCGCCAACATTCAGGGGATCTCCCTGATATGAAGTCCCAACTAGTCCTCACATTGTTTGGAGTAGGAGTCCCAGCAGTGGATGGTAATGTAATGCCCTGACTACGGAAATGTGTAGAGGAAAGTATGATAATTTTGGGTGAGAGTAAGTGTGTGACCCTGCGGAGAGTCAAGTGTGATGCATGAAGGTTCTAACACATGAATGGAAAAGCAAGTGTGCCCCTTGGAAGCCTGTAATAGTACATAGCTTGAAAGGAACACATGATCAAAATGAAATCACAAGCTAAGATGTGGAGTAGTCCACAAGTTAAAGTGATGAGCTAATCCAACAACACACATTCAACAAGATTTGTACAAATGCAAAAAGAATAGTTCATAAGCATATGCATAACTTAAATAACATACATTGCCAATACAATAATAATAGTCCTACTATGTTAACAACATATGCATGAAAGTGTGTTGGCTCTAATTTTATTATCATAATTGAAATTTCCATCCATAGATACACCATTGATTACCACTAGCCCCAATAGTGGAACATTAAAGTCAAGAACACCTAATCCTCTAAAGAATTATACCTTCTCTACACTATGGAGAAGCCAAGGCTCTTCACAATACTCCCAAGCTCTTTCTAAGCCTAAGCCTAGCCAAAAGCTTGGCTCCCAAAATCTCGTCACATGAGTTATGAGGCTCTAATTATAACAAGAGGGGGTGACTTTTCGACTCCCCTTTGTGACCTTTGGACTACGCTCATGACTCTTCAACTTCTTCACAAAATAACACATTACATTACATGATGATTTTTCATATTCCAATATTGACACTTGGAATTTCACTTATAACATAATTACAAATAATATTACATTTTCCACTTGTACCCATATAAGAAAAAATAGGGTAGAGACAACCTAACAAGACACAACACTATGATTCTAGAGTTTGGGGGAAGTCCAGCTTAGCAACCTCCACTTGTTGCTTCTCGGTCACATATTGGTGCCAAGATTGGTATTGTGTGATGTTGTCCCTAAACTTATTAATGGTGTCTTGTTGCAAGCATAATCTACCCTCCATGGAATTTAGGTACCTTGCCTTGGAACCTATGTCCAACTCGTTCTGAAGAGTGAGAAACATTGTTTTGACTTTGACAGGACCATTGATGAACTTCTGCATGTTGTGCACGCTTAGCTCCAAGTATTCTTCGACCTCCTGTCGGACTTGGTTCTTGAGTTTAACTTTGGTGAGGGAATCGGTTGATGGGACCTAATGTGTTCTCACCAAAACATCCAAACTATTATACAACTGCACATATGAGGCTTGTATGTTGTCAATGAATGAGGCAAGTTGCTTGTTGTTTTGAATGAACATTCGAACCTTCACTTTCTCCACCTCTGCGTGTGGCTTCATTTTCTTCACTAAGTCAAGTGGGGCCCCTTTGTACCGCATTGTCCACTCTTGTACATAGGAAATGACAACATGTATGTTTTTGAGAGATTTAACAAACTCATTGCTCTGCTTTTGTTAGCCATGCAAACTGACAACTGCTTTATTCATGGTGATAAACCTATCATAGAGCTTCCGCATGTTTTCTCCAAGTGTTGATACTTCAACAAGTATCATTTCTCTCATCTCCCCTAATGTGGAAACTGCATTATGCGATGTTGCTTGGAGTTATTCTGCCTCTTTCCTAGTAGCCTGCAAGTTTTGTGCCAATTTCTCATTCTCGGTCGTAAAATACTGAACATTTGATCTTGTTTCTTTTACATAGGCCAAGTTGGCTTCAACGATGGTAGTCAGAATATTCCTAGTATCCGACACTGTCGCCCTTTCTTTTATGAATGTAGGTGATGCATGATCATCTAGAAATTTCTTCTTCCCTACTTGTACATTCCTATTTTGGAACTTGTCGAATGATATATTATATAGATCCATCACCAGATCATCGTCAAGGAGAAAAGTATCTCCTTGCTCGCTTTGGGCTGGCTCTACTGTTAGAGATGGTGGAGACTAAGGGATGACATGTGGTTTTCTGAGCATTAGGTTAACATATTCATGTTATGGCTCCTGTTCCAACTCCGTGTCTATCACTTCAATCATTTGCTCAATCTGTTGAGCAAGCTCTCGATCCTGCAGTTGTTCACCTTCCTCCTTGGCTGCTGGTTGTTCTGGTTCTTCAACCTATATCAATGTTGTTTCCTCTATCATCGTGCCTTGCATTTGCTCTTCTTCTTGCTTTTTCTTCTCTTCTCATTCTCTCCTTCTCAACTCCTATTCTTCCTTAAACTTCTTCTCTATCTCCTGCAACTTCAATTTTTCTTCCTACAACCTATTCTTTTCTCTCTTCCTCCACTCTACTCTCTGTATCCTTTGCTTCCTCTTTTCTTTTGCTGCCAAATATTCCTTCGCAATAAGAGGATCTGCTTTCATTTTGCAGTTTTTCTCTCCCTTTGGACTATCAACAATATTCTTCTTTCTCTTCTCCTACACAGGATTGTTGCCTTCTGTTGTTGTTGCTTCCAGAGTTGTTGTTGTCTATGTTGCAGCCTTTGAATTCCTTGCTATACTAAGTTCTGGCTCATGGGGTTTGGAGTCATTGTAGTAGTACCTCCAAGGATCCTCTTTTGGCTAATGAAATGCCCCGTTGATCCACATAAAGTAAACTCTTGTACAATAGTCCTTGCAGATATTGTGGGGATCATGCAGATTAAAGTCCTTAGCGCTAAACTCAAATCTCACTATTTCCTTAGCCTTAGAATCTGTGATTTTCAATTTCTTTATCTCGTATAATCTGATCTGCAAAGGAAGAGTAATCCATGGTGTTTTCTTCTTCCTATGCAGTGTCATTGAAAACCCTGTAGCAAGATGGTATGATACTTATTGCATGATCAGTTTGTTAGTGGCATACCTTGGTAATACATGTAGAGGCCTCTCTCCTCCAAACACTCTGATGAAGGTGTCCCTTGGTGAGGCATACCAATCTGCGATGTCTATTATCGCCTCCATTACTTCTAGGGACATGTAAGGTGGATCTTGTTCAAATATAAACTTGTATAGTGGGATGATAAAGTGGCCAGTTAGTTGTGCCATTACTCTTCAATAACTACATTATGAAAGCAACCTGCAATATATATTCACGACAATCTCTCATGGTTTCCATATCTAGTTATGCCATGGAACTACTGCTGCACATAGATTGCATCCAGTAAGTACACAGACATATTGAACCTTGCTCGCTCATCCTTGGGAAGATTCCGAGCCTGTGCTACATGGGCCTTCAATTGTTGAGCCAAAAGACCCAACCAGGTTAATGGTTTCCCATCATTCACCAAATGATCAAATAGGACTGTCCACCCTTCAGGAAAGGTTTCTTTCCTCTCTTGACCATGGATTCTGCAAGAAAAGATAATAAAAAGCTAGTAAGCCTTCCCGAGGGACCGTATCTTGTACACATGGGTGGGTGTCTATCGAAATTTTGATGGCTCTTTCATCCAGTGTTTGACAATTTCTCTTGTGTTCACGTAGTTGTGGGTAGCATAGAAGAGCGAGTCCATGGGCTTTACTAGCTTGAGCAAGTAATACACCTGCTGAAAGTTTTCTGCCTTGAAGATGGCAAGCTTCTGACCACTGGCATTGCTCAATGTCATAGCCCATTCATCCATATGTGATACAATCCAGCTGATGATGTCTGCACATGGGAAGGCGGGATACCTACATGTGACCATGTATAACCCTGACATCCAGATGTTAAGATAGAATTAAGGGTACTCTAAGTATGCCTCGAAGTCCTTTGCGAAAGTGTCTTTGATCTATTGTCATTTCAGTGTTGTTCCCTTCTCTATAAACAATTGAGTATCTGTATACACTGGTAAATCAACTGATGGCTGCTCAATCGTTTCCCCAATACTTCTCTCAATGGTTTCCTTTGATGCAACTCTCTTATATGCCATGGTAATAGTGACTGTTGGAGAGGTGCTCAAAAAATGATATACCCGTGGGATAGAGAGGACACTCATGACAAGCAAATGTCAATTTAAAGAAAAAAAAATTACAAGGTAAGTTTAAGTATAAAATTGAGCACTAGATGGGAAGGATTGTACAATTTTTTCTGACAGGAGGGACTGGATGGCTTTGGGAATTGCACACTTTGGAGTCCCAACAACCAAGGTGGAAGCCTATTGGTTGATACTGCGTAATGCACAATTCAGCCTGCGTAGAGGCCTGGGAGAGACTGCACATTGAATAGTCTCAGCGGCCAAGTTGAGAGGCTAGCTCCTGGAACTATGCAATGTGCAGTTGGAGCCAGCTTGGAATGTGCACTGCATAATTCCAAAGGCCAAGCTTGTGGCTTGGGCCTCCAGATTGCGCAGTGCCAGTTGTGCAAAGTGAAATTTGGAAAAGGGAAAACCATATCTACCCAAGGGAAGTGTGAAAAACAAGTAGATCTAAGAGATAGTGTAAAGCTGAGTGAAAATATGACTAAGTGTAGATAAATGCATGTGAATCAAGTGTAACAATTGATCAAATGGAAGGAAAACGAAGCAAGTGTGGAGAGTCACCGCAACAACGAGTGGAGAGTCACCGCAACAACGACTGTTGGTGCAAAAATAAGAAAACTAATGCGACGCTTGGGAAAGAAAATATATAACTTGAAATAACACTTCTACAAGTTAAAGAAAGTTAAAATGACAACAACCATGAAGAGAAACAAGTGAAACAACACTCATGCAAGCTAAATGACAAAAAGCGACAGTAAAAGTGACAAAAGATGACAAAATCAAAACTCACCCGAAAAAGTGATAATGATCACACCAAAGGCTCCTTGATCTCCTCGGGAATGCTAGTGCTCCAAGATGGAGTGTGAAAATGAGCTCAAGTAGCATCGATTAAATAGATTTGGACAAATTAGGTTTTATGACATGCACCCCTAAAAATCCAAGAAAAAGCCACACTTGGCAGAAGTTTCTAAAATTAGTGCAAGTGCCTCCTTCAGGATACTTGTTGGACACCTAATCCTCTATGGGTTGGTGTGGAATGTGAACAACCATCGGAGTCCAAGAGACCACTTGGAATATGAATCCAAATGTCACAACATGTATTATAAATGTATATCCTGTCAATAGTATATGCAATCTATTGCTTATATTTCATATTCATTTTTTACATTACATGTGAGTTTAACATGGTATTAGATCTGGAGGTGTATTCCTGTCCTGCTCAAGTCTGAGCCACTAGTTTTGTTTCATCATATGCCTATCAGAACTGTCATTTTCAGGTTCCGCATTCCTTGTTGTTGTAAATCCTATGCCTCAACACTGCGCTCTAGGTTGTTACTTCCCTTCATAATTTTGTTATTCTAAGCCCATAATTCCTGCAGTAATTGTATTATTCTCAGTGTGTTACACCAATTTGGTGGACTATCTGAGCATTGGTTGAATGTACATTGGCTTATCTCTTCACATTCTCTGTGTGACGAACCTTTTATAACATCCTTCTGCATTAAACCTTGAAGTTTGTGTGATGAATGGAACACTCAGCATGCACTTTCTCTAGCTAGTCCTTTATGCATTGAAGTGCATTTTATAGAGATTCTGAGTCAACTTGCACTGTGTTATTACCATAGTCGACCTCGTTTCTGTCTTTACAAAATCAACAGTCGGAATCCTGCCGCTACTGGTTACTCTAGTCCCCTCTTGATCTAGGTGGATGTTGGTGGCCACCCACCTATCCAACTTGGACCCTCATGACTGTCTCTTTCAGTTTTTTAGTTTCTGTAATTGTAGCACAATTTACTATCTTTAGCAGTATTTCGGGTCCTGAACTTTCGAAGTCGTTTTAAGGCCCTAAACAACATTTTTTGGGAAATCTAGGAGCGACGTGCGTCCATGGACTGATGTTGCTCTTCCCAAAGTTGTAGTGCTTGGATAGATCCTTCTAACGAGCTATTGTACGTGTCAAACGAAGATCGAGTGCCAAAGTTACGACCTCGGGAAGTTGATGTACCAACTTACCCAAAACGGGGCCCACAATTTGGCGTTTCATCTTCTACGGTTAGGTTTTTGGATGTTAAGCATTTTCCATTGTTTCTCAACAATTAATAGGCCTTCGAGCCTCATTGTAACACATTTTAGAGGCATGTAGCCACCACATCTCTTCTCAGAGATAAGCTACCATTGCCCTAGCTGGTTTATTTCCATTGCTATTTGTAAGCATATTTCAGTATTTTACATTAACAAAATGAAGTATTATTTCTATTGTGTCTCTATGTTTATGGTTATCTCTGAAATTTATTACATTCCTGTTTAAATCCAGATCATCTCTAGCTCCTATGCATAGTTAATACCGTGAGCCCGTCGCTCTCCCCACTGCGCAACTTTTCGACCCTCAGAGTCAGCAACCCTCGGCACCTCTTCAGTGGCTCCATCCTCCTGCACTATATCGAGGCTTCGAGGTGTATCTCCCTAAACATTTGAAACCCACAGAGTTGGCTCGACTCCCATACCAATCTTCACTATCCCGCTCGACTCCTTGTCGTGTTGTGACATCTCACCTCACAGTTGACTCCACACTCACCGCTTATCCCCTTGTCATTCGATTTTGTAAAATATGACCGAGGATTGAATGCTATAGCATAGTTTATATAGTGCCTCCCTCCGTGTTAATCACTCTGTACTTCTTCACTCTCCCACCACATACCTCTCTACACCCTCGTCTCCTCTCACCAGAACCATGGACTCCATACCCATAATCGATTGGTCATACTTACACTTCTACAGCCTAGGCACCCCAGTTTCTCCACAGTCCCATTGTTCGAGTCACTACAGTGCGTCATACCATCATCTATGATCCCTACGGTGTCTGTCCACCCTCGCACCTCAGTTGCTCTAGTTTCTCCCCCATACCAGTTCTACTTGCAATGTTGAGTTATCTCTTGTGTTATTACCTCCAGTCCTTTAATTAATTATCAAAACCCCTACATAGAGTTTTGGAGAGGCATCCCTACCATTGCGCCACACTACAAAAAAAAGTTGGCTATTGCGTGTGGCCACTATTTCATTTTTTCTACTTTTTACATTTGGCATGGCTTGGTATGGGCATTCATTCTACCTTTCGATAGTTCGGATTTTTCGTGGATCATTTAACAATTCGAATTTGTTGCATAAGAAAGGAGCGTGTAAATGGTGTGTGTGAAGCATTAAAAATAAATGTTGGTTGAAGCTATAAATTAAAGGGATCCCCATATGTGTTGAATTCCTTTTGTTATGTTATTATTGTATGATCTATACATTGTGATGAGAATATACACATTGAATTCTCTTTATGAAGTGTGTATGTATGGTATATGATAACATTTCTATGATATACATTATATGATATATTTTATAGTTGATCAGTGGTGGTTTATATGCTCAGATTGAAGTATTGACATAGTATAGTGAAAAGTGAAGTTGGTATTGAAGTTTTTAAATCAGTTTCTTACCTAATCAAGAAGAAAAAAGCTAAAAAAAAAAATCTTTTGTGGAGGAGAGTTTAGGCATGGCCTACCTTAAAAACTATTACACTTTGATTGTAATAGTGGTGCACTTGTTATGGCTCTAATTGGTGGAGTATTAGAGTTCCTCAAAAATCTGATACAATATATTATCAAAGACACAGTTCAAATCAGCAAGAACACTCTCTATGATATTAAAACATATCTGCAATATACACATGAGAAGGTAGACTTTTTGGAGCTTGAATTTCAGCTTCAACGAGCAAAATTACAATAGTGGAGTCATCATTCTCAACTTGTCTCTGTTCAGAACATTGAAATTGACTCACATAAGCAACAAATCAATAATGCTGCAGTTGATTCAGATCTAGTTCCCAATGAAATAACAGAGTTACATGCAGATGCAAAAGTTCAGTCTACACTTCCCAAGCCCATCATCATACCTTGGGAAGATCTTTTCCATAATGACCAGAGAATTATTCTTGGATAAGATAAGGACGTGTCCTTTCATATTCCGTATTACTCAAAGCCCATCTAGTTTTAGAGTGTTTGATTTCTTCATGACAGTTCACATTCACTTGTTCCAGAGGGACTCGCGGTATTAACTATGTGTAGGAGCTAGAGGTGAGCAGAGTAACTAGTAGTGGCAGGAATCCAATTGCCGACTTTTTAAAGATGGAGATGAGGTCGACTATGGTAATAACATAGTGTAAGCTGACTTGGAATCTCTAGTAAAATTCACTTCAATGCATCAAGGACTGGCTAGAGAAAGCGCATGCCAAGTGTTCCATTCATCACACAAACTTCAAGGTTCAATGCACAGGGATGTTATAAAAGGTTCGTCACACACACTATGTGAAGAGATAAGACAATGTACATTCAACCAATGCTCAGACAGTCCGCCAAATTGTTGTAACTCACTGAGAATAATACAACAACTGTAGGAATTATGGGCTTAGAATAACAAAATTCTGAAAGGGAAGTAGAAACTAAGAGCACAGTGTTGAGGCATAGGAGTTACAACAACAGGGACTATGGAACCTGAAAATGACAGTTCTAGCAGGTATATGAGGCCACAAAACTAGTGGCTCAGACTTGAGCAGGACAGGAATACACCTGTAGCTCTAATATCATGTTAAACTCACATGGAATGTAAACAACGAATATGAAAGATAAGCATTAGATTGCATATAATATTGACAAGATATACATTTATAATACATGGTGTGACCTTTGGATTCATATTCCAAGTGGTCACTTGGCTCCGATGGTTGTTCACATTCCACACCAACTCATAGAGGATTAGGTGTCCAGTAAGTATCCTGAAGGAGGCACTTGCACTATTTTTAGAAACTTCTGCCAAGTGTGGCTTTTCCCTGGATTTTTAGGCATGCATGTCATAAACCCTAATTTGTCCAAATCTATTTAATTGATGCTACTCGAGCTCATTTTCACACTCCATCTTGGAGCACTAGCATTCCCGAGGAGATCAAGGAGCCTTCAGTGTCATCATTGTCACTTTTTCGGGCGAGTTTTGATTTTATCATCTTTTGTCACTTTTTTTGTCGCATTTTGTCATTTAGCTTGTATGAGTGTTGTTTCACTTGTTTCTCTTCATGGTTGTTGTCATTTTAACTTTCTTTAACTTGTAGAAGTGTTGTTTTAAGTTATATATTTTCTTTCCCAAGTTTCACATTAGTCTTCTTATTTTTGCACCAACAGTCATTGTTGTGGCGATTCTCCTCACCTACTTCGTTTTCGTTTTGTTTGATCAATTGTTGCACTTGATTCACATGCATTTATATAAACTTAGCCATATTTTCACTCAGCTTTACACTATCTCTCAGATCTACTTTTTTTCACACTTCGCAATCTAGAGGCCCAAGCCACAAACTTGGCCTTTGGAATTGTGTAGTGCGCATTCCAAACCTGGCTCCAACTGCACATTGCACAGTTCCAGGAGCCAGCCTCTCAACTTGGCCACTGAGACTGCACAATGTGCAATCTCTCCCGGGCCTCTGCCCAGGCTGAATTGTGCATTGCACAATTTCAACCAACAGGCTTCCACCTTGGTTGTTGGGACTACACAGTGTGTAGTTCCCAAAGGAATCCAGTCCCTCTTATCAGAAAAAATTATGCAATCCTTCCCATCTAGTGCTCAATTTTATACTCAAACTTGTAATTTGTTTTTCTTTAAATTGACATTTGATTGTCATGAGTGTCCTCTCTATCCCACGGGTATATCATTTTTTGAGCACCTCTCCAAGAGTCACTGTTACCATGGCATATAAGAGAGTTGCATTAAAGGAAACCATTGAGAGAAGTATTGGGGAAACGATTAAGCAAACATGAGTTGACATACCAGTGTATGCAGATACTCAATTGTTTATAGAGAAGGGAACAACACTAAAATGGCAATACATCAAAGACACTTTTGTAAAGGACTTCGAGGCAGACTTAGAGGACCGACAATTTTATCTTAGCATCTGGCAGTCAGGGTTATACAAGGTTGCATGTAGGTATCCCTCCTTCCCATGTGCGAACATCATTAGTTGGATTGTCTCACATATGGATGAACGGGATATGACATTGAGCAGTTCCAACGGTCAGAAGCTTGCCACCTTCAGGGAAGAAAACCTTCAGCAGGTGTATTACTTGCCCGAGCCAGTAAAGCACATGGACTCACTCTTCTATGCCACCCACAACTACGTGAACACAAGAGAAATTGTCAAAAAATGGGTGAAAGAGCCATCAAAATTTCGATAGACACCCACCCATGTGTACAAGATACAGTCCCTCAGGAAGACTTACTAGCTCTTGATGATCTTTTCTTGCAAAATCCATGGTCAAGAGAGACAAGAAACCTTTCCTGAAGGGTGGACAATATTATTGGATCATTTGGTGAATGATGGGAAGCTATTAACCTGGTCGGGTCTGTTGGCTCAAAAATGGAAGGCCCATGTATCACAGGCTCGAATCCACCCAAGGATGAGTGAGCAAAGTTCAATATGTTTGCATTCTTACTGGATGCAATCTGTGTGCAACAATAGTTCCATGGCATGAACTGAACATGGACACCATGAGAGATTGTCGTGAATATATATTGCAAGTTTCTTTCATAATGTAGTTATCAAGGAGTAATGGCACAGCTAACTAACCACTTTATCATCCCACTATAAAAGCTTATATTTGAACAAGATCCACCTTACATGTCCCGAGAAGCAATGGAGGCGATAGTACACATTGTAAATTGGTATGCCTCACCAAGCAACACCTTCATCAAAGTGTTTGGAGGAGAGAAGCCTGTACATGTATTACCAAGGTATGCCACTAACAAACTGATCATGAAATAAGTATTATACCATCTCGCTATAGGGTTTTCAACGACACTGCACAGGAAGAATAAAACACCATGGCCTACTCTTCCTTTGCAGATCAGATTATATGAGATAAATAAATTGAAAATCACAGATTCTGAGGCTAAGGAAATAGTGAGATTTGAGTTTAGCGCTAAGGACTTTAACCTATATGATCCCCATAGTATTTGCAAGGACCATTGTACAAGAGCTTACTTTATGTGGATCAACGAGGCATTTCATTAGCCAAAGGAGGATCCTTGGAGGTACTACTACAATGACTCCAAACTCAATGAGCCAAAACTTAGTATAGCAAGGACTTCAAAGGTTGCTCCATAAACAACAACAACTCTGGAAGCAACAGCAGTAGAAGGAAACAGTCTCGTGTAGGAGAAGGGAAAGAAGAATATTGTTGACAGTCCAGAGGGAGATAAAAGCTGCAAAATGAAAGCATAACCTCTTATTGCTCAGGAATCTCTGGCAGCAAAAGAAAAGAGGAAGCAAAGGATGCAGAGAGTAGAGTGGAGGAAGAGAGAAAAGAAGAGGTTGCAGGAAGAAGAATTGAAGTTGCAGGAGACAGAGAAGAAGTTGAAGGAAGAATAGGAGTTGAGAAGGAGAGAATGATAAGAGAAGCAAAAGCAGGAAGAAGAAAAAAGGCAAGGCGCGAGGACAGAGGAAACAACATTGATACAGGTTGAAGAACCAAAACAACCAGTAGCTGAGGAGGAAAGTGAACAACTGCAGGATTGGGAGCTTGCTCAACAGATTGAGCAAATGATTGAAGTGATAGACATGGAGTTGGAACAGAAGCCACAACTTGAATATGTTGACCTAATGTTGAGAACACCACAGGTCATCCCTTAGTCTCCAGCACCTCCAACAGTAGAGCAGCCTCGAGCAAGCAAGGAGATACTTTCCTCCTTGATGATGATCTAGTGATGGATCTGTATAATATATCATTCGACGAGTTCCAAAAGAGGAATGTAGAAGCAGGGAAGAAGAAATTTCTAGAAGATCATGCATCACCTACATTCATCAAATAAAGGGTGATAATGTCGGATACCAGGATGCATCTGACTACCATTGTTGAAGCCAACTTGGCCTATGCAAAAGAAACAAGATCAAATGTGTAGTATTTGACGGTCGAGAATGAGAAATCGGCACAAAACTTGCAGGCTACTAGGAAAGAGGCAGAACAACTCCGAGTAACATTACATAATGCGGTTTCCACATTAGGGGAGGTGAGAGCAATGATACTTGCTAAAGTATCAGCACTTGGAGAAAACATGCAGAAGCTCTATGATAGGTTTATCACCATGAATAAACCAGTTGTCAGTTTGCATGGCTAACAGCAACAAAGCAATGATTTTGTTAAAACTCTGAAAAATGTACTTGTTGTCATTTCCTATGTACAGAAGTGGACAATGCGGTACAAAGGGGCCCCACTTGACTTAGTGAAGAAAATGAAGCCACACGCAGAGTTGGAGAAAGTGAAGGTTCGAATGTTCATTCAAAACAACAAGCAACTCGCCTTATTCATTGGCAACACACAGGCCTCATATGTGCAGTTGTATAATAGTTTGTCTGTCTTGGTGAGAACACATCATATCCCATCAACTGGTTCCCTCACCAAAGCTAAACTCAATAACCAAGTCCGACAGGAGGTCGAAGAGTACTTGGAGCAGCTAAGACAGCATGCCAGCAGGGAGGACTTGGAGCTGAGCATGCACAACATGCAAAAGTTCATCAATGGTCCTGTCAAAGTCAAAACAATGTTTCTCATGCTTCAGAATGAGTTGGACACAGGTTCCAAGACAATGTACTCGAATGCCATGGAAGGTAGAGTACACTTCTAGCAAGACACCATTAAGAAGTTTGGGGACACCATCACACAGTACCAATCTTGGCACCAATATGTGACTGAGAAGTAGCAAGTGGAGGTTGCTGAGCTAGACTTCCCCCAAACTCCAGAATCATAGTGTTGTGTCTTGTTAGGTTGTCTCTACCCTATTTTTTCTTATATGGGTACAAGTGGAAAATGTAATATTATTTGTAATTATGTTATAAGTGAAATTCCAAGTGTCAATATTGGAATATGAAAATTCATCATGTAATGTAATGTGTTATTTTGTGAAGAAGTTGAATAGTCATGAGTGTAGTCCAAAGGTCGCAAAGGGGAGTCGAAAAGTCACCCCCTCTTATTATAAATAGAGCCTCATAACTCATGTGACGAGCTTTTGGGAGCCAAGCTTTTGGCTAGCCTTAGGCTTAGAAAGAGCTTGGGAGTATTGTGAAGAGCCTTGGCTTCTCCATAACATAGAGAAGGTATAATTCTTTAGAGGATCAGATGTTCTTGACTCTAGATAATGTTCCATTATTGGGGCTAGTGGTCATCAATGGTGTATGTATTGATGGAACTTTCATTTATGATAATAAAATTAGAGCCAACACGCATTCATGCATATGTTGTTAACATAGTAGGACTATTCTTATTGTATTGGCAATGTATGTTATTTAACTTACGCATATGCTTATGAACTATTTTTTTTGCATTTGTACAAATCTTGTTGAATGTGTGTTGTTGGATTAGCTCATCACTTTAACTTGTGGACTATTCCACGCCTTAGCTTGTGATTTCATTTCACTCATGTGTTCCTTTCAAGCTATGTATTATTATAGGCTTCCAAGGGGCACACTTTCTTTTCCCTTCATGTGTCAGAACCTTCACGCATCACACTTGACTCTCCGCAGGGTCACACACTTACTCTCACCCAAAATTATCATACTTTCCTCTACGCATTTCTACAGTCAAGGCATTACATTACCACCCACTACTGGGAATCCTACTCCAAACGATGTGAGGACTAGTTGGGACTTCATATCAGGGAGATCCCCTTAATGTTGGCAAATTTAGCATCGTGAACAACTTTGTAATACCAATCCCTTGGCTCTATTTATGTAAGTGTTCATATTGCTAGGGTATGATATTATTCACCAGGTTTATGATATTAATCCTAGGATTTATTACTCCTTTTGGTTTATAAAATTTATCCTATGGTTTATTAGTCCCTTTCTTTTATAATATCAATCCCTTTGGCTTTATTAATTGAAAGGTTCATAATATTATTCCTAGGGTTTATAGTATTAATCTAAGTGTTTATAATATTAATCTAAGGGTTCATATTCGTAAGGTATAATATTATTCATGGGATTTACAATATTAATCGTAGGGCTTATTAGTCCATTGAGTTTATAATATTAATCACACGGTTTGTTAATCCTTTGAATTTATAATATTAAACTTAATTATTAAACAAAAATGAATGACTTAATAAATAATAATAATATCTAATATTTAATATTAATTATTATTAAGATTTATTTAATTATTAATTAATAATGATATTAAATTTAATCATCATCCAATTTAATAATCTGAATTAATAATAGTAGTAATATTATTTAATAATAATGATAATGTCAAGTTTTACTAGTACAACTAGTTGAGGATGGGCCTCGCCTACAAGGCGACTCAGGATCAAACCTCATGGGGATGGTTGTGCCCTATGCTAGGGGGAGGAGACATGCTAAAAAAAACCAGATAGCTAAGGGTTGGTGTGGCCTAGGCCGAGTGCGAGGGGAGGAGACGTGCTAAAAAAACCAGACAACTAAGGGTTGGTGTGGCCTAGGCCGAGTGCGATCCCCTGGAGACTTTGATGACTTAGATGCCTCTGGGTCGCAGCTCCTCAAGCGACAGGTCAAGCCTGGAGAATCACAAACAACTTGACAAACCAAAACAAAATAATAATAATAATATTAAATATAAATTTATTATTATCGTTAATAATAAACTATTAATTGTTAATTAGGATTAACTATAATTATTATAAATGTATAATATACATGTCATGTCCATCTCCTCACCCCTATCATGGGGGGTAGCACAAGTTTTGAACTAAAGACTTGTAGTTTTGTGAGACTTCATTTCCACGACCATTGCCAATTGAGCTACCCCAAACAAACATTATAAATGTATAATAATTATTATAATAATTTTTTGTATTATTATTATTATTATTTTATATTTGATTATTAATTACTATAATTTTTTTAATTATCATTAATAATAAATTATTAATTATGATTAGTAATAAATATTATAAATGAATAATTTTTATTAATTTTAATAATAATTATAATATGTTTATTGTTATTGTTTTTTTTGTAATATTGTTATTATTTTATATTTATCAATATGAACATTAATGTTAGGATTAATATTAGATTTATATCATTAATGTTTATCTCGATTTTTTCAATCACATTTAGTAATGTTGTTGTGTATATGATTGATCAACCACATTTATTATACAGCGTGAGTGGGCTTAATGGTTAGAAGCATGTGTTTCTTTCTAAGAGGTTACAAGTTCAAAACTAGAGGGTGTAGAATATGTATACCTTCATAGACTTAACAATCAAATTGTTGCCCAAAAATAAATCCATTGTCTCAGAAACAAAAGAATCTCATAGCTAATTTGATATAATAATAATTATTATTATAATTATGTTAATATATAAATGTAGTATATATAAATTCATTTTCTTTTAATTTCTCAAAAGACTTCCTATTTAAAAAGCATTATTCCACTCAAATAAAGGTTAGGTTAGGATTGTAGCAATTTTTTGAAAAGAGAAAGAGAGTACCCAAAAAAAAATACGAGGAACTCATCTAATAGAAAGCGGGAAAAGCTAAGGTTCAAATTGTTTGCCGAGTGATGGGTATTCCAAAACGGAGTTGTCTATAATGCGACTTTTTGAGATTCCGGTGACGGAATCCGGCGGAAGAAATTGAGATGAAATCATGATTTGTTGCAGTTAAAATGCTTTTTTAACTGCATATTCGGATTCAGCACCCTGAAAAACCCCTGGGACGGTTTCATTGTGCAGAAATTAGCTATCAAACTTGGATTCCAATAAATTACTGCCGGATTTTCACCGGAAAAAATAGCCGGAAAGGCTTTCAAAAAGTCGCGTTAAAGACTACTCCTTCCAAAACATCATCTAGGGGGCCTTTAGAAACTTTTAGATCACCATGCGCAAGTCCAAATACCAATACAAATTACAGCTTATGCCATTCTGTGTAAGTCCAAATATCAATACAAATTAATTAAAGCTGATGAGCTTTAGATCACTATGCATAAGTCCAAATGCCAATAAAAATTAAACAACAAATTTCGGAAAGAAGGTTCTCCTTTCATTCTACGACTTTAATGGTCCTTAAATTTATTTCTATTTACCTTCCTTGGATTCCTCAGGTTTCGTAAGGTTCAGGATAACATTGCTATCATTGGAAGCAAAAGGACAACGCGGCACGACAACTGTAATAACGGGCTCTGATTAGCCCAATGACGTTGTGCTCGGAAAAGGCTTTGCTTCATCACCAAGAAAGGTATTTGTTAACTCTATATATATATATATCCATTCCCATACTGCGAGTGTGCTCCAAATTTTATGGTCTTTGCTCGTCTCTATAATGGCAGATTCAAGTCCTTTCGAGGAGATTCAGTGGGACGTTTTGCTCCAAGATTTGCCACAGTCGCCGAAGATTTGTTTGGATGACTTGGGGCTGCCCATTTCGCCTCATTATTTTAACGAAGATCTGCAAAATGAGAAATGTGAAGCAGAAAATATTTCCTCAAAGCCGCCAATTGAATCTCTGGTTTCTGATCTCTTTGCTCTCAGCGAAATCTTGTTCAGCGATGACGGTCTAGAGAATTATACATTTGACGCTAACGGAATCGAGCCCAACGAATTCCTTGACATAGATTCTTTCCTCGCGGGCTTCTGCAGTTCCCAGCAACAGTCCGACCAGGACGATGACGGAGAAGCGCCTGCAAATGGCGGGGAATTAACGGAAGAAGACGGTGAAAGGCTCGGCACCTGCGGACTGAAGCGGAAACGGTAAGCGCCCTTTTCTGGTCTCTGCATTTTGCTAAACGCATGGATTTTGAGGAATAAAGAAAAGGGGTCTTGAGGAGACATTCCGGTATTCCTCCATGGAAGCAGATAACACGGAGGTCGTCTCATGGGGTTCTTGTCATGGCGGCCGCAAAACAGATGAGCCTGCAGTGCTTATAGTGGGTACGTTCAAACTTTATTGATTTCAACATCCAGCTTTCGAATTTTGAAATGTTTTGGTGTTGAGTGAGTGATGTTAATACTGTGGGGAGTGGTTAAATACAGATTCCCTGCAGAAGGAATTCGTGTTTTGCGTCGTGATGATGATAATGACGTTTCTGATGGCGCGCCTCTGAAGAAGAAAATGGCATGCCATGAAAAACCGTATGTCTAAAGGGATGTTAAGGAACCTTTCATAACGTTGCTGTGTGTATTTCAGTTTACAATGGTTTGAAAATGATAACACAGTTTACAATGGTTTGAAAATGACCATTGTTGTTTTAATATTTGGTTGGAACGATTACTTATTTAACAAGTGCCACAGCAGTGGCGGAAGTCCCTGCCGAGAAGGGATTCAGCCACGCCTGAAAAAATCATGTTAATTGGGAAAGCCTTAGACCAGTTTGGACTCTGCTGACACGTGAAAAGATCAATTTAGTATTATTTTTGTTCATCTTATTTTCAAGCCGTATTCAATTATTTCTGCGACATAACTGAGCCACTGAAAAAAATACTTTTTAAGAAATATAAATGATTTCGGTATTGTTTGTCATTTTACGTTTCGGCCCATTGCTTTTGGATGCATATTCAAGATTGAATTTCATTTTAATTTTATTTTGTTATGGTTGTAATGCAAATTATAATTAAAATTTAAATTTTATAATTAAAATGAAATAGTTGTATTTTATATTTTTATGTTAAGTTGCATATTCTGATTCCCAACAAGGACTGAATAAATTAGTAAGAGTATTATTTTATGGGAGAGATAGAAAGCATCGGTCGTTGGCCACAGCATGGATATGAGAATTGTTGTATCCATGAGCTGAGTAAACTGCTATCATTCAAAAACTTGACATTTGTCATTAAAAACTGATGTGTGAATCCACCTCTCAAGCTGGATCAAGAAAACAGACAATAATTTACTGGCATCATGATAAGAATAGAAGCATATTAAAAAAAATGAATTTTTCAAACCATAATTTTTGTACAGCCACTTGAAATTTTCAACCACTTGTACTATATGTTCCAAATTTTCAAAAGTCTAGTATATAAGGTAATTAATCAATTATTATATTATAGGTTAATTTATTCAATTAAATATGAATAATAACTAACGCTTAATAGTTGAATATGTGCGCTCACATATTGCCCACTTGTCTATAATGTGATAAGCATGGCATGCATGTCAAATTCTAGAAATTTTTGAGTGTTGTTTAGTCATGCAGAATTAACTTGGGGTTACTCAGTTAATTTCTTCATCCACAAAATTAACGGGTCGGAAAAATCGTGGTGTGATTGCAAATTTGTATGTGCACCAAGAAACTAGAAACTACAAATACATGCTTTCAATTTTAGGGACCTCTGTTGTATATCTGAGTATCTTGTTCAAATTCTTCCTATTTCTCCTCATTACTAGCCCATTGATTTTACATCTTGTAAGAAAACCATATCTGGTCGGAAACGCTGCAATACACCTTGCATGAATGTCTTGTGATCGGAAGCAACAGCACTACACCAACAGAGGAGAGGATAATATGAAGCCAGAATGCAGAAAGGGAAAAAAATAAAAAATTAAAGAGCGATATTTCCCAATACACAAAACAAAGCCTATAAATCCTTTGCTAAAGCAACAACGCTACAAGAGAAAAGGAGAGGATAATATGAAGCCAGAATGCAAGAAGGGAAAAAGTTAAAAAAAATTAAAGAGAGATATTTCCCAATACACAAAACAAAGCCTATAAATCCTTTTCTAAATCATGGTTTTCTGTTCCAAAGCGTGGGCTGGGTGAAAGGTAAGGTCCTCCTTATTCTTATTTCACAACCCATTAATTGCAATTGAACAAAACCAGTGAATGCAAATAGCTTATTGATTATTGTTGGCATAAACAACAGAAAGGAGAAAATTTTCCATATTGTTGAATTTCAAAACAAGATTCTTAATGACCAGCGTTCTACTCTCGTATTTTATCCAAATATAGTTAAATTTCAATATACCCTCTGCACAGACACCTGAAAAAACACACTTAGATTCCTAGAATTACATATGTGAATCAAATTAGTCCTGAAGGTTTTCATGTGTCAAATTAATGGAGAGATCAGTGTATCTCTACCATCACTAAATAAAGACCCTTTTCAAGTTTAGTGTCATTTGACATGTGATAAAAACTGAATATATTAAATAAATGGCTCTCCAGGTGAGATACCTAGAGAGTGTACAAACACTCATACAAGCCCACTTGTTCCATTGAGTCAGATGAGCCTCAAATATATAGGCTTTCACACTAACCAAATGGTTTCAACCACTCCCTAAATATTAGGATATGAGGTCTAAGATTAGAGTCTCAAACCTATCATCATGATAACAATAATCTAAGTTTAGCTTTCTCCATTACTTCCAACAACATGGATACCAAAAATAATTTTCTACGCTAAATTTATAAAATATGCATTGTACCCAAGTATGATATCACTAACAACATGTGCGTTAAAATCCAGGATAATTAATACATATGATACAATTGATGTTGTTCACAACATGTTGCAAGCACATTTATACAACACCAGGGATATTTTATATGCAATATGCACATTTGATGAATAATCCCTCATAAATGCTATGATGTATATGTGTACTCATAATAAATGATAACAATGATATGAATTGATATTAAATTATATCAATTTTATAGTAAAGAATTCTATGATTAAGCCATAATCAAATTGACTGTAATTCCAATTTATTGATGTAGATTAGAAAGATAAATAGTCAAGCATATGAAAGTTCTTGGTGGAAGACAACTACTAATAAGTGAGAGAACTCTATTGCACTAGATCGTTAGTATCCATTAGCAATGGGATTGCATGAGGTACACAGTTTAAGATGGAATGAGTCATACTAAATTTTAACATGAAATCTCAACCAATACCAGATATTGTAGTAATGCATAACTCTGAATATTTTCATCCTAGAAACAAAGCAATTGGGAATTTGTAACTGTTTTCATAACGTGAAGGCAGCCTGGTTTAAAGATGGGAGGATAATAATTTATTTGTTGTCACACAAGCAAGTCCTAAACCAAGGTAGCTCCAATAAAACTAGCAATGTGCTCCAAAAAATTTCACAACGTTTCATATTTCTAGAAATGCAGATTTACATAGAGGTGGTAATTGCAAATGTGAAAAAATTAAATATTTCACAATTATGCAAGTTGTCTCTACAACTAGTACTATTGAACATAAACAAATTGTGGACAAGATACTTAACAATTGTGCAGGTTCTCTTTGCAGCTGGTATTGTTGAAGATTAACAATTGTGCAGGTTCTCTTTGCAGCTGGTATTGTTGAATTACCAGTAGGTCTCATAGGATGGCCATTTGTCTCATTTACCAGCAACTCTCCTAGTATGGGCATCTACATTGTAGTAGAATGGTTATGATGTTCATGGGCGAGAGCTTGTGCTTGTCCGTCTCATTTACCAATAGGTATCCTAGTCTACGCGTTTCAGTTGTAGAGTAAAGCTACCACATGAAGTGAAGACATGCGAAGAACACAGGTGTTGAGGCGGGGGGATTGGAAAGTGTTGAAGTGGTAGGGACCCAACAGGTGGTTAGGCCATATGCAGCATAGGTGGATGCCTGAAAGTTAATTTTCATAACTTTATGTATAAAAAAATGGCACATTAAATGTTTCAGATTAATGTTATCTTGAAAGTTTTATATAAATGTTTTAAACTCAATTCCCTGATGGTTATCCTAAGTTTTAATAAAAATAGTAAAAATCATGCATTCTTGCCTACAATAAGAGGTCCAAACAAAAAGTTTAGATAAAATTTTGTTTGATAATATATTTTTATTAAAACCTTGGTTAAAACATTGAATACATTGGTCGTTCAACCTAAATTAATGTTGGCCAATGTCGAATCAATCGCTATAGTCCCTGCTATAGCCAAAAGCAGGGACTAATAATGTTTGATTAGAAAGATTACTTATTTAATTTTTGGGAATGTAGGAAATGATAAGTTAAAAATTGTTTGAATTTAATGGTAATGATTAGTTAATTTTATTAAATTAATTATAAATTAGGAAAGATTGATCTATGAATAAAATGATGATAGCTTTTTGTTATTAATTTTGAAAATATTTAACGATTTGAATTTTTATATTTACAATGGTTTATCTTTCAAGACATGTCGGAGATAATTTTTTCTAAAACATTTTTTAATTAGACTATTGTGTGATTGATAAGTTATTTAATATTCTGTATTTTCCATATATATATATATATGGAAAATTGGATGTGGTAGAAAAGCATCATGCTTTAACACATGTTCAATTCAAACTACTATGCATTATTTTTTTACAATCTTTCTAAGCATCTTATGTCCAAGATCGATATTGAATGTGGAGCCATCATCCAACTTCACTCCATGTTGTAGAAGATCTACCTTATATCCAAACGAAGAAAAAAAAATTGCTTACAACTTCAAATTAAAGAAACTTAGTATTTGCTCAAAAGAAACATTCACTATATCAATAATATCCCTTAATACATGCTAACATTTTCATATTTATCTATGTTTTCCACAAATTGTGTTCTCATCATTGGAATTTTCCACAATTAAATGTGGACGAGAAATATCGATTATAAAGAACATAAAATAACTAATGTTCACATATAATCCATCATAATTTATTTAGTCTCTATGGATTCAACCTTTCATATCCTAGTAACTTTTAGGAGGCACAACCAATACATAGTTTCTTCATATACATAGTACCCTTTTATACATGTATTCCTCTTTTTAGTGAGATATATATTGTCAGGACTCCAAGTTGGAAACAAGGCCAACAGGTGCCCATGATGGGCCATGCTCACTTGGAGTGGAAAAAAACCTACTCGGAGGTGTGACAAATGTGCCCACATGGAGAGGCACCAATGTTGGCACAAGAGGCAGTGTACACGAGTTGATGGGTGCGTACCTTGGGTGCACCTATACGGAGGCAGGGCGTCAAGCATTGCGTCAGGCATAGAGTGGCAGACACAACACGAGAATGTGCCCACCCAATGACATTGCGATATAGCGGAGGGTGTTGTAGGGAGAGTGCCAACCATAACGAAGAGCGCGTGGAGGTAGCACGCATCATAACACAGAGGCATAGTCAACTCGTGCCCATGGGCATGCTCGCACCAAGGGGCACCTAGTTGATGCAACTTCGTAGCGGGAAAGGAACACCACAAGTAGAGGCAAGTGAGCGAGGGATTGGGGCAACATGCAACGTGACGTGCAACTCAAGGAAGTGACCGGTAGGGCAGTAACATGAGTGAAAAATTAAGATGAGTGCCCAAGCAGGGGTGCACACACCCAGCAAGGGGCACCGACTCGCCCATGGAAGGTCGGCCTGGGGGCACGCCTAACCATGAAGGGATGTCCAATCGAACCTAAAGGGTCAGGTCAAACATTGAAGGGGTGTCAACCACATAAATTATGAAGGCAAGGAGGCAAATAAATAAAAATGGAGGAATTTGACCAAGAGGCACTAAGAAATTTTGACCAAGTGAAGAGACATCACAAAATAGGTTGCACCAAGGGGCGAGTCTGTTGTAACACTCTCCTCCCACACTTACCCAAGTTCATCAGTCCACTGGGGTAAATAAGTGACAAGGAGTCATTGTGATATGACTAACCTCTTAGGTACAACTAAGGAAGTGGAATCATCCAACAAAAAATTTCATGACCTCCCTCGCCTGCTACAAGACCCCCAAGAGCTAGCCAACCACTCCAGCTGCCCAACCCCTGAGCTAACTTGCCTTTTCACTGACTTGGGCTCTCAGTTATTCCCATGACAAGTGTCACATCTCTCCTAGTAAAACTTCTATTCAATCGAACATAAGGTCCAAGACTAAATCTTGTTAAATAGTATAATAGAAAAAAAACAAAAATATTCAAACTATCATAAGTTATGATTTACGAGAGCCTTATGCGATATTTAATTTGCGTTGTGGAGATTTTTATTGGTTTAATTTGATTTATGAACCTTCGAACCATATCATTAGGTTGATTGTTAGCATCACTAACTTACTTCTTACCCTAGCTCACCTAGCCTTCAACGTTGGTTACGGTTATAAGTTTGGAACTTTCAGGAGACTCCACAGTTGGCAACCACTGCCTCGTGATGCGTTGTGCATCAATGGCTCAACAGATGGATCACATGTTGGATGGCACAGATTCATTGAAGCTTGCCCTTGGCAACTACCTCCCCCGCCCCCCCCCCCCCCCATGCTCTGCTTGCAATTCATTTGACTCATCACAATCGAGGGTTTCCAAGCTGCTTATGGGCACAGGGTTTCAACTTTTCATAGCGTAATTTATATGTTATACACCATTTTCTAAGGTGTAGATGTACAAATATGAGTTATGGAGAATACCAAGTTAAGATTCCTTTATTGAGTGTCTTATTTCTCGATCTGGGAGTGTCTTCTTCCTCTTTGACGTTGTGTGTTCTTTCTTATAATTATGCAATAAACTAGTTTTGTATAGATAATGAAGGTTCGGTGCAAAGAGGACTTCTAGTTCCATGTAATTCTCTTATTGTTTTTCGATAACTTGATTTTCTTGGAATCTACATGTCCAATGTTCCGTGGAACTCGGGTTTCTCGAAGTAATTCCTATAACTTGTTTGCAAAAATTGGTTATCTATGCATGTACAAGTTATCTATTATGTTTCACATTCTCCTAACACCCCTCGTTTTGTGCAAGTTTTGGGTTTCTTAATTTTCTTCCTTTGCCTAGTGAAATCAACAAGAATGATGAAGCTCTCTGTCGTTTTCCAAGAATGCCGAGATTTTTCCTGGATAGAAGGGTTCTTATGTTGTTTGAAGGAAAGAATGGAAGCGACTGTCCCCACTTGCCTCTTTCTATTTTTAGTCTAGACTACGAGGCCTTATGGTTGTTAGCCTCACTCTCTTAAAAATCAATAATAAATCCAATTATTAAATTAAATAAATAAAATCATGAGAATTCCTCAAACTAAGGAGTCTAGTTTGGATGAGAGATTCTCTCCAACTAGCTCTCCTAAATTAGTGTGTAAGCTGAGAAATTGTCTCAACCAAGTGAGTCTAAGATAGACGCACTATCTTAGGACCAATTACTCATGTATTTAAATGTATTATTAATTTTTTTGAATAATGTGAATTACATGAGCATGAGAGACCACATGATGGCTCTCTGCCTTTTCCGCCAGTTTAATTTTTGTGTGTTAATTTGTTGTGCATATGGTTATATCGCTTTGTGATTTTTCTTCATGTGGTATCACAGCGGAGTGGACGTGATCACTATGTCATTGTGCTTGTGTTGGATTTGATGGATGCGACACCCAAATCACTGTATTACTTGAGCTATGTGAATTCCCTGTTATGGCTGTCGTGGAGCTATGCGTATAAGGAGTTGGGACTGACACAATGTTATTGGAAGAGGGATGAATCTGGTATGCAGAGGGACATTGTGAATTGTTGAGAACTACGGACCATTTTTCGTCATGAAATCCCCATTGAATTTGGACTTCGGCTTATTGAAGAGGTCTTCTATCTCATTTTTTTTAAAGTGAAGTTGTACATTCGTTTATTTTTGGATGTTCTGTATTCGGTTTCATCTCCATTTTTGTCCTGAGAGTTCAAATGACGAGGAGCGGATTGGAAATTTGAATGGCTCGCCCATAAAGTAGTAACTTCTCTGTCATTAACTGAGACATATTCCGCTCATTGTGAAATAAAAGCACAGGTCTCTCCCACATGTCCTTTATTGTAACAAAGTTATACAATTTTCCATCCTTCTGTAGTGTTGGCCAACCTCCTGCAACCCATCTAGCAACACTAAATCCAAGTGGTTCATGGTTGGTTTCGACTCCATACTCATGTGCCATCCGGTACTCAAAGACTTCAAACTAAAGTTGGCCAATTGCTACCAAGATAGGATCTGTTTTGGCTGAAACCACTGAGTAGAGCACCTAAACAACACCTTCACCAACTAATTCATGAAGACCCTTCTGGAACTGTTTATATTTTTAGGGGTTTGTATTACGTAAAAGTGCCAAGAAGGATCATATATGTGTTTATAGAAAGCCTTCAGAATGGTTGTCGTGGAGTGAAGAAAGGTGGGAAAAGATCTAGCGTGAAGAAAAAGCATGGAAGAGAGCTAGCATGGAAGAGAGCAACTTTTCCCAACAAAATGCATTAAAAATTTAGTTGCGGCCATACTCAACTTCTTCTCCAACAAAGAGGTATAATTTATCAAAAATTTAAAGTGTGTTTTGACTTTTAGAAAGAGGATTAGTTCATAAGGTGTATTGATTTTGTGTTTTGGAGAAATAAGGTAATTTTGAAGAGAGGTGCATAAATTTTTTTATTATGGAGAGATAAGGTGTGATTTTTTGGAGTGATAAGGTGAAATTATTTTTTATATTTTGGAGTTACACGTATTTTGTAAATTTGGAGCGATAAGTGAATTTGTTTGGGTGAAAGTCATTATTAGTAATATTTTTACTTTGAGAGCAATTGAGTTAGTGTAGGCAGTTTTTGAAGACATGTTGCTTCAAGCATTTGTAAGCTTGGCATTCTCATTGTTTGAAGAATTTCATTCACGATGTTGTGAAGGTGAAGGCTGATGTAATTCAAATTTAATAAAGACATTTTTTTTTTTTTTTCTGGTGCTTGTGTCCTAGATCCACGCGAAATTGAATAAGGGGATCTTAGGTACACCATGTGTAATGAATGAATGTGCATGACTTGTGTTCAAATTATCTCTTTGTATTGTGCTTAAAACAACTACATGCACATAAGTACACAAGCACAAAGCGTCACATCATCAACTTGATAAGATGATCTTCCAAGCAAGCACATTTCACATCATGTAATCAAAGCAATCAAGTTAAGGACACTACAAAATCAAGCATTTCAAGCCAAGATGACATCAACATCATCAACACTTTTTGTATCACTTGCAGATAAACATTTTTTTAACTAAATTGTATGGGTGAATTCTCGGTTGTAACCGACACCCTAATTTGAATTGTTAAGGTGAATACATTAAGTCAAGTAAGTCTTCAACTAAGTCATCTAGATTTACCTTGTCATTTGTCTCTTGGGTGCATTTTCGACAGTGTTTGACACCCTTCCTTTTTTCAAAATCAACACATTTGGTGAGTACATTCAAGAGAGCACAAGTGTCAGTAAAAAAATCAAGCAAGTTCAAGCACATAATCAAGCCAACAATCATGTTCAAACGAGCATGGCCTCTAATCTTCAAGTAAGCATCAAAACAAGCATGTGTCTACAGCAAGCACCCTAAGATCAAGCGAGCGTGTCAAGTAACCAAATCAAGTACAATAGTTCAACGCACAACAAGCGAGCCTGTGTAAAGTTCATTAAAGAATTCATAACATTTCATTCAAGCAAAGTGATCGTCATCAAGCGAGCATACAATCAACAGTTCAAGCAAGTGTTTAAAAGCATCAGCAATCAACAACCAGTACAAGTGAGCATGTCATTTCAGTGATCAACTCAAGTGAGAAATTTTTTCAAGCACGACTTCTACAACAAGCGAGCGTGACTTCAAAGTAAGCAATGCAACATGGCGACACACATTCAGTTATCCCAAATTATTAACAATTTAATGTTATCATCAGCCGGTGACCTGGTGCACATCAGCAAAACCACCCTTGCTAACATTCAAGTGCACATTCAACATGCACATGAAACGATTGAGTTCCTTCAACTGGAGTTGCAACTGCAGAGAAATGAGTTGCAAGAGAAGCGTGTTGCTTCCAAGTCTTTGACCAATCCAGAGATATTTGATTATTCGACTTCATTCATCCAACCAGCTTCAATTGTTGAAGTTGTTCTAGTTCAACTTTCTTCCAAACCCATCATCAAGACATGGGAACAAATTCAAATTAATCAAAATCGACGTGGCTTAGGATATGTCAAAGATAACGACAGCTTAAATATCCCTGATTATTCAAAGCCCATTCAGTTCATCGATGCTAGATTACTTGAACAAATCACCTCAGCAAGTTCTCAGCAACTTGCACACCGACATCAATGCACACAAACTGAAGTTGCTGTAAGGACTCTGGACACCACATATCTCCACAATG
Source organism: Pinus tabuliformis (assembly GCA_031772625.1). Classification (NCBI taxonomy): domain Eukaryota; kingdom Viridiplantae; phylum Streptophyta; class Pinopsida; order Pinales; family Pinaceae; genus Pinus; species Pinus tabuliformis. The sequence continues at coordinate 1,571,789,967 of CM062819.1, read as the reverse complement.
GTATGATATTGTCCACTTTGGGCCTAAGCCCTCATGGATTTGCTTTTGGACTTACCCCAAAAGGCCTGATACCAATGGAGATATTTTTCCATCCTTATATATCCATGATTCTCCCCACCTCTAGTCAATGTGGGACTTTTGGTCGTATACCCAACAATCCTCCCCTCGAACAAAGGACCATCGAGCCTCCCCTCAAACGATTATCCATCCGTCCACTCTCTACCAACTAGATTCTCTGCTCCAATGTGTTGGAGCACACACCTTACATGGAAGCACCACCTACCTCGAGAGCTTGCTTTATCCCAGGTCAACTCCTCTTCACCGTGTTGGGACCAGGACACGTCCATGAAGAATCCGGAGCACACCGCCTGTATTATCGGGGCCCACCACCTTCGTTCGGAATTCCGAAGATTCATCCACTTGGCTAACTTCGAACTTGGCTCTGATACCACTTGTGAGGACTCTGGACACCACATATCTCCACAATGGTATGATATTGTCCACTTTGGGCCTAAGCCCTCATGGATTTGCTTTTGGACTTACTCCAAAAGGCCTCATACCAATGGAGATATTTGTCCATCCTTATATATCCATGATTCTCCCCACCTCTAGTCAATGTGGGACTTTTGGTCGTATACCCAACAATTGCAGAAAAATAGAAATGCACATAAACTCAAGTTGCAGACAAACCGAAATGTTCTCATTGTCAAAGAACCAGTCATCTAGAAAATCAATGTTTTGATCTCCATCCTTGTAGCCATTGTGGCAAGTCAAATCATACATTAGAGAAATGCTACAACCAACGACAGTCAGCCAGATTGAAGATAAATTATTCATGGATTGATCCCTAGGAATGGTCATCCACAGCTAGAAGATTGTCCAAGTTTTACAATCGTATCCACTCACACATATTGCAGCCAATAGTCAAATGAAGATGGTACTCTCGTGCAGTTGAACGGGGGAGTAGACCAGTGAAATACTCCTCCACCTATAGGGGGGGAGTTCAGATATATTTTGGAGAAGATTTACTCTCCTTTCAACTAACAAAGGGGGGAAAATGTCAATGAAATTGACAAGTGGTTGTTAGACTAAAAGTCTCGATAACATCAGCGAAGCAGCCAGTGGGCATCTCCATTAGCAAATACGCCAATGGGTGTTCATCAAATTGTGTCAGTGGACACCAAATGTTGCTTTCTTGCCACTAATATCTGAACTTCTTTTTTATTTAGTTTAAGTCTTCAGTTTCATAACCCCATCGGGCTTTGGGATCTGTTAAACTCAACCATTGGTCGCATAACTTATCACAATTGCCTTTTACTTATATTATGGACTATATATAACACTAAAGTATTTGGTTTATAAATGCACATTTTCTGCTACGAATATCTACAAAGACAATATTGCTTGGATGGTATAATACTCTATTGTACATTGCGTTCTTGTTATTTCATATAAGAGAAATGTCTTTGGTTAATTTTCTACTTTAATGCCATGTTTGCTCCAAAATTCTTTAGATTTTAATTAAAGAAACAGATTATGATACTCGGAGACTGTACATGTCTAAGTTTGGTGCTTTTGCTCTAGCTGAAGGTTGTTGCTTTTTGTTTCCTCTTTTAAGTTGTCGTAAGACAATATGAGGCAGTGTGACTGTATGTCAGTCAGGCTGTTATTTTAGCTAGGCAGAGAGACTAACCCCTGTCGGCTACTTGTTTCCTTTGGAACTTATATATTTATATGTATTGATTTGGCTCTTGTATATGATTTCCAGTTTTGGTATATATTTTAGTCTCATAATTGTTTTCTAATAGATCATATTTTTTATCTGTGTGGTCGAAGCTTATACTCTTGTTTGGATCGTACTTTCTTGGTTAAATTTGCATGTGATGTCATTGTTATTAATAAGTTCCTCCTCTTGTTAAATTTATATCAAATGCTAAGAATGGCTAGCATGTATATGTATTTGGTTTCTAATTGTTCCATATGAGTAATGGGCTCCTCCAAGGAAATGGGATTGTCTCCAGGTTGTCAACACGGCTTGAACATGAGACTAACCCCTTATACCAGTGGAGTGATAGGTAAAACCTTACTACCTACTGGTTAAACCATAACATTTCAGCCTCAGTTAAACATTATGATTCGTAAAACCTATTATCTAACAGTTCAACTTTACTCTGTAATTTGGAAAAAAACCTCTAAGCAATGCAAGGATTACACTACTTCTTTCAATATATATTTATTTATGCTCAACATAACCAAACACAGATCATTATTGCAGGAAATCACACAGTACTTATCGATTGCCTTAATTAGCTTTTCCATAAATCCGTTGCACCTTTCCATAAGCAATATCATTTTACCACCCTACCTCGAGATCAATTCCAACTAAGTATTCCCCCGTGCTATTATCACACACAGGATAGTTGTAACACAATCCAACTAATTTTCCTGTGACTATATCGTCCTAACCAGACTTAGTCTAGATAGCTTTCACTTGCATAAATTTGTTTGACCCTTCAACACGGATTTCGTTACAGTTCTTGTTACAACCTTTTTTTTACTCCTTGGTTACCTCAGGTACCTATTACCCTTTTGGTTCCCTTATTTTGAGAATTAATTCTCAGGGAGAAACTGTGGAAAGGTAACCACCTAACCATAATCATCTACCCAACTGACATGTGAGACACAATTGGCATTCTTTCCAAGATGTCACAACTTCTACACGACTTAATGACATAATTTATTTATCAAACAAAATTTAAATATTTCAGTTTATCATCTGACCTTCCCTAAGCCTATGAAATAGTATCATGACTTTTATTGTGGTAATTAATATTTACAAATTACCAATAGGTGTCACATATATCCCCCCTTATATTAAACATCATCTCAATGTTTTTATAATGTTAGAACAAAATTGGATATGCTTCCTTCATAAGTTTTTCATCTTCTCGGGTAGCCTCTTTTGCGCTAAAGTGTTTCCATTGCACTTTAACTTGGATGATAACTCGCTTCTGAGCATTACTTCTCTCCGATCGAGTATACGTAGGGGCTTGACTAGGAATTCGCCATCTGGCTTGACCCACATACATAGTCATTGAGAAATATTTCAGTTTCCCTTCTATCTTTAAACAATAAAAAAATGTATAAACATAATATACTTATTGTTACATAAGCTACCTGTATATCCTCCCAATTGATTATATGGCTAGTATTATATATGTTTTTTTTAAACACAGAAACATGAAAGACATTATGTATGTGTATATAGCTAGGTAAAGCTAGCTGATAAGCTACAGGCCCGATTCGAGCCAAAATTTGAAAAGGACCACAGAACCGGGGCGCTTGGCACAACCTCCCCATTGCAAAGTACTTTTATTGGGTCTCACTCATACATATACATGGTCCTTGATCTGAAATTCTTGAAAAGTTTGTTTCTTATTATCATAAATTTTTTTCCTATCTTGAACAGCCTTCAAATTCAATCTCACCTTCTTCACTTCATCTTCCATCCCTTTTAACATATCGGTACCTAGCATTAATTTATATTCGGGGCCTCCAAAATTCAAGGGTGTTCTACACTTGTGACCATATAAAACTTCGAATGGGCTCATCTGCAAGGATGCGTGATAATTGTTATTGTAAGCAAGTTCCACCAAATCTATATAGTCTTCCCACTTAGATGGTTGTTTCATCACATACATTCTCATCATATCTTCAATTATTTGATTTACTAGCTTAGTTTTCCCATCTATCTGAGGATGGTATGTCATGCTAAAATGTATCTGGGTACCTAAAACTTCAATCAATGCTTTCCAAAATTCATATGTAAACTTTATGTCCCTATCCGAAACTATTTCCTTTAGTATTCCATGCATTCTAAATATATATTTCATCAATATGTTAGCAATTAGAACAATTTTAAAGGCAGATTATACTGGAACAAAATGGGCAGATTTACTCAATTTATCTACTACTACCATTATCGAGTCATTTTGCTTCTTGGTCTTAGGTAATCCTGTAATAAACTCAATTGAGATGATCTCCCACTTCCATTCTGGAATAGGCAGTGGGTGGAGAAATACAGCTGGATGTTGGTGTTCTGTTTTTACCCACTGACATTCCAAGCAGCGAACTAAATAATATTCCACTTATTTTTTCATACATGTCCAGAAGTACTCTTTTCTTAATGCAGTGATTATTTTTTGGTAGCCGGGGTGAGCCGCATAAGGACTTCTATGGTATTCATCTAGAATTAATTTCTTAATACTTTTCTGGTTGGGAACATACATTCCGCCTTGATAAATCAATACTTTTTCCTTATTTACCTCATATCCTATTTTTTTTTCACTGTTATTTAGACTTTGGGCCTTCTTCCATAAAAAATTGCATTCAAGATCCCTTTGAGAATCTTCTTTAATATGTTCATTAAAATCAATTTGAAATTCACTGAATGAAATCTCATAGACACATTTTAACTTTCGACTTAATGCATCAACTACCCAGTTTTCTTTCCCTTTTAAATATTTAATTTCAAAATAAAACTCACTCAAAAATGCAACCCAATGTGCATGTCGAGCATTCAATGTAGGTTGTTTAAAATAGTTATTTAAACTGTGATGATCTATCATCTAGTAAAAATTTATTTCCTAATAAATAATGTCACCACATTTGTAATGCATGTATTACTACAGTTAGTTCCAAGTCATAGGTTGAGTATTTTTGTTCATGTTCCTTTAGCTTCTGAGATTCATAAGCTATAACTCTACTATCTTGTATTAGTACTCCCCATATGCATTCCTTACAAGCATCTGTGCAGAAAATAAAATTTTTGTATGGATCAACAATACTTAGAATAGGAGCATAAGTAAGTGTTTCAATCGGTCAAAACTATCTTGACACTTGGTTGTCCACTTGAATATTCTTCCTTTTTTCTACAAGGAGGTAATGGGATATGCTACTTTGGAAAATCCTTCAACAAACCTTCTATAGTATCCAACTAGTCCCATAAATGACCTTATATCAGCCACATTTTTCGGAATTGGCCATTCCATTATGGTTTTTATTTTTTCCAGGTCCACAACAATTCCATTCTTAGTTATGACATGCCCTAAGTACTAAATTTTTTCTTTAAAGGAATCACACTTACTATATTTTGCATACAAATGATGTTCCCTTAAGGTCTGCAAAACAATCCACAAATGTTCCTTGTGCTCTTCCATGTTTCGGGAATATACTAGTATGTCATCAATAAAAATAAATACAAACTTATCTAAATATTGATGAAAAATAGTGTTCATAAGACACATAAAAGTTTTTGGGGCGTTAGTCAATCCAAAGGGCAAGACAAAAAATTCATAATTCTCATAATGAGTCCTAAAGGTTGTTTTGTATACATCTTCTTCTTTTATTCTTATTTGATGGTAACCTGAATGAAGGTAAATCTTAGAGAATATTATAGCCCCTTTTACCTTGTCAAACAACTCATGAATACGGGGTAAGGGGTACTTATTCTTAACTGTCAATTTATTTAACTGTCGGTAATCAATACAAACGCAAGTTTCCATCCTTCTTGTTTACGAAAAATACAGGAGCTCCCCAAGGTGACACACTTAGGCGAATGTACTTTTTATCTAATAATTCTTGTAATTGCACTTTAAGTTCCGTTAATTCTAGCACACTCATACAGTAAGGTGCTCGAGATACTGGAGTAGTCACATGGACTAATTCAATGGTAAAATATATATCTCACTTTGGGGGCAATCTAGGAATATCTTAAGGAAAAAAATCAGGACAATTTTGTACAATAGGTAGATTTTCCAAGGTGGCAGTTTTCTCTTTTGAATATGAATATCCTACTTGCACCACATAAATCTAAGACCCTTTTTGTATGCATTTTTCCAACTAGGAGGTGATTATTGTTCTTAATTTTAGGGGTGTCTTCACTCTTTGAATCTCCTGTCTCATTCCTTTTTCATTTAAATAATTGATAGTTTAATCTTTACAATTGACGAGTGACCAATTCCTTTCTAGCCAATCCATTCCTATTATGACATCATACGATCCTAAAGGTAGAACATTCAAATCTGCAACAATTGGTTGTCCTGCTAGCTCCATGGGGTAGTTATTGACCTTAGCTATCATGTGGTCAGTTGCACGAGCCATGTATTTTTAAATCTAACTGTTTGCAAACAACATTTTTCTACTACTTTGGGGCTTATATAACTCGAACTAGCTCCTTGATCAATTAAAATAGATACATTTTGGTAAAAAATCTTACCTTCAAATTCTACCATACTGGGTTGGTATTTAGCTTGATGGTCTTCTAGAGCAGCATTAATTTTGTGTAAAATCCTTACCACTTCTCCTACAGTCGATGCTTCTTGAATCTGTGCAACCTGTTTTGTCCCCTTACGATAAGGACAATTCTTAACATAATGTGGTCCCCCACATCCCCAACATTGTACTAGAGGTCTTGTTGTTGGTTCCATTCTAGTTTTATTTGATTATTCATTGGCTTTTAGTTCATTTGATAGTTTGAACCTTTGCTGGATTTTATTAGCATTTTGGTTCTGCGGATTTTTGTAAGATCCTTTAGCATTTGTGGACTTATTTCCTTTAACACCTTGTGAAAACTTAGATCCCTTCTTCTCAGTCCACCTTTTTCCTCCATCTCCCTTTTTCTTGATTTGTTGATAACATATACACACCTTCCTTATAACTTCGTCCATAGTTTTCAGATTACCAAACTCTAAACCCTCTTTCATGAATGGAAGAAGACTGCTAATAAATCATTAAACCTTTGCCTTTTCCTCACATATATAAGGAAAATATCGTAGCAAAGATGTAAAATTTTTATGAATTCTTCCATGGTTATTTGTCCTAGCTAAAGGTCATGAAATTCTTGCACTTTCTCATCATAAAATAATTTAGTTAGGTAATTGTCCTTAAAATGTTTTTGAAATTTTTCCCAAGTCACATTCTACTCATTAATTCCATGTATTGTTTTCACTTCCTCCCAACATAAAGTGGATTTTACTTGGAGTTGATAGATTGCTAACTGAGCCTTTATATTATGATCATATTCATACAATTGGAAGTATTTGTTCATATTAATAAGTCAGGCTTTAGCAGCCTCCTCCTCTTCACCATCAAATGTTGGAGGCTTTGTTTTTTTAAATTCTTCCTACAACTCAACCTTTTACCTTTTGTGCTTTTTATGATTTGAAACATTGTTTGATTCTTCTTCCTGATTTTCTTGGTCACCTTTCGATTCCGTATTATTTTTCCTTAGCTCTCGATTTCCCATCATATTCTCTTGCTCCAGACTTGGAATGGGTTGTCATTGGTTTTGTCTATCAGACAAATGTTTCATAATATTTTCCTGCTCGTGCATCAAACTTTCGTTGTCTTCCCACAACCTTCCCATTTCTTTCTTTAACTCTTGTATTATTTTAAGCATGAAAACATTAGTAGTGCTTGATTCATCTCCCAATTGCACCTAAATTTCCAGGTTAGTGTCTAGAAAAGGTGTTGTAACAGCTCCCATTGATGGTCGTACTAGTGTAAGTCCAGTCCTACTCATTGTGCCTCTTTCCCTCTGTTAACCACAACAAATGTTGTTACTCCCTTGTCATCCAAAGTAGGCCACAATGTTGAACCATGGCTCTGATACCACTTATCACATCTCTCCTAGTAAAACTTCTATTTAACCAAACATAAGGTCCAAGGATAAATATTGTTACATAATATAATAAAAAATAAACAAAAATATTAAACTATCATAAGTTATGATATATGAGAACCTTATGCGATATTGCATTTGCGTTATGGAGACTTTTATTGGTTTAATTTGATTTATTAACCATCAAACCATATCGTTAGGTTGATTGTTAACATTACTAACTTACTTCTTACCCTAACCCACCTAGCCTTCAACGTTGGTTATGGTTCTAGGTTTGGAACTTTCGAGAGACTCCACAACTGACAACCACTGCCTCGGGATGTGTTTTGCATCAACGGCTCAACAATTTTCTCACACGTAGGATGGTGGAGATTCATCGGATTTGGCCCTTGGAAACTAACTGCCCCCCACATGTGCTGCCCACGACTCATTTGAATCATCACGATGGAGGGCTTTTAGCAGCTTCTAGGCACATGGTTTCGACTTTACATAGGGTAAGTTATCTATTCTACAACATTTTCTATGGTATAGATGTAAAAGTCTGAGTTATGGAGAATGCCAGGTTAACATTCCTTTAGTGACATCCCACTATTCAGCTAGAGTTGGGAAGAGCACTTCCACCACATCCGACAGGGTCTCCAAACACAAGTTGTGTGCCAATTTGGAGAAATGCACTTTCGGCATGACCCAGGTTCAGTATCTTGGATACATTATTGATGAACTGGGGATGCATGTGGATCCATCCAGGATCCAATTCATTCCGGATTGACCAGCCCCAATCACTCTAATAGAGCTCCGCAACTTTCTGGGTCTTACCAATTTCTACCATAGGTTCGTGTTGGGATTCTCTCATATCACTAAGACCTTGAGCCAAGTCACCAAGGGAGGAGCGAAAGAAAAATTATTTTGGTCTGAATCTCAATAGAAGGCATTCGCAGAGTTGAAACATTGCCTTTGCTCTGCACCAGTGCTCACTTTACCAGACTTGCAACAACCATTTGAGATCGAGACAGATGCCTCTTACTATGCTATTGGGGCATTCCTTACTCAACAAGGGCATCTTGTGGCATATCACAGTGAGACACTTTCAGACACAGTCCAGAAGTATCCCACTTATGATAAAGAGATGTATTCCATTATGCAGGCCTCCCGACAATGGAAGCATTACATTTTGGGGAAGGAAACGGTCATCCACATAGACCACTGACCCCTGTAGGTCATACAGACGCAAGGGAAGTTGCAAAATGATCACCATAAGATGTTGTCCACATACATACAACAATTCCATTTGAACATCAAGTATAAGAAGGGTAGCACCAATAATGTAGCAGATTGCCTCAGTCGACCACCGATCATGACGTTAACCACCGTGCTCAACTCTTATGGGCATGAGACTTCTGATTGGTCACTTCTCTACAAAAGCGACCCATAATTCGGTCACACATACTAGGCGCTCTTGGAGAATTAGAAAGTTCCAGATTTTCACCTCTAGGATGCCCTATTATGCCACCTCGGACACCTTTTTGTTCCTTCAAGCGAGCATGCCAAGATGATTTGGGAAGTGCACTACAGTCAGGCTGCTGGGCATTTCGGGGACAAGAAAATGGTGGTAGTACTGTAGAAGTATTTCTATTGGCCAAATATTCGACAAGATGTTGGGAAGTACATTAGATCCTGCACTGCCTGCGTCATTGCCAAATCGACCATCAAGAAGCAAGGCCTCTATACTCTGTTGCCTACCCATAGTCGACCTTGGGAATCCATCTCCATGGATTACATGTCAGGCCTTTCTTCTACTAACCATGGCAATGACTGTGTTTTTGTAGTCATTGATAGATTCTAGAAGATGGCCATTATAGAAGCTTGCAAGAAGAATATCACAACAGAAGCTAGTGCTAAACTCTTCTTTTAATGAGTGTGAGTACACATTGGGATCCCGCAGTCTATCATCTCAGATCAGGACAACAGGTTCCTCAGTAAATTTTGGTCCAGTCTCTGGTCGATGCTGGACACCAAGCTCACTAAGTTCACAACTTTCCATCCCCAAATTGATGGCTAGACAAAATTCATCAACAAGATGATCGTACACATTTTGCGCATGTACAACTCAAAGCATCCACACACATGGGATGAGAGGCTCCCCTATGTCCATCACAACTATAATCGGGCTCTCCATAGCTCGACTGGCCACATCCCTTTTTAGGTGAGCTTGGGATTCTAGCCACTATGTCCCATTGATGTGGCCATACCATTTGCAGCTACTCAGGCAGATTCAGCTCATGTACAATCGGAAGCCGATAAGGCAAAAAATTTCATTGAGCACATCCAACATATCTGCCAGTAGGTCCATGACATTCTCAAGAAATCAAATTACAAGTACAAGCAGTGACATGATCAACATCGGGTGCCACACAAGTTACAGGTGGGCGACAAAGTCTAGTTGCATTTACATAAGAAACGCCTTACGAGAGCCTATCGGAAACTCAGACCACTCTGATATGATACTTACACCATTACCAAGGTTGTAGGAGACAATGCATTTGAGCTCAACATTCCCTCATTCCTTGGCCTACACCCAATGTCAATGTGGACTGAATTTGACCATACTTCCCACCATTGTTGGACACACCAGACATTGCAGAACAACTCACACCTACAGAGTTAAATCCAGAGTGCATGGAACAAGACACAACTAATCAAATCATGGATACACAGATAAAGAACACCTGATAGCAAAGGATCCAAATATAGCGAGTTGTCAAAGCAGGCCAACCCTCTCACCAAGGAATGTGGCTCACTAGGGACCAAGTTCAGTAGAAGTTTCCTCATCTCATGGAGGAACTCCACGCAAAGGGGACCATTGCTTCCTAAGGGGGAGGAATGATCCAGGTGTATATTGATGGCCACCTGCCTATTCCACTTGGACCCCCATAATTTTTTCTTTCATTTTTTCAGTTTCCTTATTTGTAGCACAATTTACTATTTTTGGCAGTTTTTCGGATCGTGAACTTCCGGAGCCGTTTTGAGGCCCTAAATGACGTTTTTTTTGGGAAAACTGGGACCAACAAAATTCATAAAACTATGTTGGTCATTCAAAATTTGTATTCCGTAGATATATCTTTCTAACGAGGTATTGTACACGTCAAATAAAGATCGTATGCCAGGGTTACGACCTCGGAAAGTTGGTGTACCAATTTACCCAAACGGGGCCCATAGTTTGGCGCTTCATCTCCTAGGGTTAGGTTTTTGGAAGTTTAGGGTTTTCCATTGTTTCTCAATAATAAATTGACCTTTGAGCCTCATTGTAACACAATTTAGAGGCATGTAGCCACCACATCTCTTCTCAAAGATAAGCTACCATCACCCGAGCTAGTCTCATTTCCATTCTATTTCTAAGCATATTTCAATATTTTATATTAATGAAATTAAGTGTTATTTCTAGTGCATCTTTGTATTTATGGTTATATCTTTAATTTTTTGTGTTTCTATTTAAATCTGGATCACCTTCCCTACAACATCAAGCCCTTCACATATGAGGTACTATGTGATGTTGCTCCTCTTTATACTTTGTTAGTATGCCAACCAGACTTGTGGAAGCATCATGTTGTGTATGAGTCCAGGCCTCGCACTGTTATTATTACTTCGGGAAATAAGTTATATAGCATAATGGAGGTATCGTCGCCTACCACAATATCTGTGATCTTTGCTAAGTGGTGGCCTGGGTGCAGGCGATATAGACAACCTCGCAAATCTGGCTACAATTTCTTCAATATCTGGCCAAATTCCTCCTTCTCCACTTATTGGCGTATCAGTCATTTACTGTTAAACTGACAGCCTCATGGCTTTTCCTCTAGAACCCCAATCCTTGTTATCGATGCAACCTTATTACGCAAAGTCCCTTATCCTCTATCGGGACTATAATTCCAAAGGAATTATAAAAATACACTATAGCGGTCTTTTCGAATGGAAATAACGCAAATAGTGTTAAATACACTTTTGACGTTAAAACCCAAGGGAAGATGCGTTTAATGCAAATAACACAATGGGTGCTTTAATACACTATCGGCCCTTTAACATGGGTAATTCCTCGATGTGATATGCCATGTGGCTGTCGGCAATCGCTATCGGTGGTTCCGAAAGTCCACACAATAGGCTCCTTCCGCTCTGACTGTGCGTTGCAACAATCCTTGCAGACCCGAAAAATTATCCAACTCGCTATATAATATTTCGGGTCCGAGCTTATCAAGGTTTCAAACTTCGGTAGTTCCACAGGTCTCTTTTGCTCCACTTATGGTTCTGCGATGCGATACAGGGTTCGGAACCAATGAGGATATAAACCAGACTTAATAATATTTCAGGTCCAGAAACTCATTATGGCTAAATATTTTCAGAATTTCTCTGTGTAAACAGAGTTTCTGCTTGAAAGCTCAACAACATTTGTAATGGAAGCCTTGCATGCCAATATAAAGGAAAAACACATTAACGAGCTTTAAGCAATTATCAAGAGATAAAACTGAGCCGAATCACCATTAACAAGGGTTCAGAAGTAAATAAGCACATACAAATTCCAATTGACAGAGAATCATAAATGCACAGAGAGAGTTTCAATATGACAATGTCTCTGGGATCGACTAACTTAGAGAGTCCCGTTATTTCCTATTTAAAACAATAGATAAGCCCTATAGGTCCTTATCCATACAAAAGCATGCTTTTACATAGAGTGATTTAAAGCGTAAAGCTTGTTATAGCTTATCCATAAGTGATTATTTTAGCATGATTTATTCTTAATTCTATTCTTATCTTAAATTGGGAAAGCATGGAAATTACTGGCTAAAGGACCCCACTCCTTTAACTGTAGAATTTTTTGGATTTTTGGAATAAGTTTGAAGATTTTCCCTCCAAGTCACATGCTCCTGCATCAGACTCCTGAGGACAAAATTATTCATGGGCTCCTGTCCATGAGTTCATCTACAGAACTGCCCAGTTTCTGTAGCATGTCTTTTGTAATCCAAGTAGCTTCAGCGGTTAGCTGATCCTTCCATTTTACCAAATACTGGAAGTATTCTCATCCCCTTGTTTTCTTAAACACCTTCTTGTCCAGAATTCTTTCTGGCTGCAAATTCTTTGTTGTGGGTAACTATTTTACCCAGTCAATCTCTTGGGTCTCTTGATCTTGTGTTGTATCATCTGTAGTTTCACCTTCATACTTGTACAGGTCTGCAACATTAAAAATTGGTGATATTCCAACATCAGGGGGTAACTCAATCTCATAGGCATTTGCAAAAAACTTCCTCAACACTCTGCATGGTCCAATTTTTTTGAACTTCAATTTGTTATACTCCCTCTTTGGAAACCTCTCCTTTTTGAGGTGTGCTAAAACCAAATCTCGAACTTCAAATTTCACCTCTCTTCTTCTCATGTCTACTCTGGTTTTGTACTTGATTGTGCTATCTTGCAGCTGCTATTTCACTTGTTCATGTATTGCTTGCATTTTTGAAGCAAAATCTTCACCCTCTGCACTTCTTATTTCTTCTTTTCCCAAGTTTCTTAACTCAACTACTCCTCTTGGATACATTCCATGAACAATATGGAATGGACTCTATCCTGTACTCCTGTTAGGTGAGTCATTATATGCATATTCAGCTTCTACCAATACTTGATCCCACTACTTTGGATGTTCTGTAGTAAGGCTCCTTAAAAGATTGCCAAACACCTATTCACAACTTCAGTCTGTCCATCAGTTTGTGGATGATAGGCAGAGCTGAAACTTAGTTTAGTTCCCAGCTTCTTCCATAATGTCCTCTAGAAATTTCCAACAAATTTGGAATCCCTGTATGAGACAATACTCTTAGGAAATCCATGCAATCTTACAACCTCCTTGAAAAACAAATTAGCAATGTGAGAAGCATCATTAGTCTTATAACATGGAATAAAGTGTGCCATTTTTGAAAATCTCTCCACTACAACAAAAATTGAATCATTACCTCTTTGAGTCTTTGGTAAGCCCAAAACAAAATCCATACTTACCATATCCCAAGGCCTATCTAGAATTGGTAATGGGATATACAAACTTGTGTTTTGGCTCCTTCCCTTTGCATATTGACAGACTTTGCAAGTTTTCACATACTTCTCCACTTCAGATTTCATTTTTGGCCAGAAATAAGATTTGTTCAATTGTTCAAAAGTCTTCTCTACACAAAAATGTCCTGCAAGTCCTCCACTATGTTTTTCTTTGATTAAATTCTCCCTCATTGAATAGTTTGGTATGCATAGCTGATTTTTCTTAAACAACAATCCATCTTGTAAGAAGTAATCCAACCATTTACTCCTATCCATCAAAACAAGATTTTTACAATCTTCAAATGCCTCTTTAAAATATGAATTAGTCTCATACAATTCTTTAAGAAAATCAAAACCCAACACTTGGATTTGACTCTCTTGAGATAGTACGTTTCTCCTACTTAAGGCATCTGCAACTTTGTTTGATTGCCCATTTATATGCTTCAAAACAAAATGGAAACCTTGAAGATACTCTACCCATTTGGCATGTTTCTGGCTAAGCTTTAGCTGCTGCATAATATACTGTAGTGCATGGTTATCTGAATAAAGTATGAATTCCTTTGACATTAGATAATACCTCCATTTCTTAAATGACTACACAACTGCATATAACTCCTTATCATAAGAAGAATACTTCTTTTTTGAATCAGTCAGCGTTTCACTAAAATAGGCTATTGTTCTATCTTCCTGGCTTAAAACACCTCCAATCGCTACTCCACTGGCATCACACTTCACTTGGAAAGGCTTACTAAAATCAGGTAGAACCAATATAGGCTTTTAAGTGATTTTCTTCTTTAACAAATGCAATTTTTTTCTACTTCAGCAGTCCATCTAAATGGTTGTTTGTCCTTCTTTATGGTCTCAATAATAGGTGCATTAATCCTACTAAAATTCTTAATGAATTTTCTATAAAAGATAGCTAGACCATGAAAACTTCTTACCCCAAAAACACTCTTGGGTGAAGGCCACTCCATGATTGTTTTGATCTTGTCTCGATCCATCTTTAGCCCTTCGGCAGAAATAACAGAACCCAAGTACACTAGCTCCTCTTTCATAAATGAACACTTCTTCAAATTCAACAATAATTTCTCCTGCTGCAGCCTTTGTAAGACATAATTCAAATGCCTCATATGCTCCTCCTTAGACCTATTGTAAACTCATATATCGTCCAGATATACTATTACAAATTTACCAATAAAATCTTTAAAAACCATGAGTCTCATAAATGTACTTGGTGCATTTGAAAACCCAAAAGGCATTGCTCTCCACTCATATAATCCATCATTTGTCTTAAAAATGGTTTTCCACTCATCCCCTTCTCTTATCCTTATTTGATGATACCCACTTTTAATATCTAGTTTTGAAAAATAATTTGCTCCACTAAAGCAATCCATTAAATCTTCAATTCTAGGTAATGGAAATCTGTACCTGATTGTGATTTTATTGATGGCTCTTGAATCTGTACACATCCTCCAGTTTCCATCCTTCTTTGGACTCAACACTGTTGGCACTGCACAAGGACTCAAGCTCTCTCTGATCAGCCCTTTGTCAAGCAATTCTTGCACCTGCTTCCTAACTTCTTCATTTTCTGTAGGAGTCATTCTGTAAGCTACTTTGTTAGGTAGACTTGCTCTAGGAATCAAATCTATATGATGGCTAATTCTTCTAATGGGTGGAAACTCATTTGGCAAATCATCAACAATAATATCACAATAGTTCTCCAACATTTCTTGAATTTCAATGGGTAAATCAGAAATTTTATTAGAAGTCATTATTACCTTGGGCTTGCAAATTACAGCAAAATTTACCTCATTCTCTTCAATCTGCTTCAAGTATTCCTTTCCTCCTAATAACAGAGTTTTTGGATCAGTCTCCTTTCCTGATACATCTTCTTCTTGCAGAGGCAGTAGCGTATGATTGACACCATCCTTTCCAAACTTGTAGGTGTTTCTTCTTCCATCATGCATGGCTCCTCTGTCATATTGCCAAGGTCTTCCAAGAAATATGTGACACAGATCCATTGGCATCACATCACATACAATTTTATTTTTATACTTGTCCACCTGAAATTCGACTTCACACTGTTCATTCACTAACAGTTGATGTCCCTTTTGCAACCATGACACCTTGTAAGGTGTTAGATGTTTCATTGTCTTTAGCTTCAATTTCTCCACCACGTTTGTAGAGACCAAATTAATAGTGCTTCCACTATCAATGATCATCTGACAAAATTTCCCTTGAACTTTACACACTGTCTTGAATAAAGTATTTCTTTGTGATGGTTCAACTATCTCCTTTGCTGGCTTGAGTAAAAATTTATTAATTACCAAATATTCTCCTCTCTCTCATATATTTTCTTCTTCTGCCACTGCTATTGCTGGTGCTTCTCCCTCAACTGGAGCAATAATTTCATTCATATGGCCTGTTCCTGCATTCTCTGGGCACTTAAAAGCTCTTTGTCCCAACTGGTTACATTTGTAACACATTACTTCTCTTCCTCTTCCTTTGCCTCCTCTTCCTCTAGAAACACTCCCTCTGCCTCTTGCATCACCTCCTGTGGGTGCATGCTGGGTTGAGCTGTTGCTAGCTCCATCTTTAGGTGTTGTAGATCTCCCTCTACCACCTTGACTTCCCCTTCCTTGGAAAGTACCTCTCCCTTTGGCAGACTGCTTCCTCATGAGTTTTTCTTCAACTTTCAGTGCTATCTGATAAGCTTCCTCTATTGTTTTAGGAGACAATAGGCTTATCTCATCTTGAATGTCCATCCTAAGGTCATTCACATATCTAGCCACCTTCTCATTTGTATCTTGGGCTTCTCCAGCTCTTATGCTTACCTTGTAGAATTCCTCTGTGTATTCTTTTACTGTCAAAGACCTTTGTCTAAGATTCTGCATCTGTCTAAACAAGGTTTGCTGATAATTACTTGGTAAAAACTTACCTCTAAGCTTTGCTACCATTCTGCTCTAATTCTTGATAGGTTGCTTGCCAAGTCTCTTCCTTTCTGCCTGCACACCATCCCACCAAAGCGCTGCATGGACTTTTAACTTGGTGACAACAAACTTGACTTTCTTCTCATCTTCTGTTTCTTCATAATCAAAGAATTTCTCCATGCCATTAATCCAGTCTATCAATTCTTCTGGATTTAGTCCTCCTTCATATATTGGAACCTCAGTCTTTGGCCTAGCTGTGGATCTCAACACTGACTGAAAGAATCTCATCTCAGGGGTAACTACTACAGCTTCCTCCTCTGCAGCTTCAACCTCAGGTTCACTAACATCTCCATCATCTATATTTCTGCCTGTTGTTAATGCATCCAATCTAGCTTGCATCTATTGCACAACTTCCATTACTTCAGCGTTTGCAACAGGCCATCCTCTTCCACCACATCCATGTCCTCGTCCTCTTCCAACTCTGAAAGCCATATTAACTTTCCTTCTCCTACTTCTGAGATTCAATTCAGTGTCAAAAGGGTGCTCTGATACCACTAATGGTGGCCTGGGTGCAGGCGATATAGACAACCTCGCAAATCTAGCTACAATTTCTTCAATATTTGGCCAAATTCCTCCTTCTACACTTATTGGTGTATCAGTCATTTACTATTAAACTGACAGCCTCATGTGTTTTCCTCTAAAACCCCAATCCTTGTTATCAATGCAACCTTATTATGCAAAGTCCCTTATCCTCTGTCAGGACTATAATTCCAAAGGAATTATAGAAATACACTATTGCAGGCTTTTCGAATGGAAATAACGCAAATAGCATTAAATAAACTATCGACGTTAAAACCCAAGGGAATATGTGTTTAATGCAAATAACAAGATCGACACTTTAATACACTATCGGCGCTTTAACATGGGTAATTCCCCGATGCGATATGCCACGTGGCTGTCGGCAATCGCTATCAGCAGTGCCAAAAGTCCACACAATAGGCTCCTTCTGCTCTGACTGTACAATGCGACAATCCTTGCGGACCCGAAAACTTATCCAACCCGCTATATAATATTTCGGGTCCGAGCTTATCGGGGTTTCGGACTTTGGCAGTTCCACAGGTCTCTTCCGCTCCACTTATGGTTCTACGATGCGATACAGGGTTCGGACCCGATGAGGATATAAACCAAACTTAATAATATTTCAAGTCCGTAAACTCATTCCGGCTAAGTATTTTCACGATTTCTCTGTGTAAACAGAGTTTCCGCTTGGAAGCTCAACAACGTTTGTAATGGAAGCCTTGCATGCCAATATAAAGGAAAAACACATTAACAAGCTTTAAGCAATTATTGAGAGATAAAACTGAGCCGAATCACCATTAACAAGGGTTCAGAAGTAAATAAGCGCATACAAATTCCAATTGATGGAGAATCATAAATGCACAGAGAGAGTTTCAATATGACAATGTCTCCGAGATCAACTAACTCAGAGAGTCCTGTTATTTCCTATTTAAAACAATATATAAACCCTCTCGGTCCTTATCCATACAAAAGCATGCTTTTACATAGAGTGATTTAAAGCGTAAATCTTGTTACAACTTATCCATAAGCGATTATTTTGGCATGATTTATTCTTAATTCTATTCTTATCTTAAATTAGGAAAGCATGGAAATTGCTGGCTAAAGGACCCCACTTCTTTGCCTATAGTTTTTTTTGGATTTTTGGAATAAGTTTAAAGATTTTCCCTCCAAGTCACATGCTCTTGCATCACTAAGTATTGTAGTAAGATCATCTCCTAGACCACGAAATTTGTTTTCTTCATATTCACTCTCAAAGAAAGGGGAAGATAGTGGCCAAAACCATGGCCCCAAGGAAGGGTTCCCCCACACAGCAGAAGTAGGTGGATAATGTTGTGGAAGCATACAGTGACATATTCTTCTCAACATCACGTGTACCTTTGCACTGTCAGGTCAAGTATTCAATTTATTTTACCCTCAAAGCACCTCTACCCAATGGGTAGATATACCTCTGCTCCATTCTGGGAAATGAAGAAATCAAGTGGCAGATTGAGGAGTTGCTACAAAAAAGGCACATCCGACCAAGTTCCTCACCTTTTGGAAGCATGATTGTACCTGTACAGAAGAAATATGGAACTTCGAGGCTTTCTATTGATTATTGGGCAATAAACAAAACCAATGTCAAGAATAAATATCTAATCCGACGGATTGATGACCTTCTTGACAAACTCACGGGGCCAAGTATTTCAACAAGATCGATTTGAAGTTTGGCTATCACCATGTGCCAATAGAACCCATGAATGTATGGAATACCACCTTCAAATCCAAGGAGGGCCTTTTCGAGTGGTTGGTCATGTCTTTCCGGTTGAAAAATGCCCAAACAACTCTTATGAGGATGATGGATGACATATTGTAGTCCTTCACCAACTCATTCATGGTTGTATATATGGAATGCATCCTCATGTTTAGAAAGAGTTGGGAAGAACACCAACAACACATTTGACAAGTCCTTCAAACCCTGCAACAACACAAACTATGTGACAACTTGGAGAAATGCACATTTAGCATGAGCCATGTACAATATATTTGGGCTACATCATTAATGAGAAAGGTGTGCATGTGGATCTAACTAAGATCGAATTCATTCGATATTGGTCAGCCTTGACTACTCTAATAGAGCTTTGCATCTTTTTGGGCCTTTCCAATTTTTATCGGAGCTTCATGTTGGGATTCTCTCATATAACTTGGACTCGAAGTCAAGTTACCAAGTGCAAAGTGAAAGCAATGGTTTTCTAGTCTGAGTCCCAACATAAGGTGTTCGTTGAGCTTAAGCACCACCTCTAATTTACACCTGTAATCACATTTCCAAACCTCCAACAACCATTTGAAATTTAGACAAATGGCTCCAACTATGCTATTGGTGTAGTTCTCACCCAAAAGGGGAATCCGGTGGCCTATCACAATGAGACACTTTCTGATACAAATTAGAAATACGCCACCTATGATAAAGAGATGTATTATATCATGTAGGAACATTGATAATGAAAACATAACATCCTAGGGAAGGAGACATTCATCCACATAGATCACCAACCTCTCTAGTTTATCTAAACATAAGGGAACTTACAGAATGATCGGCATCAGAAGTGGTCTACATATCTACAATATTTCCACTTGAACATTAAATACAAGAAGGGAAACACCAATCATGTTTCATATTGCCTCAGTTAGCCCCCAGTTGGAACATTGACTACTATCTCAACTCCTACAACCACAAGGCCTCCATATGGCCATAATTGTACAAAGTGATCGAGAGTTTTCCACCACATACGAGATGTTAGTGGATGGTGTTAGGCCCCTATACTACTAGTGTAGCCCCTTATTGTTATTAATATAACCCCCTTATTATATTTTTGTACCCATGTAGTCCCCATATTGTTATTATTATGCCCCATAGAAGCCCACTATTGTTATTATTGTGCCCTTACATTATTATTGTTATGTCAGCTCTGATTATATTATGACCCCTTAGATTCCTATATATAGAAAGGAGGTCTTTTCATTTGTATCATCCAAGAATTGTTCATTCGTGTAATGTAAAGGAGGTTGCCCCCTCGAAGAGGATGAATTCTAAGGCGTTTATCTTTCTTTCCTATCTTTTTGTGAGCTGGTTTCATAACATTTGGTATCAGAGCTGTGGATTCTAGGGTTTCACTGCTCCAAACAGGTCATCATGGAAATTTCGCTATAACTTTTTCTCTACGAAGTTTCAGAAGCTAAAAAAAAAAAAAAACCCATTTGAGAAGAAATCGATCTAAGGCTTGCATCCTAATTTTAGATCCTGTCTCGCTACATTTTTAGATATATGGTCTGAGGAAGTTAGGGTTTTTGCAAGCTCTAGAATTTCAACTAAAACAGGACATCATGGGATTTTCGCTATAACTCTTTCACTATGAAGTTTCAGAAGCTAAAACAAAAACTTGTTTGAGAAGAAATCAGTCTGAACCTCTGATCCAAATTTTAGATCATGTCTTGCTATAGTTTCGGAGATATAGTCTGAGGAAGTTAGGGTTTTCGCAAACCCTTGAATTACATTCCAAACAGGTCACCTTGGGAAAACCGTCATAGCTATCTCTCTGAGCATCAGATTGAAATTTCGTAAGAAGTTATAGAAAGAGGATAGACTGTAGTTTCTTGTGTATATGTTTCAGAACCAAAGGTCAAAATAGTGACACTTGGCACTTCATACAAGTTCACTCTTCTGAAAATGTATATAATTAGGTCATCTTGGGAGATTATGCATAACTCTTTCTTGGAGAATCCAATTTTGATCAGACTGGTGGCATTGGAAAGAGGACACAGAGGGTTACTGCAAGTCACAATTTTAGAACTAGAAGAGCCAAAATTATAAAGTTATAGTCGTTTCAAGATCGAGCTCCTAAAATCAAGAAAAGGCAATATGAGGAAGTTTGATGGCAAGGATCCGGTAAATTGGATACTATATATGGAGCAATATTTTGATCTACATGAGGTGCAACTATTACAAAAGGTACATACCACATCTTCATATTTAGAACCAGATCAATTTTTATGGTATAAAGGGCTTTGTTCTCGTAAACCACTTGTTACGTGGTCAATTTTCACGGAGGAAATGATAGCACATTATGAGGGTACAAAGAGAAACACCTTCTTTAGCCAATTGATAAATCTCAAACAAAAGTGTTCAATGGCAGAGCACATTGAGGACTTTCAAAAGTTGAATATAAGGGTAAATGATATTCCAGGGAAGCAAAGGATTGATGTCTTTATAGGTACTTTAAAGGATAACATTCAACATGAGGTTCGTCTTTGGGAACCTGATTCATTGGAGAAGGCATTCAGGTGGGCAAGAAAAATTGAAAGCGAACTTAGGGAAAAAAGGAATCTCGCCACTCACGACTATAATTATGGAAGTGTTTCTTCTCCTAGCCTTCCACAACCTACAAGGTTTACACCACAACAATTGGAAGAAAAAATAGAAAAAGGGCTTTGTTACAATTGTGATAGAAAATACACCAAAGGTCATAAGTGTGCTGAGAAGAAATTATTTTACATAGATTATGAAGAGGAGGAAGAAAAGGATCAAGAAACATCAAAAGAAGATGATATACACCAGGTACCAACCCCAGAGGAAGAAGAATTGAATCCGACCATATCTTGTAAAGAATTGGTAAGAATTACCACTCAAACTCACAAGATAGAAGGACATATCAAGAAGAAAAAGGTTCAAGAAGTGAAAGATCACATCAAGAAAGAAGAAATGAATCTGAACATATCTTGTAATGAATTGGCCAGAGTTACCACTCCTCAAACTATCAAGATAGACAGACATATCAAGAAGAAAAATGTTCAAGAAGTGAAAGATCACATCGAGCATCAAGAAATGAATCCAACCATATCTTGTAATGCATTGGAAGAAATTATAACTCCTAAAAATCTCAAGATAGAAGGACATATCAAGAAGAAAAAGATTCAAGTAGTGAAAGATCACATCGAGCATCGACAAGAAGTTCTCCAACTTTTAAAGGATAACACCACTTTGGTGCGTAATCGAATGAAACAACGGGTAGATCAACATCGCAGCAAAAAAAGTTTTGATGTGGGCGACTGGGTATTTTTACGGCTACAACTCAAGCAAGCTATTTATGAGAAGGAAATGCTGGAAATACTACAAGCACTTAAGAAATGGTGACCTTACCGAATGGGAAGACACTTCAAGGTAAAAATTTATCATGATAGTCTTAAATACTTTTTAGAACAAAGATTATCTTTAAAAGAACAGAAAAAATGGGTCACAAATATGTTGGCTTATGACTTTGAAATCATATACAAAAAAGGGAAGCAAAATGTTGTTGCAGATGCACTCTCAAGAAGGGATGAGGATGTGGAAGCATTGTTTTGTGATATTTCTATTATCCAACTAGATTGGATAAACGAAGCAAGGGATGAATGGAAGAAGGATGAAGAAGTGTGCCAGTCATTCAAAAGTTGCAGAATATCCCAATTCAAACAATATTTCCAGAACTTGAAGAGGAAGGAAAAATCATATTGGAACTTGGAGCAGTCATAGAAACAAGAACCCGATAGCTATGAAATCGATCAATTTCATAGTATCTCATCAATTGGAAGAACTTTCCTACTGAAGATTCCACATGGGAGGACAATAATTTTATACAGAATCATCAAGAACTACTGAGGTGTTGAGGACAACACTTTTTGAAGTAGAGGGGCATGTTAGCCCCCTATACTACTAGTGTAACCCCTTATTGTTATTTGTACAACCCCCTTATTATATTGTTGTACCCGTGTAGTCCCCATATTGTTATTATTATGCCCCATAGAAGCCCACTATTGTTATTATTGTGCCCTTACATTATTATTGTTATGTTGGCTCTGATTATATTATTACCCCTTAGACTCCTATATATAGAAAGGAGGTCTTGTCATTTGTATCATCCAAGAATTTTTCATTTGTGTAATGTAAAGGAGGTTGCCCCCTCGAAGAGGTTGAATTCTAAGGCATTTATCTTTCTTTTCTATCTTTTTGTGAGCTGGTTTTATAACAGATGGAAGGAAAGTTCATGATTTCCACCTTTGTGATGCATTATTATGCTACCTAGGACACCTTTGTGTTCCTTAAAGAGAGCATGAAAATATGATTTGGGAAGTGCACTATAGTTGGGTCACAAGACAAGTTAGTGTGGAGAAAATTGTGGTCATACTACAAAAGTATTTTTATTTTCCAAAATTATAATAGGACATTAGAAAATATATCAGATCTTACATTGCCTAGTATGCCATCGCCAAGCCAACCATCAAGAAACAAGGCTTGTACAATCCTCTACCTACTCCTAGCGAACCCTAGGAATCCATCTCCATCGACTATCTATTGGGCCTCCCTTCTACAAAGCATGATACTGACTGTATTTTTGGTTGTGGACAAATTTTCTAAGATGGCTATGTTGGCGTCTTGCAAAAAGATTATCACGAAAGTGGACACTGTCAAACTCTTCTTTGAACAATTTTGGGTACATTTTGGGATCCTGCAAACCATTATATCATATTGGGATAGCAATCTCCTGAGCACATTCTATTCGAGCCTCTAGCCATTAATGGACATTAAGCTCACCAAGTCGATTGCATTCCATCCCCAGATTGATAACCAGACAAAGGTCATCAAAAGGATTATAGTACTCATACTACACATGTACAACTCCAAGCATCCACGAACCTGGGATGAGAGCCTTCCTTATGTGCAACACTGTTATAATAGAGTTCTCCATAGCTTGACTAGCAACAGTCCTTTTGAAGTGGGTATGGGTTTTCAACCATTGGGTCTGATTGATGATGTCATGCCTCATGCAACTACACAGACAAAATCCACATATCATACAATCTGAGGTTGATAAAGAAACCTGGTTTATTGAACGCATTCAACACATCCACCAGTAGGTGCAAACATATTGGATAAGTCCAATGCTAAGTACAAGCAACGAAATGATCAACATTAGGTGCCACACAAGTTTCAGGTGTGCGACAAAGTTTGGTTTCATTTGCAAAAAGAACACCTTACCAAAGCCCATCGGATCATCAGATCACTCCGATATGGGCCTTACAACATCACCAAGGTTGTGGGAGACAATGATTTTGAACTTAGCATTCCCCCGTTCCTTGGCCTGCATCCAATGCTCAATGTGGACTACCTTCGGCCATACTTTCCACCATTGCTAGACACATCATACATTGCAGAACAACTAAAACCGACATAGTTGAACCCAGACTACGTGGAACAGGCCATAACTGATCGAATCATGGACACACAGATCAAGAATATTTACATGTAGAAGATCCAAATATATTAGGTTGTCAAAGCTAGCCATCTCCTACACCAAGGCAAGTGGCTCGCCAAGGACCAAGTTGAGCAGAAGTTTTCCCATTGAATGGAGGCACTCAACACAGTGGGGACCATTGCTTCCTAAGCGGCGAAAGAATAATACAAGTGGATATTGGTGGCCACCCACCTATTCCACTTGGACCCCCACCACAGTTCTTTTGGTTTCTTTAATTGTTGCATAGTTTACTATTTTTGGCAATTTTTCGGGACCTGAACTTCAGAGCCATTTTAAGGCCCTAAATGATGTTTTTTTGGAAATACGTAAAACAACAACTTCCAATAGGGGTTTGCAGTCAAAATTTGTATTCCTTGGATAGATCTTTCTAACGAGGCATCGTACACGTCAAACAGAGATTGTATGCAAAAGTTACGACCCCAGGAAGTTAATGTACCAATTTACCCCAACGGGGCCCATAGGCTTTTGGCGCTTCATCTCCTAGGGTTAGGTTTTGGATATTTAGGGTTTTCCATTGTCTCTCAACAATAAATAGGCCTCAGAGTCTCAATATAACATATTTCAAAAGGCATGTAACCGCCACATATCTTCTAAGAGATAAGCTACCATTGCCTGAGCTAGTTTATTTCCATTCTGCATGTAAATACTTTTCAATACTTTGTTATTAATGAATTGAAGGTGTTTTTTCATTGCATATTTGTGTTTTTGTTTATATTTGTATTTTGTTTTGTTCCTTCACAAATCTGAATCAACCCTAGAGTGTAATCTTTTACTTCTATGAGACAACATTCATGCACTCAATAACAAGTTGGGTTTGCAAAAAAGAAGGGTTCTAGTTTTGGCTTTTAGTTCTCCAAAATCAAATGTTGGAAATCAAAATACAATCAATTAACATGGGTGAAAGCACGGAGCTGGTTTGCACTTTTAGACGAAACGAGGGCACGTTTTGGTGAAAAAGGGATGCTTGATGGAGTAATTTTAAGCTCTCGATTGAGCAATTTTTAAGTGCTCGATCGAGTTGTTGAGGTGCTTAAAAATGGATCGATCGAGCATTTAAGCAAAACCTCGATCTATCTCTTGTGTAACCTAGGTTAGGAGCTCGATCGAGCCCTAAAGCTCAATTGAGCCTTAAAGCTGGAAATTTTAAAATTTATGTAAATATCAATAATGATACGCAAACTTTAAAATTGTAAGTATTTGATAGTTAACAAAAAAACATATTTAATTACTAATCACATTTGAATAGGTAATTAACAATGGTATGGATTAATTTCTCATTACCTTTCTAGTGTTTTGTTATATAGATTTGAAAAAGGATTCTATCCCACTTGCAATTGAAATTATAATATTCTTATATTTATAATTTAGTAATTTAAAATTAGTTTTTACCATGATTTAAATTTTCAATGTTATATTTAAATAATTAATTTATTATAAATATAATTTAAATAATAAATTGATTAAACATCAGAAAATTTATCAATATGATTTTAATAAATATTATAATTTTTTATATGTATAAGTGTAACTCAAAAATGTGAATTTGACGCTATTGGAAATGTACATTTTATAAAATTCACTGAAGAGTTAATAAACATGATTCCCTTCATCATAATCATGTCTATTAAAATCAAAATTATACTTATATATGTGTGTGTGTGCATGCGTCCATGTGCAGTAATATCCACTTGTTCAGGAAAATAAACGAGTGCAATAATAATTAATGTAGTTGTAATAGTTCTAAGTTATAATTGAATATAGTTGTAATGGATGCAGCGGTATCCGCGGTTATAAATCTCTCTCAACCTATAAAATTTGATTGTACTCAATTCTATCCTTAGTCTGCACAAGTGCGAAGTATATATAATTTTTTTTACTCTTGACTTAGGCTTGCAATATATATTTTTAAAATGATAAAAACATAAGGAGACCATAAGTTTTAAAAATATATTTGACTCATTTGAATTTGAATAATCTAGATTTAAATGTGCATATAAAATTATTTATAAATTAATAATATTATAAAATTTAGTTTAGTTTAGTTTGTTGTTTTTATTTATTTATTTATTATAATTTGATTTATTTTAACTTAAAATTTATATATAAAAAATTTATAAAATGATTAAGTATAAAAATATGTTATATTTAAAATCAAAACAATAAACAAATTATAATTTTTAAGAATTTCAAAATTGAAAAAGCAAATTTAAAAACTTTTATAGAAAGTTATCTATATATTATTATAATTATTTTCTTGATAAAATAAAATAAAAATTGGATTTACAATTAAGGAAAATTAGAGTTCTGAATATATTTGAATCTTTATATAAAATATCTTTGTGGACTAAATAAATTTTATAAACCTCTTAAAGAGTATTAAGAGGTTTTTTAAAATATAATTATGACAGCTTGATCGAGTCTCTATTTAACCATGTTAAGGGCACGAACGAGGGTTTCTTAAACCCTTGATCAAGAAAAATTAATTTTCAAATACTCTATCAAGCTATTGATGGCCTAAAAAAGGAGATTTAGCTCCTCTTCTGCATATTTTTCTAAAACACCATTTTGTACCCTACCAGATAGCAAGCAAAAATTGTCCTTAAGTGGCAAAGTTGATGATGTTGGATTTGGGAAGGAACCCTCTATCCTATGGCATATGATTTTGAAATTTTTGAATTCATATGATATTTTTTATCTAATTTATTTTAAACATAATGCTTGAAACTTTTTTTAACAAATTCAAAAGGGTTGAATAACAAATCAATAACATAAAATATACACAAAGAAAAATTTTCAAAAAATACCACTATCTTTGTTTATGAGTCCTCTTCAAAAGGGTACTTTTGGTTTTTCAATTTATTTAATGAATTGAAAAAAATCTTACGTGAACACGTGTTTCCAAAATGCAATTGAAATATTACTTCGCCAACTTCGAAAAATTATAAAAAATATAATTTTTCTTAAAAAAATAAATTTTTAATATGAAAAAACTTAGTTCTCTCTATGTAGATCATTCTCATATATATATATATATATATATATATATATATAGACACACACACACACACACACACACACACACACACACACACACACACACACACACAATATATACTAAGTTATGCTACATGAACACATGCATACCTCTTAAGTTTTGCGAAAATTTGCAAGGACATGTATTGCATTAATGAAGCATTGAGAGATTGTATGACACTAAAAGTTTTTGCAAAAAATATCATTAGGAAAAAATATAATTCTCCACATATTGTCTTTTTACTCTGAACCAAATTCACAATGCTTATATGAATTTTGAGGGTTGGAATTTAATAAAAGAGGAAAAACTTGAAATTTCATTGTCACATTTGGCCAAGAAGTGTAACCCATCTTCACGCTTTCACCCACATATAAAGTAATGTCAAGGAATTAAAGACGAGTAAATAATTTTGAAGATGAAATACTAAATTAATTGAAAGTACTGCAACTAAGGATATATTAAGCAAAAATATCAAACCTACTTATAATCTAATTAACAAAGTAAAGGAAAAAAGTTACCCAGAGTTGAGGGGCCCTTCCCAACCTGACTAACACTCGCATGAGAAATAAAATAAGCCTATAGTGATACAACAAAACTTTTGAATCAAACAACATTTTTTGATGCAAAATTATCTCTATTTACAATAAGGCAACACACAGGCTTTCTGCCACAAATGAAACTCCTAATAAGCTACCATTTCCCAAGAATGTTACATAATCAATTATCAACGTCCCCAAATTGTTATACATTTGAATATTTGTACAATAGGAGCATTAGGTTGAGTAAAAACCAATCCCCCAATATTAAATTTGTCCTAGAATACATTCAATATAGCAAAAAATATAACACTGAAGGTAAATTTGGGTCATTGTATTCCCATAATAAAAGTACATCATAACAAATCATTTCCACACTTTGAAAATGATTGAGATTTGTTACTCTCGCAATCCTGGAGTTTATTTGGCATTTTCCTCAAATATAGGAATTATCTATAAATCTCGGCGAATTTGTGCATTTTGGGAAGATTGGCATTAAAAAACCAAGGATATATCTCAAATTGTCTGGTATTTTGGAAAAAAACTACATGTAACCAATTTTCCATACTGGGAACAAAATCTGTGATTTGAAATTTTTCATATTCACTCTCATTTCCTATGGATTTGTTACTGAAATTTACTGCCTGGAAACTTTGACCAGTAACATTGTTTTAGAGTTTGAGCTTCGATGGCACAAAGAAAACTTCTAAACTCTCGAATCTATATTCCATTAAAATTTCAAAACGTTTGCTTGATTTTTGGCAAATGACTACAATGTTATTTATACCTGAGAAGGAAAGATCTAGAGTTTTCAAAAGGTGGCTTATCTCCTCAAATTTTGGAGGAAAGCAGGGAAATTCCCCTTGATGTTTTTGGGGTCTATCATAATATCTTTTCAAAAAACAATTTATTTCTCTAGTATTTTCTAAAAATCAACAAAATCTAGAATCCTCAAAAAACACTTCTTAGATTTAGAAAAACACATAATTTATTATGACACTCCTACATCAAGCTTCAAACATGTGACTTAGGTGTTATATGACTAGCCTATAATTACCTTTTCACGTCATTCTTAAAAACCCATGTCTCCAAATTTCTTCTAGAAGGGTGCAAATATGCCAAACATGATTGGGTATTGGAAGTGAACTGTTGGTACAAGAACTAGACTAAATGATTTTTCATTAGAAAAATCAACTTAAAACTCTTTCAATTCATTATATACTTAGGAATTAATAACAATAAGAAAATTTTACATATATGTACTTGTGAAATGGTTTTGGAATCAAAGGGGTATAAATGCATAATAACATGGGAAATATGCGGTTATGAGTGTAAGATATAAGCGACAATAGGTAAAATGAGGCTTTGAAAAAGATAACAACATGAGATCCCAACATCTCCCCACACCAATTTATTGGTATGTCCTCATGCAAAAGAAATTCTTCCTCAAAACTTCAACAAAGTCATGTTGCATCTATTAAAATGTTCAGAAGATCCATAACAAATGTCTTTACACTTCATTCTTCACCAACAATTCTTTTTTCATTTATGAATCATAGAATCATATTTCTTGAACCTATTAAACAATAGTATCTCACTCAGTTGTGTTGTACAGACCATCCATTTATGTGGAGCTTCTATTGCAAATATGTAACAACAGTATCTACTAACTCATCTCGGTATGTAGAAATAGTTTTCGTCTTCTTATCATATGGGTGTCCAATGTGAGTCATAAATAGTGATGTCCAATGTGAGTCATAATAATGGGCCTTTCACCTTGCTCCACTATATTGTATATGGTTGGTAAAGTCACACCGATTCTATGGTGATCTAGTATTTTACCTTTCTTCACAATGTTGTGATTGACCCTAAGAAGAATCACCTTATCTCTGAGATCGACCTCCTATAGCAGAGGCATTTTCGGATCAATCTCCACTTGACCATGAAATCCAATGAGCATTTTTTACTACCGACTTCCTCGTAAATGTTAGCTTTCACTCACTTTAGTATGCTAAATATGTCTTCAATTCCATCAATAGCATGCTTATTTTCATGCCGAATAATATCATGGATAGAAAAAGATGAGGACGCTCTAAGCCCACTCTATAATATTCATGGCCACTGTTAATTTGGTTAGCCAAGTATAAGCCTCTCCACATGAATAAGTACACATGATATTGCAAGGGTACTTACACAACAAATTTTTTTCCTACCATGTGATTCTCCACCGGGAGTGCACTCAAATATGCCATCAAAATTTTTGTAATTTGCTACATAATTGATGGCCTTTCCGACATCAATTTTATCAAGTCAATGAAAATTTTATAGGAAAACTAAATAACATGAAAACAAGGTGTCAATATTCCCCCATTTATTGCCTACAAAAGATCCATGAGTCTTGCTATAATCCCATGATATAAGTTGATATATGGCCTGCAACAATAACATCTAACTTATCAAGCAGAGCCAATATTTTCACAACACTCAAGCTATATAAAATATGAGGATCATAGCCAACATTTCCATTGAATCCACCACATTCATGTTGGAATTTCAATACCCAATAAATAACTTCTTCTCGATCCATAGTATCCAACTTCCCCATGAGATCAAATACTATCAATCCCCAATATGGCCCCACCTTTTTTTAATTGGTATTTTGTCTTGAAAATATAGTTGTACTCACAAATGGTAGGTAAAGCAACAAGACAACATATAATCAATATATGGACATTTAAGGGATTTTAAGGAGGAATCCATAAACAAAACTTGAGGATCAATGCATTTAGCTCCACATTCAAGATAACAATGATCAAGCCAAGAACTTGTCTAAAACAATAAGGTCCCGATAGAAGATGCCAATAATCCTTGTCCCAATATGTAGGTGTGAACTAACATAGTGTGTGTTTCACTTTACCCATAACACTACATTGTAGGCTTATTCCAACCCATTCATAGGTTTTTTCCATCAATATATCAAACAGTTTTCATACTTGCCCATATACCAAACTAGTTGCAATCAATATATCCAAAATAACAGTATCCCACCAATATTCATTAAAATTAGGCATCATATTGTTAAAGGTGACCTCCATCATCTCAAAGCTAATAGAGAGTGACCACATAAGTGCCTAGTTATGGATCATTATATCTTTTCCCCACCATCCAAGAACATGAGCCAAAACAAATTCATCAAAGAAAGTTTCATAAACATTGTTAAACCTGCTCATTGGATTATATGTGGTATAAATCTGACAATACCCACAATATGATCTCTCATAGAGTTCAATGCCAAAATCAGGATGGACATACTTCATAACTTGTCAAGCATCGTCACACTTCCCCATCAATTCAAATAATGTCCACCAATTTGGATCAACGTGATTAGAATTCAGAAAGGGAATTAATGTGTTGAATAATGGTTTCATATTCTTCCAAAGTGGCATAACGTCTATGATTCTTCAATCAATCATGATCTAAGGCCACTTGTAATTGCATGTAGTGTGCAGGGTTAAAGGGTTTGTTGTGGTGGTGACTAAACTTGTATGCATCCAAGGCCAAATCTGCAACCTCCACCACGAAAAGCACCCACTATTGTCTACATAATCCTTAGTGTTCTTCCTTTATTTCCACTCTACTTCATCATTTCCCCCTGGATTTAAACCTGATGTACTACATTTTAATTTCACACCAACACTTTCAATGCAATAAAGCCCCATCTCCACACAAAAGGAACAAGATATAATGGTAGTGTAAATGTGAAATAGAATAATTCAAATATACCACCATCACAATTTACTACTTGGGATCAGTTCTAGAGCTTATGCTTGAGTAAAATCTTGAAGAAAACATTGTGCAATTGCAAACCGATGTTTGGCATGTCTATTTAAGTCTCCCTAACTAAGATTATAAGCATAGGAGAACCAATGAAAACATAGAGTTCATTTAGTTTTTCAACATAAGAGGGGTGTTATGTTATGAGAAACGAGAAATGGGAAACAAAACAAGAAACTAAAATGGGAAGAGAAATAGAGTTTTGGTGGTTTCACATTCAAGAAATGAGGAGAGAGAAAAAACAAGGAAAATATGAAAAACATAAAACAAATCATTCATCATCAACTATGAGTTATACTTAAGCCATGGCGCCATGATTTTCGCTAGCTCAAAATAAAAATTTGAAGCACACTGAACTCTTACACAAGGTCATGGAAAGAAGATTTTGCAAACAAAATTTCCACACCGCAGTACTACAACACTACATTTCTAGACAAATTCTCAGTCCTCTATTCATATAGTAGAAACTTTAAAAAATAAGAGCACTCACAACTTTCTTACATATTTTTCAATTTAGAATTTACATCGTTAGATTGATTTGCAAACGAGCATGAAAGGAGCATCCATGAAATTCAAGCCTTTATATTTTCAAATAAATCTCCTTGGCCACTGCTTCCAAGCTCTTTATCATGAATGCTTTTTGTTGAAAATAGCAAGAAGAAATGTTAAAAATAGCATCTAGAAATGCCAATTTAATTTGTCCTTCAAATAAATTGTGAATTAAATTGTAATTCTATTCCCATAGCAACTTGTAAAAGTTAATTAAGTTAAATTGACTTAATTTACTTAGGAAATTCGAGTTGGAAGTCTATTTAAAGTCATGTAGAGTGATCCATGAATTTTAGGGGCCCAGGTTGAGTTCTTTGCAGTTGTAATTAGATAACTCAGTCTAATTAAGTTATAATCAGTTAAACTAGTTCTAACTGTTGGAGGAACTAGTAGAGGTCTAGTAATGCACCAGTACCACACCAGTTAACTGAAGATTAAATCATAAATAAATCATGCATGTCAGTTCAGAGGAAGACCCAGTTGAGATTAGAGTTCAAGGAAACTGTAATATCAGTTGTATAATTTTATGAGTTGTACAGATAGTGCATGCAATCATAAGAAGGCCTAAAATAAATCATTCCTTAATTAGAGAAATTGACATTAAAAAGAGGAATTAAGGCACAAGTTTAATAATTTTTTGGTGAGCACGAGTCGGTGAGACCAAGGAATCAGAAGCAAAAGTTTTTGTGTGGAGCTTGTGAGGGCAAGGAAGTAGGGGCTTGGAAGGCTAGTAAATTGGCTAAGTGTTGGCTAGAGTTAGCCTAGGAAGCAAAGAGATAGATTGTACTAGTGCAGGAATTGTTCAAGATGAACAAGCATTGTATTTTCTTCTCAAATCTTCTGGTTAATGCAATATAGATAGCTGGAGTTTTGAGCAGTTGGTTTCCCCAGAGATATATTGTGTTATGTGCGATTGATATTCTTCCTTTTCTGCTTATTGTTTTCATCGATCAATTTCGGTTTTGGATGAAGAGTAGAGGAGATTCTTGTCTTGTTTTTTATCATATCACATAAGTTGTTGAATATACAAGTAAAAATCTACATGGTATCAGAGCTCGATTTGTAGAAATATCTACATGGTATTGGAGTTGAAGACATCATAAAAGAGAAGAATTATGGAACTCTGGTTCCGAGCTGATCTAGAAGACCCTATGTGCAGAACACTTAATGGAGCTAGAAGGCTGCTAGTGGGCAAGTACATGAGCTAATGTTTAGTGACATAAAATGAGTTGCAATCATTGGTATTGGTAGATTGAGGAGCAAGAAACTTTTTTGGGTGGCGAGTTTGTAGAGCAGATCTAAATTTTTTTGTTGAAAATTTTCAAAAAGAAATAGTAGATATAGATTCCTTGAGAAAAAATACCCAAATTCAAAAAAAGTCGATCAAATCAGGGTTTAGATGAGAGAGATATCACTGATTTAAAATCGACTCTTTTTTTAGAAAATTTTGTGACAGCGAATGTGCAAGTGAAGAACCTGTATGAACTTGAGGTACAAGATGCATGCAAATCTTTAAGGAGCAAGGAAAAGGTTAGAGATTTGGTGGTTGAGAGGGAGAATGAATTACCTCTACACATGCAGCCCCAGAAGAAGCCTCGAAACAAGTCTCAGAAAGTTGTGGAGTAGCAACAATTGGAGAAGCAGAGAGGCGACCGAGAGCAAGCATCCACTCAAGCCTAGTAGGGGGAATTTCGAGCCAAGTGGGCAGAGGGAGCACATGCAGCCATACCTCTAGGTGAGAGGTGGGGCGATATGAAGTTTTAGTCCCAAGAGTGCAGAAATTTGGGCAGGGTCCATTGAGAGGTTTTGTCTCCTGGATCATTACCTTGCTATGAGAACCCATAGTACATAGTAGCAGGATGGATCAGTGGTGGTTGGTGCAATCAGATATCAGGGTGATAGAGGCAGAGGCTAGCAGTAGTCAGATACTCGGGATCGTGGAGCAGAGTTGACAACAGTGCAGATGGAACATAGGAAAATTCAACAGAAGCGCAGAGTTTTCAGTCGACAAAGGCAGAGCTAGTAGCAGTCAGAGACTCTGGTGATAGATGCATTATGCTGATTCACTTTGGGTTTTTTTTTTTTTTTTTTTTTTTCAGTTTCAAAAATTGTAGTAGAAACAACACTAGAGGTGTTGCATGCAAAACATCCCAAAGGTACCAGATCGTGGTAGAGTTGAATTCATTTCTTCTTGAGAGGGAGTGTTGAAAATAGCAACAAGGAATGTTAAAAATAACATTTAGAAATTCCAATTTAATTTTCCCTTGCATTAAATTGTGAATTAATCATAATTATATTCTCATAGAAACTTGTAATAGTTAATTAAGTTAAATTGACTTAATTGACTTAGGAAATTCGAGTTGAAAGTCTATCTAGAGTCATGTAGAGTGATCTCTAAATTTTAGGGGCCCATGTTGAGTTCTTCGGAGTTGTGATTAGAACTGTTGGAGGAACTAGTTGAGGTCTAGTAGTGGAGTAGTGTACCAGTGCATCATTAGTACCTCACAATTTAACTGAATATTCACTCATAAATAGCTCATGCATGTCAGTTTGTTATGAAACCAACTCACAAAAAGATAGAAAAGAGAGATCCATGCCTTAGAATTCAGCCTCTTCGAGGGGTCAACCTCCTTTACATTACATAAATGAGCAATTCTTGGATGATTCAAATGACAAAACCTCCTTTCTATATATAGGAGTCGAAGGAGTCACAATATAACCCAGCCGGCCTAACAATAATAATATAAAGCCACAAAAATAACAATAGAGGAATTCTATGGGGCACAGTAATACAATATGGGGACAATAGGGGCACAACAATATTAATAAGGGATACAACTACAATAGTAATGGGGTAATCAATAGTATTATAGGGACCCAACATGCCCCTATCCTTCAAAAAAGTGTTGTCCTCAACGCTTCGGTAGTTCTGGATGCTTCTGTATAAAATTCTCATCCTCCCATGTTGAATCTTCAATGGATAAGTTCTTCCACTTGATAAGATACTCCGAAATTGATCGATTTCATAACTGTCAAGTTCTTGTTTCTGTGATTGCTTCTGGTTCCAATATAATTTTTCCTTCCTCGTCAAGTCCTAGCAATATTGTTTGAACTAGGAGCTTGTCACCTATAACCTTCTTTAAACATGAAACATGGAAAACTGGGTGCAATCGAGAAGCTGCAGTAAGCTCCAATTTGTATGCCATAGTACTAATCTTTTGCAACACCTTGTACGGACCATAATACTTTGGTGATAATTTATTATCCCTCTTAGCTTGCTTGATGGAAATTTGCTTATATGGTTGTAGCTGTAGGAATACACAATCACCTACATCAAAACTTCTTTTGCTACGATGTTGAACTGCCTATTGTTTCATTCTATTCTGTGCCAACACGAGGTTATCCTTTAAGAGTTGGACGATATGTTGTTGATGTTCGATGTGATGTTCCATTGCTTGAACCTTAGAATTTTCTCTTAAATATGACGTGATGGATGGTGGCTGTTATCCATAAAGTGCCATAAATGGGGTCATTTTTGTTGCTGTATGGAAGGAAGTGTTATACCACCATTCAGCCAGAGGCAACCATTTGACCCATTGTGTCTGTTTATCAGATGCAAAACAACGAAGATATCCTTCCAAACATTTGTTTACTATCTCAGTTTGCCCATCAGATTGAGGATGATAAGATGAGCTATGAGCTAACTGAGTACCAAGACAAGAAAATAATTTTGTCCAAAAATTTCCAGTGAAAATGGGATCTCTATCACTTATAATAATCTTTGGGTTTCCATGTAGCTTTTGAATTGTTTTCATAAATGCAGTAGAAACTGTACTGGCTTTAAATGGATGTGATAATGCACAAAAGTGTGCATACTTGGTAAGTCTGTCAACTACCACCATGATGACACTCTTTCTCTTAGACTTGGGTAAACCTGTGATAAAATCCATTGAAACCTCCTCCCAACATTGGCTTGGAATGGGTAAAGGTTGTAATAGACCCAGTGTCTTAATTGTTTCAACTTTATTTTGTTGGCAAACCAAACATTCCGCCATAAACTTTTGAATATCTGATTTAAGGCCCTCCCAAAAAAATTCCTTCTTAACCCTGTGGTAAGTTTTTAAAAATCTTGAGCGCCCTCCTAAGGGAGAAGTGTGCAATTCCATAAGAATCTTTTGTTTTAGCTGGGAATTCTTACAGAGGTATAAGTGATCTTTGTACCATAACAAATCATTTTGCTAGCTAAATGTATCAGACGTATTGGAGTCTTGTTGTAACTTTTGAATAAGTTCCCACACTTCTTCATCATTCTTCCATTCCTCCCTTGCTTCGTTTATTTAATCTAGTTGGATAATAGAAATGGCACACAACAATGCTTCCACATCCTCATCCTTTCTTGAGAGTGCATCTGCCACCACATTTTGCTTCCCTTTTTTGTAGATGATTTCAAAGTCATAACCCAACATCTTTGTGACCCACTTTTGTTGCTCTTCAGAGGATAATCTTTGTTCTAAAAAGTATTTAAGGCTATCATGATCCGTTTTTACCTTGAAGTGTCTTCCCATTAGGTAGGGTCGCCATTTCTTAAGTCAATGGAGTATTGCCAACATTTCCTTCTCATAAATAGCTTTGTGTAAAAACTTTCCCTTGATTGGATGACTTTCGAAAGCAATGGGTCTTTCATCTTGCATTAAAACAGCACCAATTCCATTTCCTGAAGCATCACATTCCACAATAAAGGTTTTTGTGAAGTCTGGTGTAGCTAAGACCGGTGCTTGGCACATTGCCCCTTTAAGATGCTCGAAGGCCTTTGTTGCTTTTGGAGTCCATGAAAATGCATCTTTCTTCAATAATGTTGTTAGAGGTGCTGCCATTCTCCCATAATTCTTAACAAACTTGCGATAATACCCTGTCGACCCGAGAAATCCTCGCAGATGCTCTATGGATGTGGGGATTTTCCATTCCTTAATGGCTTTAATTTTGCTAGGGTCTACCTTAACTCCTTCATGAGATACAATATGACCTAGATATTCCACCTCTTGTACTCCAAAGAAACATTTGGATCTTTTTGCATATAATTGTTTCTCATCCAATAGTTGTAGCAACCTGTCAACATATTCAACATGATCCTTCCAAGACTTGTTGTAGATTAGTATATCATCAAAAAATACTAACGCAAATTTTCTAAGGAATGGTTTGAAAATGGAATTCATCAAACCTTGAAATGTTGAAGGTGCATTGGTATGGCCAAAAGGCATGACCACAAATTCATAATGACCCTCATGAGTTCTAAATGTTGTTTTCGGAATGTCTTCAGTCTTCATTCTGATTTGATGATATCCTGAATGAAGATACAACATGGTGAAGTAAATTGATCCATGCAATTCATCAATGACAGGAATGGGAAACTTATATTTAATAGTGAGCTTGTTGAGCTCCCTATAATCCGGACACATGGACCATGATCCATCCTTCTTGTGCACCTATACTACTAGAGTAGAGAAAGAACTTTGACTCGGTTGAATTATACCAGTCTCTAGCATTTCTGCAACTATACGTTCAATTTCACTCTTTTGTGCATAGGGATATATATACGACCTAATGTTTGGAGGAACACTTCCTGGAATCTGATGAATAGCATGATCATGATCACAAATAGGTGGGAGACCTTTGGGAGTCTCAAATACCTTGGAATGATTGTCCAAGACTTTTTGGAGATCTGGAGAAATAGATGATTCCAATGTGGAAACATATAGCGAACATAATTGTGCAATTACACCTCTTTGTTCCTTTTTTAGAAGCTTTGTCATATCGTTAGAGCTGATTATCTTTCCCGGTTTCCCTGCAATACCCCTTAATTCAACTTCATTTCCTTCCACAGAAAATTTCATGAAAAGTTCTTGAAAATTAAAAGCTATTGTACCCAAGGATTGTAGCCATTGGACTCCTAGTACAACATCAACACCTCCCATTGGAATGGAAAGCATTGGACTAGTCAATACATATTCTCCCATGGATAGCTTGATATTATGGCACTTTCCAGAGAAATTTATTGTTCCTACATTTGCAACCGTCACTTGACACTCTGGTGTTGGATATAAGAAGCAATTCAATTCTTTTGCTACCTTACAATGAATAAAATTGTGGGTACTTCCTGAATCAATCAACACTATTACCTTTTTCTTCTTGATTTGTCCTTCTATCTTGATGGTTTGAGGAGTGGTAATTCCCACCAATGCATTACAAGATATGGTTAGATTCATTTCTTCTTTATCTAGGCTTTGTTCCTAGAGTATATCCTCTTCTTTTGACCTTTCTTGCTCCTTTTCTTCTTCCTCTTCACAATCTATGTAAAATAATTTCTTCTCAGCACACTTATGACCTTTAGTGTATTTGCTATCACAACTGTAACAAAGCCCTTTTGCTCTTTTTTCTTCCAATTGTTATGGTGTCAACCTTATAGGTTGTGGAAGACTAGGGGCAACAACACTTCCATCTTTATAGTTGAGTGGTATGCTTCCTGGTTGCCATAATTTTTCTTTCCATTTTTCTTGCTAACCTGAATGCCTTATCTAATGAATCAAGTTCCCAAAGGCGAACATCATGTTGGATATTATCCTTTAAAGTCCCTATGAACGCATCAATCCTATGCTCCTCTAGAATATTTTTTACCCTTATGTTCAATTTTTGGAACTCCTCAATGTGCTCCATTATTGAACCCTTTTGTTTAAGACTTATCAATTGGCTAAAAAAATGTTGCTTTTTGTATCCTCATAATGTGCTGTCAATTCTTTCGTAAAAATTGCTCAAGTGATAAATTGTTTGCGAGAGCAAAGCCATTGATACCATACAAACTGATTTGGTTCCAAATATAAAGTTTCAATACATACCTTTTGTGTGTTTTGCAAATTATTGAGATCGAAAAATTCCTCCATCTGTAATATCCATGTTGCGGGATCCTTGCCATCAAACTTTCTCATATCAATTTTTGGAATATGGCGGGTCTTCGATCCAACATTAGAGTCTATGTAATCATGATTAACATTTCTTTTGTTCTCATCATGAGTTTCCTTTACTACCCTTTCACCATTAGTGACCATTTCTTGTAGCAACTTATTCATATTTATCTTCAATTCTTCCATATTATCATCCATGCCATCAATTTTAGCGTCCATGCCATTCATCTTATCTTCCATGCCATCCATCTTAGCTTCTACACCTTTCTTTAAACAATCCATCTTAGCTTCTACACCTTTCTTTAAACCATCCATCTTAGCTTCTACCTCTTTCCTTAAACCATCCATCTTAGATTCTGTTGCTTTTTGTGCAAGTGACACTTGTTGCACTTGGTCTCGTAATTTTGATATATCATGCTGCATTTCTTCCTCTTATTCATAAGTCATGCTAGAGCTTTCAGGTTTCTTACTAGGTGTTTGCATTTTCTTTCCTCGAGGCATCAATTACCGATTCAAACTAATTTTTCAAACCAAGCTTATGCAAAACTTAAAAAAAAAACTACACACCTTTTTTCACTTTGTAGAAGCTTGATATTGAATCTGATGTATCTCTACAATTTCGGATCATCTAATTTTGAAATTGCGATCTGTAGTAGCCCTCTATGTCCTCTTTTCAGTGCAACCAGTCTGATCCAAGTTGGATTCTCCAAGGAAGAGTCATGCACAATCTCCCAAGATGACCTGATTATAGACTAGTTCAGTAGAGTAAACTTGTACGACATACCGCGAGTCATTGTTTCAACCTTTGGATCTAAAAAAGATATAAAAGAAACTACAGTCCGTCCTCTTTCTGTAAATTCTTACGAAATTTTAATCCGATGCTCAGAGAGGAAGTTATGATGATTTTCCCCAGGTCACCTGTTTGGAATGTAATTTAGGAGTCTGCAAAAAGACCAACTTCCTC
The DNA here is from genome assembly GCA_031772625.1 of Pinus tabuliformis. Lineage (NCBI taxonomy): Eukaryota > Viridiplantae > Streptophyta > Pinopsida > Pinales > Pinaceae > Pinus > Pinus tabuliformis. The sequence continues at coordinate 1,571,749,519 of CM062819.1, read as the reverse complement.
AGATCATATCTCCACAAATATAGCGCGAAAAGCTCTGCAATTTAAACCTGCGATTCAACATGATTTCTTCTCAAATGGGTTTTTTTTTTAGCTTCTGAAACATCGCAGAAAAATTGTTATAGCGAAAATGCCACGATGACCTATTTGGAGTAGCGAAACCCTAGAATCCAAAGCTCTGATACCAAATGTTATGAAACCAGCTCACAAAAAGATAGAAAATAGAGATCCACGCCTTAGAATTTAGCCTCTTAGAGGGTGCAACCTCCTTTATATTACATAAATGAGAAATTCTTGGATGATTCAAATGACAAAACCTTCTTTCTATATATAGGAGTCTAAGGAGTCACAATATAACCCAACCAACCTAACAATAATAATAGAAAGCCACAAAAATAACAATAGAGGGATTCTATGGGGCACAATAATAACAATATGGGGACAATAGGGGCACAACAATATTAATAAGGGATACAACTACAATAGTAATGGGGTAATCAATAGTATTATAGGGACCCAACATAGTTCAGAAGAAGACCCAATTGAGATTAGAGTTCAACGGAAGTGTAATATCAGTTGCATAATTTTCCGAGTTGTATAGATAGTGCATGCAATCAAAAGAAGGCCGAAAATAAATCATTCCTTAATTAGAGAAATTGTCTTTAAAAGGAGGAATGAAAGCACAAGTTTAATCATTTTTTTGGTGAGCACGAGTTTGTGAGACCAAGAAATTGGAAGCACAATTTTTTGCATGGAGCTTGTGAGATAGAGTACTAGTTCAGGAATTTTTCAGGATGAACAAGCATTGTATTTTCTTCTCAGATCTTCTTAATGCAATATAGATAGTCAGGGTTTTGAACAATTTCTTTCCCCATAAAAACATTGTGTTATGTGCAATTGATATTCTTCCTTTTCTGCTTATTGTTTTCATCGATCAATTTTGGTTTCTGTTGAAGAGTAGTGTAGATTCTTGTCATGTGTTTTAGCATATCACATAAGTTGTTGAATCTACAAGTAAAAATCTACACTTTTATTTTGCAGATAATTAGTCTGATACATCTAAATCTCTAAACCTTTAGATTGACATGTTTATTAGATGAAGTCAAATAACCCCTTGATGAAGATATTTAAGTCTCTTGATAAGTAATAACCTAAGACATATATCTTATGAGAAAGCTTATACAAAGTTCCAATCAAGTTTTTTTTATCTTATTTGATGCTCCATAGTTCTATTATTAGATCATAAAAGAGGGGAGTTTCAAGTTTATATATTGATATAGAAAATATAATGCTAGAACAAGAACTACAAAAATTTTTAGTTCCCAAGTACTAAATATTTGGTGTTCTCTCTAAACTCAGCTTACACAAGTCTTACTATTAGGATTCTTACAACAACGTTGTTATCTCCATAGAAAAATTTGATTCTAGTGTGTTCAAACTTTAGGAATATACATCCCTACACTCCTAGTAATCATAATTATGAAATGTGCTAATGGTGCGGACGTGCTCCATGATATACAATACACGTTCCTATCTATGTTACAAGAAATGAGAAATGGGTCCTTTGATTATCTTATTGAATATTTACGAAGCAAATTGGTTTGGGGTGTGAAGCTAACTCAGGCTCCTTGTCATACTTACTTCCTACTCCACTCTGCCAAAATCTGATATGCCTCTCTCCTCTGCTCAGATTTGATCTATGCCTTGGTTTCATCCATTCTGCTCTACTCTACCACTAAAATGTACCTTAAGCTTTTCCTTACGGGCCATCATGATTTACAACCACTAGTTTTCATGCACACTGCACAAGTGGAAAAGGAAAATAATTTTCATATAGTGAGTTTCTGGAATGAGAGATGACAGAAGTTTGCATGATTTGTGAATGGAACTGCAAAACAGAGGAGAAACTGAGGAGAAATGAAAACATTACAACAAAATGAATGAATTATTTGCATCAATTTATTGTAAGAAACAATCTATTTCTTATCAATAAAAATGAGAACGGTTATAAAGAATGGTGTTTGAATACGTTTCGTCTCGTTTATACTATGCTTTTTTCTAGGAATGGTGTCTACTATCACATTTCTGGTAACATAGAGGGAGTGTATATCTATTTTATATCTCACATGCTTTCTGACAGCACAAATTAGTTCCCAACATAAACCAGTTGTTTTGAAGTACCTTTCGATACATAATTAGAGTATAAAAAGGAACATGCACTTCAAGACTTGGAGTATTATTATTCCCCATTGCCTCATTAGCTCCTTCAACGTGGATTTAGACAAGGGACTTATTCCAAAAATCAAACTTAATCCAGGAATCATGAGAAAGAAACTTCATAATCCTATTGTTGTATGAATGATATTACTTATGAAATTCAAGATAGAGTTGCAGGATCATATAAGTTGTCTTAGAAATAACCTTGTTAACGAAGATGGGAGTGAAATCCTAAAGAACCCAAAACTACATATAAGAAGAGTTATAAAACAAGATGAGTCAACATAACAACGGTTAGGTGATACGTTATTCAATGAGAAATACCAAGCTCTATGTTATCCTGGTAGCTTTTAATTTAGCCTTTGTTGTGTTACAAGCACATGTGTTCCTGAACAAATAATCAGACAACATCATAGAAATTGTCACCCTACTAATAGGCAACCATAGTTTGTAAATTGTATTTACTCTCCAATATGGGTTGAATCCTAGTGCATCTACTGTTGGAGCCCTTCTATAATGAAATAAGGGAATAATTTCTGACTTTTAAGTTATGTTGTCCTCATATTATGTACATTGCTTAACACTGACTTCAAAAGCAAATATTGCTTTGTCCACTACGTGTACTTTCAATGTCTTCTATCACCTCAAACTTTGTTTTACTATTGTAAACCAAAACTATCATCTTGAATAAAACAATGTTCTCTACCTCCCTTGATATTTATTGGAATTGGTATTATGCCCTCCAAACTAGAAATACCCATAACTCTTAAAGGAGGACTTTTTCTTGGAATTCCAAAGATGAGGAAAATTACGCGATCATTAGATGGATAGGAAATGATAAGCATGGGAGAGCAATGGTGAATGGAATTAGATAGGAAGAGCATTGGTGAATGGACTTAGGTAGTAAGATTACAAGTATATGAAAAGCCCTAAATTAATTAAAAAAAATATCTTTTGGTTATTAAAAGTATTTTTGGGTATATGGTATTGATAAGGCATGGTATTATAACAAAGCTTATTTACATGCTAAGAATCTTTGTACTAAAGTAGAATTGAATCTTCATGATTAAGAACCTTATTGTGTGTTTTTAAAATGTAATATTGATTTTTTTTACAATTAGTAATACTAATAATAAAGTTATAATTTGGTTAATTTTTATGATTTCTTTAATTTTAGTAACATGAAACAAGTGTTTTGATACTTATCATGAATTGATGTCTATCAAAATTTACTAACTATTTAATTTATATGACTAAACTAATATAATGGAAAAATACATAATATAAAATAATTTTTAATTATTAAAAAAATAAAATTGATATTTAATAAAAATACATTTTTTTAATTAAAATATGTCATTTTATTAGCTAAGGTATATTTCATTTTCAAGTAGAGGTAGACTGATTGAATTTTAGGTGAAGAAAGACTTGTTAAGATAAATTTAGGAAGGAATATGCTAAACATATGCTTCATGATAGAGTAGAGGTTGAAGGGTTGCAATAAAAAATAAATTATTAAATTATTAAATGGTAATCGATGCAGCGTCGTGGAAGAGCCACCGCCTCGAACGATAACTGTCTGCCTGGTAATGTGGCGTTGGTCAGTAATAGAAGGGGGAGAGCCACCGCTTCTTCTTCCGCCTGTTAGATCTTAGGGCTTCCATTCCATCCTCTTGCACCTAGATGCCTGCCTGGGTGTTGGCGCACACACGAGATACGTACATTAATTGTCGACCAATGATAGAGCAGTTCACCCTCTCCAAAATCTGTGGAGGATGTATAGATTTAGTGTCCGATATTATGGTAGTTGTTCTTTAAATCCATTGAAAAGATTTAATTTGAAGCAGGATTATAATGCGAAGGGTTCCAAACATGTCCCTCCTGATAATTGAAACAATCTGGAAGAATACCAATTGAGCTCCATTCTCAAGTAAGCCCAATCATTAATACCAAGTTTGGATATCATGAAGTTGGTTACTAATTGTAATGTAATTATTTAATTCAAAAAATTAAATAAGGTATTAATGGTAGTTATTGAGTCTAGAGGTTTATTGAGTTGAGAGATTTATTTTACAGCTCAGTATGACGTGTAAGATGTTAGCCAGTCATAAAATTGAAATTTATTTTACAACCCAGTATGATGTGTAAAATGTTAGCTAGTCATCAAAGTTGAATTATTTTATGGCCCAGTATGATGTGTAAGATGTCAGCCAGTCATAAAAGTTGAAATTTATTTTACAACCCAGTATGATGTGTAAGATGTCAGCCAGTCATTAAAGTTGAAATTTTGCTTATCTTATGTCTACCAAAATAAAATTAAAATATATATAAAACATTAAAATAATATTCGCTCATAAAATCTACAGGTGAAGAAATTAACTCATGTTAAATCTATATTTAAAATGGATCATTACTAATTTAATTCTCTGCTTTTTAAATAATAATTACTGATTATTTTAATTTTGTTATTTTAGTAATAATTTACGATTATTTTAATGGGTGGAGCCTAGAGGCCCTGTTGGATGGATGAGTGGAAGCAAATTAAGAATCTCATTCAAAGTAAAATCGTGAAGGTTGGATAGTTTGCTGAAATTTGATACCTACTTGTAACTGTATTTACATTGTGGTTATAATTAAAAAATGTATTTGCATCATGAAATGAAAAATAAATAGGGAGTACATTGTGTTATAATAAAAAGTTTATGGCATCTTGGAAAATAAATAGGCCTAACAAGTGAGTACCTGGATGTAATTGTTCAGAGTTGTATGACTTGTTTTAAATATAGAGTGTGTGAAAAAATTATATTAATCTTAAAAAGATTTTTTATTTTAATGTTATTTAAAAGAAATGTTTATTTGAAAATTAATATTTTATGTGTTCAATTTTTTATTATATTTATTAATGATTTATTTGGAAAATTGGTTAAAAATGATTGAAAATAACAAATTTAAGATGTTAATTTGATGGGGTTGGAAAACATGTGGCTAATGGGCCTTGGGGCTTTCTCCTCAAGGCACACAACAAACATGCCTTAAGATAGACATGGATTAATGCAATGATACTTCGGCCATCTGAACTCTCCAAACGTGGGTAGAGGTGATTTAATGATGGGTGGATTTAACAGAAAGGTTGTTGAGACACAGACGATGAATGTTGGGTACAAGGTGGTGAGGAAGGATGTCGGAGGCCATGTGTGCTTTCCTTGTAGTCAGTTCAGTCGACATCACGTAGTGGCAATCCATCTTGTAGTTGTTTGTTTCAAGTTAAGCTCACCAGTTTTCATTTAGGACCCTGGTGCAAAATTATGTGGAGTTTCAACTTTCTTCTGTGTGTTTTGTTATGAATTTGGGAGCACTAGCCTAAGCTTATGGTGCAGTGACCCTTCTAGCCTTGCCCCCTATTCAATTAATCCTTTCACTTTGCTTTTGGCTTTTGGGCACGTTTCTTGCTTTGGTGGAGTTTTAATTTTGGCCAAAGTTTTTCTTATGTTTTGTTGACTGGAATTGGGTTATTGATGGGGCCAGAGTGGGTGTTTTTTCCTTTGTTGTGCGTATTGGAGGACTTATGTGTCTAAGGTGGAGGGCTTATGGTGAACTCTTCTTGGGTGGTGATTATCGTTCATGTTAGGATCTGGTTCTTTTACTCTCCTTTGCACTTCTTTGTCCTCTTCTGGCTTATTTATCTTATTATCTTATTATCGGGTCTGGTGCCTAGAGGTCATGTTTAGTTCTTGGATTCTCAATTTGGCCCTCGGTAATTCACTCTGGTGAGCTAATTGGGGTTTCCTCTGAGCTTTGGTTTTGGAATTACATTGCACATGTGATCATATCACGTCAGAGAGGGCGGCCTCGCCACATTGGAGGGTGGTACAATCTTGCAGGGAACTAGGCCAACTGGCAACAATGACAATTCTTCCATGGGAAATTCGACAAGTGTGGAATGTAAGGGGGAAGTGGCTCATGCCCAAGGCCACTCCCCAGGCCATGTGGACGCCTCAACATCTCTAGAATCCATTGCCGAGCATCTATGAGGAATCCAGGGCAACCTAGACATCCTTAGCGATCATAGATATGAGGAAAAAAATGAACTGGTGGCCTACCTAAAAGACATCCATTTCAACCAAAATGAAATCCTTGAATAGTTAAACATGTTCCAAATCCAGTGTACCAATGACCGCCTTTGTGACTTGAAAGCCCATATAGAACATATTAAATTTCACATGCATGAAAGAGCCAAAATTATTCAGCACCTCTTGTGTTTCCTCCTCAACCTCCTCCGTGATAAGTTGCTTTCAGTTTCTATGTTTATTTCATCTCCTTTTTGGCTTGTATGGCTAATCAGCCTATTGGAAATAATGGTTAAATGGAAGTATCTTCTGCAAACTCTGTCTCCCCTAGCCAACAAATTCGATCGGAATGTGGGTGGAGGAGTCGTAGAGACACATTTTGTACTATCTATTTTCATGAGAATATAATCGACGACCTTTGACTGATTAAAAACCAAAACAAATTTAAAATGTTATTTGCATTCAAATAGATTTAACAAATTTAAATTTATTTAATAAATTTAACTCAAACTCAAATAATTTAAGTTCATTTAATATATTTAATTGATGTTAATTGATTCTATATATTTTAGTGCATTCAATAAATATCAGATTTGACTCGTTTCAATAGATTTTTTTATTTTAATAGATTTAATTGATTGTAATAGATTTATATCGAATGCATTGAAATAGATTTCAATAAATTGAATGCATTTAATAGATTACAATAGATTGAATTCATTCATGATTGCATTCAATAGATTCCAATCAATGCATTGGATATATTTTAAATGCATTCAAATGATTTTCAACGCATTGAATAGATTGAAACATATTTAACAAATTGAATGCATTTCAATAGATCTGAATAGATTGCAATAGATTTGAATGCATTACAATCGATTTCAATAGATTGCAATCAATTCATTGAATATATTTTGAATGCATTAAATATATTTTGAGTGCATTAAATAGATTGTGATCTATTGAATGCATTCAATCCACTGCAATCTATTGAATACATTGATTCCATTCAAGAGGATTTGTTTAATTATAAATGTAAAAACAAAAAAAACAAAGAGGGAAAGGATGTTGTAAAGAAAATAATAAATAACCAAAAAAAAGGATGTAGGAAAGATTTTCTCAAAATAAGATAGAAATGTAAAGGTTATATATATACATGGATATAAGATTGTTCATGACTCAAATTAATTGACTTAAATTGATATAACTGGAATTCACTCAATAAATTTAACTTAAATTCAATAGCTTTAAATTAAATTCGTTGAATAGATTTAAATGATGTTAATACATTCAATATATTTGAATGCATGCAATAGATTTCAATTAATTAATAAATTTAGTTAATAGCTGATTAATATTTTTAGTTAAATAAATATAAGTTTAATTAATAATTAGAAATTAATTAATTAATTAATAATAATAATAATAATAATAATTATTATTAAATAATAAATAATAATTTATAATTTAATAATAATAATAATAATAATAATAATAATAATAATAATACTAATTAATTGTAATTATTAATAATTAATAATTTATTAATAATTAATAGTTAATAATTAATTATTAATAAATGATTAATTATTTATAATTAAGAAATCATTAATTATTAATAATTATAATTTATTATTATTATTATTAAATTGTATTAATTAATGATAATATTAATCCATGGTAGATATTGTCAACCATGGCCAACCATGGTCCAACGTCACACTATGACAAAGATTGTCTCAATATGAAAATCAACTATGGCAAACCATCGTTAACCATGTTTATTTTATGGTTTATAATGTTTATTTTAGGGCTTATATACCTTGGGTTTATAATATGAATACCTTGGGCTTAATATTATTCCCTTGGGTTTAAAATCCCTTGTGTTTTTAGTATTAGTCCCTTGGGTTTATAATATCGATCCATTGGGTTTATTAATCTAAGGGTTCATATTGCTAGGGTATAATATTATTCGTAGGGATTGTAATATTAATCCTTGGGTTTATAATCATGGTCAACCCTGGTCCAACGTCACATTGTGACAAAGATTATCTCAATATGAATGTCAACCATTGTTAGCCATTGTCAACCATCATCAACCATGGTCAACCATGGTCTAATGTTACATTGTGACAAAGATTGTCTCAGTATGAAAATTAAACATGGTCTAGCATCACATTGTGACAAAGATTGTCTCAATATGAAAATCAACAATGGCAAATCATGGTTAACTATGTTTATTTTATGGTTTACAATATTTATCTTAGGGTTTATATACCTTGGGTTTAAGATTATTCCCTTGGGTTTATAATGTCTTGAGTTTTTAGTATTAACCCCATGGGTTTATTATTCCGTTCGGTTTATAATATCAACCCCTTGGGTTTGTTAATATAAGAGTTCATATTCCTACGGTATAATATTATTTATATGGTTTATATTATTATCCTTAGGTTCAATATAAATCCCTTGGGTTAATAATCATGGTTAACCTTGGTCAACCATGGTCCAGCTTCACATTGTGATAAAGATTTTCTTAATATGAAAATGAGCCACGGTCCAACGTCACATTGTCACAAAGATTTTCTCGGTATGAAAATCAATCATGGTCAACCATAGTTGAATGTCGCATTGGGACAAATATTCTCTCAATATTAAAATCAACCATGGTCAAACATTATCAACCATCGCCAGCCAAGGTCAATAATGTTCAACCATTGTCAAATGTAATAGTGTGACAAAGATTGTTTCAATATGAAAATAAATCATGGTCAACTATGGTCCAACGTCACATTGTGATAAAGATTGTCTCAATATGAATATTAGCCATGGGAAACAATGGTCAACCATGTTTGTTTTAGGGTTTATAATATTTATCTTTGGGTTTATATACTTGGGGTTAATAATATTAATCTCTTAGGTTTAATATTATTCCCTGGTTGATCCTAACTACTGGGACAACGGGAGCTCTGGAGATTACGGTTAGGGTTCTGCTCTGTGCTTAGACGACATAGACTGCTTGATGTAGGCAACCAACAAGGACCTGACTTCCTGTGCAGGCTTTTCAAAACAAAGGAGGAAAAGGGTGCAGGACACATGGGCGACCCCCAGGGGGGGCTTCTGCAACCTCCCCCAGCGTACACGAGGTACAGCACCACAATGAGAAATCAATCCGGTTTGGATCAATCCATGAGAACGACATCAACCCAGAAATATTGCACCAGAATGAGCGCAAAGGAAAAGAGCATCTGAAAGATAAGGTAAATGGAGAGAATGTGAAGCCAACCCCAACAAAGGGTACTTAGAGGGTCTCTTCAACCACATGCAAACCAATAGCTATAGATCGACCCAGAATCGAACTACTGGGGGAAATAATAGAAGCACGAATCCAATATATGACGGACCATGCACTCATTGGGAAGTTCATAGGGTTTTGGCTGACGGAGAATGCCCTCTACAGTTGGATTGCAGCGAAGTGGAAACCTAAGGGAGATGTGACTCTGCAGTTAGGACCAAAAGGATTCTTCACAGCAATCTTTTTCTGCCTGGAAGACAAATACAGAATCCTGGTTGAGGGTCCTTATTTCTTCAACTCAGCGGGCTTATACCTGTGGGATTGGGGTCCCAGATTCAACCCAGATCAGGAGGATCTTACATGGGCACCAGTCTGGATAAGACTTTATGGATTACCAGATGAATACTGGGATGAGAACATTCTGAAAAACATAGGAAATGGCTTAGGGGAATATATAAGGACTGCTGAAGAAACAAAACTCCGAAGATTCACATCCTACGCCCGCTTATGCGTCTTCATGCGCCTAGACAAAGCCCTGCCGGAATCGGTAAGTCTCTCTCACCGTGATTATGAGTGGATCCAGCCTTTAGACTATGAACATGTTCCGTTTCGTTGCCGTAAATGCCATGCCATAGGGCATCTATTTAGAGATTGCCCCCTGAATGTTCAAGATAAAGCCCCCTCACCCTCTGATTCGCAGCCCAATGATGGCTTCACCAAAGCCCCAACTCGCAAGAGAGCGCATAAAAAACCACCCACAGGGAAGAAACCCAAATCGAATTCAGCCCCGGATCATGCAGTCAGGAACAGCTTTGGAATCCTGGCTAACATCTCGGACGAGCATATTACCTCCCCTCCTCCAAGTCGTGACCACCCCTCTTCCTCTTCACAGCCACCTCCCGAGGTCCATCCATCCAAAACCCCTCCCTTTAAAGATTCCCCAGCCCTCATCTTGGAGAGCAAAGAGAAGTAACAGGAAAAAGACAATGAAATGGAGGTTGATGGATCCTCTGGCCCCGCCCAGGATCCAGATATTCCCGCGGAAGAAGACAATCAGGTGCAACAAATGGAGGAAGAGCCGGAAAGTATAGATCTATATGGTTTAGACATTCTCGAACTAGAAGCAGCATGCAAGAGAAAAGCATATGAAAGCATCCCAGAACTACAGCTGGACAAACTGGAAATGGTCATTTCCAGGGCCTATTATCAAAATCAGCTTGGCATCCAGCCAGGAAGTCATTGGGATCTTAGCCAAACCCCAAAAGATTCCAAAAAAAGGGGAAGAAGAATAGACCTCCAAAGAACAATAGCGCTCGGGAAGATTCTGGTAGACTCCGGTAAGTATGCTAAGCTTACGAAGTACTACAAGCCCTCCCCCAATAGTGAATCATGAAGCTCATTTCATGGAACCTCAGGGGGCTCAACGGCCCAGGAAAACTCAGAATGCTTAAAAATATGATAAAAATGGAAAAGCCACAAATTTGTTTTTTCCAAGAAACAAAATGTAATAGCACAAATTTAGAAAGAATCTTCTCCAAAGCATGGCCAGGATGTCAATCAGTTGCTGTAGATGCATCGGGCGCTTCAGGGGGATTAGCCATTGCATGGAACTCTCAAGCACTCACACTGTCGGACTTCCATGCTTCACACAATCTCATACAGGCTACCTTCCACATAGTCGGCACAAATATTCATGGGAATCTCTCAAATGTTTACTTCCCTCAGGAAGCAAAGGAAAAGATTGCTCTCCTCCACACCTTAGAAGTCCTTAACGCCAATCGAAGGCACCCTCTGTGGATTGCGGGAGGGTACTTTAACATGATCACAAAATTAGAGGAGAAGATTGGCGGCAGAAACAAGCTGGAGCAGGAAAACACCTACTTCAAAAACTTTATTCAGAATGCATCCTTGATAGACTTACAGTTTTGCAATGGTACTTTCACGTGGAGTAATCGCAGAGCAGGCCCTCATCAAATAGCCTCCAAGCTGGATCGCTTCCTCATATCCGATAACTCGATCCACTTAGGGGGGGATTTCTCGGTGGCCATTCTACCTCACTCTGGCTCTGATCACTGGCCGGTTGCCCTTCAATGGCAACGTCCAGGCAACAAAACGCGAAGACCCTTCCGCTTTGAGGAGTTTTGGTTCACTCATCCCTCTCTCAGAGACTTCGTCAACTCCACATGGACCTCCTTCCGCCCTCAAGAAGGATCCAAAATGTTTCAGTTTCAACAGAAACTCAAACATCTAAAGCTCTGTCTCAAGAGATGGAACAGAGAGACCTTTGGAAACATATTCAAGGCGCAAAATGATCTTCAAAAAGCCCTGGAGGAACTGCAAAGAGAAATAAGTACATGCGGGCATACCGAGAGAACCCTCGAACAGGAACAGAGCATCCACAATCAGCTTGAAGAAAGAAGAAAGCAGGAGGAGATATACTGGAAACAGAAATCAAGAATCAGATGGCTCAAAGAGGGAGAAAGAAATACCAAATTTTTCCACAGAACAACAGTGCAACGCAGAATGGGCAACAATATCCCTTACATTCAAAAACCAGGAGGAGAAAAGGTGGAGCAACATGAGGAAATTAAGAAGACACTCCTCGAACACTTTAAGCAGGTCCACCAAGAACCTAACATCAACAGACATCCGACAATTGAAAGAATTACCTGCAATATACCAAAATTAATCACAGAGGAGCATAATGCACTCCTCCTTAGCTCAATTCAAAGGCAGGAAGTGGACAATGCAATGACTCAGCTTAAAGATGGAAAAGCTCCCGGCCCGGATGGTTTTACCACTACTTTCTTTCACAGGTTCTGGGACTTGATAAAGCTGGAAGTTTGGGAGGTGGTGGAGGAGTCGAGAGTTGCGCATTGGCTGCTTCCCTCGCTCAACACCACCTTCATAGCCCTGATTCCAAAAGAATAGGATGCGCTCAAACCAGACAAATTCCGGCCAATAGCACTATGCAATGTTATATACAAGGTCATCTCTAAAGTCATCGCAAACAGGCTAAAGCCCCTCCTGCCCATGCTCATCTCGCCGGAACAATAAGGGTATGTGGAAGGAAGACAGATTTTAGACGGAATCATCCACACGCATGAAATTACCCACACCCTCAAGCATTCAAAGCAGGCAGGTATGCTCCTTAAACTGGATCTTTCCAAGGCTTTCGACAAACTTAGTTGGAATTATATTCAGCAAATGTTATCTGCTTTTGGATTCAGCCCCACTTGGGTTTGCTAGGTTATGAGCCTTATCTTCTCTACTAGCTTCTCCATCCTTGTAAATGGGATCCCCTCTCGCCCTTTCTCCCACTCCCGAGGTATCAGGCAAGGTGACCCTCTCTCCCCCTTCCTCTTTGTTTTGATGGCTGAGGGCCTGGGACGTCACATTAAGAATGCCCTCCACACGCACCATCTTAAGGGTATCTCCATTCACCAACTGCCAGCTACCTCCCATCAGCAATTTGTCGATGACATGATGTTGTTTGGGTACCCATCTGTTCAAGAAGCCTCTATTTTCAAAGCAGTGCTCACTGATTTTTCAGAAGCCTCAGGGACCAGCATCAACTGCTCCAAATCGCAGATTTTCTTCTTCAACACTCCCCCGGTAGTCAAGTCGGCCATAGTCCGCATCCTGGGATTCCCCATGGCCACCCTCCCCTCTAAGTATCTTGGAGCTCCACTCACTACCTCAGCCATCACTCACTCCTCTTGGCGCAATTTAATTGAAAAACTTGAATCTCGTCTCAATCAATGGACTCACAGAACCTTGAACCTTGTCAGCCGGGCGGTTCTTATTAAAGCCATTCTTCAAGCTATGCCGTTGTACCTTTTCTCCATCCTGGCAGTGCCAAAATGGGTCCTAAAAAGACTAAGGAAAATTCAGAGAGATTTCCTTTGGGGGAGCAATGCAACCAATCGCAAGTGGGCTCTGGTAAAGTGGAGCACAGTATGCAAGCCAAAGGGAAAGGGAGGAATTGGACTAAGGGATCCGGAGCACAGCAATGCCATCATGGGAGCCAAGATCTGGTGGCAATGGCTCACCAATGCAGGCAAGCCGTGGGTCACTTTATGGACAGCAAAATATGCTAACCAGTGACCCCAGGAAGAAGATTGGAGCCCAGTGACAAAGGTTCGTTAATATGGAATGCCGCCAAGGAACATTATAAGATGATCCAGCAACACAGTTTCTGGGAGGTAAGAAATGGCAATAATGCTAGATTCTGGACGGACGCATGGAATCAAATGCCCACCCTCAGTAATGCTCTGAACTAGCCTCTACATAATATGGAGGAGGAAACACAGCAGGTCAAAATCAAGCAATTTTGGACCCAGGAAGTGGAGAAAGGATATCGAACCTGGAAACCAGGCAACCAAATCCTCACAAATGATAACCGCCAGACATCCACAGCTTTAGAAACGGAGCTCAGCAAAAGAAAAATTAGGTGTGACGAAAGGGAAGATATCCTAAGATGGGGTTATCTACCAAAAGGAGCGTTCACCACGTCGAAAGCATACAAAATAATTTGCAATGACTCTGCACCTCAGGACCCGATCTGGGGCCAAATATGGAACTCAGGTTCTTGGCCCAAGATCTGCCACTTTCTCTGGTTGGTAGGGCATCAGAGAATCCTTACTTGGGACAAGCTCCGAAGAAGAAATTTCCACGGACCCTCCATCTGCTTCAATTGCTGTGCCCATGAGGAAACACTCCAACATTTGTTAACATTTGTTGGACTCCTGTCCTCTCGCCAACCAGCTATGGGAGAAAGCAAGCTTTCGATACCAAAAGAGATGCAAACTTGAAGATGAAATTACGAATTCCATACGACAGTGGCAAAAGGACCCGTATAAGAGCAACATCCTCAATCATCTTTGGCGATTGATTCCTGGGCTAATCCTATGGAGTATATGGAAGGAGTGAAACAAACGCATTTTCAAAACCGACGCTCTTCGATGGACAATATCTGGCATATGCTCTGCAAAAACATTCAAGAAACTATGATGCTAAGACCCTGGAAGGAGGAGGACTGGCCTTCCCTAGCCAATGAGAAAGCTATCATGGACAATTGGCAGATCAGATGCACCAACAGCACGCACCAGCAGAACCCCCCTGCAGCCAGCAATGATAAACAGGTCGAATGGAAGCCTCCGCCAAAGCACACTTTCAAACTCAACTTTGATGGAGCCTCAAAGGGGAATCCTGTTAGCAGGCTTTGGGGGAATAATCAGGAATCATGAAGGGACTCCCATGACACTCTACTATGGAAGCATTGGTTGGGACACCAACAACTCAGCTGAATTGGAAGGGTTATGGCAGGGTCTCCAGCTTGCTGGGGAGCTCAACCTCTACCCTCTGGAGGTTGAAGGAGACTCCCAAATCCTCATCAATATGGCCAAAAAAATCCTAAATGGATCGCAAGCTAAAAAAATAGCAACCAGCTGGAGGCTAGAGGCACATCTGGAGGAAATAGAACAGAAGCTTCACAGCAACAGAGCGATCACCTTTACTCATACAAAGAGGGAGGGCAATAAGATAGCGGACTTCATGGCCAATGTTGGAGTGGGAAGTAATCACTCTCTAATCACAGGACAGCTGAATACTATATTACCGCATGAGGAAGCCCAAGAATTCTCTCGATTGGTCCAAAAGGAGGAAACTCCCCCGGATGTGGGTGATTAAGGCGATGGGACGGGAGTTGGGAGCTGGCCACATGCCGTCCCTCAGGCATCACGTGGCACCCCATGCGCGTAGATGGATAGGACATACCAGGTTTAAGATGCAGGGACCTGGGACAGTTAATGCCCGGAGATTGCACTCGATCCAGAGCAACGCAGCAGTAATGGCGGATGGCAGGGTAGGTGAGGATGAGGAGAATAAAACTGGACTGGAGCAGGGAATGTGGGTCGTGTTGCATTCGGCTGGCCTCTCTGTTGTCGAAGCGGTCCCTTCTCAGACGGACGGGTCCATTACGAGGCTGGTTCTTGCAATTGATAGTCTGGTTCACTTGGCAGTTTGCTGGAAGTCTCATACCGCTATGGTGAGACCCCGACAGAGGATGCTGAGCCGTCGAGGCTCATCCAGAGGAGGGGGTTCGCGCAGACCTGTAAGGGATGATGCTGTGCATTGCTGCCACTGCAATCTAGCAAGCTCCATTGGAGCCATTCCCCTACACTCAGGCCAACACATGGATGCCGGGGCTTCTAGCTCGGCCACCTTGCCAGCTTTTGGCTCCACCATCTTCAATTTCACCAGCTCAACGACAAACCCAAGAATCAGTGCGCATGTTTCCATACTGTTCATTGAGAATCCTCCTGAGGCGGATGACCCCACTGAAGCTCGGGAGCAAGGGATGCAGGACTACCCTGGGGAAGCAGAGCAGGCTCCGACAGCTGAGTTGGAGCAGGAAGAAAAAGGCCGGGTTATCGTCGAGGAAAAGTCCAAGCATTCCCAGAATGCTCCAAACGCGGTTATTGGGGAAGAGGAAGCGACCTCTCCTACTGAAGCTGAGCCGGATTACTACGGGTGGTGCCCAATTGTGGAAGAGCAACCGGATGAGCCGAATGAATAACCGCGCCAGCGCTCATGCTTCACCAGGTCGCTCCAGGTCCAGTCACCGTTTTCTGGTTTGTTGTCTGTTCAGTCAAGGTTTTCTGGGACGTTATAGCTGTTGAGTTTTTTTGTGTTAATGACGAGAGCAGTTACTGTATCCCCTGCGCGGGCCACCGTCAATGTTACTGTTACTGTTACTGTTAATGTTTGTGTTATGGTTAGCTCCTTTTTGTCTTAGGCCCCTGCGCGGGCCACCGTCTATGGGCAGTCTTGGGATTTCAGTTTACTACCCCTGCGAGGGCTTGCTATGGGGGACTATGTCTTGGTTTCTGTCAGTCTTAGTTTTTGTCTCTGTCTGGTGCCCTTTGAGGGCAAGAGCTTACTGGTTTCACCTGATGTAATTTTGAACTCTGTACATATTTAATAAATTAGCCTTTTTACCGAGAAAAAAAAAATATTATTCCCTGGTTTATAATCCCTTGGGGTTTTAGTCAACCATGGTCCAACAATCGCATTGTGACAAAGATTGTCTCAATATAAAAATCAGCCATGTCAACCATGTTTATTTTAGAGTTTATAATATTTACCTTAGGGTTTATATAGCTTGGATATATAATATTAGTCCATTGGGTTTAATATTAGTCCCTTAGGTTTATAATCCCAGGTTTTTAGTATTATTAATCCCTTGTGTTTATTTTTCCCTTAGGTTTATAATATCAATCCCTTGGGTTTATTAATATAAGGGTTCATATTCCTAGGGTATAATATTAATCCTTAAGTTTATTATAATATTATTCATAGGGTTTGTAATCGCAATTAACCATGGTCCAAGGTCACATTGTGACAATTATTGTCTCAATATGAAAATCAACCATGGTCAATTATGGTAAACCATGGTATAATGTCAAATTGTGATGAAGATTGTCTCAATAAAAAATCAACCATGGTCCAATGTTGCATTGCGACAAAGATTGTCTCAATATCAAAATCAACAATAGTAAACCATGGTCAACCATGTTTATTTTAGGGTTTATAATATTTATCTTAGGATCTATGGCCAACCATGGTCCAATGTCACATTGTGACAAAGTTTGTCTCAATATTAAATAAACCATGATAAACCATGGTCAACCATGTTTATTTTAGTGTTTCTATACCTTGGATTTATAATATTAATTGCTTGGGTTTAATATTATTCCCTTGGGTTTTTAGTGTTGGTCCGCTGTGTTTATTTTCCCCTTAGGTTTATAATATCAATCCCTTGTGTTTATTAATATAAAGGTTCATATTCCTAGGGTATTATATTATTCATAGGTTTTATAGTATTAATCCTTAAGTTTAATATAAATCCCTCGGATGTATAATCGCGGTCAACCATGGTCCAATGTCACATTGTGATGATAATTGTCTCAATATGAAAATCAACCATTGTAAACTATTATCAACCATGGTCAACCATAGTCCAATGTCACATTGTGACAAAGATTTTCTCAATATGAAAATCAATCATGGTCAACCATGGTTCAACGTAGAATTATGACAAAGATTGTCTCAATATGAAAATCAACAATGGTAAACCATGGTCAACCATGTTTATTTTAGGGTTTATAATATTATAAACCCTACGAATAATATTATACCCTAGGATTATGAACCCTTAATTAATAGAGCCAAGGGACTCATATTATAAACCCAAAGGACTAATAAACCCAAGGGATTAATACTAAAAACTTAAGGGATTATAAACCCAAAGGAATAATATTAAACCCGAGGGATTAATATTATAAACCCAAGGCATATAAATCGTAACGTGAATATTATAAACCCTAAAATAAACATTAAACTGTAAGATTAATTTTATAGACTTTATGATTAATATTATAAGCCCAAGCTATTAATAAACCCATGGAATTAATATTACAGACCCAAGGGATTATAAATACAAGGGAATAACCTTAAACCCGAGGATTAATTTTAAATACAAGGGATTAATATTGAAAACTCAAGGGATTAATATTAAAAACCCAAGGGATTAAATAGTAGGATTAACATTATAAACCCTTTAAATAATATTATACCCCAACAATATGAACCCTTAGATAAATAGAGCTAAGAGATTGATATTATAAACCCAAAGGAGTAATAAACCCAAGAGTTTAATACTAATCCCAAACCCATGGGATTAGTACTAATCCCTTGGGTCTATTAGTCCTTTAAGTTTATAATATCAATCCCTTGGTTTTATTTATCTAAGGGTTCATATTCCTAGGGTATAATATTATTCATATGGTTTACAATATTAACCCTAAGGTTTATTAGTCATTTTTGTTTATAATATTAATCCTAGGGTTTATTAGTCCTTTGGGTTTATAATATTAAACATAGGGTTTATTAGTCCCTTGGGTTTATTAGTCCTTTGGATTTATAATATTAATCCTAGGGCTGATTAGTCCCTTGGGTTCATTAGTCCTCTAGGTTTATAATATTAATACCTTGGCTCTATTAATATAATGGTTAATATTGTTGGGTTTAATATTATTCATAGGGTTTTTAAAATTAATCTGTTGGGTTAATAAAATTAATCATAGCATTTATTAGTCCTTTGGTTTTATAATATTAAACTTAGGAATTATTTAATTAATTAATATTAAATAAAAATTTATTAACTAATTATTATTATTATTATTATTAATTATTAATTATTGTTAATTAATTAATTTTTTTATTAAACTAATATGAATTAATTAATTAATATTATTAATAATAATAATATTAAACCATAGGATTAATATTATAAACCCTATAAATAATATTATACCCCAACAATACGAACCCTTAGATAAATAGAGCCAAGAGATTGATATTATGAACCCAAAGGGCTAATAAACCTAAGGGATTAATACTAATTCCAAACCAAAGGGATTAGTATTAATCCCTTGGGTTTATTGTTCCTTTGGGTTTTGTTGTAGTGGCTACAACCACCCTCCAAAATTTTTCCTATGCTTCAATTTTGGAGCCTTCCTTCTTAACCACAGCAGCTCATCTCGCACTGATCAAGGTATTCATGCTTTGACTGAGACTTGTATTTTCATTTTTGCTTGTGTTTGACTGCTTAGTTGCTTGTTTAACTCACAAGCTAATCTCTTAACTTGGTCCCACAACAATTATGGGCTTGCCTCTAGAAACTGCACAATCCTTGAGGGAAAGCAGCCTTGATGATGGGAATTGCACAGTTCGGACTGCCTGTAAGCATTAAGATAAGAAAATGTGCAGTCACGAGGAGGCAGCCGAACACTTAGCCCAAAAATTGCACAACCCTCACTGAGCTCAGAAACTACGCAGTGCACTAAGCCAAAAAATTGTCCAGTTCCCAGAACTGCGTTGTCTTTTCCGGCAGTGTGCATGGCAAGTTTCACTAGAAAAAGGAAAAAGATAAAAAAATAAAAAAGCATCCCTAAAAAATAGGGATCTATTTTTAGTATTGTTAAATTCACATGGAATGTAAACAACAAATATGAAAGATAAGCATTAGATTGCATATATTATTGACATTATATACATTTACAGTACATGGTGTGACCCTTGGATTCATATTCCAAGGGGTCTCTTGGACTCCGGTGGCTTTTCACATTGCACACCAACCCATAGAGGATTTGGTGTCCAACATTCCACCCCTTAATCCGAAGGGGTATGTCTGATTCCAAGAAGAGAGTTTTAATACAAAATGTGCAAAAATATGGATGACAACACTAGGCTGAATGTGATCTTTGAAATAGTTGATATGAGGGGGGTGGTTTAGGGGTGGCCACCAACACTAGAACGCTTAGTGCAGTTCCCAGAAATCTTCCAAGTCTGGCAAGAAGCTGAAATATTTTGCAAGAGGAACTGTCCCTGATGCTTTGGAAAGGGAGACCTTCAACCTGAAAAAGGGAGGTCTACAACCTGCAGTGGTTTAAGGATGACCACCAATTCTAGAATGCTTAATGCAATTCTTGGAACTCTTCCACAATTGGCAAGAAGATGAAGTATTCTTCTAGAGGAAGTGCCCCCAATTATTTGAAGGGGAGTCTTAACCCTGCATAGATGGTGTAAGGCTGACCACCAATCGAAGGCATGCTTAGTGGCATCCTTTTCTCTGGCTACAACTTTGAATCTAGTATGGCAGGTTGTCACCCAGGCTCGCTTGATGTGGCTTTGAAGCTTGTATATGACCATCACTTCCCCCCTTTTCAGATACAAGGTGAGAAGATGAAGAGATCTGAAATGTAATACTTTTCAATATTTGAGAACAAATCATGTTGTATGAGTTAAATATCTTCTTGGTTGTTGAAGCCCATTTCCAAGAAGCAACCCATCCAAGATGAATATTTGTTCTTGCAAGAGGCTTATTTTTGAAGCATATGTGTGAAGAATGAGTACAATGACCTCAATGCTTACATGGATGAAGATCAAAACAGTGATCTTTCACATGGCCAACTCTATCATAATGTTGACATTTAACAACTTTTGGTTGTGAATGTGGAAGCACAGAATCTGGAACAAGTGAAGGTGAATCACCATGAAGAAATCAAACACTCTAAAACTAGATGGGCTTTGAGTAATATGGAATATGAAAGTACACGTCCTTTTTATATCCAAGAATAATTCTATGGTTGTTATGGACAAGATCTTCCCAAGGTTTGATGATGGCATGGGAAGTGCAGACAGAACTTCTGCATCTGCATGTAACTCTGCTGCTTCATTGGGCACTAGATTTGAATCAACTGCAACATTATTGATTTGTTGCTCATGTGAGTCTATTTCAATGTTCTGAACAGATACATGTTGAGAATGATGACTCCACTACTATAATTCTACTCGCTGAAGCTGAGATTCAAGCTCCAAAAAGTCTACCTTCTTATGTGTATATTGCAGACATGTTTTAATATCACAGGGAGTGTTCTTGCCAATTTTAACTGTCTTTGATAATATATTGTATCAGAGTTTTGATAAACTCTAATACTCCACCAATTAGAGCCATAACAAGTGCACCACTATTACAATCAAAGTGTAATAGTTTTTAAGGTAGGCAATGCCTGAACTCTCCTCCATAAAAGATTGTTTTTTTTAGCTTTTTTCTTCTTGATTAGGTAAGAAATTGATTAAAAAATTTCAACACCAACTTCACTTTTCACTATAATATGTCAATACTTCAATCTAAGCATCTAAACCACCACTGATCAACTATAACATATATCATATAATGTATATCATATAAATGTCATCATATACCATACATGCACACTTCATAAAGAGAATTCAATGTGTATATTCTCATCACAATGTATAGATCATACAATAATAACATAACAAAAGAAATTCAACACGTATGGGGATCCCTTTAATGTATATCTTCAACCAATGTTTATTTTGAATGCTTCACACACACCATTTACACACTCCTTTCTTTATGCAACAAAGTCGAATTGCTAAATGCTCCACGAAAAAGGCGAACTATCGAAAGGTAGAATGAATGCCCATGTAATACCAAGCCATGCCAATGTAACAAGTAGAACAAATGAAATAGTGGCCACACGCAATAGCCAACTTTTTTTTTGTAGTGTGGCACAGTGGTAGGGATGCCTCTCCCAAACTCTGTGCAGGGGTTTTGATAGTTAAGTAAAGGACTAGAGGTAATAACACAAGAGATAACTCGGTGTTGCAGGTGGAACCAATATGGGGGAGAAACTGGATCAACCGAGGTGCGAGGGTGGACAGACACTGCAGGGATAATAGATGATGGTATGACACACTGCAGTGAATCCAACAATGGGACTGTGGAGAAACTAGGGTGCCTAGGTTGCAGAAGTGTAAGTATGAACGATCGATTGTGGGTATGGAGTCCACGGTTCTGGTGAGAGGAGCCGAGGGTGTAGAGAGGTATGTCGTGGGAGAGTGAAGAAGTTCATAATGATTAACACAGAGGGAGGCACTATATAAACTGTGCTATAGCATTCAATCCTTGGTCATATGTTACAAAATCGAATGACAAGGGGATAAGCGGTGACCGTGGAGTCAACTGTGAGGTGAGATGTCGCAACATGGTAAGGAGTCAAGCGGGATAGTGAAGATTGGTATGGGAGTCAAACCAAATCAGTGGGTTTCAAATGCTTAGGGATATACACCTCGAAACCTAAATATAGTGTGGGAGGATGGAGCCACTGGAGAGGTACCGAGGGTTGCTGACTCTGAGGGTCAAAGAGCTACGCAGTGGGGAGAGTGAGGGGCTCGTGGTATTACCTATGTGTAGCAGCTAGAGGTGACCAGAGTAACCAGTAGTGGCAAGAGTCTGACTGTCGACTTTGTAAATATGGAGATGAGGTCGACTGTGGTAATAACACAATGCAAGTTGACTCAGAATCTATGGTAAAATGCACTTCAATGCATCAAGGACTGGCTAGACAAAGCACATGCTAAGTGTTCCATTCATCGCACAAACTTCAAGGTTCAATGCACAGGGATGTTATAACAGGTTCGTCACATAGAGTATGTGAAGAGATAAGCCAATGTAAATTCAACCAATGCTCAGATAGTGTGCCAAATTGGTGTAACTCACTAAGAATAATACAACAATTGTAGGAATTATGGGCTTAGAATAACGAAATTCTAAAAGGGAAGTAACAACAGAGAGCGCAGTGTTGAGGCATAAGAGTTACAACAGCAAGGACTATGGAACCTGAAAATGACAGTTCTGACAGGCATATGAGGCCACAAAATTAGTGGCTCAGACCTGAGAAGGACAGGAATATGCTTGCAGCTTTGATACCATGTTAAACTCACATGGAATGTAAACAATGAATATGAAAGATAAGCATTAGAGTGCATATACTATTGATAGGATATAAATTTATAGTACATGGTGTGACCTTTGGATTCATATTCCAAGTGTTCTCTGGGACTCTGATTGTTTTTCACATTCCACACCAACCCATAGAGGATTAGGTGTCCAACAAGTATCCTAAAGGAGGCACTTGCACTATTTTTAGAAACTTCTTCCAAGTGTGGCTTTTTCCTGGATTTTTAGGCATGCATGTCATAAACCCTAATTTGTCCAAATCTATTTAATTGATGCTACTCGAGCTCATTTTCACACTGCATATTGGAGCACTAGCATTCCTGAGGAGATCAAGGAGCCTTCGGTGTGATCATCGTCGCTTTTACGGGTGGGTTTTGATTTTGTCGTCTTTTGTCACTTTTTCTGTCGCTTTTTGTCATTTAGCTTGTATGAGTGTTGTTTCACTTGTTTCTCTTCATTTTTTTTGTTGTTTTAACTTTATTTAACTTGTAGAAGTGTTGTTTCAAGTTATATATTTTCTTTCCCAAGGGTCACATTAGTTTTCTTATTTTTGCACCAACAGTCGTTGTTGCGGTGACTCTCCTCACTTACTTCGTTTTCCTTCCGTTTGATTAATTGTTGCATTTGATTCACATGCATTTATCTACACTTATTCATATTTTCACTCAAATTTACACTATCTTTCAGATCTGCTTGTTTTTCACACTTCCCTTGGGTAGATATGGTTTTCCCTTTGCCGATTTCACTTTGCACAGCTGGCACTGCGCAATCTGGAGGCCCAAGCCACAAGATTGGCCTTTGGAATTGTGCAGTGTGAATTCCAAGTTGGCTCCAACTGGACATTTCACAGTTCCAGGAGCCAGCCTCTCAACTTGGCCACTGAGATTGCACAATGTGCAGTCTCTCCCAGGGCTCTGCCCAGGCTGAATTCTGCATTGCGCAGTTTCAGCCAATAGGCTTCCACCTTGGTTGTTGGGACTTCATAGTGCGTAGATCCCAAAGGTATCCAGTCCCTCATGTCAGAAAAAATTGTGAAATTTTTCCCATTTAGTGCTCAGTTTTCTACTTAAACTTACCTTGTAATTTGTTTTTCTTTAAATTGACATTTTCTTGTCATGAGTGTCCTCTCTATCCCATGGGTATATCAATTTTTTAGCACCTCTCCAACAGTCACTATTACCATGGCATATAAGAGAGTTGCATCAAAGGAAACCATTGATAGAAGTATTGGGGAAATGATTGAGTAGACATCAGTTGATTTACCAGTGTATGCAGATACTCAATTATTTATAGAGAAGGGAACAACACTAAAATGGAAATAGATCAAAGACACTTTTGCAAAGGCTTCGAGACAGACTTAGAGGATCGACAATTTTATCTTAGCATCTAGCATTCAGGGTTATACAAGGTTGCATGTAGGTATCCTACCTTCCCATGTGCGGACATCATCAGCTGGATTGTCTCACATATGGATGAACAGGCTATGACATTGAGCAGTGCCAATGGTCAGAAGCTTACCACCTTCAGGGCAGAAAAATTTCATCAGGTGTATTACTTGCCCGAGCTAGTAAAGCACATGGACTCGCTCTTCTATGCCACCCACAACTACGTGAACAAAAGAGAAATTGTCAAACACTAGGTGAAAGAGTCATCAAAATTTTGATAGACACCCACCCATGTGTACAAGATACAGTCCCTCAGGAAGGCTTACTAGATCTTGCTTATATTTTCTTGTAGAATCCATGGTCAAGAGAGAAAAGAAACCTTTCCTGAAGGGTGGATAGTCTTATTGGATCATTTGGTGAATGATGGGAAGCCATTAACTTGGTCGTGTATGTTGGCTCAACAATTGAAGGCCCATGTAGCACAGGCTTGGAATCTGCCCAAGGATGAGCGAGCAAGGTTCTATATGTCTACATACTTACTGGATGCAATCTGTGTGCAACAGTAGTTCCATGACATGAACTGGACATGGACACCATGAAAGATTGTCATGAATATATATTGCAAGTTGCTTTCATAATGTAGTTATCGAGGAGTAATGGCATAGCTAACTAACCACTTTATCATCCCACTATACAAGCTTATATTTGAACAAGATCCACCTTACATGTCCCAAGAAGCAATGGAGGCGATAGTAGACATTGCAGATTGGTATGCCTCACCAAGTGGCACCTTCATCAGAGTGTTTGGCGGAGAGAAGCCTCTGCATGTATTACCAAGGTATGCCACTAACAAACTGATCATGCAATAAGTATCATACCATCTCGCTATAGGGTTTTCAACGACACTGCATAGGAAGAAGAAAACACCATGCCCTACTCTTCCTTTGTAGATCGGATTATACGAGATAAAGAAATTGAAAATCACAAATTATGACGCTAAGGAAATAGTGATATTTGATTTTAGCGCTAAGGACTTTAATCTGTATGATCCCCACAGTATTTGCAAGGACCATTGTACAAGAGTTTACTTTATGTGGATCAACGGGGAATTTCATTAGCCAAAGGAGGATCCTTGGAGGTACTACTACAATGACTCCAAACTCAATGAGCCAGAACTTAGTATAGCAAGGACTTCAAAGTTTTCTCCACAGACAACAACAACTCTGGAAGCAACGGCAGCAGAAGGCAGCAACCTCATGCAGGAGAAGGGACAGAAGAATATTGTTGACAGTCCAGAGGGAGAGAAAAGCTACAAAATGAAAGTAGATCCTCTTATTGCGAAGGAATCTTTTGCAGCAAAAGCAAAGAGGAAACAAAGGATACAGAGAATAGAGTGGAGGAAGAGATAAAAGAAGAGGTTGTAGGAAGAAGAATTGAAGTTGCAGGAGAGAGAAGAAGTTGAAGGAAGAATAAGAGTTGAGAAGGAAAGAATGAGAAGAGAAGAAAAAGCAGGAAGAAGAACAAAGGCAAGGCATGATGACAGAGGAAACAACATTTATACAGGTTGAAGAACCAGAACAACCAGCAGCCAAGGAGGAAGGTGAACAACTGCAGGATCGAGAGCTTGCTCAACAGATTGAGCAAATTATTGAAGTGATAGACATGGAGTTGGATCAGGAGCCGCAACATGAATATGTTGACCTAATACCAAGAAGACCACAGGTCATCCCATAGTCTCCACCACCTCCAACAGTAGAGCCATCATCGAGCGATGAAGGAGATACTTTTCTCCTTGATGATGATCCGGTGATGGATATGTATAATACATCATTCGACGACTTCAAAAAGAAGAATGTAGAAGCACAGAAGAAGAAATTTCTAGATGATCATGCATCACCTACATTCATCAAAGAAAGGGTGATAGTGTTGAATAAAAGGAAGCATCTAACTACCATCGTTGAAGCCAACTTGGCCAATGCAAAAGAAACAAGATCAAATGATCAGTATTTCATGGCCGAGAACGAGAAATTGGCACAAAACTTGCAGGCTGCCAGGAAAGCGGTAGAACAACTCTGAGCAACATCGCATAATGCAATTTCCACATTAGGGGAGATGGGAGCAATGATACTTGCTGAAGTATCAGCACTTGGAGAAAACATGCAGAAGCTCTATGATAGGTTTATCACCATGAATAAAGCAGTTGTTAGTTTGCATGGCTAACAGCAGCAGAGCAATGAGTTTGTTAAAACTCTAAAAAACATACATGTTGTCATTTCCTATGTACAAGAGTGGATAATGCAGTACAAAGGGGCCCCACTTGACTTAGTGAAGAAAATGAAGCCACACACAGAGTTGGAGAAAGCGAAGGTTCAAATGTTCATTCAAAACAACAAGCAACTCACCTCATTCATTGGCAGCACACAAGCCTCATATGTGCGGTTGTATAATAGTTTGGATGTCTTGGTGAGAACACATCATATCCCATCAACTGGTTCCCTTACAAAAGCTAAACTCAAGAACCAAGTCTAATAGGAGGTCGAAGAGTACTTGGAGTAGCTAAGACATGATGCCACCAGGGAGGACTTGGAGCTGAGCATGCACAACATGCAGAAGTTCATCAATGGTCCTATCAAAGTCAAAACAATGTTTCTCATGCTTCAAAATGAGTTGGACGTAGGTTTCAAGAAAATGTACTTGGATTCCATGGAGGGTAGAGTACGCTTCTAGCAAGACACCATTAACAAGTTTGGGGACACCATCACACAGTACCAATATTGGCACCAATATGTGGCCGAGAAGCAGCAAGTGGAGGTTTTTGAGTTGGACTTCCCCCAAACTCCAGAATCATAGTGTTGTGTCTTGTTAGGTTGTCTCTACCCTATTTTTTCTTGTATGGGTACAAGTGGAAAATGTAATATTATTTGTAATTATGTTATAAGCAAAATTCCAAGTGTCAATATTGGAATATGAAAATTCATCATGTAATGTAATGTGTTATTTTGTGAAGAAGTTGAAGATTCATGAGTGTAGTCCAAAGGTCTCAAAGGCGAGTCGAAAAGTCACTCCCTCTTATTATAAATAGAGCCTCATAACTCATGTGACGAGCTTTTGGGAGCCAAGATTTTGGCTAGGCTTAGGCTTAGAAAGAGCTTGGGAGTATTGTGAAGAGCCTTAGCTTCTCCATAGCGTAGAGAAGGTATAATTCTTTAAAGGATCAGGTGTTCTTAACTGTAGTGTTCCACTATTAGGGCTAGTGCTTATCGATGGTGTATGTATGGATGAAACTTCCAATTATGATATAAAATTAGAGCCAACATGCTTTCATGCATATGTTGTTAACATAGTAGGACTATTCTTATTGTATTGGCAATGTATGTTATTTAACTTACGCATATGCTTATGAACTATTTTTTTTTGCATTTGTACAAATCTTGTTGAATGTGTGTTGTTGGATTAGCTCATCACTTTAACTTGTGGACTATTCCACATCTTAGCTTGTGATTTCATTTCACTCGTGTGTTCCTTTCAAGCTATGTACTATTACAGGCTTCCAAGGGGCACACTTGCTTTTCCCTTCATGTGTCAGAACCTTCATGCATCACACTTGACTCTCCGCAGGGTCACACACTTACTCTCACCCAAAATTATCATACTTTCCTCTACGCATTTTAGTAGTCAAGACATTACATTACCACCCATTGCTGGGACTCCTACTCCAAACAATGTGAGGACTAGTTGGGACTTCATATCGGGGAGATCTCCTGAATGTTGGCAGGTCTAGCATCGTGAACAAATTTGTAATATCAATCCCTTGGCTCTATTTATCTAAGTGTTCATATTGCTAGGGTATAATATTATTCTCCGGGTATATGATATTAATCCTAGGGTTTATTACTCCTTTTGGTTTATAAAATTTATCCTATGGTTTATTAGTCCCTTTCTTTTAAAATATCAATCCCTTTGGCTTTATTAATTGAAAGGTTCATAATATTATTGGTAGGGTTTATAATATTAATC
The DNA here is from genome assembly GCA_031772625.1 of Pinus tabuliformis. NCBI lineage: Eukaryota > Viridiplantae > Streptophyta > Pinopsida > Pinales > Pinaceae > Pinus > Pinus tabuliformis. Next base: position 1,571,721,145 of record CM062819.1, on the reverse strand, counting down.
TAAGGCTTCATATTCCTAGGGTATAATATCATTCATGGGGTTTGAAAGGTCCTTTGAGTTTATAATATTAATCACGGGGTTTGTTAATCCTTTGAATTTATAATATTAAACTTTAAATATTAAATAAATATTAAATAAAAATGAATGACTTAATAAATAATAATATTATTTAACATTTAATATTAATTATTATTAAGATTTATTTAATTATTAATTAATAATGATATTAAATTTAATCATCATCCAATTTAATAATCTTAATTAATAATAGTAGTAATATTATTTAATAATAATGATAATGTCAAGTCTTACTAGCACAACTAGTTGAGGATGGGCCTCGTTAGCAAGGCGACTCAAAATCAAACCTCACAGGGGTGGTTGCACCCTATGCTAGGGGGAGGAGACATGGTAAAAAAACCAGGCAGCTAAGGGTTGGTGTGGCCTAGGCCGAGTTCAAGTGGAGGAGACATGCTAAAAAGACCAGACAGCTAAGGGTTGGTGTGGCCTAGGCCGAGTGCAATCCCCTAGAGACTTTGACGGCTTAGATGCCCCTGGGTCGCAACTCCTCAAGCCACAGGTCAAGCCTGGAGAATCACAAACAACTTGACAAACCAAAAAATAATAATAAATATAAATATAAATTTATTATTATCGTTAATAATAAAATATTAATTATTATTAATTATGATTAACTATAATTATTATAAATGTATAATATACCTCTTCATCATGTCCATCTTCTCACCCCTATCATGTGGGGTAGCACAAAATTTGAACTAAATACTTGTAGTTGTGTGAGACTTCAATTCCACGACCATTGCCAATTGAGCTACCCCAAACATACATTATAAATGTATAATAATTATTATAAATGAATAATAATTATTAATTTTAATAATAATTATAATAATTTTTTGTATTATTATTATTATTATTTTATATTTGATTATTAATTAATAATGATATTAAATTTAATCAACAACAAATTTGATATTGTTAATTAATAATAATGATATTAATAATTAATATAAATTTATTAATTATCATTCATAATAAATTATTAATTATGATTAGTAATAATTATTATAAATAAATAATTTTAATTAATTTTAATAATAATTATAATATGTTTATTGTTATTGTTTTTTTTCTGTAACACTGTTATTATTTTATATTTATCAATATGAACATTAATTTAGGATTAATATTAGATTTATATCATTAATGTTTATCTTGATTTTTTCAATCACATTTAGTAATGTGGTTGTATATATGATTGATTAACCACATTTATTATACACCTTGAGTGAGCTTAATGGTTAAGAGCTTGTGTTTCCTTTTAAGAGGTCACAAGTTCAAAACCAGAGAGTGTAGAGTATGTATGCCCGCAGAAATGGATGTAGTGCAGAACAGAATGAAATTATATCTAAAGAGATGTTAAGGAACCTTTCATGCTATGGGTATTTCAGTTTTTTTTTTGACTCTCGGTTTTTTTTAATATATGGATAACACGGTTTACAATCGTTTTTTTTTTAATTTAACAAGTGCCACGGCAGTGGCGGAAGTCCTTGCCGAGAAGGGATTCAGCCACGCCTGAAAAATTCATTTCTAATGGGGAAAGCTTTAGAACAGTTTGGACTCTGACGTGAAAAGATCAATTTAGTATTATTTTTGTTCACCTTATTTTCAAGCCGTTATTCAATTATTTTTGCTACATAACTCAGCCACTGAAAACAATTTTTAAGAAATATAAATGACTTCGGTATTGTTTGTCATTTTACCTTTCGGCCAATTGCTTTTGGTTGCATATTCAAGATTGAATTTCATTTTAATTTTATTTTGTTATTGTTGTAATGCAAAATATAATTAAAAATTAAATTTTATAATTAAAATGAAATAGTTGTTTTTTATATTTTTATGTTAAATTGCATATTCTGATTCCCAACAAGGACTGAATAAATTAGTAAGAGTATTATTTTATCAGAGAGATAAAAAGCATCTGTTGCTAGCTACAACAGAGATATGAGAATTGTTGTATCGATGAGCCGAGTAAACTATTGTAGGGATTAAAAAACTTGACATTTGTCATTCAAATATTGAAATGTGTGAATCCACCTCTGAAGGTGGATCAAAAAAATAGGCAACAATTTATTGGAATCATGATAAGAATAGACGCGTTACACATATTAAAAAATTATATATTTTTTCAAACCATAATTTCTGGACAGCCACTTGTACTATATGCAGGAAATTTTCAAAGACCTAGTATATAAAGTAATTAATCAATTATTATATTATAACATCTCAATAGCCACTTGTACTATATGTAGGAAATTTTCAACCACTTGTATTATATGCAAGAAATTTTCAAAAGCCTAGTACATAAGGTAATTAATCATTTATTATATTATATGTTAATTTATTTAACTAAATATGAATAACAACATGAGTTTGATAACTGAATACGTGTGCCCACATATTGCCCACTTATCCATAATGCTATAAGCATAGCATGCATGTCAAATTCTAGAAATTTACTAGTGTTGTTTAGCCATGGAGAATTCACTTGGGGTTACTCAATTAATTTCCTCATCCACAAAATTAACAGGGTACGTTGGGAAAAATCATGATGTGATTGCAAGTTTGTATGTGCACCAAAAAACTACAAGTGGATGCTTTTAATTTTCGGGGGCTCTTTTTTATATCCAAATATCTTGTTCATATCCGAATTTTAGGGGGCCCACTGATTTTACATTTTGTAATAAGACCACATCTCCTCGGAAATGCTACAATACACCTTGCATGAATGTCTTGTGACCAGAAGCAACAGCACTACACCAGCAAAGGAAAAGATAATATGAAGCCAGAATGTAGGAAGGGAAAAAAAATAAAAAATTAAAGAGAGATATTTCCCAATACACAAAACAAAGCCTCTAAATCCTTTGCTAAATCATGGTTTTATGTTCCAGAGCGTGGGGTGGGTGAAAGGTAAGGTCCTCGTTATTCTTATTTCACAACCAATTAATTACAATTGAACAAAACCAGTGAATGCAGATAGTTTATTGATTATTGTTGGCATAAATAGCAGAAAGGGGAAAATTTTTCATATTGTTGAATTTCAAAACAAGATTCTTAATGACGAGCATTCTACTCTCGTATTTTATCCAGATATAGTTAAATTTCAATATACCCTCTGCACAGACACCTGAAAAACACACTTAGATACCTAGAATAACATATGTGAATCAAATTAGTCCTGTAGGTTTTTATCTATCAAATTAATGGAGAGATGAGTGTATCTCTACCATCACTAAAGAAAGACTCTTTTCAAGCTTAGTGTCATTTGACATGGATACCAAAAATAATTTTCTATGCTAAATTTATAAAATATGCGTTGTAGCCAAGTATGATATCAATAACAACATGTGCATTAAAATCCAAGATAATGAATATATATGATACAATTGATGTTCATTAAAATCCAGGATAATGAATATATATGATACAATTGATGTTCTTCACAACCTGTTGCAAGCATATTTATACAACACCAGGGATATTTTATATGCAATATGCACATTTGATGAATAATCTCTGATAAATGCTATGATGTATATGTGTACTCATAATAAATGATAACAATGATATGAATTGATATTAAATTATATCAGTTTTATAGTAAAGAATTCTATGATTAAGCCATAATCAAATCGACTGCAATTCCAATTTATTGATGTAGATTAGGAAGGAGAATAGTCAAGTATATGAAAGTTCTTGGTGGAAGACAAATACTAATAAGTGAGAGAACTCTATTGCACTAGATCGTTAGTGTCCATTAGCAGTGGGATTGTATGAGGTACACAATTTAAGACTGAATGAGTCATACTGAATTTTAACATGAAATCTCAACCAATACTAGATTTTGTAGTAATGCATAACTATGAATATTTTCATCCCAGAAACAAAGGAATTCGGAATTTGTAACTATTTTCATAACGTGAAGGCAACCTGGTTTAAATATGGGAGGATAATAATTTATTTGTTGTCACACAAGCAAGTCCTAAACCAGGGTAACTCCAATAAAACTAGCAATGCACTCCAAAAATTTTCACAACGTTTCATATTTACAAAAATGCAAATTTACATAGAGGTGGTAATTGCAGATATGAAAAAATTAAATATTTCACAATTATGTAGGTTGTCTCTACAGCTAGTACTATTGAACATAAACAAATTGTGGAAAAGATACTTAAGAATTTTGCAGGTTCTCTTTGTAGGTCTCCTAGTACGGGAATTCGTCTCATTTACCAGTATCTCTCCTAGTATCGGCATCTACACTGTAGTAGAATGGTTATGATGTTCATGAGGGAGAGCTTTTGCCTGTCTATCTCATTTACCAGCAGGTCTCCTAGTCTACACATTTCAATGGTAGAGTAAAGCTACCACATGAAGTGAAGACATGTGAAGAACATAACTATTGAGGCAGCAGGATTGAAGTGTTGAGGTGGCTCTACGCGTTTCAGTTGTAGAGTAAAGCCACTACATGAAGTGAAGACATGCAAAGAACACAGGCGACAAGATTGGCAAGTGTTGAGGTGGCAGGGGACCCAGCAGATGTTGACGCCATAGGCGAAGTAGGTGGATGCCTAAAAGTTCATTTTCATAACTTTATGTATAAAAAAATGGCACATTAAATGTTTCAGATTAATGTTATCTTGAAAATTAGCATTAGTTCATGTATATAAATGTTTTAAACTCAATTCCCTACTAGTTATCCTACGTTTTAATAAAAATAGTAAAAATCATGCATTCTTGCCTGCAATAAGAGGTCCAAACAAAAAGTTTAGATACAATTCTGTTTGATAAGATATTTTTATCAAAACCTTGGTTAAAACATTGAATACATTGGTCATTCAACCTAAATTAATGCCAGCCAATGTCGAATCGATTGCTATAGTCCTTGCTATAGCCAAAAGCAGGGACTAATAATGTTTGATTGGAAAGATTACTTATTTAATTTTTGGAATGTAGTAAATGATGTGTTAAAAATTGTTTGAATTTAATGGTAATGACTTAATTATAAATTAGGAAAGATTGATATATGAATAAAATGATGATAGCTTTTTGTTATTAATTTTGAAAATATTTAACGATTTGAAATTTTATATTTACAATGGTTTATCTTTGAAGATATGTTGGAGATAATTTTTTCTATAACATTTTTTCATTAGACTATTGTGTGATTGATAAGTTATTTAATATTTATGTATTTTCCATATATATATATATATATATAAATAATTGGATGTGGTAGAAAGCATCATGCTTTAACACATGTTCAATTCAAACTACTATGCATTATTTGTTTACAATCTTTTTAAGAATCTTATGTCCAAGATCGATATTGAATGTAGAGCCATCATCCAACTTCACTCCATGTTGTATAAGATCTACCTTATATCCAAACGAAAAAAAAAATAAAAAAATTTACAACTTCAAATTAAAGAAACTTAGTATTTGCTCAAAAGAAACATTCACTATATTAATAATATTCCTTAATACATGCTAACATTTTCATATTTATCTATGTTTTCCACAAATTGTGTTCTCGTCATTGGCATTTTCCACAATTAAATGTGGATAAGAAATATCAATTATAAATAACATAAAATGACTTACGTTCACATATAATCCATCATAATTTATTTAGTCTCTATGGATTAAACCCTTCAAATCCTAGTAACTTTTAGGAGGCACAACCAATACATAGTTTCTTCTTATACATAGTACCCTTTTATACATGTATTCCTCTTTTTAGTGAGATATATATTGTCAGGACTCCAAGTTGGCACCAAGGCCAATAGGTGCCCATGATGGGCCATTCTCACTTGGAGTGGAAAAAATCCGACTCGGAGGTGTGACAAATGTGCCCACATGGAGAGGATCCAATGTCGGCACAAGAGGCAGTGTGCACGAGTTGATGGGTGCATGCCTTGGGCACACCTACACGGAGGCAGGGCATCAAGCATCGCATTGGGCATAGAGTAGGAGACACAACACGGGAATGTGCCCACCCAATGACATTGTGATATAATGGAGGGCGTTGTAGAGAGAGTGCCAACCATAACGAAGAGCGCATGGAGGTAGCACGCATCATAACACATAGGCATAGTGAACTCGTGCCCATGGGCATGCCCACACCAAAGGGCACCTGGTTGATGCAACTTCGTAGTGGGAAAGGAACAAGACAGGTAGAGGCAAGCGAGCAAAGAATCGGGGCAGCGTGTGACATGATGTTCAACTCAAGGAAGCGACCGATAGGGCAGTAACATGAGCGACAAAGCAAGATGAGCGCTCAGGCAAGGGTGCACCCACCCAGCAAGGGGCACTGAATCACCCATGGAAGGTCGGCCCGGGTGCACACCTAATCATGAAGGGGTGTCCAATCAAACTTAAAGGGTCGACTCAAACATTGAAGGGTTGTCAACCACATAAATTATGAAGGCAAGGAGGAATATAAGTAAAAATGGAGGCATTTGACCAAGAGGCACCAAGAAATTTTGACCAAGTGAAGAGACATCACAAAATAGGTCGCACTAAAGGGCAAGTCTATTATAACACTCTCCTCCCACACTTACCCAAGTTGATCGGTCCACTGGGGTAAATAAGTGACAAGGAGTTACTGTGATATGACTAACCTCTTAGGTACAAATAAGGAAGTGGAATCATCCAAATAAAAACTTCATGACCTCCCTCGACTGCTACAGGACCTCCAAGAGCTAGCCAACCACTCTAGGTGTCAAACCCCTTACCTAACTTGTTTTTTCACTGGCCTAGGCTCTCAGTCATTCGCATGACAAGTGTCACATCTCTCCTAGTAAAACTTCTATTTAACCGAACATAAGGTCCAAGAATAAATATTGTTACATAGCATAATAAAAAATAAACAAAAATATTCAAACTATCATAAGTTATGATTTACGAGAACCTTATGTGATATTTCTTTTGCGTTGTGGAGACTTTTTTTTATTTAATTTGATTTATGAACCTTCGAACCATATCATTAGGTTCATTGTTAGCATTACTAACTTAATTCTTACCATAACTCACCTAGCCTTTAGCATTGGTTACGGTTCTATGTTTGGAACTTTCAAGAGACTCCACAGTTGGAAACCACTACCTCGAGATGCATTGTGCATCAATGGCTCAACAGATGGATCACACGTTGGATGGTAGAGATTCATTGAAGTTGGCCCTTGGAAATTACCTCCCCCCCCCGCCCCCCAAAATGCTCTACTTGTGACTCATTTGACTCATCACAATAGAGGGTTTCCAGGCTACTTATGGGCATAGGGTTTCAACTTTTCATAACGTAGTTTCTATGTTATACAATGTTTTCTAAGGTATAGATGTACAAATATGAGTTATGGACAATATAAGGTTAAGATTCCTTTATTGAGTGTCTTATTTCTCAGTCTGGAAGTGTCTTCTTCCTCTTTGACATAGTGTGTTCATTCTTATAATTATGAAATAAACTGGTTTTGTATAGATAATGAAGGTTTGGTGCAAAGAGGACCTCTAGTTCCAGGTAATTCTCTTATTGTTTTCGATAACTTGATTTTCTTGGAATCTACATGTCCAATGTTCCGTGGAACTCGGGTTTCTCGAAGTAATTCCTATAACTTGTTTGCAAAAATTGGTTATCTATGCATGTACAAGTTCTCTATTATGTTTCACATTCTCCTAATGCCCCTCGTTCTATGCAGGTTTAGGGTTTCTTAATTTTCTTCCTTTTCCTAGTGAAATCAACAAGAATGATGAAGCTCTTTGTCGTTTTCTAGGTATGTCGAGATTTTTCCTGGATAGAAGGGTTCTTATGTTGTTTGAAGGAAAGAATGGAAGCGACTATCCCCACTTGCCTCTTTCTATTTTTAGTCTAGACTACAAGGCCTTATGGCCATTGTGTTTCTTGGCACCAATATCTGAGCTTCTTGTTTATTTAGGTTAACTCTTCAATTTCATAACCCCATCGGGCTTTGGGATATGTTAAACTCGACCATTGGTCATGTAACTTATCACAATTGCTTTTTAGTTATATTTCGATTGTATATAACACTAAAGTCTTTGGTTTATAAATGCACATTTTCTACTACGAATATCTACAGAGACAATATTGTTTGGATGGTATAATACTCTATTGTACATTGCGTTCTTGTTATTTCATATAAGAGAAATGTATCTAGTTAATTTTCTACTTTAATGCCATGTTTGCTCCAAAATTCTTTAGATTTAATTAAAGAAACATATTATGATACTCAGAGACCGTACATGTCTAAGTTTGGTGCTTTCGCTCTAGCTGAAGGTTGTTGCTTTTTGTTTCCTCTTTTAAGTTGTCGTCAAACAATATGAGGCAGTGTGACTGTATGTTGGCCAGGCTATTATTTTAGCTATGCAGAGAGACTAAACCCTGTCGGCTACCTATTTCCTTTGGAACTTATATATTTATATGTATTGATTTGGCTCTTGCATATGATTTCCAGTTTTGGTATATATTTCAGTCTCATAATTGTTTTCTAACAGATCATATTTTTTATCTGTGTGGTCGAAGCTTATACTCTTGTTTGGATTGTACTTTCTTGGTTAAATTTGCATGTGATGTCATTGTTATTAATAAGTTCCTCCTCTATTAAATTTATATCAAATGCTGAGAATGGCTAGCATGTATATGTATTTGGTTTCTAATTGTTCCATATGAGTAATGGGCTCCTCCAAGGCAATGGGATTGTCTCCAGGTTGTCAACATGGCATGAACATGAGACTAACCCCTCATACTGGTGGAGTGATAGGTAAAACCTTACTACCTACTGGTTAAAACATAACATTTTAGCCTCAGTTAAACATTATGTATTCATAAAACTTATTATCTAACAGTTCAAATTTACTCTGTAATTTGGAAAAAAACCTCTAACCACTGCAAGGATTACACTACTTCTTTCAATATATATTTATTTATGCTCAACATAACCAAAACATAGATCATTATTGCAGGAAATCACACAGTACTTATCAGTTGCCTTAATTAGCTTTTCCATAAATCTGTTGCACCTTTCTAGAAGCAATGTCATTTTACCACCCTACCTCAAGATCAATTCCAAATAAGGCTTCCCCCGTGCTATTATCACACACAGGATAGCTGTAACAAAATCCAACTAATTTTCCTGTGACTATCTAGTCCTAACCAGACTTAGTCTAGATAGCTTTCACTTGCATAAATTCGTTTGACCATTCAGCACGGATTTCGTTACAGTTCTTGTTACAACGTTTTTTTTTACTCCTTGGTTACCTTGGGTACCTATTACCCTTTTGGTTCCCATATTTTAAGAATTAATTCTCAAGGAGAATCTATGGCAAGGTAACCACCTGACCATAATTATCTACCCAACTGACATGTGAGACACAATTGGCATTCTTTCCAAGATGTCACGACTTCTGCACAACTTAATGACATAATTTATTAATCAAACAAAATTTAAAGATTCCAGTTTGTCATCTGACCTTCCCTAAACCTATGCAATAGTATCATGTATTTTATTGTGGTAATTAATATTTACAAATTACCAATAGATGTCACATCTCTCCCCCCTTAGATTAAACATCATCTCGATGTTTGTATAATGTTAGAACAAACCTGGATATGCTTCCTTCATAATTTTTTCATCTTCCCAAGTAGCCTCTTTTGGGCTAAAGTGTTTCCATTACACTTTAACTTGGATGATAACTCGCTTCCACAACGTTACTTCTCTCTGATCGAGTATACGTGGGGGCTCGACTAGGAATTCACCATCTGGCTCGACCTACATACATAGTCATTGAGAAATATTTTAGTTTCCATTCTATCTTTAAAAAATAAAAAATAAATGTATAAACATAATATACTTATTGTTACATAAGTTACTTGTATATCCTACCAACTGATTATATGGCTAGGATCATATATGTATTTTTTTAACACATAAACATGAAAGACATTATGCATGTGTATATAGCTAGGCAAGGCTAGTTGATACGCTACAAGCCCAATTCAAGCCAAAATTTGAAAAGGACCACAGAACTAGGCTGCATGGCACAACCTCCGCATTACAAAGTACTTTTCTTCGCTCTCACTCGTATATATACATGGTCCTTTATCTGAAATTCTCAGAAACTTTGTTTCTTATTAGCATAAATTTTTTGCCTATCTTGAGCAGCCTTCAAATTCATTCTCACTTTCTTCATTGCATCTTCCATATCTTTTAACATATCGGGACCTAGCATTAATTTATATTCGAGGCCTCTGCAATTCAAGGGTGTTCTACAACTGTGACCATATAAAACTTTGAACAGGCTCATCCGCAAGGATGCGTGATAGGTGTTATTGTAAGACAATTCCACCAAATGTATATAATCTTCCCACTTAGATGGTTGTTGCATCACATACATTCTCATCATATCTTCAATTATTTGATTTACTCACTCAATTTTCCCATCTGTCTGAGGATGTTATGTCGTGCTAAAATGTATCTGGGTACCTAAACCTTCAAACAATGCTTTCCAAAATTCATATGTAAACTTTATGTCCCTATCTGAAATTATTTCCTTTGGTATTCCATGCAGTCTAAAGATATCTTTCATAAATATGTTAGCAATTTGAACAATTTTAAAGGTAGACTGTACTGGAACAAAATGGGAATATTTACTCAATTTATCTACTACTACCATTATCGAGTCATTTTGCTTCTTGGTCTTAGGTAAGCCTGTAATAAAATCAATTGAAATGATCTCCCACTTCCATTCTGGAATAGGCAATGGGTGGAGCAATCCAGCTGGATGTTGGTGTTCTGTTTTTACCTGCTGACATTCCAAGCAGTGGGCTAAATAATCTACCACTTATTTTTTCATACATGGCCAGAAGTACTCTTTTCTTAATGCAGTGATTAGTTTCTGGTATTCGGGGTGAGCTGCATAAGGACTTCTATGGTATTCATCTAGAATTAATTGCTTAATACTTTGTTGGTTGGGAACATACATTCTGCCTCGATAAATCAACACTTTTTCCTTATTTACCTCATATCCTAATTGTTTTTCACTTCTATTTAGACATTGGGCCTTCTTCCATAAAAAATTGTATTCAGGATCCCTTTGAGCAGCTTCTTTAATATCTTCATTAAAAGCAGTTTGAAATTCACTGAATGAAATCTCATAGACACAATTTAACATTCAACTTAATGCATCATCTACCCGGTTTTCATTCCATTTTAAATGTTTAATTTCAAAATAAAACTCACTCAGAAATGCAACCCAACGTGCATGTCAAGCATTCACTATAGGTTTTTTAAAATAGTTAGTTAAAATATGATGATTTATCATCTATTAAAAATTTATTTCCTAATAAATAATGTCGCCACATTTGTAATGCATGTATTACTATAGTTAGTTCCAAGTCATAGGTTGAGTATTTTTGTTCATGTTCCTTCAACTTCCGAGATTCATAAGCTATAACTCTACCTTCTTGCATTAGTACTCCCCCTATTCCTTCCTTACAAGCATCTGTGCAGACAATAAAATATCTGTATGGATCAACAATACTTAGAATAGGAGCATAAGTAAGTAAGTGTTTCAATTAGTCAAAACTATCTTGACACTCGGTTGTCCACTTGAATATTCTTCACCTTTTCTGCAGTGAGGCAATGGGATACGCTACTTTGGAAAATCCTTCAACAAACCTCATGTAGTATCCAACTAGTCCCATAAAAAATCTTATATCAGCCACATTTTTCAGAATTGGCTATTCCATTATGGTTTTTATTTTCTCCGAGTCCATATCAGTTTCATCCTTAGTTATGACATGCCCTAAGTACTGACTTTTTTCTTTAAAGAAATCACACTTACTATATTTTGCATACAAATGATGTTCCCTTAAGGCTTGCAAAACAATCTGCAAATGTTCTATGTGCTCTTCCATGTTTCAAGAATATACCAGTATGTCATCAATAAAAATTAATACAAGCTTATCTAAATATTAATGAAAAACATTGTTCATAAGACACATAAAAGTTTCTTGGGCGTTAGTCAACCCAAAGGGCAAGACAAAAAAATCATAATTCCCATAACAAGTCCTAAAAGGTTGTTTTGTTTACATCTTCTTCTTTTATTCTTATTTGATGGTAACTTGAATGAAGGTAAATCTTAGAGAATATTGTAGCCCCTTTTACCTTATCAAACAAATAATCAATACAGGGTAAGGGGTACTTATTCTTAACTGTCAATTTATTTAACTATCGGTTATCAATACACAAACACAAGTTTCCATCCTTCTTCTTCACGAAAAGTATAGGAGCTCCCCAAGGTGACACACTTGGATGATTGTATTTTTTATCTAATAATTCTTGTAATTGCATTTTAAGTTCCATTAATTCTGGCACACTCATATGGTAAGGTGCTTAGGATACTGGAGCAACCCCGGGAACTAATTCACTGGTAAAATCTATATCTCTCTTTGGGGGCAATCCAGGAATATCTTCAAGAAAAACATCAGGACAATTTTGTACAATAGGTAGATTTTCCAAGGCGGCAGTTTTCTCTTTTGAATTTGAATATACTAATTGCATCGAATAAACCTGACACCCTTTCTGAATGCATTTTTCCAACTAGGAGGCGACTATTGGTCTTAATCTTAGGGGTATTTTCACTCCTTGAATCTCTTGTCTCATTCCTTTTTCATTTAAATAATTGATAGTTTTATCTTTAGAATTGATGAGTGACCAATGTCTTTCTAGCCAAGCCATTCCTATTATGACATCATAAGATCCTAAAGGTAGAACATTCAAATATGCAACAATTGGTTGTCCTGCCAACTCCATGGGACAATTATTGACCTTATCTATCATTCTTCTCTTAGCCCTCGTGGCCAGTTGCATGAGCCATGGATTTTTGAATCTAACTATTTGCAAACAACATTTTTCTACTACTTTGGGGCTTATACAACTCAAACTAGCTCCTAAATCAATTAAAATAGATACATTTTGGTAAACAATCTTAGCTTCAAATTCTACCATAGCGGGTTGGTATTTAGCCTGATGGTCTTCTAGAGCAGCATTAATTTTGTGTAAACTCCTTACCATTTCTCCTACAGTCGATGCTTCTTGAATCTATGCAACATGTTCGGTCTCCTTACGATAAGGACAATCCTTAACATAATGTGGTCCCCCACATCGCCAACACTGTATTGGAGATCTTATCACTGGTTCCATTATACTTTTATCTGATTTCTCATTGGCTTTTAATTCATTTGGCAATTTCAACCTTTGTTGGGTCTTATTAGCATTTTGGTTCTACAGATTTTTGTAAGATCCTTTAGCATTTGTGGACTTATTTTGTTTAACACCTTGTGAAAACTTATACCCCTTCTTCTCATTCCACCTTTTTCCTTCATTTCCCTTTTGCTTGATTTGTTGATAACATATACACACCTTCCTTATAATGTCATTCATATTTTTCATATTACCAAACTCTAAACCCTCTTTCATGAATGTAGGCAGACTGCTAATAAATCGCTAAACCTTTGCCTTTTCCTCATGTATATAAGGAACATATCATAGCAAAGATGTAAACTTTTTTTATGAATTCTTCCATGGTCAGTTTTCCTAGCTGAATGTCATGAAATTCCTTCACTTTTTCATCATAAAATCTTTTAGTTAGGTAATTGTCCTTAAAATGTTTTTGAATTTTTCCCCAAGTCACATTCTGCTCATTAATTCCATGTATTGTTTTCACTTCCTCCCACCATAAGGTGGATTTTCCTTGGAGCTGATAGATTGCTAACTGAGCCTTTAGATTATGATAATATTCATACAATTGGAAGTATTTGTTCATATTAATAAGTCAGGTTTCAACAACCTCCTCCTTTTCGCCATCAAATGTTGGAGGCTTTACTTTTTTAAATTCTCCCTGAAACTCAACCTTTTATATTTTGTGCTTTTTATGATCTGAAACATTATCTGATTCTTCTTCATGATTTTCTTGGTCACCTTTTGATTCCGAATTTTTTTCTCTTAACTTTCGATTTCCCATCATATTCTCTTTCTCCATACTCGAAATGGGTTGTCATTGGTTTTGTCTATCAGACAAATGTTTCATAATATTTTCCTGCTCCTGCATCAAAATATCATTGTCTTCCCACAACCTTTCCATTTCATTCTTTAATTCTTGTGTTGTTTTAAGGATGACAACATTAGTAGTGCTTGATTCCTCTCCCAATTGCACCCAAATTTCTGGGTTAGTGTTTGGAAAAGGTGTTTTACTAGGTCCCATTGATGGTCGTACCGGTGTAAGTCCAGTCCTACTCATTGTGCCTCTTTCGCTCTGTTAACCACAACAAATGTTGTTACTCCCTCGTCATCCCAAGTAGGCCACAATGTTGAACCGTGGCTCTGATACCACTTGTCACATCTCTCCTAGTAAAACATATATTTAACCAAACATATTGTCCAAGAATAAATATTTTTACATAATATAACAAAAAATAAACAAAAATATTCAAACTATCATAAGTTATGATATATGAGAACCTTATGCGATATTGCATTTGCATTATGGAGACTTTTATTGGTTTAATTTGATTTATTAACCATCAAACCATATCATTAGGTTGATTGTTAACATTACTAACTTCTTACCTTAACCCACCTAGCCTTCAATGCTAGTTACGGTTCTAGGTTTGGAACTTTCAAGAGACTACACAACTGACAACCACTACCTGAAGATGCGTTGTGCATCAACGGCTCAGCAATTTTCTTGCATGTAGGATGGTGGAGATTCATCGGAGTTGGCCCTTGGCAACTACCTGCCCCCCCACATGCGCTACTCGCGACTCATTCGAATCATCATGATGGAGGGTTTTTAGCAGCTTTTGGGCACAAAGTTTCGAATTTACATAGGGTAAGTTACCTATTCTACAATGTTTCCTATGGTATAGATGTAAAAATCTAAGTTATAAAGAATGTCAGGTTAAATTCCTTTAGTGGCATCCTAATCTTCAGCCAAAGTTGGGAAGAGCACTTCCACCACATCCGATAGGTTCTGCAAACATTGCAGAAACACAAGTTGTGTGCCAATTTGGAGAAATGCACTTTTGGCATGACCGAGGTTCAGTATCTGGGATACATTATTGATGAATGGGGGGTGCATGTGGATCTAGCCAAGATCCAAGTCATTTGGGATTGGCCAGCCCCAACCACTCTGACAAAGCTCCTCAGATGCCTGGGTCTTGCCAATTTCTATCGCAGGTTCATGTTGGGATTCTCTCATATCACTTGGCCCTTGAGCCAAGTCACCAAGGGAGGAGCAAAAGAAAAATTCTTTTGGTTTGAATCTCAACAGAAAGCATTCGCAGAGTTGAAAAATTTCCTCTGCTCTGCATGAGTTCTTACTTTACTAGACTTGCAACAACCATTTGAGATCGAGTCAGATGCCTCTGACTATTTTATTGGGGCATTCCTTACTCAACAGGGGCATCTAGTGGCATATCATAGTGAGACACTTTTAGACACAATCTGGAATTATCCCACTTATGACAAAGAGATGTATTCCATTGTGTAGACCTGTTGACAATGGAAGCATTAAATTTTGTGGAAGAAAATGGTCATCCACATGAACCACTGACCCCTGCAGCTCATAAAAATGCAAGGGAAGTTGTAGAATGATCACCATCATAAGTGGTCCACATACTGACAACAATTCCATTTGAATATCAAGTATAAGAAGGGTAGCACCAATAATGTTGTAGACTACCTCAATCGACCACCGATCACGACGTTAGCCACCGTTGTCAACTCTCATGGGCACGAGACTTCTGATTGGCCACTTCTCTACAAAAATGACCTAGAATTCGGCCACACATACCGAACACTCTTGGAGGGTCAGAAAGCTCCAGATTTTCACCTCCAAGATGCCCTATTATGCCACCTTGGACACCTTTGTGTTCCTTCAAGCGAGCGTGCTAAGATGATTTTGGAAGCGCACTACAGTTGGGCCGCTAAGAATTTTGGGGTGGATAAAATGGTGGCAGTACTATAGAAGTATTTCTATTGGCCAAATCTACAACAGGATGTTGAGAAGTACATCAGATCCTACACTGCCTGCATCATTGCCAAACCGATCATCAAGAAGCAAGGCCTCTATACTCTGTTGCCTACCCATAGTCGACCTTGGGAATACATCTCCATGGATTGCATGTCGGGCCTTACTTCTACTAAGCATGGAAATGACTTTGTTTTCGTAGTCATTGATAGATTCTTGAAGATGGCCATTATGGCTGCTTGCAAGAAGAATATCACAGTAGAAGCCACTACTAAAATCTTCTTTGAACGAGTGTGAGTACACTTTGGGATCCCACAGTCTATCATCTCAGATTGGGACAACAAGTTCCTCAGTACATTTTGGTCTAGTCTCTGGTTGATGCCAGACACCAAGCTCACTAATTCCACAGCTTTCCATCCCCAAACTGATGGCCAGATAGAGGTCATCAACAGGGTGATCGTACACATTCTACACAAGTACAACTCAAAGAATCCACGCACATGGGATCAGAGCCACCCCTATGTCTAGCACAGTTGTCACCAGGCTCTCCATAGCTCGACTGGCCATAGCCCTTTTCAGGTGTGATTGGGATTCGTGCCACTATGCCCCATTGACGTGGCCATACCATTTGCAGCTACTCAGGCAGATTCGACTCATGTCCAGTTGGAAGACGATAAAGCAAAAAACTTCATTGAGCACATCCAACATATCTGCCAGCAGGTCCATGACATTCTTGAGAAATCAAATTCCAAGTACAAGCAGCGACATGATCAACATTGGGTGCCACACAAGTTTTAGGTGGGAAACAAAGTTTGGTTGCATTTGTAGAAGGAATGCCATACCGAAGCCTATCAGAAACTTAGACCACTCCGATATGGTCCTTACACCATTACCAAGGATGTGGGAGACAATGCATTTTAGCTCATCGTTCCCCCATTCCTTGGCATACACCCAGTGTTCAATGTGGACCGCCTTTGACCATACTTCCCACCATTCTTGGACACATCAGAAATTAAAGAAGAACCCACACCTACAAAGTTAAATCTAGATTGCATGGAAAAAGCCACAACTGATCGGATCATGGAAACACAGATCAAGAACACCCGACATCAAAGGATCCAACTATATTGAGTTTTCAAAGTAGACCAACTCCTTCACTAGGGCAAGTGGCTCACTAGGGACCAAGTTCAGCAGAACTTTCATCATCTCATGGAGGAACTCAATGCAACGGGGACCATTGCTTCCTAAGGGGGAGGAATGATCCAGGTGGATATTGATGGCCACCCATCTATTCCACTTGGACCCCCATCATTTTTTCTTTCATTTTTTTCAGTTTTCTTATTTATAGCACAATTTACTATTTTTGGTAGTTTTTTGGGTCGTGAACTTCCGGAGCCATTTTGAGGCCCTAAACAATGCTTTTTTGGAAAAAATGGGACCAATAGAAGTCATAGACCAATCTTGGTCATTCAAAAGTTGTATTCATGGGATACATATTTCTAATGAGGTATTGTGCGCATCAAATGGAGATCGTATGCCAGGGTTACAACCCTGGGAAGTTGATGTACCAATTTACCCAAACGGAGCCCATAGTTTGGCGCTTCATCTCTTAGGGTTAGGTTTTTGGATTTTTAGGGTTTTCCATTATTTGTCAATAATAAATAGGCCTTTGAGCATCATTGTAACATAGTTCAGAGGTATGTAGCCACCACATCTCTTCCCAGAGATAAGCTACCAACGCCTGAGCTAGTCTTATTTCCATTTTGTTTGTAAGCATATTTAAGTATTTGATATTAATGAAATAAAGTGTTATTTCTACTGCATCTTTGTATTTATGGTTATATCTATAATTTGTTGTGTTCCTATTTAAATCCAGATCACCTTCCCTACAACATCAAGCCTTTCACATATGAGGTACTATGTGATGTTGCTCCTCTTTAAGTTTATAATTTGTTAGTATGCCAACCATACTTGTGGAACCATCATGTTGTGTATGAGTCCAGGCCTCACACTCTTATTATTACTTTGGGAAATAAGCTATAGAGGATAATGGAGGTATTTCTGCCTACCGCCATCTCTTTGATCTCTGCTAAGTAATGTAGTAAGATCATCTCCCAGACCACAAAATTTGTTTTCTTTCAGATTCACTCTCAAAGAAAGAGGAAGAGAGTGACCACAACCATGGCCCCAAGGAAGGGTTCCCCACACAACAAAAGTAGGTGGATAAGGTCGTGGAAGAATACAATGACATATTCTCCTCAGCCACAGGTGTGCCTTTGCACTGTCAGGTCAAGTATTCAATTTGTTTTACTCTAGAAGCACCTCTACCCAATGGGTCGATATACCTCTGCTCCATTTTGGAAAATTAATAAATCAAGTGGAATATTGAGGAGTTGATACAAAAAAGGCACATATTACCAAGTTCCTCACCTTGTTGAAGCATGATTGTACTTGTACAAAACAAAGATGGAACCTGGAGGCTCTGTATTGATTATCGGGCACTAAACAAAACCACTGTCAGGAACAAGTATCTAATCCCACAAATTGATGACCTTCTTGACCAACTCACTGGGCCAAGTATTTTAGAAAGATCGATTTGAAGTCTGGCTATCACCATGTGCCAATAGAACCCATGAATGTATGGAATACCACCTTCAAATCCAAGGAGGGCCTTTTCGAGTGGTTGCTCATGCCTTTTGGGTTAAAAAATGCCCAAACAACTTTTATGAGGATGATGGATGACATATTGTAGCCCTTCACCAACTCGTTCGTGGTTGTATATATGGAATACATCCTCATGTTTAGAAAGAGTTGGCAAGAGCACCAACAACACATTCGACAAGTCGTTCAAACCCTGCAACAACACAAACTATGTGCCAACTTGGAGAAATGCACATTTGGCATGAGCCATGTACAATATATATGGGCTGCATCATTAATGAGAAAGGTATGCGTGTGGATCTAACTAAGATCGAATTCATTCAATATTGGTCATCCTTGACCACTCTAATAGATCTTTGCAGATTTTTGGGCCTTTCCAATTTTTATCAGAGGTTCATGTTGGGATTCTCTCATATAACTTGGCCTCTAAGTCAAGTTACCAAGGGCAGAGTGAAAGAAAAGTTTTTTTGGCCTGAGTCCCAACATAAGGTGTTCTTTGAGCTTAAGCACCGCCTCTGCTTTTCACCTGCACTCACATTTCCAGACTTCCAACAACCATTTGAAATTTAGACAAATGCCTCCAACTATGTGTTACACAGCATTTTGTCACTGTCCCTGTACTCCCCGTTCCTTGATCTTGGAGGACCTCTACAGTGAACCCCGCATGCTTTTTCTTCATGAAGAAACTCCCATTATGTCCCTCTTCATGAGTAGATCATTTCCCTTTTGCACCATTCTCCTTGAAACTTCCATTTTTCCCAGTTTACAAGACCAGTGCTAATGACCTTTGTCTCCCCTGCGCAAATGTGTAGATATTAGCACTATTCACCACGCTGATCAGTGCAACTGAGTTGTGTTCCAGTCGCACCAGTCCTATTATGGAATTTTTTTAAAATTAGAGTCGAAGCTTCCAGCTCTAGAATCTCTATAACAGAAGTCTGGTAAATGGTTTGGCCGGATGGGGTCGAGGATGATAGTTTGGGCTCCTTTCCCCTATAATGATGGAACTACCTCAAGGGATAAGTCCTTCTCCCATGAGAAGAGGATCCATCTCCCATCCATGTTTCTTATATAAAGCTCCCTTCTTCCCAAGCACAAGCTAGTTAGAGTGTTGGTTGAGTGTGAGTATACTATTTTGACTAGACAAGCAAGCTATTACTAGTTGTAGCCATCTAGTTGTGTGAGGGAGAAGTGTGTTTGGTTTGGAGTGAAGTCTAAAGGGAAGAGCCTTTAAGCTATTGTTGTTTGAAGCCATCATGGAATGCTAGCAGAAGTGTGTGGAAACCTAGTCTTGTCAGAGGAAGACTGTGACATCAAGACGAATGGTTGTAATCTCTCTTTGATATTAATATATGCAACTATCGAATTATTTCCTACATGTTTTGTAATATTACATATTCGTGTCTTGATGCTTCTTAACTTGTTAAGTAGGTTGAATTCCAATTTGTCTATTATTATGTTTGTGTGTTGTTATTGTTTACTTCTTTTAGGAACTTGAAAAAGGAAGTGAGAGATTGTTGGAGTGAGCAAACGAGGACATCATCAAGCAGGATAAGTGACCAAGAGGTAGGCACTCTTGATTTATTCTAACCTAAGGAAATCTTCCATAGAATGTATCTATTGTGGCTAGAACCATTATCGAGCTAGAGGAATTTGTTCGTGTCCACACTTATAATTTTACTTCACCACAAATTGGCAACTCCGCTAGGGATATCCCATCTTTTGTTTGTTTTAAATTTCATGAATTTGTGGGAACTTTGCTAGTTTCACGTTTTCCCTTTGGTTCTATTTCTTTTCTCCTGCTTACTGGCCTAAGTCTAAAATTCATAGTAGCAGATCTGGTCTCTGTTTTCAAAAAAAAATAAAAATTCCTTAGCTACCTCGATCAACGCGCTTAATCTGCTAACAGTCGCGCCGACCAGTGCGAATTGCTGAGAAACAATCACGCTGACCAGGCTCTGGTGCTTGTTGTCAGTTAGGCAGTCACGTCGATGACTGTAAGTGAAGATTAGGGCTTGACCCCATCTTGGCCAGTGTGTTCTGCTCTTGTTGTTTTGACCCCGTAAGCTTTTTTGGACTGTCTTCTCCCTTACTAGAAAGCTTCATTTAGCTTGCTTTGTGTGCTTGCTTCATTTAGCCCACCCTCTGATGTGTTAAGTGTGGCCCTGTGTGAAGTTCTTTTTTATTTTTTCTTTGAATCCCTTGATCAGCGCTATTTTTGGCCAGTTGTAGTACTGGTCAATCATGCTGATTGGCCACTTTTGGCCCAAAAGTCGCTCCGATCTTAGGGGTAAGAAAAAATTAGAATTTCTCCCATTCCAGTGCCAGTGTGTCTTGACCCTCAGACTCTCTTCTTCCTCCCAGAAGTGACTAGGATGCTTTGTTTTCAATTGAATGAGTGAAAGAGTCTCGTTTGTTCTCTTATTTCGAGTGTCTCTTTTCTCTTTCCAAGCATAGATTACATTGCTTGGTTTGTCAATTGAAGCATTTATGTGTTTGGTTTGTTCGATTCAGGGAAGAAGTTGCTTTTAGTTTCATTTATAATGCTTTGGATTTGATTGATGCTTGTTTGTTCGGAATTGTGAAAACTTTCATTTAAAGTGCTTTATGTGAAAGATTCATTTTGCATTTTATGAAAAGGAGAACATCATTCTAGTTTACTTAAGTGAAAATATTGCATTAGTAGCGTTATTGAGAAGCTAGAATTGCATCATCATAAGCATTGGAAATGAAATGAAACTTCTTTTGTTGTTATAGGAAGATTAAGTGCATTTAGGAGATTTATTAGTGAAAGATTTCATTCTTCAATTGTTGCATTAATTTTGTGTTCTCTATCTCTCAATTAGTGATAACTTTCATCAAAGACAAAGATCTATTTTCTCATATAGCTGCATGTAGGAGCTTTTCCAGATGACAGTGTTAGGGCCCTATAATTGAAATCTAATTCAAGATCAACCGTTAAAATTTATTGAATTAACCTAAGGAAGCATTGAAGCTTAATGCTCACATTTAGTGGTCTAGGCTAGAGACGTGTTCCGACGTCTTTAAACCTAGTAGCTGTCATTCACATAGGCACTAGACAGTGCTAGTACGGATTTTTCCTCCCCGTACCGTCAAGTATATAATGGGATACCCCTCTAGGCTGCAACCCTTTATCCAGAGAAAGCCGAGTCGGCCGCCTCGCAAACGTGATACACCAAACACAACATTTAGGGAGATTGCCTGCCTGTACTTCTCAGTTCACTGGGAGGTATTATGCAGTTAACTATTTCCTGGTAATCCTCTTTACCTAGATCATCCAAAGTAGTGATTTGATATTTTTGACCCATTAAATTTAAAATATCATTTGAGCGCTTGTCCTTTTGAGCTCGTTCAAACCGAAAGAGACTAGAATCACCTTTTTTCCTTTTCTCGACTCTTAAAACATGAAAAGGAAAAGTTTTGTTTCAACGTTTTAAAATCAACTTCCCATGAAATATTCTTGGTTAAATTTATCTTCCTTAGTGATTCTTTAAGGTCAATTCCAATGGCAACATTTCCAGAGTCTACTAGTCAAGGATTCCCCTTGGATGGGAATCCTGGTCCTTTTCCTTCTTTTGGAAATGCTGGTGCTCCTTATATGGCGACATTATCCCTTCCTGGGTTAACCATTGGTTTACCTGTCTGGTTATTTTCGACCTCGGTGGTCCCAAGTGTCCCAACTCCTACTCCACCATCTCCTTCATTTGAATCACGTCATGATGATTCTCAGGTTGACCCCTCGCCTTCTTCCCCTATTTCTTCACCCTCCTCTCCTACTTTGCTTGTTGAATGTTTGAAATCCAATAACCAGGAGGCTAAGAAGAAGAAGAAGAAGACAAAGAAGAAGATGTCAAATAAGCAAGAGGCCAACTGTGCAACTATTACTCCAAATTCACCCCCCGTCAACAAACCTTTTGATCCTTCATGGAAGGTAATATTCCCTTGCAAGTTGTGTAAGGGTTACCATCTCCTTCGAGAATTTACTGGCATTCCCAAAGTCTTATAGGTATTGTCTCAAAACCTGAACTGACCATTCCCATCGACCTCTGGAGATCATGTCGATATTACACCTTCAGCTAATGATGGTAAGAAGAAGGGAAAGATTAGATTCCCCTATAGGTTATGTGAAGGATAGCATCTTTTTCACCTTTGTCCTCTTATGGATAAAGCTTCCAATCTCTTGGAAAATCTTGCAGCTCCTCAACCCCAACTTCTTGTTAGTTATCAGAGGCTTTCTTCTAACCCTCTCCCTATTGGTAAAGAGATTGACTTAGATTCATCTCCTAACCAGCCTATTCTTCCTTAGCAAGACTCTCTTGTGTCTGTTCCCAACCAACCATTGGTCGAAAAGAGTGTCGACTTGGCTCTGCCTTTAGTTGTTCACTCTTTTCTCGGAGAGAGTAGTGGTCACACTACTCATGTTCTTCTCGTCTCCTCAGATTCTCATGAATCAAAGAGTGACCCTCCTGTCCCAATTGTTTAGGAGAGTCCTTCTCCTTCTCCTGCAGAGCATGGGGGCAATCATATGATACCCCAACCAAGTATTTTTGTCATCTCTTTCAATTGGGCTCCATTGAATGCTTTCCGCCTCCCATCTTATGTGCCTTTCCAGATCACAGTACAAACCTACAATATGGTAGTACCTGGCACTATATTAGATGAAGGTGCGTCTGTTAGCATCAGGTATTCTACTACTTGGAAAGCTTTGGGTTCCCCACAGCTTGTGCCTATCACCCAGAATCTGTTGGCTTTGAATGGAGGAACTAGTCAGCCCTTAGGGATCCTTCCGAAGTTGCCTATTACTTTGGGAGGAGATATTGTCTATATAGATGTGGTGGTAGTCCAAGGACCCTTAGATTTCAATATTCTCCTTGGACGCGACTATGTTTATGTCATGGGAGCTCTTGTTTCTTCACTTTTCTGTGTGTTTGTTTTTTGCACGAAGGGAGAATTGTGATTATTGATCAATTGTCGTTCATTGGTCACCAGGAACCTCCTTCACATCCATCGTCCCCTATTAGCTCTTATTTGCAAGCAATACCTTCCCCGCCACAGGTTAATTATGTGGCTACCCGTTCTGTCTCCACCTCTGTTGATGATCACATAGATGGTATAATATATTATGTACTGGGGGCATTGGAACTCGATCTACCTTTGGTGCCAAATGACATGTATTCCTCTCGAAGCATGGTTCTTTCGTCTAGTGAAGACCTCTCAGGAGCCATGTTCTTGTATGGTTCATGAACATATGTACAAGGATAGTTCTTGGTCTTGTGTCAACCTCATTAAAAAATGAAACAAAGGATATGAGCATAGTTCCTTGTCTTGTGTCAAGATCGTTAAAACATGAAACAAGGGGCCAGAGCATGGTTCCTGGTCTTGTGTCATGCTCCTTAAAAAATGAAACAAGGAGTCATGAGGATAGTTCTTTTACTATATCAACCTCTTTAAAAAATGAAACAACTCCCTTTTCCAACTCGAGTCTTTGATTAAGATCTCATAAAATCCTAGTCGAGTCTTTCCTAGACCTCGAAAGTGAAGCTTCATTCCATCCACCTAGTTGACTGAAATGAAGCTCGAGGGGCATGTACCTCGATTGAGTCATTATGCTGGGGGAATGCAAACTGATAGCAAGAATAGCTTTTTGTTTCAAGCTTGTGTAAATGTGAAATTGAATCCAAGCAGAGTTCTCCATGGTTCAAGCTTTTGTAAAAATGAACCCATGCCCAATTTACATCTCATGATTTTCGTTTTTATCAGTAAATTTGTGCTAGATGAGCCTTGGTTGTTTCATTCCATCACCACCATCTCTTTGGACGATCATATGCTTTCACTTGGTTATTTTTCCTTTCTTGGGGGACCGTAACGATGAGTGGTTTTATTAGCAAGCCTCTTGACCATTACATGTCTTGAGTAGTTCCTCCATTGCCAGAACCAGTTGCTACCCTTTATACCACTCGTTCCTCCAGGACGAGTCACCTTTAATCCCTTGTCTAACTCATAAAAGATGAAAAGGTTGTCGAGTATTTTTTCCTTTTTTGACTCGTAAAATAAAATAAAATGGGGGGTCTGCTTTCAGCTCTTTTCCAACCCTTTAAAAGTGAAAAGATGGCTGAGCCCTTGTCATTTCAAACTCGTTAACATATGTGAAACGTCGTGCACCTAGTATAAGTTTACCCCTTTTTCGGGCTGGGATGCACTATTTACGAAAGAGGTACTCCTTGACTGAAATGGTCAAGCGATTCTCTCAAGTATTGTTTTCTACCTTTTCAGGCTCGAGAGACACAAATGCATGAAAAGGGACCATGTGGAGTTTTCTTTTACGTGTCTTTTTCAAACTCTCTAAACATGAAAAAGATACCGAGTTACACCTTTTTCGGACTCATTAAACTATTAAATGACATTGGATTCGTCATCATGATGACCATGAGCTTCTCCTTCCTAGGGCTCATTAAACTTACTAGGTCAGATTCGTCCAAAGGATGAACTTACAATGCAAGCATATGATATCCCCTTCAAGCTTGTGATTAAAAAATAATTGGGGTACTCGCAAAAAATGGTGGGGGAAAATTTGGAAATCTTTCGAGTCGTGTCAGCTGCTTACTCTTGAACATGGCACTCTTTGCTTCGTGTTGGGTTGGGACATCCTCCTCTACATCGTTGACCTTCCTGGGTTTGGGCCTTTCAATTTTCCTTCCATTTGATCTCTGCTATGTCACCATGACCACCGATCCCATGGATCCAAAATCTGTCAAACTTCCAGTTGTGTCACCTATATATTCAAGAGTTGTCCTTCTGTAGTTACACTTACCTCTGATTCTCTATATCATCCAAAATCATTTTGCATCCTCTCGTCTCGCGTCGATGATGTGGGATTCATTATGGCCCTCCTTCGACACGGTCGCTTTCCGTTGACTTCAACTCATTATCTGGGAAGTTGACCGAGAGACTCCCTTCCAGTACCTTAGAGCTTGCATGCCCTAATGGCAAGTTCTTTGCACTCAATGACAATTTCACATCATTGGCTTTCGATCGAGTGATTTCATGGGTGTTCAACTTCAATTCCTGTATTCACATTCCGCAAATTGTGCTGATAGTACCTTCAGGGCCATTGTCATTATTGGTGGTTTCTCTCATGCTTGTTAACAATTTACATCATTGACTAGTAATCAAGCGACTTTCTAGCATGTTCAATGTCAACACATCTATTCGCATGCTAGGATCTGTACTTTGATCAAGTCGTGTTGGAACACAAGACCCTAGACATAGATCACAAAGAGTCCAGGTTGCGAAGTGATGTGACATGGTTATGATGATATGCATGTCTCCTTCAGATGGTTGGCTGTGAGTAGACCATGATTTATCATATGTGATCCTTCTCATTATTGGATGGTTGCAACCATACCTTGGTTTCATTATGATCCTCCTTAAAGGATGCTTGCGCCCATACCTGGATCCATTTACATGATCATTCTTTGGATGGCTACGTTCATACCATGATTCATGTATCATTTGACAAAGATCTCAGTTTATGTATATGTATCTGTACTTGCTTTTAGGTTTTCCGATGGCAGACTCATTCCCCACACTGATTTATAAAGCATTTCATCCCTCACTCTCGCTAGGCCTTCATGCTTTAGGGGGCATCTGTTACACAACATTTTGTCACTGTCCCTGTACTCCCCGTTCCTTGATCCTGGAGAACCTCTACAGTGAACCCCGTATGCTTTTCCTTCATGAAGAAACTCCCATTATGTCCCTCTCCATGAGCAGATCATTTCCCTTTTGCACCATTTTCCCTGAAACTTCTGTTTTGCCTAGTTTACAAGACCGACGCTAATGACCCTTGTCTCCCTCACGCCGATGTGCAGAGATTAGCACTATTCCCTGCTCTGATCAGTGCGACTGAGCTATGTTCCAGTCGTGCCGGTCCTGTTATGGATTTTTTTTTAAATTAGAGCCGAAGCTTCTAGCTCTAGAAGCTCCATAACGGAAGTCTGGTAAATGGTTTGGCCAAATGGGGTTGAGGATGACAGTTTGGGCTCTTTTCCCCTATAATGATGGAACTACCTCAAGGGATAAGTCCTTCTCCCATGAGAATAGGATCCATCTCCCATCCATATTTCCTATATAAAGCTCCCTTCTTCCCAAGCACAAGCTAGTTAAAGTGTTGGCTGAGTGTGAGTATACTATTTTGATTAGACAAGCAAGCTATTACTAGTTGTAGCCATCTAGTTGTGTGAGGGAGAACTATGTTTGGTTTGGAGTGAAGTATAAAGAGAAGAGCCTTTAAACTATTGTTGTTTGAAGCCATCATGGAATTCTAGCAGAAGTGTGTGGGAACCTAATCTTGTCAGAGGAAGACTGCGACGTCAAGATGAATGGTTGTAATCTCTCTTTGATATTAATATATGCAACTATCGATTGATTTCATACATGTTTTGTAATATTACATATTTGTGTCTTGATGCTTCTTGGCTTGTTAGGTAGGTTGAACTCCAATTTGTCTATTATTATGTTTGTGTGTTGTTATTGTTTACTTCTTTCAGGAACTTGAAGAAGGAAGCGAGAGATTGCTGGAGTGAGCAAGCGAGGACATCATCAAGTAGGATAAGAGACCAAGAGGTAGGCCCTCTTGATTGATTCTAACCTAAGGAAATCTTCCATAGAATGTATCTGTTGTGGCTAGACCCATTATCAGGCTAGAGGAATTCGTTTGTGTCCGCACTTATAATTTTACTTCACCACACTATGCTATTGGTGCAGTGCTCACCCAAAACGGGCATCTGGTGGCCTATTACAATGAGACACTTTCAGATACAAATTATAAATACCCCACCTATGATAAAGATATGTATTCTATCATGTAGGAACATTGGAAATGAAAATATAACATTCTAGGGAGGAGACAGTCATCCACATAGATCACCAACCTCTCTAGTTTATCCAGACACAAGGGAACTTACAGAACGATCAGCATCAGAAGTGGTCTACATATCTACAACATTTCCACTTGAACATTAAATACAAGAAGGGAAACACCAATCATGTTGTATATTGCCTCAGTGATCCCCCAGTTGCAGCATTGACTACTATTCTCAACTCTTACAATCACAAGACCTCCATATGGCCACAATTGTACAAAGTGATCAAGATTTTTCCACCTCTACGATGCATTATTTTGCTACCTAGGCCACCTTTGTGTTCCTTAAAGAGAGTGTGAAAATATGATTTGGAAAGCATGCTACAGTCAGGTCACAGGACAAGTTGGTGTGGAGAAAATTGTGGCCGTACTACAAAAGTATTTTTATTGGTCAAAACTATAATAGGACATTGGAAAATATATCAGATCTTGCATTTCCTAGTATGCCATCGCCAAGCCAACCATCAAGAAACAAGGCTTGTACACTCCTCTGCCTACTCCCAGACAACCCTAGGAATCCATCTCCATGGACTATTTTTCGGGCCTCCCTTCTACAAAGAATGGTAATGAATGCATTTTCTGTCATGGACATATTTTCTAAGATGGCTATATTGCTGGCTTGCAAAAAGATTATCACCAAAGAGGACACTGTCAAACTCTTCTTTGAATGATTTTTGGTACATTTTGGGATCCTGTAAACCATTATATCATATCGGGATATTAGGTTCCCAAGCACATTCTAGTTGAGCCTCTAGACATTATTGGACACTAAGCTCACCAAGTTGACTACATTCCATCCGCAGACTGATAACTAGACAGAGGTCATCAAAAGGATGAAGTGCACATACTACACATTTACAACTCCAAGCATCCACTAACCTGGGATGAGAGCCTTCCTTATGTGCAACACAGTTATAATAGAGTTCTTCATAGCTTGACTAGCAACAATCCTTTTCAAGTGGGTATGGGTTTTCAACCATTGGGTCTAATTGATGATGTCATGACTCATGCAACTACACAAACAAAATCCACATATCGTACAATCTGAGGTTGATAAAGAAACTTGGTTTATTGAATGCATTCAACACATCCACCAGCAGGTGTAAACACCTTGGATAATTCCAATGCCAAGTACAAGCAACGACATGATCAACAATAGGTGCCACACAAGTTTTAGGTGTGCGACAATGTTTGATTTCATTTGCAAAAATAACACCTTACTAGAGCCCATTGGATGCTCAGATCACTATGATATGGGCCTTACACCATCACCAAGGTTGTGGGAGAAAATGATTTTGATCTCAGCATTCCCCCGTTCCTCGGCTTGCATCCAATGTTCAATGTGGACTACCTTCGGCAATACTTTCCACCATTACTAGACACATCATACATTGCAGAACAGCTAAAACCGGCATAGTTGAACCCAGGCTACATGGAACATGCCATAAATGATCGAATCATGGACACACAGATGAAGAATATTTGCAAGAAGAATATCCAACTATATTAGGTTGTCAATGCTAACCATCTCCTACACCAAGGCTAGTGGCTCACCAAGGACCAAGTTCAGCAGAAGTTTCCCCATCGAATGGAGGCACTCAACGTAATGGGGACCATTGCTTCCTAAGCGGTGAAGTACTAATCCAAGTGGATATTTTTGTCCACCCACCTATTCCACTTGGACCCCACCATTGTTTCTTTTGGTTTTCTTAATTTTCTCATAGTTTACTATTTCTAGCAATTTTTCGAGTCCTGAACTTCCGAAGCCATTTTGACGCCCTAAATGATGTTTTTTTTGGAAAATAGGTAAAACCACAACTTACAATTAGGGTTTCCTGTCAAAATTTGTATTCTTCGGATAGATCTTTCTAACGAGGCATCGTACACGTCAAACAAAGATTGTATGCAAAAGTTACGACCCGAGGAAGTTGATGTACCAATTTACCCCAACGGGGCCCATAGGCTTTTGGCGCTTCATCTCCTAGGGTTAGGTTTTGGATGTTTAGGGTTTTGCATTGTTTCTCACCAATAAATAGGCCTCAGAGTCTCAATGTAACATAGTTCAGAAGACATGTAACCGCCACATATCTTCTTAGAGATAAGCTACCATTACCTGAGCTAGTTTATTTCCATTCTGCATGTAAACACTTTTGAATACTTTGTTATTAATGAATTGAAGTGTTTTTTTTGTCACATATTTGTGTTTTTGTTTATATTTGTATTTTGTTTTGTTCCTTCATAAATCTGAATCAACCCTAGAGTGTAATCTTTTACTTCTATGAGACAACATTCATGCACTCAATAACAAGTTGGGTTTGCAAAAAAGAAGGGTTCTAGTTTTGGCTTTTAGTTCTCCAAAATAAAATGTTGGAAATCAAAATACAATAAATTAACATGGGTGAAAGCATGGAGTTGGGTTGTACTTTTTGGTGAAACGAGGGTGCGTTTTGGTGAAAAAAGGATGTTCAATCGAGTAATTTTAAGCACTCGATTGAGCAATTTTTAAGTGCTCGATCGAGTCGTTGGGGTGCTTAAAAATAGCTTGATCGAGCATTTAAACAAACTCTCGATTTATCTCTTGTGTAACCCTAGGTTAGGAGCTCGATCGAGCCCTAAAGCTCAATTGAGCCTTAAAGCTGGAAATTTTAAAATTTATGTAAATATCAATAATGATATGCAAACTTTAAAATTGTAAGTATTTGATAGTTAACAAAAAAACAAATTTAATTACTAATTACATTTTAATAGGTAATTAACAATGGTATGGATTAATTTCTCAATACCTTTATAGTGTTTTGGTATATAGATTCTATCCCACTTGCAATTGGAATTGTAATATTCTTATATTTATAATTTAGTAATTAAAAATTAGTTTTTACTATGATTTAAATTTTCAATGTTATATTTAAATAATTAATTTATTATAAATATAATTTAAATAATAAATATTTATCAATATGATTTTAATAAATATTATAATTTTTTATATGAATAAGTGTAACTTAAAAATGTGAATTTGAGGCTGTTGGAAATGTGCATTTTATAAAATTCACTAAAGAGTTAATAAACATGATTCCCTCCATCATAATCATGTCTATTAAAATCAAATTATACTTATATATGTGTGTGTGCGTGTGCGTGTGTGTGCGCATCCATGTGCAGTAATATCCACTTGTTTAGGAAAATAAATGAGTGTAGTAATAATTAATGTAGTTGTAATAGTTCTAAGTTATAATTTAATATAGCTGTAAGGGATGCAGTGGTATCCGTGGTTATAAATCTCTCTCAACCTATAAAATTTGATTGGACTCAATTCTATCCTTAGTCTACACAAGTGCGAAGTATATATAATTTTTTTTACTCTTGACTTAGGCTTGCAATATATACTTTTAAAATAATAATATTATAAAATTTAGTTTAGTTTAGTTTAGTTTGTTGTTTTTATTTATTTATTTATTATAATTTAATTTGTTTTAATTGAAATTTTTTATATAAATTTTTTATAAAATGATTAAGTATAAAAATATGTTATATTTAAAATCAAAACAATAAACAAATTAAAATTCTTAAGAATTTCAAAATTTAAAAAGCAAATTTAAAAACCTTTATAGAGAGTTATCTATATATTATTATAATTATTTTTTTGATAAAATAAAATAAAAATTGGATTTATAATTAAGGAAAATTAGAGTTCTGAATATATTTGAATCTTTATAAAAATTATCTTTGTGGAATAAATCAATTTTATAAACTGCTTAAAGACAAGTATTGAGAGGTTTTTTTTAAAGATAATTATAATAGCTTGATTG
The DNA here is from genome assembly GCA_031772625.1 of Pinus tabuliformis. Taxonomy (NCBI): domain Eukaryota; kingdom Viridiplantae; phylum Streptophyta; class Pinopsida; order Pinales; family Pinaceae; genus Pinus; species Pinus tabuliformis. The sequence goes on along the minus strand of CM062819.1, from coordinate 1,571,689,615 downwards.
AGCCTATAGCTCGATCGAGCCTCTATTTAACCATGTTGAGGGAATGATCGAGGGTTTCTTAAACCTTGATCGAGAAAATTTAAATTTCAAATACTTGATCTAGCATTTCAAGCGCTCGATCGAGCTATTGAGGGCCTAAAAAATTGATATTTAGCTCCTCTTCTACAAATTTTTCTACAACACAATTTTGTACCCTAGCAGACTGCAAGAAAATTTTTTCCTTAAGTGGAAAAGTTGATAATGTTGGATTCGGGAAGGAACCCTCTATCCAATGGCATATGATTTTGACATTTTCGAATTCATATCATATTTTTTATCTAATTTCTTTAAAACATAATGCTTGAAACTTCTTTTAACAGTTGCAAAAGGGTTGAATAACAAATCAATAACATAAAATATACACAATGAAAAAAATTCAAAAAATACCACTATCTTTGTTTGCGAGTCCTCTTCAAAAGGGTACTCTTGGTTTTTCAATTTATTTAATGAGTTGAAAAAAATCTTACATGAACATGTGCCTCCAAAATGCAATTGAAATATTACTTCGCCAACTTTGAAAAATAATAAATAATTTATTTTTTCTTAAAAAAATAAATTTTTAATATGAAAAACTTAGTTCTCTCTGTATATATAATTCTCTTATATATATATATATATATATATATATATATATATATATATATATATATATATATATATATATATATATATATATATATATATATATATATATATATATATACATATATATACTAATTTATGCTACATGAACACGTGCATACCTCTTAAGTTTTGCGAAAATTTGCAAGGGCATATATTGCATTTAATGAAGCATTAAGAGATTGTACGACACTAAACGTTTTTGCAAAAAATATGATTAGGAAAAAACATAATTCTCCACATATTGTCTTTTTACACTAAACCAAATTCACAATGCTTATATGAATTTTGAGGGTTGGAATTCAATAAAAGAGGAAAAACTTGAAATTTAATTGTCACATTTGGCCCAGAAGTGTAATCCATCTTCATGATTTCACCCACAAATAAAGTAATGTCAAGGAATTAAATACAAGTAAAGAATTTTGAATGTTAAATACTAAATTAATTGAAAGTACTGCAACTGAGGATATATTAAGCAAAAATATCAAACCTACTTATAATCTAAGTAATAAAGTAAAAGACAAAAGTTACCGAGCGTTGAGGGGCCCTTCCCAACCTGACTAACACTCGCATGAGAAATCAAATAAGCCTATAGTGATACAACAAAACTTTTGAATCAAACAACTTTTTTTGATGCAAAATTATCTCTATCTACAAGAAGGAAATGCACAGGCTTGCTGCCACAAATGAAACTCCTAATAAGCTACCATTTCCCAACCATGTTACATAATGAATTATCAACATCCCCAAATCATTATACATTTGATAATTTGTACAGTATGAACATTAGGGTGGGTGAAAGCCAACCCCCCAAGCTTAAATTTGTCCTAGAATACATTCAATATAGCAAAAAATATAACACTAAAGGTAAATTTGGGTCATTGTCTTCCCATAATAAAAGTACATCATAACAAATCATTTCCACACTTTGAAAATGATTGAGATTTGTTACTCTCGCAATCCTGAGAGTTTATTTGGCATTTTCCTCCAATATAGGAATTATCTATAAATCTGGGTGAATTTGTGCATCTTGGGAAGATTGGCATTAAAGAACCAAGTATATATCTCAAATTGTTTGGTATTTTGGAAAAAAACTACATGTAACCAATTTTCCATACTGGGAACAAAATCCATGATCTGAAATTTTTCATATTCACTCTCATTTCCTATGGAATTGTTACTGAAATTGACTGCCTAGAAACTTTGACCAGTAACATTGTTTTAGAGTTTGAGTTTTGATGGCACAAACAAAACTTATAAACTCTTGAATCTATATTCCATTAAAATTTCAAAACCTTAGCTTGATTTCCGGCAAATGATTACAATGTTATTTATACTTGAGAAGGAAAGATATAGAGTTTTCAAAAGGTGGCTTATCTCCTCAACTTTTGGAGGAAAGCAAGGAAATGCCCCTTGATTTTTTTGGAGTCTATCATAATGTTTTTTCTAAAAACAATTTATTTCTCTAGTATTTTCTGAAAATCAACCAAATCTAGAATCCTAAAAAAGCCTTCTTAGATTTAGAAAAACACATAATTTATTATGATTCTCCTGCATCAAGCTTCAAACATGTGACTTAGGTGTGATATGACTAGCCTATAATTACCTTTTCACCTCATCCTTCAAAACCCATGTGTCCAAATTTCTTCTAGAAGGGTGCAAATATTTCAAACATGATTGGGTATTGGAAGTGAACTGTTGGTACATGAACTAGACTAAATGATTTTTCATTAGAAAAATCAACTTAAAACTCTTTCAATTCATTAGATACTTAGGAATTAACAACAATAAGAAAATTTTACATCTATCTACTTGTGAAATTTTTTTGGCATCAAAGGGGTAGAAATGCATAATAACATGGGAAATATGGGGTTATGAGTGTAAGAGATAAGCGACAAAAGGTCAAATGAGGCTTTGAAAAATATAACAACATGAGAGCCCAACATCTCCCCCACACCAATTTATTTGCATGTCCTCATGCAAAATAAATTCTTTCTCAAAACTTCAACAAAGTAATGTTGTGTCTATTAAAATGTTCAGAAGATCTATAACAAATCTATTTACACTTCATTCTTCACCAACAATGCTTTGTTCATTTATGAATCATAGAAGCATATTTATTGAACCTCTTAAACAATAGTATCTCACTCAGTTGTGCTGTACAGACCATCCATTGATGTGGAGCTTCTATTGCAAATATGTAACAACAACATCTACATATTCATCCTGGTATGTAGAAATAGTTTTCATCTTCTTATCATATGGGTGTCCAATGTGAGTCATAATAATGGGCCTTTCACCTTGCTCCACTATATTGTACATGGTTGGTAAAGTCACATCGATTCTATGGTGATCTAGTATTTTACCTTTCTTCACAATGTTGTGATCAACCCTAAGAAGAATCACCTTATCTCTAAGATCGACCTCCCATAGTAGAGGAATTTTCAGATCAATCTCCACTTGACCATAAATCCAATGAGAATTTTTTACTACCAACTTCCTCATAAATGTTAGCTTTCACCCGCTTTAGTATGCTAAATATGTCTTCAATTCCATCAATAACATTCTTATTTTCATGCTCAACATTATCATGGATAGAAAAAGATAAGGATGCTCTAAGCCCACTCTATAATATTCCTACCATATGATTATCCACCAGGAGTGCACTCACATATGCCATCAAAAATTTTGTAACTTGCTACATAAATGATGACCTTTCTAACAACAATTTTATCAAGTCAATGAAAAATTGATAGGAAAACTACACAACATGAAAACAAGGTGTCAATATTCCCCCATTTATCACATACAAAATATCCATGAGTCTTGCTATAATCCCATGATATGAGTTGATATATGGTCTGCAACAATAACATCTAACTTATCAAGCAGAGGCAATATTTTCACAACACTCCAGCTATATAAAATATGAGGATCATGGCCAACATTTCCACTGATCCACCACATTCATGTTGGAATTTCAAGACCCAAGAAATAACTTCTTCTCGATCCACAGTATCCAACTTCCCCATGAGATCAAATATTATCTGTCCCCAATATGGCCCCACCTTTTGTTAATTAGTATTTTTTCTTGAAAATATATTTGTACTCAGAAATGGTAGGTAGAGCAACAAGACAACATATAATCAATATATAGACATTTAAGGGATTTTAAGGAGGAATACATAAACAAAACTTGAGTAACAATGCATTTAGCTCCACATTCAAGATAACAATGATCAAGCCAAGAACTTGTACAAAACGATAAGGTCTCAATAGAAGATGCCAATCATCCTTGTCCCAATATGTAGGTGTGAACTAACGTAATGTGTGTTTCACCTTACCCATAACACTAAATTATAGGCTTATTCCAACCCATTCATAGGTTTTTCCTATTAAGATATTAGACAGTTTTAATCGCTGCCCATATACCAAACTAGTTGCAAATCAATATATCCAAAATAACAGTATCCCACCAATATTCATTAAAATTAGGCATCATATTATTAAAAGTGACCTCCATCATCTCAAATCTAATAGAGAGTGACCACATAAGTGCCTAGTTATGGATCATTATATATTTTCCCCACCATCCAAGAACATGAGCTAAAACAAATTCATCAAAGAAAGTTTCATAAACATTGTTAAACCTGCTCTTTGGATTATATGTGGTATAAATGTGACAATACCCACAATATTGTCTCTCATAGAGTTCAATGCCAAAATCAGGATGGACATACTTCATAAATTGTCAAGCATCATCACACTTCTCCATCAATTCAAATAATGTCCACAAATTTGGATCAACGTGATTAGAATTCAGAAAGGGAATTAATGTGTTGAATAATGGTTTCACATTATTCCAAAGTGGCCTACCATCTATGATTCTTCAATCACTCATGGTCTAAGGCCACTTGTAATTGCATGTAGTGTGCAGGGTTAAAGGGTTTTTTCTGGTGGTGACTGAGCTCATATGCATCCAAGGCCAAATCTGCAACCTCCACCACCAAAAGCACACACTATTGTCTACATAATCCTCATTGTTCTTCCTTTATTTCCACTCTACTTCACCATTTCCTCCTGGATTTAAGCCTGACGTACTACATTTGAATTGCACGCCAACACTTTTAATGCAATGAAGCCCCATTTCCACACAAAAGGAACACGATATAATGGTAGTGTAAATGTGAAATGAAATATACCACCATCACAATCTACCACTTGGGATCAGTTCTAGAGCTTATGCTTGAGTAAAATCTTGAAGAAAACATCGTGCAATTGCAAACCTATCTTTGGAATCTATATTTAATCGTCCCCAACTAGGATTATAAGCATAGGAGAACTAGTGAAAACATAGAGTTCCTTTATTTTCTCAACATAAGAGGGGTGTTATTTTACTAGAAACGAGAAATGGGAAATGAAACGAGAAACGAAAATGGGAAGAGAAATAGAGTTTTGGTGGTTTCACATTCAAGAAATGAGGAGAGAGAAAAAACAAGGAAAATATGAAAAACATAAAACAAATCATTCATCATCAACCATGAGTTATACTTAAGTCATGGCACCATGAGTTTTGCTAGCTCAAAATAAAAATTTCAAGCACACTGGACTCTTACACAAGGTCATGGAAAGAAGATTTTGTAAACAAATTTTCCACACTACAGTACTACAACACTACATTTCTAGAGAAATTACCAGTCCTCTATTCATGTAGTAGAAGCTTTAAAAAATAAGAGCATTCACAACTTTCTTACAATTTTTTCAATTTAGAATTTACATCATTACATTGACTTGCAAAATAACATGAAAGGAGTGTCCATGCAATTCAAGCCCTTAAATTTTCAAATAAATCTCCTTGGCCACTGCTTCCAAGCTCTTTATCATGAATGCTTTTTGTTGAAAATAGCAACAATAAATGTTAAAAATAGCATCTAGAAGTTCCAATTTAAATTGTCCTTGAAATAAATTGTAATTCTATTCTCATAGCAACTTGTAATAGTTAATTAAGTTAAATTGACTTAATTGACTTAGTAAATTCGAGTTGGAAGTCTATCTAAAGTCATGTAGAGTGATCCATGAATTTTAGGGGCCCAGCTTGAGTTCTTTGGAGTTGTAATTAGATAACTCAGTCTAACTAATTTATAGTCAGTTAAACTAGTTCTAATTGTTGGAGGAACTAGTAGAGGTCTAGTAGTGGAGTAGTGCACCAGTGCATCACCAGTACCACCCCAGTTAACTGAATATTAACTCATAAATAACTCATGCATGTCAGTTCGGAGGAAGAACCAGTTGAGATTAGAGTTCAAGGACAGTGTACTCTCAGTTGTATAATTTTATGAGTTGTACAGATAGTGCATGCAATAAGAAGAAGGCCTAAAATAAATCATTCCTTAATTAGAGAAACTGCCTTTAAAAGGAGGAATGAAGGAACAAGTTTAATCATTTTTTTGCTAAGCACGAGTTGCTGAGACCAAGAAATTGGAAGCACAAGTTTATGCGTGGAGCTTGTGAGGGCAAGGAAGTAGGGGCTTGGAAGGCTAGTAAATTGGCTAAGCGTTGGCCAGAGTCATCCTAGGAAGCAGAGAGATAGATTTTACTAGTGCAGGAATTTTTCAAGATGAACAAGCATTGTATTTTCTTTTTCAGATATTTTGGTTAATGCAATATAGATAGCCGAGGTTTTGAGCAGTTGCTTTCCCCAGAGATATATTGTGTTATGTGCGATTGATATTCTTCTTTCTCTACTTATTTTTTTCATCGATAAATTTTGGTTTGTGATGAAGAGTAGAGTAGATTCTTGTCTTGTGTTTTATCATATCACATAAGTTGTTGAATCTACAAGTAAAAACATACATGGTATCAGAGCTCGATTTGTAGAAATATCTACATGGTATCGGAGCTGAAGACATCATAGAAGAGAAGAATTATGGAATTCTATTTCAGGGCAGATCTAGAAGACCCTATGTACAGAACTCTTAATGGAGCTAGAAGGTTGCTAGTGGGCAGATAAGTGAGCCAATGTTTAGTGACACACAATGAGTTGTGATCATTGGTATTGGCAGATTGAGGAGTGGGAAATTTTTTTGGGTGGCGAGTTTGCAGAGCAAATCCGAACTTTTTTGTTGAAAATTTTCAAAAGAAGTAGCAGATCTAGATTCCTTGGGAAAAAATACCCAAATTCAAAAAAATAGTCGACCAAAACGGAGTTCGAATGAGAGAGATATCGTTGATTTAAAATCGACTCTTTTTTAAGAAAATTTTGTGATGACGAATGTGCAAGTCAAGAACCTATATGCACTTAAGGTACAATATGCATGAAAAGCTTTAAGGAGAATGGAAAAGGTTAGAGACTTGGTGGTTGAGAGGGAGAATGAATTACCTCTCAACATGCAGCCCCATAAGAAGCCTCGGAAGCAGTCTTAGAAAGTTGTGGAGCAGCAACAATTGGAGAAGTAGAGAGGAGACCAAGAGGAGGCATCCACTCAAGCAGAGACCTCCAGTAGGGGGGAATTTCGAGCCAAGTGTGTAGAGGGAGCACATTCAACCATACCTCCAGGTGAGAGGTGGGGCAATATGAAATATTAGTCCCAAGAGTGCATAAATTTGGGCAAGGTCCATTGAGAGGTTTTGTCTCTTGGATCATTAGCTTGCTACGAGAGCCCATAGTACACAGTAGCAAGATGGATCAGTGGCAGCTGGTGCATTTAGATATTAGAGTGATAGAGGCAGAGGCTAGTAGCAGTCAAATACTTGGGAGCACGGATCAAAGTTGACAATAGTGCATATGGAACAGAGGCAGAGTCAATAGAAGCATAGAGTTTTCAGTCGACAAAGGAATAGCTAGTAGCAGTCAGAGACTCTGGTGATAGATGCTCTTTTTGTTTTTTTTTTTTTTTATCATTTTTCAAAAGTTTTTTGTTTTGTTTTGTTTTAATTTGTTTTGTTTTGTTTTTCCTTTTTTTTTTCTTTTTTTTCAAAAGTTGCAGTACAAACAACACTAGAGAGAAGTGTTGCATGAAGAACATTCCAAAGGTACCAGATCGAGATAGAGTTGAATTCATTTCTTGTTGAGAGGGAGTGTTGAAAATAGCAACAAGGAATGTCAAAAATAACATCTAGAAATTCTAATTTAATTTTCCCCTGCATTAAATTGTGAATTAATTTGTAATTCTATTCTCCTAGCAACTTGTAATAGTTAATTAAGTCAAATTCACTTAATTGACTTAGGAAATTCAAGTTGGAAGTCTATCTAGAGTCATGTAGAGTGATCCCTAAATTTTAGGTTCCCATGTTGAGTTCTTTGGAGTTGTAAATAAATAACTCAATAATTGAGTTATAGTCAGCTAAACTAGTTCTTAATATTGGAGGAACTAGTAGAGGTCTAGTAGTGGAGTAGTGCACTAGTGCATCATCAGTACCACATAAGTTAACTAAATATTCACTCAGAAATAGCTCATGCGTGTCATTTCAGAGGAAGATCCAATTGAGATTAGAGTTCAAGGGTAGTGTAATATCAGTGGCATAATTTTTTGAGTTGTACAGTTAGTGCTTGCAATCAAAAAAAGGCCTAAAATAAAGCATTCCTTAATTAGAGAAATTGTCTTTAAAAGGAGGAATGAAAGCACAAGCTTAATCATTTTTTTGGTGAGCACGAGTTAGTGAGACCAAGAAATCGAAAGCACAAGTTTGTGCATGGAGATTGTGAGGGCAAGGAAGTAAGGGCTCAGAAGGCTAGTAAATTCGCTAAGTGTTGGCCAGAGTCAACCTAAAAGCAGAGAAATAGATTGTACTAGTGCAGGAATTGTTGAAGATGAACAAGAATTCTATTTTCTTTTCAAATATTCTGGTTAATGCAATATAGATAGCTGGGGTTTTGAGCAATTTCTTTCCCCAGAGATATATTGTGTTATGTGCGATTGTTATTCTTCCTTTTCTACTTATTGTTTTCATCGATCAATTTTGGTTTGTGATGAAGAGTAGAGTAGATTCTTGTCTTGTGTTTTATCATATCACATAAGTTGTTGAATCTACAAGTAAAAACATACATGGTATTGGAGCTCGATTTGTAGAAATATCTACATGGTATCCGCACTGAAGACATCATAGAAGAGAAGAATTATGGAATTCTAGTTCAGGGCAGATCTAGAAGACCCTATGTGCAGAACTCTTAATGGAGCTAGAAGGCTGCTAGTGGGCAGATAAGTGAGCCAATGTTTAGTGACACACAATGAGTTGTGATCATTGGTATTGGCAGATTGAGGAGCAGGAAAATTTTTTGGGTGGCAAGTTTGCAGAGAAGATCTGAATTTTTTTGTTGAAAATTTTCAAAAAAAAGTAGGTGATCTAGATTCCTTGGGAAAAAATACCCAAATTCAAAAAAAACTCGACCGAATCAGAGTTCGGATGATAGGGATATCACTAATTTAAAAATGACTCTTTTTTTAGAAAATTTTGTGACGACGAATGTGCGAGTCAAGAACCTGTATGCACTTGAGGTACAAGATGCATGCAAAGCTTGGAGGAGCAAGGCAAAGGTTAGAGACTTGGTATTTGAGAGGGAGAATGAATTACCACTCAACATGCAGCCCCAGAAGAAGCCTCGGAAGCAGTCTCAAAAAGTTGTGGAGAAACAACAATTGGAGAAGCGGAGAGGAGACTGAGAGGAGGCATCCACTCAAGCAGAGACCTCCAGTAGGAGGGAATTTCGAGCGAAGTGCGTAGAGAGAGCACATGCAGCCATACCTCCAGGTGAGAGGTGGGGTGATATGAATTATTAGTCCCAAGAGAGCAGAAATTTGGGCAGGGTTCATTGAGAGGTTTTGTCTCTTGGATCATTACCTTGCTATGAGAGCCCATAGTACACAGTAGCAAGATGGATTAGTGGTAATTGGTGCAGGCATATATCAAAGTGACAAAGTCAGAGGTTAGTTGCAGTTAGATACTCAGGAGTGCGGAGCAGAGTTGACAACAGTACAGATGGAATAGAGGCAGAGTCAATAGAAGCGCAAAGTTTTCAGTTGACAAAGGTAGAGCTAGTAGAAGTCAAAGACTCTGATGATAGATGCATTATATTGATTCACTTTGGACCTTTTTTTTTTTTTTTACTTACAAAAGAAGAAAAAACTCCAGAGAGAAGTGTTGCACGCAGAACATTCAAAAGGTACTAGATCGGGATAGAGTTGAATTCATTTCTGGTTGAGAGGGAGAGTTGAAAATAGCAACAAGGAATGTTAAAAATAACATCTAGAAATTCCAATTTAATTTTCCCTTGCATTAAATTGTGAATTAAATTGTAATTCTATTCTCATAGCAACTTGTAATAGTTAATTAAGATAAATTGACTTAGGAAATTCGAGTTGGAAGTTTATCTAGAGTCATGTAGAGTGATCCCTAAATTTTAGGGGCCCATGTTGAGTTCTTTGGAGTTGTAAGATAACTCAAAATAATTGAGTTATAGTCGTTAAACTAGTTCTAACTGTTGGAGGAATTAGTAGAGGTCTAGTAGTGGAGTAGTGCACGAGTGTATCATGAGTACCACACAAGTTAACTGAATATTCACTCATAAATAGCTCATGCATGTCAGTGCAGTGGAAGACCCAATTGAGATTAGAGTTCAAGGACAGTGTAATATCAATTGCATAATTTTCCAAGCTGTATAGATAGTGCATGCAATCAAAAGAAGGCCTAAAATAAATCATTCCTTAATCAGAGAAATTGTCTATGAAAGGAGGAATGAAAGCACAAGTTTAATCATTTTTTTGGTGAGCACGAGCTTGTGAGACTAGGAAATCGGAAGCACAAGTTTGTGCATGGAGCTTGTGAGGGAAAGGAAGTAGGGGCTCAGAAGGCTAGTACATTGGCTAAGTGTTGGCCAGAGTTAGTCTAGGAAGTAGAGAGATAGATTGTACTAGTGCGGAAATTTTTTAGTATGAAAAAGCATTGTATTTTCTTCGCAGATCTTCTGTTTAATGCAATATAGAAGGTTAGGGTTTTTAACAGTTGCTTTCCCCAGAAAAATATTGTGTTATGTGAGATTGATATTCTTCCTTTTTTGTTTATTGTTTTCATCGATCAATTTTTGTTTCTGCTGAAGAGTAGAGTAGATTCTTGTCTTGCGTTTTAGCATATCACATAAGTTGTTGAATCTACAAGTAAAAATCTACACTTTTATTTTGCAAATAATTACTCTAATACGTCTAAATCTCTAAACCTTTAGATTGACATGTTTTTAAGATGAAGTCAAATAACCCCCTGATGAAGATATTTAAGTCTCTTGATAAGTAATAACCTAAGACATATATCTTATGAGAAATCTTATACAAAGTTCCAATCAAGTATATCTTATTTGAAGATCCATAGTTATATTATTAGATCATAAAAGAGGGGACTTTCAAGTTTATATATTGATATAGAAAATATAATGCTAGAACAAGCACCGCAAAAAATTTAGTTCCCAAGTACTAAATATTTGGTGTTCTCTCTAAACACAACTTACACAAGTCTTACTAGTAGGCTTCTTACATCAATGTCACTATCTCCATAAAAACAAATTGATTCTAGTGTGTTCAAACTTTAGGAATATACGTACCTACACTCCTAGTAATAAGAATTATGAAATGTGCTAATGTTGCAGACATGCTCCATGATATAGAATACACGTTCCTACCTATGTTACAAGAAATGAGAAATGGGCACTTTGATTATCTTATTGAATATTTACGAAGCTAATTGGTTTGGGGTGTGAAGCTAACTCAGGCTCCTTGTCATACTCACTTCCTCCTCCACTCTGCCAAAATCTGATATGCCTCTCTCCTCTATGCAGATTTGATTTGCGCCTTGGTTTCATCTATTTTTCTCTACTCTATAGCTAAAATGTACCTTAAACTTTGCCTTAAGGGCCGTCACGATTTACAACCACCAGTTTTCATGCACACTGCACAGTTGGAAAAGGAAAATAATTTGCATGTAGTGAGTTTCTGGAATGAGTGATGACAAAAGTTTGCATGATTTGTGAATGGAACCACAAAATAGAGGATAAACTGAGAAGAAATGAAAATGTTACAGCAAAATGAATGAATTCTTTGCATCAATTTATCATAAGAAACAATCTATTTCTTAAAAAACAACTTTCTCATCAATAAAAATGAGAATGGTGCTAAAGAATGGTGTTTGAATTTGTGTTGTCTTGTTTCTACTATGTTTTTCTTCTAGGAATTGTGTCTACTTTCCCATTTCTAGTAACATAGAGGGAGTGTATATCTATTTTATATCCCACATGCTTTCTCACAACACCAATTAGTTCCCAACATCAACTGGTTGTTTTCAAGTACCTTTCGATACATAATTAGAGTATGAAAAGGAACATGCACTTCAAGACTTGGATTGTTATTATTCCCCATTGCTTCATTAGCTCTTTCAGCATGGATTTAGACAAGGGAATTATTCCAAAAATCAAACTTAATCTAGGAATCATGAGAAGAAACTTCGTAATCCTATTGTTGTATGAATGATATTAGCTATGAAATCCAATATGAGTTACAGGATCATATAAGTTGTCTTAGAAATAACCTTGTTAACGATGATGGGAGTGAAAACCTAAAGCACCCAAAACTACATATAAGAATAGTTACTAAAACAAGATGAGTCAACATAACAACGGTTGGGTGATAAGTTATTCAGTGAGAAATACCAAGCTCTATGTTATCCTGATAGCTTTTAATTTAGCCTTTGTTGTTGTTACAAGCACATGTTTTCCTCAACAAATAATGAGACAACATCGTAGAAAATTGTCACCCTGCTAATAGGTAGCCATGGTTTGTAAATTGTATTTACTCTCCAATATGGGGTGAATCCTAGTGCATCTACTGTTGGAGCCCTTCTATAATGACATAAGGGAATATTTCTGACTTTTAAGTTATGTTGTCCTCACATTATGTACATTGATTAACACTGACTTCAAAAGGAAACACTTCTGTGTCCACTACTTGTACTTTCGATGTCTTCTATAGCCTCAAACTTTGTTTTACTATTGTAAACCAACACTATCATCTTGAATAAAGCAATGTTCTCTACCTCCCTTGATATTTTCTTTGGAATTGTTGGGATACTGGAGAAATACCCATAACTCTTAAAGCCAGACTTTTTCTTGGAATTCCAAAGATGAGGAAAATTACACGATCATTAGATGGATAGGAAATGATAAGCATGGCAGAGCAATGGGGAATGGACTTACATAAGAAGATTACAAGTATAGGAAAAGCCCTAAATTAGTAAAAAAAAAAATTATCTTTTGACTATTAAAAGTATTTTTGGGTATATGGTATTCATAAGTCATGGTATTATAACAAAGCTTATTTACATATTAATAATGTTTGTAATAAAGTAGGATTGAATCTTCGTGATTAAGAACCTTGTTCTGTGTTTTTTAAATGTATTATTGATTCTTTTTACAATTAATAATAGCAATAATAAAGTTAAAATTTAGTTAATTTTTATGATTTCTTTAATTTTAGTCACATGAAACAAGTGTTTTGATACTTATCATGAATTGATGTCTATCAAAATTTACTAACTATTTAATTTATATGACTAACCTAATATAATGAAAAAATACATAATATAAAATAATTTTTAATTATTAAAAACATAAAATTGATATTCAATAAAAGTACATTTTTTTAATTAAAATATGTGCTAGGGTATATATTTCATTTTCAAGTAGAAGGAGGCTGATTGACTTTTAGGTGAAAAAATACTTGTTAGGATAAATTTTGAAAGGAATATGCTAAATATGTGCTTCGTCTAAATGCATGATCGACTAGAAGTTGAAGGGTTGCAATAAAAAATAATTTATTAATTTATTAAATGGTAATCGATGTAGCGTCATGGAAGAGCCACCACCTTGAACGATAACTTTTTTCCTGGTAACGTGGCGGTGGTCAGTAATAGAAGTGGGAGAGCTGCCACTTCTTCTTCCACCTGTTAGATCCTAGGGCTTCCATTCCATTCTCTTGCACCTAGATGCTAGCCAGGGTGTTTGTGCACACATGAGAGACATACATTAATTGTTGACGAGTGATAGAGCAGTTCACCCTCTCCAAAATCAGTGGAGGATGTACAAATTTTAGTGTCCGGTATTATGGTAGTTGTTCCTTAAACCCATTGAAAAGATTTACTTTGAAGTAGGATTATAATGCGAAGGGTTCCGAACATCAGTCCCTCCTGATAACTGAAAAAATCTAGAATAATACCATGTGAGCTCCATTCTTAGGTAAGCGCAATCATTAATACCAAGTTTGGATATCATGAAGTTGGTTACTAATTGTAATGTAATTATTTAATTTGAAAAAGTAAATAAGATATTAATGATAGTTATTGAGTCTAGAAGTTTATTGAGTTGAGAGATTTATTTTATAGTTCAATATGACGTGTAAGATGTTAGTCAGTCATCAAAATTGAAATTTATTTTACAACCTAGTATGATGTGTAAGATGTCAGCGATTCATCAAAGTTGAAATTTATTTTACAGCCCAGTATGATGTGTAAGATGTCAGCCAATCATTAAAATTGAAATTTATTTTACAGCCCAATATGATGTGTAAGATGTCAGCTAGTCATTAAAGTTGAAATTTTGCTTATACTTATGTCTACCAAAATAAAATTAAAATAGAAAATAAAAAATAAAAAATAAAAATAACTATATAAAACACGCTCATAAAACTTTCACGTCAAAAAAATGACTCAGGTTAAATCTGTATTTAAAATAGATCTTTACTGATTTAATTCTCTGCTTTTTTAATAATAATTAATGATTATTTTAATTTTGTTATTTTAATAATAATTTATGATTATTTTAATGGGTAGAGCCTAGAGGCCCTGTTGGATGGATGAGTAGAGGCGAATTAAGAAACTCATTCAAAGTAAAACTGGGAAGGTTGGATCATTTGCTGAAATTCAATAGTTGCTTGTAACTGTATTTACGTTGTGGTTATAATTAAAAAAATTATTCACATCATGAAATGAAAAATAAATAGGTAGTACATTGTGTTATAATAAAAAGTTTATGGCATCCTGGAAAATAAATAGGCTGAACAAGTGAGTACCTGGATGTATTTTTTCAGAGTTGTATGACTTGTTTTAAATATAAAGTTTGTGAAAATTTTATATTAATCCTAAAAAGCTGTTTTATTTTAATGTTATTTAAAAGAAATGTGTACATGTAAATTAATATTTTATGTGTTCAATTTTTTATCATATTTATTAATGAGTTATTTGGAAATTTGGTTAAAAATGATTGAAAATAACAAATTTAAGATGTTAATTTGATGGGGTGGGAAAAGGTGGCCAATGGGCCTTGGGGTTTTCTCCTCAAGGCACACAATGAACATGCTTCGAGATAGACAGGGATTAATGTGATGATACTTTGGTCGTCTGAACTCTCCAGACGTGGGTAGAGGTGATTTAATGATGGGTGGGTTTAATAGAAAGGTTTTTGAGACACTGACAATGAATGTTGGGTATAAGGTGGTGAGGAAGGTTGTCAAAGGCCATGTGTGCTTGCCTTGTAGTCGGTTCACTCGGCATCATGCAGTGGCAACCCATTTTGTAGTTGTTTGTTTCAAGTTCAACTCACCAGTTTTCATTTGGGACCTTGGCGCAAAATTGTGTGGAGTTTCAACTTGCTTCTGTGGGTTTTGCTCTAAATTTGGGAGCACTAGCCTAAGATTATGACGGAACGACCCTTCTAGCCTTGCCCCCTGTTCAACTAATCCTTTCACATTGCTTTTGGTTTTATGGCACGTTTCTTGCTCCGGTGGAGTTTTAATTTTGGCCAAAGTTTTTCTTATGTTTTGTTGAGTGGAATTGGGCTTTTGATGGGGGCAACATCGGTGTTTTTTCCTTTATTGCGCGTATTGGAGGACTTATGTGTCTGAGGTGGATGGCTTATGGTGAACTCTTCTTGGGTGTTGATTACCATTCATGTTAGGAACTGGTTCTTTTACTGCCCTTTGCACTTCTTTGTCCTCTTCTAGCTTATTTATCTTATTATCTTATTATCGGGTCTGGTGTCTAGAGGTCGTGTTGGGTTCCTGGGTTCTTAGTTTTGCCCTCAATAATTCACTCTGGTGAGTTAATTGTGGTTTCCTTCAAGCTCTGGTTTTGGAATTATATTGCACATGTGATCATATCGCACCAGAGAGGGCGGCCTCACCACAATGGAGGGTAGTACAGCCTTGCAGGGAACTAGGCCTTCAATGACAATTCTTCCATAGGAAATTCGGCAAGTGTGGAACGTGAGGGGGAAGTGGTTCATGCACAAGGCCGCTCCCCAGGCCATGTGGATGCCCCAGCATCTCTGGAATCCATCGCTAAACATCTATGAAGAATCTAGGGAAACCTGTACATCCTTAGCGATCATCGATATGAGGGAAAAAATGAATTGGTGGCCTACCTAAAAGACATCCATTTCAACCAAAATGAAATCCTTAAACAGTTAAACAACATGTTCCAGAGCCAGTGTATCAATGACTGCCTTTGTGACTTGAAAGCCCTTATAGAACATATTGACTTTCACATGCATGAAAGAGCCAAAATTCTTCAGCACCTCCTGTGTTTCCTCCTCAACCACCTTCGTGATAAGTTGATTTCAGTTTCTATGTTTATTTCATCTCCTTTTGGCTTGTATGGCTAATCAGCCTATCGGAAATAATGGTTAAATGGAATTATCTTCTGCAAACTCTGGCTTCCATAGCCAACAAATTCGGTCGGAGTAAGGCAGGGGGAGTCATAGAGACACATTTTGTACTATCTATTTTCATGAGAATATAATCGACGACCTTTGACTCACAGAAAACCAAAACAAATTTAAGATGTTATTTTCATTCAAATAGATTTAACAAATTTAAATTTATTTAATATATTTAACTCAAACTCAATTAAAATAAGTTCATTTAATATATTTAATTGATGTTAATTGATTCTATATATTTTAGTGTATTCAATAAATAGTAGATTTGACTGGTTTCAATAGATTTTTTTATTTTAATAGATTTAATTGATTTAATTCATTGTAATAGATTTAGATCGAATGCATTGAAATAAATTTCAATATATTGAATGCATTTAATAGATTACAATAGATTGAATGAATTCAATAGATTCCATTCAAGAGATTCCAATCAATGCATTGGATATATTTTAAATGCATTCAATAGATTGCAATTAATGCAATCAATAGATTTGAATGCAGAGGATGCCTCAATTGATTGCATAGATTGAATGTATTTCAATAGGTTGCAATAGATTTGAATGCATTGCAGTAGATTTCAATACATTGAATGCATTGCAATCGATTTCAATAGATTGCAATCAATTCATTGAGTATAGTTTGAATGCATTAAATAGATTGTGATCTATTGAATGCACTCAATCTATTGCAATCTATTGATTCCAATCTATTGAATAAATTGATTTCATTCAAGAGGATTTGTTTAATTATAAATGTAAAAACAAGAAAACAAAAAACAAAGGGGGAAAGGATGTTGTAAAGAAAACAATAATAACCAAAAAGAAGATGTAGGAAAGATTTTCTCAAAAGAAGATAGAAATGTAAAGGTTATATATATACATGGATATAAGATTATTCATGACTCAAATTAATTAACTTAAATTGATATAACTAAAATTCACTCAATAAATTTAACTTAAATTCAATAGCTTTAAATTAAATTCATTAAATAGATTTAATTGATGTTAATACATTCAATATATTTGAATGTGTGCAATAGATTTCAATTAATTAATAAGTTTAGTTAACAGTTAATTAATATTTTTAGTTAAATAAATTTAAGTTTAATTAATAATTAGAAATCAATTATTTAATTAATAATGATAATAATAATTATTAAATATTAAATAATAAATAATAATTTATAATTTAAAAATAATAATAATAATAATTAATTGTAATTATTAATGAAAACTTAGTAGTTAATTATAAACAATTAATAATTTATTAATATTTAGTTATTAATTATGAATTAATAATTAATAATAATAATGATTATTATTATTATAAATTATAATTTTATTATTATTATTAAATTGTATTAATTAATGATAATATTAATCCATGGTAGCTATGGTCAACCATGGCCAATGATGGTCCAACGTCGCACTGTGACAAAGATTGTCTCAATATACAAAATCAACCATGGCAAACCATGGTTAACCATGTTTATTTTATGGTTTATAATATTTATTGTAGGGTTCATATACCTTGGGTTTATAATATGAATCCCTTGGGCTTAATATTATTCCCTTGGGTTTATAATCCCTTGTGTTTCTAGTATTAGTCCCTTGGGTTTATAATATCGATCCATTGGGTTTATTAATCTAAGGGTTCATATTGTTAGGGTATAATATTATTCATAGGGATTATATTATTAATCATTGGGTTTATAATCATGGTCAACCCTGGTCCAACATCACATTGTGACAAATATTGTCTCAATATGAATGTCAACCATGGTTATCCATTGTCAACCATCATAAACCATGGTCAACCATGGTCCAATGTTACATTGTGACAAAGATTGTCTCAGTATGAAAATTAACCATGGTCCAACATCACATTGTGACAAAGATTGTCTCAATATGAAAATCAACAATGGTAAATCATGGTTAACTATGTTTATTTTATGGTTTATAGTATTTATGTTAGGGTTTATATACCTTGGGTTTAAGATTATTCCCTTGGGTTTGTAATATCCTGGGTTTTTAGTATTAACCCCATGGGTTTATTATTCCCTTCGGTTTATAATATCAAACCCTTGGGTTTATGAATCTAAGAGTTCATATTCCTACGGTATAATATTATTTATACGGTTTATAATATCAATCCTTAGGTTCAATATAAATCCCTTGGGTTAATAATCATGGTCAACCATGGTCCAAAATCACATTGTGATAAATATTTTCTCAATTTGAAAATGAGTCACGGTCCAACGTCACATTGTCACAAAGATTGTCTCGATATGAAAATCAAGCATGGTCAACCATAGTCCACTGTTGCATTATGACAAATTATCTCTCAATATGAAAATCAACCATGGTCAACCATTATCAACCATCGTTAGCCAAGGTCAATAATGTTCAACCATGGTCCAATGTCACAGTGTGACAAAAATTGTCTCAATATGAAAATAAATCATGGTCAACAATGGTCCAACGTCACATTGTGATAAAGATTGTCTCAATGTGAATATCATCCATGGTAAATCATGGTCAACCATGTTTATTTTAGGGTTTATGATATTATCTTTGGGTTTATATACCCGGGGTTAATAATATTAATCTCTTAGGTTTAATATTGTTCCCTTGGGTTTATAATCCCTTGGGGTTTAAGTCAACCATGGTCCAACATTGCATTGTGACAAAGATTGTCTCAATATAAAAATTAGCCATGGTCAACCATGTTCATTTTAAAGTTTATAATATTTATCTTAGGGCACACAATAGAGTCACAAAGATCAAAGATTCTCAAGGGATTGAGCTCGTCTCTCACAATGATATGGAATCGGTCCTTGTACAACACTTCCTCAATATTGCAAAGGAGCCACTGGAGGATAGATCCAAGTTCATTGACCATTTCACTCAGTATATCCCTTAGCTGGTCACCAGAGAGGACAACCACAATCTTAACAGGCCAGTGTCAGAAGAGGAGGTCAGTGAAGTGATTAATGAAATGCAAAATGGAAAAGCACCAGGCCCGAATGGATTCAATGTAGACTTCTTCAAAGCTTGCTGGGAAATAGTCAAACAGGATATCCTCAAGGTTGTGGAAGACTCAAGAAAATCCAAAAAGGTTCTGAAGGCTCTTAATGCTTCCTTCATAGCTTTGATCCCAAAACAAGAAAATTCCATAACTCCTGATGGTTTTCATCCTATAGCCTTATGTAATGTGGTGTATAAAATTATTTCCAAAGTGATAACTAGTAGACTTAAGCACCTTCTACCATCTCTAATCTCAGAGGAGAAAACAGGCTATGTGGAAGGAAGACAAATCCTCAACAATATCATCTAAGCTCATGAGGTGGTACACTCTCTCAAAAGCAACAAACAAGATGGTATGATCACTCAGTTGGACCTAGCTAAAGCCTATGATAAGTTAAGTTGGTCTTATATAAGAGCAATTCTAAGAGCATATAGCTTTGACCAAAATTGGATAAGATGGGTTATGGCACTAGTCACCACAACTAGTTTTTCCATACTACGTAATGGAGCTCCATCAAGAACCTTCACACCCTCCAGAGGACTTAGACAAGGAGATCTGATCTCTCTGTTCCTCTTTGTTCTCATGATGGAAGGGCTAGGTAGAGCGATCAAAATGGCAAATGCCAAAGGATGAATTTAGGACATCAAACTCACCTTTGATGGAGCGAAAAACACACATCAACAATTTGTGGATGATATAATGTTGCAGGGCATACCCATAGTCAGGGAAGCCAGAGTAATCAAAAACATCTTAAATGACTTTTCTATGATAGCGGGCACAGAGGTAAGCCTCAACAAGTCTAAAGTCTTTTTCTTTAACACTAATATTTATATTCAGAGAAACATTACCAGAATTCTTGGGTTTCAAAGGGAACATCTTCCTTCCAAATATCTTGGCATACCTCTTACTGACAAACCTCTAAGCAAGAAAGTGTGGGAGCCAATATTAAATAAACTTTAGGACAAGTTTAAAAAATGGACATGTAGTTCACTAAATTTGGTAGGGTGCCTTGTGCTCACACAGGCGGTCTTGCAAGCCATTCCCATCTTCATGTTTTCAGCTCTTCCTACTCCTCAAGGTATTAAGCAGCAGATAAGGAGCATACAAAGGGACTTTCTATGGGGCAGAGGGGAAGAGAAAAAGAAGTTGGCATTAGTAGCCTGGGACAAGCTTTGCAAGCCCAAAAGCCATGGTGGCTTGGGGCTTCATGATCTTGAGACCCTCAGTAGAGTTTCAGGAGCCAAACTTTGGTGGAGATGGATCAAGGAGTCGACTGCTCCCTGGGCTAAGCTTTGGAAACAAAAATATGCCAAGTATTGGTAGGAGAAGGATCACATTAGAATGTTAGGGCAAATCAGGGGCTCCCACATTTGGAACCTAGCCTGGGACAATAAAAGTATTGTTAATCTACATTGTTTCTGGGAAATCCGAGCAGGGAACCTAGCTCGATTTTGGGAGGACAACTGGCAACAGGAACCCAACCTTTATAAGGATGAATTAGCAGCTCTCAAGAGTGACACAGATAACAAAGGGCTACTTTTGGTAAAAGACTTCTGGGACCAGGAAAGGAATAATGGAAAATGGAGGAATTGGAAGGATCTAGGATACAGTGATGAGAGTCCTCTGAAGGCCCAGGCAGACGCTCTCACCCAGGATCTAGAGCATAGAAGGATTTTGGTTTCCTCCTCACCTGACCAATTAAGATGGGGGAAGAACACCGAAGGTAACTTTAACCTCAAAGAGGCTAAACAGGAAGTTACAGGATTTAACTATCTGAATCCTAATCAAGTCTGGAAGAAACTATGGCAAATCCCCCACTGGATGAAAATAAAGTTATTCATTTGGCTAGTGCATCAAAGGAAGATTTTAACTTGGGAGAATCTCTTAAAGAGAGGCTTCATTGGTCCTTCCAAATGTTACCTCTTTGGCTCAGGCGAGGAGACGATGTAACAACTTCTCAACCTCTGTCCTTTTACATCCAATGTGTGGGACTGGGTGGCCTCGATCTTTAGATAAACTGATAGGAACAGACTCAGTATATCCAACACTTTGAAGAACTAGAGGAAGAACTTCTCAGGGAATGATATTCTTAATAAAGCCTGGATTTTGGTTCCAGGCTTTGTCATCTGGAATGTTTGGAAAGAGCACAACAGTCAAATCTTCAAAAGCAAAACAAGCAAGCCCCAACACATAATTGACCAAATTCTAAGGCAGCTCAAAGATATAGTAAGAGGCTTGTTGAGGACACCTCCTAAGGATCCTCCTCTACCCCAAGAGACGAGTATTATACTTCAATTAGGTCTCCAGTCCATAAGCCCACAGGGAATAATAAAGAGAGTGAGCCAAATAAATACAGAAGATACCATGTGGAAGCCTCCTCCTTCTGGTTTCTTAAAGGTTAATATAGATGGAGCATCTAAGGGCAACCCAGGATTAGCTGGCTTTGGGGGTGCCATAATAGATGATCAGGGGCTAATAAAGAAGATATTCCATGGCCACTTGGGGAAGGCTACTAATAACATGGTGGAGCTTATGGCATTAGAGCAATGCTTAGAAATCCTAGCGGAATCAAATTCACATAATGTTATCATTGAAACAGATCAGAACTAATCGTTAGAGAGGCCAAGAAAATATGCAATGGAACTTCTCCAGATAAAGTGTCGAAGAATTGGAAGCTTTTGCAGGTCTATCATCGTATCTACTCCCACTTGCAAACCCTAAAAACTGTTAGATTTGTCCATGTGAAAAGGAAGGCTAAGATGTTAGCGGATCGTTTGGCGAACGAAGGAGTCACTAATAGGGATAGGGATTCTCGACATGCTTGGGAATTGTTACCTCCAAGCAAACTGTGGGAGGATTGTCTCTGTCAGGCGAACATAGATATGGAGCTATGGATTAACAGGTTGGATCGAAGGGGTTCAGGAGACAGGTGGGGGGATGAAGATCCCTAAAACTGTATGCCCTTTTTGGTTTTGGCTGCAATCCAAAGCTCTGTTTTCTTTCGGTTGGATGGAAAAAGGATTGGCTCAGGAAGTACCAGAGATTTGGTCATCCATTTTTATATTGCTTAGCTAGTGTTTGACAGAGATTATGGAAGGAAGGCTCAAGAACCGCCCACCGGAATGGATTAACGGTCTCCACCTGGTGAAAAGAGCGCACATGCTTTTCCGCGAGACGAGTGATCCAAAAACCACAAGTGGTATATCAGGTGGGGTCCAAGTGGTTTCTGGTTTTTTGATGTTGTCCCCTGATTCCACTCTTCATGTGACACATTGCGGCATGGAGGTGAGAGAAAACCGCCCTCATCGGGTGGTTAACCCTCGCGCAAATTTTCCATCCAATATCTACGAAGACCGTCGGATCCAAGTCGGGTGATCAACGGTGGAGATCTGTTCGTGTTAGTTGGTTTGGTGTTTCGGACGCAAAAAAGTTTAAAGAGTTGGGCCTTAAGTTTTCGTTGAGTCCGTAAGAAAGTTTTAAATGTGGTTTATTGTTGGCATTATTGTGGACCCTCAGAGGGTTGTTTGTGGTAATTTTGTGGGGCCTAGTTCTGTGGGCCTTGGTTCTTACAACTAGAGGGTCGATTGCTTGATTTTTCCCAATGTGTTTGGCTGGATCTCTCTGGTCGTCTTGTTCAAGCTTCTCATGGTTTTTGGTGCAAGGTTCGATTTTTCCTGGCCCGCTGTCTGTTGAACTTTCATAGAGCGGGTGTGGCTACATGTAAATTATGTACCATTGGTTAGATTAATAGAAGGTCCTACTCTTACTTGATCAAAAAAAAATATTATTCCCTTAGGTTTATAATCCCTTGGGTTTTTAGTATTATTAATCCCTTGTGTTTATTTTTCCCTTAGGTTTATATTATCAATCCCTTGGGTTTATTAATATAAGGGTTCATATTCCTAGGGTATAATATTATTCATATGATTTATAATATTAATCCTTATGTTTATTATAATATTATTTATAGGGTTTATAATCGTGGTCAACCATGGTAAACCATGGTCCAAGGTCACTTTGTGACAATGATAGTGTCAATATGAAAATCGACCATGGTCAACTTCAACCATGGTCAATCACGGTAAACCATGGTCTAATGTCACATTGTGACGAAGATTGTCTCAACATAAAAATCAACCATGGTCCAGCATCGCATTGTGACAAATATTGTCTCAATATCAAAATCAAAAATGGTAAACCATGGCCAACCATGTTTATTTTAGGTTTTATAATATTTATCTTAGGATCTATGGCCAACCATCATCCAACGTCACATTATGACAAAGATTGTCTCAATATAAAAATCAACCATGATAAACCATGGTCAACCATGTTTATTTTAGGGTTTATATATCTAGGATTTATAATATTAATCGCTTGGGTTTAATATTATTCCCTTGGGTTTTTAGTGTTAATCCCTTGTGTTTATTTTCCCCTTAGGTTTATAATATCAATCCTTGGTTTTATTAATATAAGGGTTCATATTCCTAGGGTATTATATTACTCATGGTGTTTATAATATTAATCCTTCAGTTTAATATAAATTCCCTGGATGTATAATTATGGTCAACCATGGTCCAACGTCACATTGTGATGATAATTGTCTCAATATGAAAATCAATCATGGTCAATCATGGTCCAACATAGAATTATGACAAAGATTGTCTCAATATGAAAATCAACAATGGTCAACCATGTTTATTTTAGGGTTTATAATATTATAAACCCTATGAATAATATTATACCCTAGGATTATGAACCCTCAATTAATGGAGCCAAGGGACTGATATTATAAACCCAAAGGACTAATAAACCCAAGGGATTAATACTAAAAACCTAAGGGATTACAAACCCAAAGGAATAATATTAAACCAACGGGATTAATATTATAAACCCAAGGGATATAAATCGTAAGGTGAATAATATAAACCCTAAAATAAACATTAAAACATAAGATTAATTTTATAGGCGTTGTGATTAATATTATAAGCCCAAGGTATTAATAAACCCATGGGATTAATATTACAAACCCAAGGGATTATAAATACAAGGGAATAACATTAAACACTAGGATCAATTTTAAATCCAAGGGATTAATATTGAAAACTCAAGGGATTAATATTAAAAACCCAAGGGATTAAATAGTAGGATTAACATTATCAACCCTTTAAATAATATTATACCCCAAAAATATGAACCCTTAGATAAATAGAGCTAAGAGATTGATATTATAAACCCAAAGGAGTAATAAACCCAAGGGATTAATACTAATCCCAAACCCATGGGATTAGTACTAATCCCTTGGGTCTATTATTCCTTTGGGTTTATACTAACAATCCCTTAGTTTTATTTATCTAAGGGTTCATATTCCTAGGGTATAATATTATTCATAAGGTTTATAATATTAATCTTAGGGTTTATTAGTCCTTTGGGTTTACAAAATTTATCCTAGGGTTTATTAGTCCCTTAGGTTTATAATATCAATTGAGTGGCTTTATTAATTTAAGTGTTCATGATATTAATCCTAGGGTTTATAGTATTAATGTAAGGGTTTATAATATTAATATAAGGGTTCATATTCCTAGGGTATAATATTATTCATAGGGTTTACAATAATAACCCTAAGGTTTATTAGTCATTTGGGTTTATAATATTAATCCTAGGGTTTATTAGTCCTTTGGGTTTATAATATTAAACTTAGGGTTTATTTAATTAATTACTATTAAAAATACATTTATTAACTAATTATTATTATCATTTGATTAATTATTAATTATTTTTAATTAATTAATTAATTTTTATTAAACTAATATGAATGAATGAATGAATGAATTATTATTATTATTATTATTGAACCATAGGATTAATATATAAACCCTATAAATAATATTATACCCCAACAATATGAACTCTTTGATAAATAGAGCCAAGAGATTGATATTATGAACCCAAAGAGCTAATAAACCTAAGGGACTAATATTAATCCCAAACCGTTTACTGGTCCTTTGGGTTTTGTTGTAGCGGCTACACCCACCCTCCAAAATTTTGCCTATGCTTCAATTTTGTAGCCTTCCTTCATAACCAGAGCAACTCATCTTGCACTGATCTAGGTATTCATGCTTCGACTGAGACTTGTATTTTCATTTTGGCTTGTGTTTGCTTGCTTAGTTGATTTTTTAACTCATAAACTGACCTCCTAACTTGGTCCCGCAACAATTCTAGGCTTGCCTCTAGAAACTGCACAATCCTTGAGGGAAAGCAACCTTGATGATGAGAATTTCACAATCTGGACTGCTGGTAAGCCTTAAGCTTAGAAAATGTGCAGTCATGAGGAGGTAACCTAAGCCCAAAAATTGCACAACCCTCACCGAGCTCAGAAATTGCATAGTGCACTGAGCCAGAAAATTGCCCAATTCCCAGAACTGTGTGTCCTTTTTGGCATTGTGCATGGCAAGTTTCCCCAGAAAAAGGAAAAAAATAAAAAAATAAAAAAGCATCCCTAAAAAATAGGGGTCTATATTTAGTATTGTTAAACTCACATGGAATGTAAACAGTGAATATGAAATATAAGCATTAGATTGCATATATTATTGACATGATATACATTTATAGTACATGGTGTGACCCTTGGATTCATATTCCAAGTGGTCTCTTGGACTTTGGTGGCTTTTCACATTCCACACCAACCCATAGAGGATTAGGTGTCCAACATTCCCACCCCCCTTAATTTGAAGGGGTATGTATGAGTCCAAGAAGAGAATTGTAATACAAAATGTGCAAAAATATGGATGACAACATTAGGTTGAATGTGCTCTTTGAAATAGTTGGTATGAGTGGGGTGGTTTAGGGATGAACACCAACACTAGAATTCTTAGTACAGTTCCCAGAAATCTTCCAAGTCGAGAAATAAGCTGAAATATTCTGCAAGGGGAAGTGTCCCTAATGCTTTGGAGAGGGAGAACTTCAACCTGAAAAAGGGAGTTCTACAACTTGCAGTGGTTTAAGGATGACCACCAACTTTGGAATGCTTAATGCAATTCCTAGAACTCTTCCAAAACTGGCAAGAAGATGAAGTCTTCTGCTAGAGGAAGTGCCCCCAATTCTTTGAATGGGAATCTTAACCCTGCATAGATGGTGTAAGGCTGACCACCAATCGAAGGCATGCTTAGTGGCATCTTTGTCTCTGGCTACAACTCTGAATCTGGTATGGCAGGTTGTGGGCCAGGCTCGCTTGATGTGGCTTTGAAGCTTGTATATGACCATCACTTCCCCCCTGTCAGATACAAGGTGAGAAGATGAAGAGATCTCAAATGTAAGACTTTTCAATATTCGATAACAAATCTTGTTGTATGAGTTAAATATCTTCTTGGTTGTTGAATCCCATTGCGAAGAAGTGATCCATCTAAGAAGAATCTTTGTTTTTGCAAGAGGCTTGTTTTTGAAGCATATGTGTGAAAAATGAGTACACTAACCACAACACTTACATGGATGAAGATAAAAATAGTGATATTTAACATGGCCAACTCGGTTATATTGTTTCCATTTAACAACTTTTGGCTATGGATGTGGAAGCACGGAATTTGGAACAGGTGAAGGTGAATCGCCATGAAGAAATCCAACACTCTGAAACTAGATGGGCTTTGAGTAATCTGGAATATTAAAGGACATGTCCTTGTCATATCCAAGACTATTTCTATGGTTGTTATGGACAAGCTCTTTCCAAGGTTTAATGATGGGCTTGGGAAGTACATCTGAAATTATGCATCTGAAATTTGTTGCTTATGTGAGTCTGTTTCAATGTTCTGAGCATAGACAAGTTGAGAATGATGACTCCACTATTATAATTCTTCTCGCTGAAGCTCAAATTCAAGATCCAAAAAGTCTACCTTCTCATGTCTATATTGCAAACATGTTTTAATATCACAAAGAGTGTTCTTGCCGATTTTAACTATGTCTTCTGTTGTATCTCTGAGATAATAATGGTCGGCTATCATGCCAGGGCATCTAAAATAATGGTTTTGGGGGTTTTGTTTTAATTTGGAGGACCAATGTAGGAGACAGATTTAAAACCGTGAGGCTTAACCTTTTGAATAATATTAGTATTTAAATAGAGGGTTGCTATTAAAATTCACACAGTGATTTTAGCTTATAAGATGGTGGTGAGCAGAAATAGAGAAATGATATGATTATCACAGTCTTCAGATTGAAAATTAAATAATCATAAGTATGAAAACCTTTAAACTATGTTCAGAAGGTTTAACAAAATATGCTTAAGCTTACAAAAGATGCTGATGATTTATTGATTTAGAGGGAATTAATTAAACAAACAGTTCATTAATTCATTCTCTTTATAGATTATCACTTCAGAAGCTTATAGGAATAGATTGAAACCCAATTATTCCTACCTAGTTATCTTTGTAAGACATAAGAATATGAAGAAAAACAAAATAAATAATACTGCAAAAACTTACACGAAACACAAAACTATGTAAATAAGAATTCAGAATCCTTTTCTTTTATATTAATAATCCATAAAAGTCAAGTACATTTGAGGCTTCAAAATGCTTCTTCAAGGGTGAAACCCTTAATAACTCAGGAAGAGAGTTATGTATACAATAGTAGATCTGAGAAAATATACTAAACTATTTTTACAAAAATAGATTATTAAAAAATCAAAATAAAAATTGCTAGTTGATCTGGCACTATTTTGGTGCTGAGGTGTTGATGACTGTCACTGGAAAAATTGAAAACTGTTGAAGCTAGCTGACTGTTCCTCCAAAAATTGAATGTTGTTAGATCACCCTTTAGTCAAGTAAATCTGTCAACTCTTCCTAGTGTTTCTTTTCTCGGATAGATATCTTAATTACTCTTCTATAGATTTCATCCACCTCTGTATATTTAGTAAAAGTGGGTTTTACTAAAACTGTTTCTCTGATTTCATTCAAAATAAAGAAAGTATCCCTGAGTGTATTTACTATTAGTGTTGGTGTTGTTGAACCTCTGATGTTTGAAACTAAAGCTGCATGTTTTCCCACCTCTGTCAGCTTCTGAACATAATCCTCAATTGGCATCAATTTGTCATTGATCACAAGCATAGAGGGTAAAACCTTGTTGGTCAAGGGTTCTATCCTACTGGAAAACCTTTGAACTATGGTATTGACATTGCTGCACTTTTCCTGTAGCTGAAGGATGAGGTTTTTCTTGGTGATGATCTTCTTTACCTCCAATATAGTTGTTTTTCTGTCACTTATGCCTAATTCCTCAAGCTCATAGCTGTCTTTGGAATTTAGGAACTTGATTATATCAGAGGAAATTTCTGGCATATCCTCAAGTTGTTTGGTAATGGTTTCAACTACTTCCTGAGCTCTCTAAGAGATCTTTCTGATCAAACACTATCTTGATAAAGGGCCAAATATCCTTGATTGATTCTATAATTTCTTCCCACAGGATTTCCTTTGCTAAACCCAATTTGTTTCCAATGAAAGATTCCTTGAGTTCCCTTTGTAGTACTTCAATCTGACCTTTGACTCTATTCAACTCAGCTGCATGTGAACTATCTACTACTGACTTCATAAGCTTTAACTCCTTGAGTTCATCCTTCAGTTTATTAATTTCTCTTGTCTAGATAGACAGGTTCTGAATAGCTTCAACAAGCTGTTCAACTCCTTCTGCTGCACCTGTAGTCGATGTTGTAGCTGAAGTGGAAACTTTGGTGGTGGGAATTGTTGTAAGGGGGACTATATCCATTGGAGTTTGAGCCTTGTTAACAGCTTCCTCTTTTTCCTTGACCAATTTCTCCATCTGCTCCTCCGTTTGATTGATCTCCAGATTTTGTTCTATGACGAGCTTCACAATATCAAACTTCTGAGTTTCTCTCTCCTCAATTTCTTTGGCCATTGGGTCCTCCGAAGCTAGAAATTTCAGTTGCTTCTTTAATGTTGCAACTTCAGCATTCTTTTTCTTAATAAGCTCTTCTGCAACGTTTATGTTTGAGGGATCATATCCCATTTTCAGCACTAGATTCTCCAAGGATTGAATCTTGGTATCCTTTGCTAATGAGGAGACTTTCTCCAAATTAAGTTGTGACTAAGTGTTGGCCAAGGTAACCTGCATTTTTGACAAACTCATGGTAGTGTTTTTCAAAGTTGAAACAATCATCTACCCAGTTTGTTTGTGCATCTCAATTTGTTCAATTACATGCACATCCTTGACATTGAACTCAAAAGAGGTCTGCTTTTGATATTGAGCAGTAGTCCTAGGTTGTGGAACCTGAGCCTGCAGATAAGACAACTGCATTTTACCCTTCTCAGAGTCAAAGACTAAAAGAAGTCTGGCTTGAGAACTGGAGGAATGTTTCCAGAACTGTGTATAGGTGTACAACTTCAGCTCTTCATTCTTCTTTTCTATCTCACTGAAAACATGAAAGATGTCTTCCTCCTTGTCCTTCTGAGTGCTTCCACCTGTCTGGATTATTTGTTGTTCCTGAGAAGTAGTGGATTGATTTGGGGACTGTGTAGACTGTGCACCTGACTGAGTATGGATCATGGTCTCTCCAAGTCCATCAAATGTGATTTTCATAGACTCATGTGCTGCACCTACAATCATAGAGATTCTAGGTCTCTTCTTTCTGTGCACAATCCTAAGACCCTGTTTTGATACTTCAGTTGTAGGGGATGACTGTTCTTCCCTCCCTCTCTTGGCTGTCTTTTCTTTTGCAAGTGGGGTTTGCATGTTTGATTTAGAAACTATCTACTCTTTAGCCTCTTGGAGGGTGTTCTCTGCCCATTCCAACTGATTTTTATATTGTTCTATCTCAAGCCTAGCTGTGTGATGATATGATGTAAATTTGTTCTCCATCCTGAGCATGGAAATTATTCGCATTGGGTCATAAGACCAAATGAAGCTCAGACCAAAATTCATCTCCTTTAGTAATTTATCTGCTTCCTCTCCTATTGCCCTGGTGTTACAAATGAATGGACCAACTTGGGCTTTCAGCTTGAATTGTGATTTCTTCTTTGTAGCCACAAAGTTCACTTCATCTGCATCTAACCTCTGCCTTATATATTCTAGTGCAAAGATTTTGATAGGCAGGTACTTGGGCAGTTTGTAGGGTGGAAGCTCACAACCATAAACCCTGATCTTTGTATAGTTTTGGTAGCAATACCAATCCCCTGTTGTAGCTTGATCAACCAACTGTAATATTTTGACAATCTCCTCACTGATCCTTGGTACTGGAGTGCTACTCATAAGACTGATAGCTGGATGAATAAACAATTCTATGAACTGTTTATATGTAAATTCTTCTTTCTCCTTCATCCCCATTGAAGTCCAGAATATCACCAATTGTTGATTTCCTTCCTCATCTAGCTTCTGTAAAGAAAATGGGAATTTGTCTCCCTGAAAATATATAAAAAGGTAAACAAGTATTGAAGCATACTTGAATACTTCTTTAGTATTGAACTTGACAAATTGCTCATGTATTGCTTCAGCTAGGAATTGACTGAAATCATAAATGACAGTGGGTTTAGAATCAGCAGAAAAGATAGACAAGAAACCAAGGATGGCTTCATTAACATTTTGATTAGAGTTGTAACCAAGAAAATAGGACAAAATAGAGGTGATTTGCTTGGTTCTATCAGGGAAAATGGATGAATCATAAGGAGGATTTCTTTTAGGCAGAGGACTATCAATAGCTAGAAAGAGTTCAAGGGTCTAGGATCTTTTAGTAAAGTCTAGTTTTTGATAGGATTCTCTCATGTTTTCATGGGAAAAAGGATGGGTTCATGTAGTAGTAGGGGGCTGCAGCAATTTTTCAATGGAATCATAATTGATTAAGCAAAGGATTTCTCCTGTGGGTGAAATAATTGCTCTCTAACTGGGATCATAAGATTCATGGCATTTCCTCACAAATTCAGGTGCTCTGTGTATCTGAGGAAAAATATAATGAGGGAGTTGGGAGTCCCAAAGCCCTATCTCATCTGTCTGGTCAATTAGTTGATCTTCCATCCAGCAATAGATTTCATATAAATCAAATTGAGAAGAAGTCTCAATGATTTTACAATCTCTGTCGACTAATGGGGTATGATGGAAGTCAACCTATGGATGAATCAAAGGATTTGGGACTTCTGCAAGTTCTTTTCCCTTGGGAGGCATTTTGTCAAACAAATTGCAGACTGAAGATGATAGAAATAGGCCTGAAACAGAGTGATTATAGTCAAAACAGTATAACTGTAAAATGAGCAAGTGGACCTGAATGTTAGTTCCCTGAATAGGAAAAACAATTGTTTAATGTCAGACAATGGTCGAGCTATGGTGAAGAAACCTCCAATGATCAGCTTTGGTTACAGAAATGGATTGTGTAACCATTTTCATGAATTAACAGGGTTTATAATGGAAAAATTGGAGCGGGGGTGGCAATGAACGTTTGAATTTTGCATTAATAACCCAATGGGATTAATTAACAGGTCTTTGAATCATAAATTCATGGGAGCGACATTGAATGGATAATGGATAGGCAACAGTTGATTGGATGGTAGGTATGAGGTGGAGCGTGATGTGGAGTGCGACGTGGAGCGGCATTGAATGGATAATGAATATGCAGCAGTTGATTAGATGGTAGGCATGAGGTGGAGCGTGTCGTGGAGCATGATGTGGAGTGGCAATAAACAGTCACTTGATATATCGCGTTCGGGGGTAAGGTGAGGTGGTAAGTAATTTCAGGATTTTAAGTCCCAAAACACTAAAAAGCGGAAAAGGTTGTTTATGTCGACGGTATTGGAAACTGCCCAGTTCAGAACCCCACCCCCCTTACCCAGGCCAATAAAGTTCGGAGAGTGAATGCTGGCCGAGGAGGGACGTGGGCCATGAAATCTTGGGTGCGCCTCAGGGATGAAAGGTGAGATTGGGGGCATTTAACACATAAGTGGAAGTGATGGTGGGGTCATGACTTTGAGGGCGGATGTGACAACTGCAGGTTATGGTGATAAATGGATGAATGGAAATATTTATGAAATAACATTGCAACTTTAAAACTTTAGGTTAATTAAAACCCATCATCGAATGTAAGTTTTTCCAATGTTACAGCTTAGGATAAAAACATTTGATGCTCTAATTACATTTCACATGTCTACCACTACCTACCCCTTTTACTCCTAACATTTTCACTTATTTTTTAAGAGTGCATTTAAGCTAGCAACTCAACATTTCCTTTTTATGCCTAATCTACCTCTATCCCTTATTTCCTCCATTGGCTCAGTTTAAACTGTTGGGCCAATTTTATTTGCTACCTATTGCTACCTATTAACAAAAATTTAATACAAATCCAATCATGATTAAACTGTATAACTGGATTGTATAAACAAGTGTGGCATTTTAAACAAACTACACACAACTTTTATTTGCAGAAGTAAACTAGACTAAAGTAGTGGCATTTAGACTTGCAACACTTTCAGAGTTTATTGTTTTTTGCTTTTCTTTCTAACCTAACATTTTATTTTTTCCTTCATTTTTTAGGGCATCTATTCTAACATTTTATTTGATATGGACATATTTATCAAAATATTTCCTAACATTTTTTTATTCAATATTCTTTTGTCCATATCCTAGCTTAACATTTTTTGAAATATATTTTCATTTTTTGACTAATTGATTCTAACTTACCAAAACCAAAAAATTCTACAACATTGGCTCCAACTGGGGACTGCTTTCTCCTGTAGAATGCAGAGAACCTACAGATCCATGTGCCTTCTCCTCAGGCTATGGAGTCTTTGCTGTAAAAAATCACACTGACAGCTTGAAAGTAAAATAAACTGGATTTTTACAATGGTAGTAATGAAATCTGCTTCAACTTCTCAGTACTAAATGTAATGTTTGAGAAACCTTCCATTAACAGGGTAAGTGGAATACAACCCCTCAAGATTTTGTAGCACAAAAGTGTTGTTTCCCTTCACTTCAGCAATAGCTAAAGGTCCAAACCACAGGTTGTCAAACTTGCCATGTTTTCCCTTATCTTCTCTTCTGGAATCCCATCTTAGAACTAGATCACCTTCCTTGAAGTCCCTTTCCCTGGCTCTTCTGTCAAATAGGCTCTTCATCTTGCTCTGATATTTTTTCAATTTGTATTGAACTTCATCTCTATTTTCATTTAGTTCAATAATCTAATTTATTCTCCTTGAAAAGTCATCAGGTTCATCAGTTGAATCCTGCAAGAATTTTAGAACAGGGAAGGCCAAGTTGGTAGGGAAGATTGCATCTTTCCCATAGACTAACTAAAAAGGAGATTTTCCAGTAGATCTTTTTGGAGTAATCCTGTTTTCCCATACTGCATAAATTAGGTGAGAATCCCAGCTCTTTTTATGATCTGCTAAAGTCTTTTTGATTACCTTCACCAGACTTTTATTTGAGGATTCTGCAAGGCCATTACCTTGAGGGTAATATGGAGTTGAATGATGCAACAGAATCTAATATTTCTGGAAAAACTCAATCATCTTGACACTGGAAAATGCTGCTGCATTATCAGTAACAATTTGAGTTGGGCAACCAAATCTAGATAAGATGTTTTCTTCAATGAATTTGATTACTACTGAATCAGTAGCATTTCTTACTGGGATTGCTTCCACCCATTTAGTGAAGTAGTTTGTTGCAGTGAGGATCCATCTATGTTGATTACTTGAAGTAGGATGAATCTCTCCAATAAAATCTAATCCCCATTGGAGAAAAGGTGTTGAAACTATAGTTGGGATCAGAGGAAGAGCTGCTAATTTTTTCTTACTAGCAAACATTTGACAGGGCACACAACTTCTGACCTTTGCTCCTACCTGTAAGAATAGAGTGGGCCAATAAAATCCTGCCCTTAAAATCTTATATGCTGTTGCTCTCCAAGCGTAATGTCCTCCACAAAATCCTGTGTGAAACTGGTCAATGATTCCTTCAGTCTCTGATTCTGTTAAACACAATAGAAAAATATTAAGTGGGTCTTTCCAGTATAGATTTGCATTTATGATGCAGTACTTGACTGCTTTCAATTTGAGAGTTTTACACTGACTTGTGGAGAATGATGCTGGACATTCAAAATGGATCAAGAAATTTACAATGTCCTGATACCAATTTGATAACAGAAATTTATCATCAATGTGTATGGGGTTGATCTGATCTGAAGGTAAAGGTTCTTGTGGATTCTTTTCTTCAAGGTGAAGGGAAGGTTCTTGTGGATTCTCCCCTTCTACAAGAACAGAAGGTTCTTGTGTATTCTTCTTATCTGAACTTTGAGAAGGTTCTTGTGGATTCTTCTCATCTGAACTTTGAGAAGGTTCTTGTGGATTCTTCTCATTCAAATTTTGGGAAGGTTCTTGTGGATTCTTCCCTTGTATTTCCAAAACAGGATTGATTCTGAGCACTTTACAGTTGGATTCAGCTAGAAGCTTAGCTAATCCTTGACCCTTTACTAGCTTTGTGGTTTTGATAGTCAGATCAAACTCCAGAATTTGAGTGATCCATCTACCTCTCTTCCCATCCGATTCAAGCTGGGTTAAAACAATCTTCACAACACTGTTAGGAACATAAGCAGTAATGGGTGAATGTAGGACATACATTCTGAATGATTTCAGGGCTTGAATAAGGGCATAAGCTTGCTTCTCAATTATGTCATACTTAAGCTTAACATCTCTCATAACCTTACTAAAAAAGGCTATGGGTTGGTCATGGGAATCTTCATTCTTTTGTAATAAAACAACAACAAGGGTTGTTTCTGAGGCAAAGGAAAAGATACTGAATGGTTTGGTATAATCAGGGCTGGCCAAGGTTGGAGCTTCAGAGATAGCTTTCTTGATCTGATCAAATGCATATATTGAAGAGACAGTCCATTTAACTTCATGGTCCTTTCGAAGCATATCAGTTATGTATTTTACAATTTCAGAATAATTAGGGATGAATATCCTTAAAAAATTAATCTTGCCTAGAAAAGCTTGAATCTCCTTCTTATTTCTAGGTAAGGACAATGTTTTAATGGCAGATACATGTTTGGGATCAATCACCACTCCTTCCTTTGAGATTATGTGGCCCAATAGTTGTTAGGTCCCTATACTACTAGTGTAACCCCTTATTGTTATTAGGACAACCCCCTTATTATATCGTTGTGCCCATGTAGTCCCCATATTGTTATTATTGTGCCCCATAGAAGCCCACTATTGTTATTATCTTTTCCCTTACATTATTATTGTTATGTCAGCTCTGATTATATTATGACCCCTTAGACTCCTATATAGAGAAAGGAGGTCTTGTCATTTGTATCATCCAAGAATAGTTCATTTATGTAATGTAAAGGAGATTTGCCCCTTGAAGAGGCTGAATTCTAAGGCGTTTATCTTTCTTTTCTTTCTTTTTGTGAGCTGGTTTCATAACATTTGGTATCAGAGCTTTGGATTCTAGGGTTTTGCTACTCCAAATAGGTCATCATGGTAGTTTCGCTATGACTTTGTTTCTGTGACGTTTCAGAAGCTCAAGAAAAAACCCCATTTGAGAAGAAATCTCGCTGAACCTGGGATCCAAATTTCATATCTTGTCTCGCTATATTTTCAGAGATATGATCTGAGGAAGTTAGGGCTTTTGCAAGCTCTAGAATTTCATCCAAAACAAGTCATCATAGAATTTGTGCTATAACTCTTTCGCTACAATGTTTCAGAAGCTAAAAAGAAAAACCATTTGAAACGAAAGCAATCTGAACCACAACTCTAAATTTCAAGTCTTGTCTCGCTATATTTTTGGGGATACAATCTTAGACATTTAGGGTTTCTGCGGGCTCCTAAATTACATTTCAAATAGGTCACCTTGGGGAAATCGTCATAAATTTCTCTTTGAGAATCATATTGAAATTTCTTAAGAAGTCACAGAAAGAGGACAGACTGTAGTTTTTTGTGTGTATTTTTCTGATCCGAAGGTCAAAACAGTGACACGTGGCATGTCATATAATTTCGCTATTCTAAAAAGGTGTATAATCAGGTAATCTTGGGAGATTGTGCCTAACTCTTTATTGGAGAATCCAATTTCAATCAGACTAGTGGCATTGGAAAGAGAACGCAGAGGAATACTGCAGGTCGTGATGTTAGAACTAAAAGATCTGAAATTACAGAGTTACAATCATTTCAAGATCGAGCTCCTAAAATCAAGAAAAAACGAGATGAGGAAGTTTGATGGCAAGGATCCAGTAAATTGGATACTATAGACGGAGAAATATTTTGATCTACATGGTGTACCACTGTTACAAAAGGTACGTATTGCATCTAATTATTTAGAACCAGATCAATTTTTATGGTATAAAGGGCTTTGTTCTCATAAACCACTTGTTACATGGTCAATTTTCATGGAGGAAATGATAGCACATTATGAGGATACAAAGAGAAACACCTTCTTTAGCCAATTGATAAATCTCAAACAAAAGTGTTCAATGGCAGAGCAAATTGAGGACTTTCAAAAATTGAATATACGGGAAAATGATATTCCATAGAAGCAGAGGATTGATGTCTCCATAGGGACTTTAAAGGATAAAATTCAACATGAGGTTCGTCTTTGGGAACTTGATTTATTGGAGAAGGCATTCAGGGTTGCAAGAAAAGTGGAAAGCAAAATTATGGAAATAAGGAATTCTACCCCTCACAACTATAAACATGGAAGTGTTGTTTCTCCTAGCTATCCACAACCTACATGGGTGACACCACAACAACTGGAAGAAAAAAGAGAAAAAGGGCTTTGTTACAATTGTGATAGCAAATGCACTAAAGGTCATAAGTGTGTTAGGAAGAAATTATTTTACATAGATTATGAAGAGGAGGAAGAAAAGGATCAAGAAACATCAAAAGAAGAGGATATACACTAGGAACCAACCCCAGAGATGTTAGAAAATTATATATTAGAGAACAATGGAACAAATAAAATATTGCAGAAATATAAACACAGAAAACGCATAAAACAAGAGAGACACAGATATACGTGGTTCACCCAGTTTGGGCTATGTCCACGGAGAAACAACCAACCCTTCCATTTATATTATCTAGCAAACTGAAGAGATACAACCTACAACAGATCCGTTGTAACACCCTCTTTGCTCTCAATCTCCTCTCTCTTCCTCACTCAGAATACAGATATATATAGACGCAATACAATTCCCTCATATATAGTGAGGGGTCTCCTTCTAGGGCAAAAAATTGTAAATTAAATATAATTTCTACAGTTAGATCATCCGCCTAATGAACGACCTAGATTGACTAGAAATTACTAGACTTTTACAATGCAATTTTACATCTATTTTTAGCTTTGGGGTCGCCGTTGCCGAACCCCCGCGAGGGGGACAAGTCCCCCCCCGTGTGGAGGGGTGTACAGTCTTCCTGGGGTATACATCCGACTGAAACATTTGAATACAGAAGATAATTAGGCTCCACACCCAACAATCTCCCACTTGGAGACTGATTATAGCAACTCCATCGCTGCTTCATTTGCTAGACAATGACTCCACTTTGGACCTATCTTTTTCTCATCTTCTTCATCATACTTGAAGACCAATTGAAACTGAGCAAATTCTCAGTTTCTCCCTAGTTACAAATTTTGTTAGCATATCTGCAGGATTCTGGCTAGTGTGTATCTTTTCCAGCTTCAACTGTCCATCTTCCAATGCTGACCGTATGAAATGGTACTTGAACTGTATATGTTTAGTCTTGGAATGAAATGCAGAGTTCTTTGCAAGATGTATGGCACTCTAGCTGTCACTGTATAACCTGCCCAACTCCTGCTTCTTACCCAATTCATCCAGAAACCTTTGTAACCAAATCATTTCTTTACTAGCCTCTGTAGCAGCAACATACTCTGCTTCTGTTGTTGAAAGTGCAACAACACTTTGGATTTTTGAAACCCAACTGACAGTTTTTCCACCTACAGTAAATACATATCCTGTAGTGCTCCTCCTGTTATCTTTGTCACCTGCCATATCTGCATCATCATATCCCTGTAGCGCAATGTTTGAACCACCAAAGCATAATTCTTGATTTGTGGTACCTCTCAAATACCTGAGAATCCACTTCACTGCCATCCAATGTTCTTTTCCTGGATTGTTCATGTACCTGCTTACAACTCCCACTGCATGTGCAATATCAGGCCTTGTGCAGACCATTGCATACATTAAGCTTCCAACTGCTGATACATATGGAACTTTAGACATATGAGCCATTTCTTCCTGAGTCTTGGGACATGCCTCCTTACTTAATTTGAAATGGCTAGCCAAAGGTATACCAACTAGTTTTGCATTCTACATATTAAACCCTTTCAGCACCTTTTCTATGTACTCACTTTGAGACAATGTTAATTTGCGATTCTTCATGTCTCTAGTTATTCCCATACCAAGGATTTGTTTTGCAGCACCCAAATCCTTCATTGCCAATTTTCTTTTGAGCACATTTATCTCCTACATGTTAGAACCTGCAACAAGCATGTCATCTACATACAATAACAATATAATATAGCTACCATCATTTTGCCTTTTGAGATAAACACAATGATCAGAGTGACACCTAGTATAACCTTGTTTAGACATAAACCTATCAAATTTTAGATACCACTGCCTTGGAGCCTATTTTAAGCCATATAAGCTCTTCTTCAACCTGCACACTAGTTTCTCCTTCCCTTTTACCTCATATCCTTGTCGTTGTTGCATATATATCTCTTCCTCCAAATCCCCATGGAGAAAGGTTGTCTTTACATCTAACTGCTTAAGATGTAAATCTTCAGTAGCTACTAGACTTAGAATAGTTCTAATTGAAGTTATTTTCACAACAGGAGAAAATATATCATCAAAGTCTATACCCTTTTTCTGTGCAAACCCTTTCACCACAAGTCTAGCTTTATACCTCTGTTTTCGTCCATCTTCTTCCTTCAGCCTATAAACCCATTTATTCTGCAATATTGTTTTACCTGCAGGCAACCTGACTAAGTCTCAAGTTTGGTTATGTGCTAAGGAGTCCATCTCTTCTTTCATTGCTTGCTCCCACTTCTTCCTGGTTTCTACCTACACTACTTCTTCATAACATTCTGGTTCACCAGAATCAGTCAAAAATACATAATATAATGAAGGATTGTATAGTTCAGGGGGTCTACTTATCTTGGTAGATCTTCTAACACCAATTTCAGGTGTTTGAAGTGCTTGTTGCTATTGTGGTTGTTGTTTTGGCTGTTGATCATTATGATTTTTAGGAACCATCACGTTTCTCGTGATATCGTCAAGCACTGTGTATTCTCTGTTTTCTTTTTCTTGTTTCTTTTCCTGCAACTGATTCTTATACAAGACCTTTTCATTGAATATTACATCTTTTCTCCTAATGATTTTGTGATTTTCATAATCATATAAGCGATAACCAAAATCATTAAAACCATATCCAATAAAGGTACATTTCTTTGATTTTGCCTCAAGCTTTGTTATATTTTCTTTGTTAATGTGGACAAAGGCTTCACAACCAAAAGTATTCAAAAATCAGTAGTTTAACTTTTTACCTGTCCATGCCTCCTCTGAAATACCACCATCCAAGGAACTTGAAGGCCCTTTGTTTATTAGATAAATAATAGTATCTACAGCATCTACCCAAAATTGTAAAGGCAATCCTGCATGCAATCTCATGCACCTTGTACGCTCCATGATTGTCCTGTTCATCCTTTCTGACGCACCATTTTCTTGTGGTGTTCCTGGAACTTTCTTCTCTTTGCGAATTCCATTCTTTGAACAATACCTATCAAACACTTTGCTGCAATATTCACCTCCATTATCTGATCTGACACACTTCAACCTTTTCTCTGTCTCATTTTCAACCAAAGCTTTCCATTTCTTGAAAGTATCAAATACATTAGATTTATTTCGAATACAATAAATACAGGTTTTTCTGGTTGCATCATCAATAAAAGTAACATAATAACGAGAACCACCAAGAGATGATACCTGAGCAGGTCCCCATACATCTATATGAACAAGCTCTAATTTTTTGCTCTTATTTTCTTTCCCAACTCTAACGAATCTGACTCTCTTCTGTTTTCCATAAACACAATTCTCACAAAATTTTAAATCAACATGCTTCAAACCTGGCAACAATTTCTTGAGTGAAGAATCTGCATCCCCTTCTCACTCATGTGCCCGAGCCCATGATGCCACAATGTTGTATCTTCTCCTGTAGAGGTTAAAGCATTAACAGAATTAGAAATACCATTGCATAAATAAAATGTACCAACCTTTTCTCCTTTTGCTATTACGAGGGATCCTTTAGTGACCTTCCAGGTTTTATCTGTGAAGGTAGTTACGCAACCTTCACCTCCCAACTACCTTGTTGAATTCATATTTTTCTTCAGATCTGGAACATGCCTTACCTTCTTCAATAGCCACTAATTTCCATTTTGCTGTTTTATGAAAACTGTACCCATTCCAATGATTTTACAGGGTTTATCATCACCCAATCGAACTTGTCCAAAATATCCTTGAACATAATCATGAAAATGTTTCTTATCAGGTGTGGCATGGAATGAGGCCCCTGAATCTACCACCCAGGCATCAATAATATTTTCTAATGAAAGAATCAAAGCATCTTGCAACACATCACCTGTTACATTCGCTTCATGATTAGTTTCTTGCTGTGCATCTCCTTCTTTTCCCTTCCGAGACTTACAGTCTTTCTTTAACTGTCCTTTCTTCCCGCATTTCCAGCACATTATCCCCAATCTAGACTTGGATCTGCCTTTTCTTGACTTACTGCGATATCCAGAGCTCTTTCCTCTTTCCTTTTTTTCTTCCCCTAGTCTCTGCAGTCAAAGCATTACCTAATGTCTCACCAGAGCTTTTCCATCGCATTTCCTTGCTAAGGAGTGCACCAACAACATCATCAAACTTTAAAGTACTAGATCCAGAGACAGAGTTACTAATGGCCATAACTAAACCATTCCAACTTTCTGGCAATGAGCACAGAAATAACAGAGCCCTAACTTCATCATCAAAATTTACCCCTACAGAACTTAACTGACTTGTAACTGTATTAAAATCATTTAAATGATCTGCAATAGATCCATCTTTTGACATCTTCATGTTAAATAAACACTTCATAAGAAATACCTTATTTGAGGCCGAGGGTTTTTCATATAGTTTGGCCAATGCCGACATTAAACCCTGTGTTGTCGTTTCCTTTGAAATATTAAATGCTACCGATGTTGCTAGGCACAACCGTATTGTTCCAAGTGCCTTTCTGTCCAGAATATCCCATTCTATGTCTGTCATACTCGTTGACTTCTTTGTCTTTCCGCTCAATGGTAGGTACAGATCTCTCTGATACAGATAATCTTCCATCTGCATCTTCCACAACTGGTAGTTTTGGCCATTGAATTTTTCGACCCTAAACCTACCATCTTCCACCATTGCTCCCACTCGAACTAGAAACCCTTCTCTCCTGTGAGTTTATCAGCCAAATATACCTTCAGCTCTGATACCAGTTGTTAGAAAATTATATATTACGGAGCAATGTAACACATAAAATATTGCATAAATATAAACACAGAAAATGCATAAAACAAGAGAGACACAGATATACGTGGTTCACCCAGTTTGGGCTACATCCACAGAGAAACAACTAGTCCTTCCTTTTATATTATCCAACAAACTGAAGAGATACAACCTACAGCAGATCCGTTGTAACACCCTCTTTGATCTCAATTTCCTCTCTCTTCCTCACTCAGAATACAGATATATATAGACGCAATACAATTCCCTCAGATATAGTGAGGGGTTGCCTTCTAGGGAAAAAAACCCTAAATTAAAAATAACTTCTACCATCAGATCATCCGCCTAATGAATGGCCCAGATTGACTAGAAATTACTAGACTTTTACAATGCAATTTTACATCTATTTTTAGCTTCGGGGGCACTGCCCCTGAACCCCCGCTGGGGGACGGCTGGCCAACGGACCCCCCAACCGGGAGGGATTAGACCCCCGCGAATGGGGACAAGTCCCCCCCTGCATGGAGGGGTGTACAACCTTCTTGGGGTATACATCCGGCTGAAACCTTTGAATACAAAAGATAATCAGGCTCCACACCCAATAAGAGAAAGAAGAAATGAATCTGACCATATCTTGTAAAGAATTGGCAAGAATTACCACTCCTCAAACTCTCAAGATAGAAGGACATATCAAGAATAAAAAGTTTCAAGAACTGAAAGATCACATTGAGAAAGAAGAAATGAATCCAACCATATCTTGTAATGCATTGGCCGGAATTACCACTCCTCAAACTATCAATATAGAAGGACATATCAAGAAGAAAATTGTTCAAGAAGTGAAAGATCACATAGAGCATCAAGAAATGAATCCGACCATATCTTGTAAAGGATTGGAAGAAATTACCACTCCTCAAACTCTAAAGATAGAAGGACATATCAAGAAGAAAAAGGTTCAAGTAGTGAAAGATCACATCGAGCATCAACAACAAGTTCTCCAACTTTTAAAGGATAATGCCACTTTGGTGCAAAATCGAAGGAAACAACAGGTAGATCAACATTGCAGTGAAAAATGTTTTGATGTAGGTGATTGGGTATTTTTACGACTACATCTCAAGCAAGCTATTTATGAGAAGGAAATGTTGGCAATACTACATGCACTTAAGAAATGGTGACCTTACCCAATGGGAAGACACTTCAAGGTAAAAATGGATCATGATAGTCTTAAATACCTTTTAGAACAAATATTATCTTTAGAAGAACAGAAAAAATGGGTCACAAATGTGTTGGGTTATGACTTTGACATCATCTACAGAAAGGGGAAGAAATTTTTTGTTGCAGATGTACTCTCAAGAAAGAATGAGGATGTGGAAGCATTGTTTTGTGCTATTTCCATTATCTAGCCAGATTGGATAAATGAAGCAAGGGGTGAATGGAAGAATGACGAAGAAGTGTGGCCACTCATTTAAAAGTGGCAGAAGATCCCAGTTCAAACAATATTGCCAGAACTTGACAAGGAAGGAAAAATCATATTGGAACCTGGAGAAGTCACAGAAACAAGAACCCGACAGCTACGAAATTGATCAATTTT
Source organism: Pinus tabuliformis (assembly GCA_031772625.1). Classification (NCBI taxonomy): domain Eukaryota; kingdom Viridiplantae; phylum Streptophyta; class Pinopsida; order Pinales; family Pinaceae; genus Pinus; species Pinus tabuliformis. The sequence goes on along the minus strand of CM062819.1, from coordinate 1,571,646,088 downwards.
AGAGTATCTCATCAAGTGGAAGAACTTACCCACTGAAGATTCCACATGGGAGGACAATAATTTTATACAGAAGCATCAATAACTACTCAAGCGTTGAGGACAACACTTTTTGAAGGAGAGGTGCATGTTAGGTCCCTATACTACTAGTGTAACCCCTTATTGTTATTAGTACAACCCCCTTATTATATTGTTGTGCCCATGTAGTCCCCATATTGTTATTATTGAGCCCCATAGAAGCCCACTATTGTTATTATTTTTCCCTCACATTATTATTGTTATGTCAGCTCTGATTATATTATGACCCCTTAGACTCCTATATATAGAAAGGAGGTCTTGTCATTTCTATCATCCAAGAATAGTTCATTTGTGTAATGTAAAGGAGGTTGCCCCCTCAAAGAGGCTGAATTCTAAGGCATTTATCTCTCTTTTCTCTCTTTTTGATAGCTGGTTTCATAACAACAATTTTCCTTCTTTGATAGCAAACAGAGACTTTTTGGATTCAGTGATATCCCGAATTTCCTACACCTATCAAAAACCTTCCTCAAATGCTTAAGATGTTTCTGATCAGAATTAGAAAAAACAGTTATGTCATCAAGATAAATGACTACAAATTTATTTACCTGACCCACAAAAGCTATGTCCATAGCTCTCTGAAATGTTTCTCCAGCATTAGATAAGCCAAAGGGCATTCTAGAGTACATAAATGTACCCCAGGGTGTAGTAAAGGATGTCTTCTCTCTGTCTGCTAGATCAACATTTACCTAATTATAATGTGAAAAAACATCAAGCATAGAAAGTCTTTGTGCTCCTGAAACCATTTGAAGTAACTGATCCATTTTGGGTAAAGGATAGTTATCTTTTAGTGATGCTTTGTTCAAATTTCTAAAATCCACACACAGTCTGATTTCTCCATTCTTCTTTCTAACATGAACTAAATTAGCAACCCAATTAGAATACCTAAGAGGGAGAATGATCTGGGCATCTAGCATTTTCTTAATTTCCTTTTCTACAGTTGGTAGAAGAGTAAGATTAATCCTCCTAAGTTTCTGTTGATAAGGTTTTGCTTCTGGTTTTAAAGGAATATTATGATGTATCAATGAAGTGTCATAAGTCTTTAGATCAGCATAAGTCCATGCAAAAACATCTTTGTAATTTTCAAGTAACTTAAGGTATTGAGTTTTGATTTCAAGATCTAGAGATGCACATATTTTGATGTTTTTAATATCATCATTTGTTCCAATGTTAATTTCCTCTATGTCATCTGGTGAAGAAATTGACTGTGGGTTTCTGAGGACATCATTTTGATCAAACAACTTCTCTAAAGGAATTAGACCTTTAGGAATGAAATTGTTAGATAATTGAATGATATCATGTTCAAAAATTTTTGAATTAAAATTTGAATTATCATTTTCATTTATGTTTTCTTTTGCTTTTGTTCTATCTTCATCAATTTGTAGAACTGAAAATTCATCTATAACCTGCAGAAAAGATTTTATTTTTTCATCATCTTCAAATATCTACCAGTATTTGAGATTATCTGGGATGGATGGTCTATATTTGACTTGTATTTGATAGAGTACATTAGTCTGATTAGGAATTTTAAATGAACTAGCAGAAACAGCTAAGGAATCTGCATGAATATTCTGATCTCTTGGAATATAAGTCAAATTAAAAGCATTAAAGAAATTATCAACTGAATCCCAAACTTCATTTCGGTAAGACCTAAGCCTAGGATGCTTGGTCTGGAAAATATTTCTTACTTGTTTGATAATAAGTTCTAAGTCAGTAAAAACACTTAAGTTTTGAACCTTTAAGGTTTTGGCTAATTACAGTCCTAAAAGGAAAGCTTCATATTCAACCACATTATTTGTAACTTCGAAGTCGACTTTGCATGATTGGGTAACATTTTCTTTTCTAGTGAGATTAAAACTACCCCAGCATGTACTCCATCTTTTGTACAAGAACCATCAAAGAATAGTTTCCATACATCAGTTTGATTTGGTACAGGACTTTCAACTACATCTTCAATTTTTACTTGAGTTGCATGTGTTTGGTTTGAAGAGAGTTGAAAACAACCAAAATCTTGATCAATTGCATAAATGGGATGGTTCCTTGGTTGGTCCATTTTGCAAACAGTGTGCACAAATCTCACCTCTCTATATAACCTTAGTTTCTCTCCCCCATAAACAGGAATAGTGGCATAAGACATGTCCATCTGAAGAGTTCCCCCTAATTTGGCACAACAAGACCTAGAAAGGAGCATTCCAAATTTGGGAGGTGTTAGCGCTTGAAATTTCACCTCAGGTTGAGAAAGGTAAACCTCAAGGCTACATCAAACCATTCAGCCTCGTAGCTAGCCCTACGGGGCAGGAGAAGGCTCTCTCCGGTCTATCTCGGCAGATTTTCAATGGGATGAGATGACCAACAAGGTAACACTGATATTAGGCTAGTAAACTGATTTAAAAAGGTTGATTTGGGTTTTTTTGGGTTTTTGGTGGCAAATTGAGGAATTGCAATTTTGGGTGCGGGGATTTGACACAGTTTCTGCAGGGGGTTCTTTGGGGCGAGGTAGGAGACCGTATTGATGCCTATGACTGAGGTGAGTGGATGGAAACGACTGGTGAGGAGCTAAGGAGAGCAAATAATACTTTGAATTCTCCTTAGACAGTAGAAAACATAGAAATTAAACAAACTTAAAAGCAGAGCATGGCAAGCATGAATTCTTACTTTAACACTTCATTTGTTTAATATGCAGAAGGAAAGAAAGGAGATGATCACATAAACACACTTACAAGAACATTAAGAAACACACCATCAACACATGAGTCCACAAGAATCCCAAAGATGACTGCAAAACCCTGGTCTTCCTTAGCCAAAAATTGCAGAGATATAGTGAATAATACAATGAAAGTTTATCCCTCAAGAGTCCAACCATGAAAATGAGCAAGAAAGTACATAATATAGATGATCTAACCTCTTTCCCTGCCTCCATGGGTCAAGCTCACTATCCTAGGAGCTTTTTGAACCACTTCTAAACTAAGCACTACAAAATAGGCAGTCAAAACAACTTGCCTCTATAAACTTGGAAACCAGTTCATACATTCAATTTTTACCCTTTACATGAATAAATCTTCTAGAAGTGTTAAACAAGAGTAAAAATATCCAAAAAGTACCACAATTACATCCAAGAGGACCAGCATTAACCTCAAAAGGTCGAAAAGAGTCAAATCTGCAATTTCTGGGCTGAACTGGTCAAATCTGGCAAAATTTTCTCAACGGGTCGCGCCCCTTTTCTCAACGGGTCGCGCACTTTGGAGCTCTGTTTGGGGCACTTCTAGGTGTCAGAATTAGGTGCAGGATAGCTCGTTGGAAAGGTCTCTGATTCTAATTTCCAACCCAACTAGAATTTTTGGATTTGGAGGTAATTTTCCCTACCAAAACTTAATTCTCCCAAGACAACTTTCTGCAACTCAAAAAAGGGGCAGAAAGTCAAATTTTGCATGTATTTTGACCTTCTGGAGGCCCAAAACCCCATAAAAACTCAAGTCCATCCATAGGCATATGTAACTTTGCATAAAAAATCTAGAAATGCTGAGTTTTTGCAAAAAGGAGCTGCCATGACAAAGGGTCTCACCGGGGGTGAGACCCGTTGAGGAGCCAAAACTTGTAAATTTCCAAAAATTGCCAAAATTACCCAAAACTTTCATAATTTTTTGGGATTTGAGCTGTGGCTAGGCTAATGAGTGCCATGATCCTTGAGTGAAGCCTCAACCAAGATATGGAGGGGATTGGTCTTCTTTTTCCCTTTTAGGGCCTCGGACAACCGCCTTTGAAACATCTTCATTTTGGCCTTGCACACATGCATTCTTACCAAATAATGATTTTTCATGTTTCTTAGCAGCCTCTTGTCTTGTTTGGCCTCCGCCAACAGCTTCTCTAAGTGTGCATTGACCCAGATGAGCATAGCCTCTCGCAAATCTCATAACATGACATGTGCTGAAAGCAAGAAACTGCCATAGGACAAGCTTGTAGACCTGCCAAAGAAGTAGGTTCCTCTCTCCTGTGATGGCCACCTTTTCCACCCCTATGTGGCCTCCTCTGTACCTCAACCTCGGACACTGATGCTTGGTCATCACTCTGCTCATATGTTTCGGTTTCTGACATGTTTGAGGAGCAGAGTGGACAAAATGTACTGTTGTTTCTGCTTGTAAAAGTGCTGAACTCTATGCTGTTTCAAGGGGAAAATGACATGAGGGAAATGTTAGGGGAGGGACCTCTTGCACAAGGAATTGGGAATATATGAATAACAGGGAATTTAAGGAATACATTGCAAACAAATATTTGCATATATACAGGCATACATGTACATAACAAGGATATAGGGAATCATTTACAAAATCACTGCATATAGGAATACATGTATAAACAATGAACATAAGGGAATACATGTATGTAACAAGGGGACATTTGGAAACTTATTTACAAAACCTTTCACATGTTCACCAAGAAATTTTATGTTTATAGCATGCATATGGTGAAGCAAGAGTAGGGTTTGAGTTTTTGATGCTTTGGGAGGGGGGTAGGGTTTGTATTTTTGGTGATTAGGGAGAGGGGAGGGTTTGCAATTATTTACAATATAGCATGGGGAAAATGGATATGAATGCAAATATGAGTAAAAAGGGAAGGAGGGAAACAATTTACCAAGGGAAATACCTTGAAACAACACAAACCCTAACACATTTTACCCATTAACATTGCAGTCATATGAAGAGGTTTCTCTTGCACCATTTGATTCTTAAAACATGTTCATACTATCCACCAATCATAACCAGCAACCATTGCATGATTAGAACACCTACCTCAAACGATTTGATGGCTTGGAGGGCGTTTGAGCAAATTTGAAATAAGTTTGCAGGGAGACAGCTCAACGGGTCGCGCACCACGCCCAACGGGTCGCGCACGCCTGACGGGTCGCGCCCGTTGAAAAAATACACTGCAGGCAGCCTCCTGACGGGTCGCGCCCCTCTGACGGGTCGCGCCTTTGCAAGAGGCTTTTGGAGGCCTTCCCGGTGTTGGAATTGGGTGCAGAATAGCGCGTTGAAAAGGTATTTGAGTCTACTTTCCAACCCAACTAGAATTTTTCAATTTGGAGTTTATTTGACCTGTCAAAAATTAAATCTCCCAAGACTGGTCAAAAAGTGCCAAATGAGGCTGCCTCAAGGAAGAGTGTTGTTGCAGTCAACTTTTGAATGCCTTCCTCAACCCCAAATTGAGCTCATGATAGCTCATTGAAAATCTCTTTGTGTCTAGTTATCATTTTTCCCATCAAGCAAATCATTTTGCCCACCAAGCTAGGAGAAAACTTGATTTTCCCAAGGTCACTTCAGAGGTGTCTTTGATTCTCCTGAGGCAACGGTATTCTTGACATTTCTCTCAAACCATGACACCTGTGCAAAAATTGAAGGAGGTTTTTCTTCCTTGGCATGTTGTGGACAAAAAAATCTCTCAGTTTCCCAAAATTCATCTTTGATTGCTCTGCAACATCATTTGAGTGAAACTTGTCCCGATGTGTGAAACAAGGAATTTTGTCGAAATGAAGCGAAATGAAGGGGATAGGGGGCTTCTAAATTCTTGGGGAAATTTTTGGAAGTAGGGAGGGATGTTAGGAAGTAGGGGAAAGTGGAATCGTGGAGATCGAGTGAGGGGAAGGGGTCCAAAAGGGCAAAACACAGGCCCAACCTAGAAAATTGCCAGGTTGTAGCTAGAAACTAGGGTTTGTGCAAAAATGAGGAATTTGGGGGATCTCAGTGATGGGAAGCATTTGATAAGGTACATGAAGGATAAGGGAAGGTGTATGAACATCTGGAAACAAGTTTTGCCGATGATTTGACCGTCCAAGAGAAATTGCCTTCAAAACCCTAGGAGAGGGAAATGACCTTACTTAGGCACAACTGAAGCATGAATAAGGTGTAAAATGACTCATTTGACACTGACATGATAATGACAACCCTCTGAATGATGATAGGCTCAGCTGAATGATGACATGGACTGACATTTGGGCAAACCCTAGACCTAATGCCTAGTGACCAAATTTTGCTTGAAAACTCTTTGAAATGACAAAATTTGACCTTGACACTTCAAAATCACTTTGTAAGAGCATATTTGATCACTGAAGGAAGGCTGGAAAGACTGACACTAACATTGGCTCCAATGGGGATGGTAGCTCCTTGGAGGTACCAAGAACCTTAGACCTCTGGGAGAGCAGACCAGTGCTTTCAGCCATTGGGCAATGGAGTCAAAAACTCAAGCTGAAATGCATGACTGAAAACCGACTCAAACTAACTTAACAACAAGACTGAAAATGGACTAACAAAGGACTCATGGCTCAACTAAAAACTGACTCGATACTTAAGCACAACCAACAAACTGAAAATGATGCTCAAAGGGGAGCTTATTCATCATAGCCTACTCTAACAGTTTCATACATCACCTGATCAAGTGAAATGAAACAACCAATGCAACCAAGCAAGTATCCGATCTGCTGTTCGAATTCTCCACAAGTTCTCGCTTATGACCAACAAGAGAGAACTAATAAAATGCAACTCCCATGACGACTTAGAAACAGATCCGTAGAATGATATGAATTCTCTATCCACCTCCAAAAACACTGCATAAGGATCTTGAAATTCAAGCACACTGGAACTTAGCTCATCGAATGGATTACTTCTCTTTTCCTCATACCATGAATGCAAACTTTGATCTGAGCCTTGTGATGAGACCTCTGCTGAAAATGACAAAGAAACCGGCTGCCGGATCAAATTCATATCAGCACATGTTTCAAGCTCACATGTGGTCAATGGAGAAAGACTTTGACTGCAAACCTCATCCAAAACATCAGCTATTGGATCATGAAAAACTTGAAAAGACTGCTGCAATGTATCCATTGAAAATGTATAACATCCTTCTAGCTGTTCATCTTGTTCTTGAGAGATTTTATGAGAATTCTGCCTTATAAACTGAAATGCTTCAAAACAAAAGGGTATAGAATCTTCTTGTATCATCAAATCATGTATTTCGACTGCCACAGCTTCATCTGTAATTTGCCTTTCAATTTCATTTGGTAGCTGCAAATCTGATGCTACAGGCTTCTCAAGAATTTTGTCATCTGTCTCATCCTCAACATTTACACTGAGAGATTGTTGATTTGTTATAGGCTGTCCATTTAAAGATTTACTATACAACCTACCCTTCAAAAACTGAAATGATTCGAAACAAAAAGGTAGGGAACCTTCTTGTATCATTTGATCAAATATGTCAACTTCCATGCCTTCATCTGCAACTTGAAAACCAATGGCATTTTGGGGCTGCAAATCTGAATATGAGAAGTCTGGAACAAGGTTTTTATTGCCTCCAAGATGGTCTAGATCAAGACTTGTTGACAGCTGATTTCTAATTTCATGGAAGTTGTCTTTAATGAACTGACATGAATCAAAACAAAAAGGTAAAGATCCTTCACTTACTTCAAAATTTGCTGCACTTTCCTCATCGATGTCATAGCTGATATGTGATGGCTAAACATTGTATTCAAGCTGTTGAAAATTAACTTCTTCCTCCCACAAACTAGCTGTTGATTTGTCTGTAAGATTAGCTTTTGTTTGGAGAACATAATCATCATCATACTGATCAAAATGAGGCAAATCATCATCAAACATACACATCATATCAACAGTTCTCTCTTCTTCACAATGATCTATAAAACAATCACTATGACAACTGGGATCAGAAACAAAATATTTTGAATCAGCAACTTGTTCTTCTTCAATCAGCACGCCATGATCTTGAACATCATAAGCATTTCTTGTGTTGATCTTGTCCATCATCTTTTCCACGGCACTTACCAAAATGTCAAGCTTCACCTCTAAAGATGTTGATTTTTCCGGATCTATGTTTTTCATCTCTTCTTCTTTCAACCTTGCCCTTCGGATCAGCAGATGAGCTTCTACACTTACTGCACTGTTTTGCATCTCGTGAAGTGTTGCAATATCCCTTTCTCTCAGCTGAAACTCCATCTCCGGATCAAAGGCGCCCGGGTAGTGCAAGAGAGCAGATCTAGTAGTAGGCCTTATATCAACTGGCATTGAATAATAAACTTGGTTAAATCTGGCTGAAAACTGTTGTACTGTCTCCCCTGGCAATCTTTTCAGCTGGTTATACTCTTCTACAATCAAGAAAAGGTTCTGCCCAATCATCCACCTATCGAGAAAAACTTTGACGAACTGCTGGAAATCTGAGATGCTCGCATCAGGCAGGGCTTTGAACCAACTCTTCACTTTGGTTTGCAAAGAAAGAGCAAAAAGCCTTATACTAACATCTTCTTCCTCAACTTCAAAAAGATCTAGAAAATTCTCAAAATTCTAGACATGTTGCTCAGCGTTGACATTCTTACATTCACCATCAAACATCGGCAAGTATAGATCATAGTTTTTGGGGAAAGAATGAAGAACAGAAGGTAAAACAAGAGGTTTATATCGATCTGGAATTTTACAAGGTGTAGGGGTATGTACAGCAGGTATAGAATTAGTTTTGGTCTTTGGAGGCTCATCAATTTGAAGATGGTTATCATAAAATTCGGAAGAAAGGTCTTGATCAAGCTCAAAGGTATGCAAATCTTTGGTATTCACAATCTTCGAAGGAAAAGAATTAACTGTAGGTCGAGGATCTCTTCTCAAATACAATATACTTTGCAAAGCCCTTTTTACATTCTCAGGAAAAGAGGAGAAATAATTTAGAACAAAGAACAAAATATCTTGGATGAAATTCCAACTTGAGTACCTGATCTGTCCATATTCTCCTTTCATGTTTTTGCTGGTCGGGATCATCCTCCAGTGGAGTCTTTGGATCTGATCTCAAAACTGATTTAGAGTCGCCAGGTGAATGATTTCAACCTTTCAAGTGTCTAATCGTTGTCCACCATCAACCATCAGATCTGAACTTGATATATGTGCTGGGGTGAAATGCAAATGAAGTGGTCGTATTCACAAGCTCACGGAGATTGACTGAAGCAGCGTTTATCTACTTGCGCTGATGCAAAGCAAGAGCGTTTTCGAAGGCTACCTGGCGTAACTTCAGGCTCCGTCTAAGACTTATGAAACAAACACATCAACCCACAAACAAGTTTGTTCTCCCCAGTATGGTCGCCAGTATGTTAGCGCTTGAAATTTCACCTCAGGCTGAGAAAGGTAAACCTCAAGGCTACATCAAACCATTCAGCCTCGTAGCTAGCCCTACGGGGCAGGAGAAGGCTCTGTCTGGTCTATCTCAGCAGATTTTCAATGGGATGAGATGACCAACAAGGTAACACTGATATTAGGCTAGTAAACTGATTTAAAAAGGTTGATTTGGGGTTTTTTGGGTTTTTGGTGGCAAATTGAGGAATTGCAATTTTGGGTGCGGGGATTTGACACAGTTTCTGCAGGGAGTTCTTTGGGGCGAGGTAGGAGACCGTATTGATGCCTATGACTGAGGTGAGTGGATGGAAAAGACCGGTGAGGAGCTAAGGAGAGCAAATAATACTTTGAATTCTCCTTAGACAGTAGAAAACATAGAAATTAAACAAACTTAAAAGCAGAGCATGGCAAGCATGAATTCTTACTTTAACACTTCATTTGTTTAATATGCAGAAGGAAAGAAAGGAGATGATCACATAAACACACTTACAAGAACATTTAGAAACACACCATCAACACATGAGTCCACAAGAATCCCAAAGATGACTGCAAAACCCTGGTCTTCCTTAGCCAAAAATTGCAGAGATATAGTGAATAATACAATGAAAGCTTATCCCTCAAGAGTCCAACCATGAAAAAGAGCAAGAAAGTACATAATATAGATGATCTAACCTCTTTCCCTGCCTCCATGGGTCGAGCTCACTATCCTAGGAGCTGTTTGAACCACTTCTAAACTAAGCACTACAAAATAGGCAGTCAAAACAACTTGCCTCTATAAACTTGGAAACCAGTTCATACATTCAATTTTTACCCTTTACATGAATAAATCTTCTAGAAGTGTTAAACAAGAGTAAAAATATCCAAAAAGTACCACAATTACATCCAAGAGGACCATCATTAACCTCAAAAAGTCGAAAAGAGTCAAATTTGCAATTTCTGGGCTGAACTGGTCAAATCTGGCAAAATTTTCTCAACGTGTCGCGCCACTTTTCTCAACGGGTCGCGCACTTTGGAGCTCTGTTTGGGGCACGTCCAGGTGTCAGAATTAGGTTCAGGATAGCTCGTTGGAAAGGTCTCTGAGTCTACTTTCCAACCCAACTATAATTTTTGGATTTGGAGGTCATTTGCCCTATCAAAACTTAATTCTCCCAAGACAGATTTCTGCAACTCAAAAAAGGGGCAGAAAGTCAAATTGTGCATGTATTTTGACCTTCTGGAGGCCCAAAACCCCATAAAAACTCAAGTCCATCCATAGGCATATGTAACTTTGCATAAAAAATCTAGAAATGCTGAGTTTTTGCAAAAAGGAGCTGCCATGACAAAGGGTCTCACCGGGGGTGAGACCCGTTGAGGAGCCAAAACCTGTAAATTTCCAAAAATTGCCAAAATTACCCAAAACTTTCAGAATTTTTTGGGATTTGAGCTGTGGCTAGGCTAATGAGTGCCATGATCCTTGAGTGAAGCCTCAGCCAAGATATGGAGGGGATCGGTCTTCTTTTTCCCTTTTAGGGCCTCGGACAACCGCCTTTGAAACATCTTCATTTTGGCCTTGCACACATGCATTCTTACCCAATAATGATTTTTCATGTTTCTTAGCAGCCTCTTGTCTTGTTTGGCCTCCGCCAACAGCTTCTCTAAGTGTGCATTGACCCGGATGAGCATAGCCTCTCGCAAATCTCATAACATGACATGTGCTGAAAGCAAGAAACTGCCATAGGACAAGCTTGTAGACCTGCCAAAGAAGTAGATTCCTCTCTCCTGTGATGGCCACCTTTTCCACCCCTATGTGGCCTCCTCTGTACCTCAACCTCGGACACTGATGCTTGGTCATCACTCTGCTCATATGTTTCGGTTTCTGACATGTTTGAGGAGCAGAGTGGACAAAATGTACTCCTGTTTATGCTTGTAAAAGTGTTGAACTCTATGCTGTTTCAAGGGGAAAATGACATGAGGGAAATGTTAGGGGAGGGACCTCTTGCACAAGGAATTGGGAATATATGAATAACAGGGAATTTAAGGAATACATTGCAAACAAATATTTGCATATATACAGGCATACATGTACATAACAAGGATGTAGGGAATCATTTACAAAATCACTGCATATAGGAATACATGTATAAACAATGAACATAAGGGAATACATGTATGTAACAAGGGGACATTTGGAAACTTATTTACAAAACCTTTCACATGTTCACCAAGAAATTTTATGTTTATAGCATGCATATGGTGAACCAAGAGTAGGGTTTGAGTTTTTGATGCTTTGGGAGGGGGGTAGGGTTTGTATTTTTGGTGATTAGGGAGAGGGGAGGGTTTGCAATTATTTACAATATAGCATGGGGAAAATGGATATGAATGCAAATATGAGTACAAAGGGAAGGAGGGAAACAATTTACCAAGGGAAATACCTTGAAACAACACAAACCCTAACACATTTTACCCATTAACATTGTAGTCATATGAAGAGGTTTCTCTTGCACCATTTGATTCTTAAAACATGTTCATACTATCCACCAATCATAACCAGCAACCATTACATGATTAGAACTCCTACCTCAAACGATTTGATGGCTTGGAGGGTGTTTGAGCAAATTTGAAATACGTTTGCAGGGAGACAGCTCAACGGGTCGTGCACCACGCCCAACGGGTCGCGCACGCCTGACGGGTCGCGCCCATTGAAAAAATACACTGCAGGCAGCCTCCTGACGGGTCGCGCCCCTCTGACGGGTCGCGCCTTTGAAGGAGGCTTTTGGAGGCCTTCCCGGTGTCAGAATTGGGTGCAGGATAGCTCGTTGGAAAGGTCTTTGAGTCTAATTTCCAACCCAACTAGAATTTTTCAATTTGGAGTTGATTTGACCTGTCAAAAATCAAATCTCCCAAGACTGGTCAAAAAGTGCCAAATGAGGCTGCCTCAAGGAAGAGTGCTGTTGCAGTCAACTTTTGAATGCCTTCCTCAACCCCAAATGGAGTTCATGATAGCTCATTGGAAAGCTATTTGTGTCTAGTTATCATTTTACCCATCAAGAAAATTATTTGGCCCACCAAGCTAGGAGAAATCTTGATTTTCCCAAGGTCACTTCAGAGGTGTCTTTGATTCTCCTGAGGCAACGGTATTCTTGACATTTCTCTCAAACCATGACACCTGTGAAAAAATTGAAGGAGTTTTTTCTTCCTTGGCATGTTTTGGACAAAAAACTCTCTCAGTTTCCAAAAATTCATCTTTGATTGCTCTGCAACATCATTTGAGTGAAACTTGTCCCGATGTGTGAAACAAGGAATTTTGTCGAAATGAAGCGAAATGAAGGGGATAGGGGGCTTCTAAATTCTTGGGGAAATTTTTGGAAGTAGGGAGGGATGTTAGGAAGTAGGGGAAAGTGGAATCATGGAGATCGAGTGAGGGGAAGGGGTCCAAAAGGGCAAAACACAGGCCCAACCTAGAAAATTGCCAGGTTGTAGCTAAAAACTAGGGTTTGTGCAAAAATGAGGAATTTGGGGGATCTCAGTGATGGGAAGCATTTGATAAGGTACATGAAGGATAGGGGAAGGTGTATGAACATCTGGAAACAAGTTTTGCTGATGATTTGACCGTCCAAGAGAAATTGCCTTCAAAACCCTAGGAGAGGGAAATGACCTTACTTAGGCACAACTGAAGCATGAATAAGGTGTAAAATGACTCATTTGACACTGACATGATAATGACAACCCTCTGAATGATGATAGGCTCAGCTAAATGATGACATGGACTGACATTTGGGCAAACCCTAGACCTAATGCCTAGTGACCAAATTTTGCTTGAAAACTCTTTGAAATGACAAAATTTGACCTTGACACTTCAAAATCACTTTGTAAGAGCATATTTGATCACTGAAGGAAGGCTGGAAAGACTGACACTAACAAGAGGGATATCTAGGACAACTATATCAAGCACCACACTTTTCACTGAAATTTGGGCAAGGGTGACCACTAAATCCTTAATCAATCCTAAGCAAGGCACCCTTTTGGAATCAGAATTATACAAATCATGATGGGATCTAGTTATGTCAAATTTTAAATGATACATGATAGTTTTTGGCATTAGCTTATGTGATGCTCCAGAATCAAGCATACAATTATACAACACGGAATCATTTGTCTTAAGAGTTACATAGAAAGGAGGCACTATTTCATCGATCATATCTGAACTAGGACCAAAGACAACTGCTGGTTTTTTGTCTTGAAGACTAATGATGTCACTTTCAGCATCAACCGAGGTGTTTTGTATCCATTTGGAGACTTGATTTTTATACCCAGGGTTTTTGGAAAGTTTTGAAAGTGGAATTGGGATTTTAACTCTTTCTAACTCCTTTTCAACATTAAATGTAGTCAAAACATTCTTTTCATTTTGAGTAGTATCAATTGACTGATTTAATGGTCGAATAATAGTTGTTTGAGTTTCAACAGCTTTGGTACGGGGTTCAATTATTGGAGGTTCCTTAGGAGGTCTTCCAAGGCCAGGTCTAGGCCTAAGATCATATCTTTTGTTCAACTCTACAATTAGGAATTTAGAGAAGGCATGGTATTTGGAAACTTGTGAGGATTCTTGATCTTCTTGAACCTGTTTTTGTTGTGAGAGGGGAATAATAGCAATCTAATCAGGAGAAGTGTCCACATTATTAATGTCTTCAGTGATAGTCATAGTATTGTCATCAGGTTGCTGATCATCTATCAGTAAAGGAGTTGGAACCTGTTGATCATTACTAGGTCTCTGAAGAATTTGTAATTGTGGATTCCTTTTATATTGACCTTGATTTTGATTTTGGGGTCTAGTAACTATTTGTTGAACTGTCCTAGGTTGAGTCTCAATCTTGGAAATCCTATTGGACAAATTTCTAAGAAGTGAAGTTATTTCATCTATTTTAGAATCTTCATTTTTAGTTTTAGAGGAAGTAGAGGCCTCTTGACTAGTTTTAAGTTTTCTCTGTGTCTTTTCCTCTTTAGCCTTTAAAGTGGCTAAAGCAGCTCTATTTGCTTCTACCTCTATAGCATTAGTTTGCATATCTTCAAGAGTTCTTGAAGTTCTTTCTCTTAACATAACAACAAAATCATCTTCAAAAGCTTTTGAAAATCTTGATTTGGCTGCTGCTACAGGGGGTTTACAATCAACAGGCATCTTATGGTAAAGTTTGTTGAACCTTTTGATAAAATCAGAGACAGGTTCACCATACTTTCTTTTAAGTTCATCAAACTCATTTAAAAAGTAAAGAGAATATTTCTTCACTCCCCATTGATTCTTAAATATATTTGTTAGTTCTTCCCAGTTTCTAATGGAATTTGCAGGTAACTGCCTAAACCAAGTTCTTACATTTCCTTCAAGAGACTGAACAAACAACCTCATGTAAACATTCTCTTGTTCTATGTTCATGTTGTCTGCAAAGTCTAGGAATGCTTGAAGATGGTCTTCAGCTGAAGGACCAGTTTCTCCATTATACCTAGGGAGATGTTTCAAATATCCATTAGGGAAAGCATCAAGGACTTGTGGTAAAACTAAAGCAACATATCTTTCATGTACAATGGGTTGGAATGCCATAGTAGAAGATGATATATCAGATGTTTGCGAGGATGATGATAAAGAAGAGGAAGATGGTGATAAAGAAGAGGAAGATGGTGAAAGAGGGAGCAAACTACTATGTGGGGGTGAACTAGGAGGAGATAGAGAAAGTGGAGACTTCCTGAATGATTTTAGAGGAGTTTTAATTACCATCTTATGGACCTAAGATTAAATATTCTCTTTTGCTTCAAAAAGTGGATTTGAATATACAGAAAAGGTCCCTTCAGGTTGTCTAGAGGTAGAAGATTCGGGTTGTTCAGAAGTGGAATGAAATGAATAAGTGGTAGGGGAAATAAAGTCTGTAGGTGTGTATTCAGGTAAGTGAACACCTAGGTCAGACTCAGATTTAGGAGATCTCGTTGGAAGTGGGGGTTCTAGATGAGATTCAAGTGAATGAATAAGGAAAGTTTGTTTGAAATCAACTCCCCTATCTAACATTTCAGCAACCCTAGGTGATAAATGAGTGGTATCTGGATCAGATGGAATGTTACTATAGGGATCAAAATGTATAGTATCTTCAGTGTGTAAAGCTAAAGTGGAAGAAGATGGTTGATGTCTTCTTTTGAAACTTTGTCAGACTCAGAATGGGATCTTGTGTGCTTAAAGGTGGCAGTTTGGCATAGTGGAGCCGTCAGGTGAATGATTTTGACCTATCTAGACCTTTAGTCATCTTAAAGGAATAGGATTAATGTCGTTGTCCTAGGGAAAACTTAATGAAATTCGAATCCGTGGCAATGGCACCAAATTTATGTTGTATCTATGAGATGATAATGGTCAGCTATCATGCCAGGGCATGTAAGATAATTGTTTTGGGGGTTTTGTTTTAATTTGGAGGACCAATGTAGGACACAGATTTAAAACAGTGAGGCTTAACCTTTTGAATAATATTAATATCTAAATAGAGGGTTTCTATTAAAATTCACACAGTGATTTTAGCTTATAATATGTTGGTGAGCAGAAACAGAGAAATGATATGATTATCACAGTCTTTAGATTGAAAATTAAATAATCATAAGTATGAAAAATTTTAAATTATGTTCAGAAGGTTTAATAGAATATGCTTAAGATTACAAAAGATGCTGATGATTTGTTGATTTAGAGGGAATTAATTAAACAAACAATTCATTAATTCATTCTCTTTACAGATTATCACTTCAGAAGCTTATAGGAATAGATTGAAACCCAATTATTCCTACCTAGTTATCTCTGTAAGACATAAGAATATGAAGAAAAACATAATAAATAATACTGGAAAAACTTACAGGAAACACAAAACTGTGTAAATCAGAATTCAAAATCCTTTGCTTTTATATTAATGATCTAGAAAAGTCAAGTACATTTGAGGCTTCAAAATGCTTCTTCAAGGGTGCAACCCTTAATAACTCGTGAAGAGAGTTATTTATACAACAGTAGAACTGAGAAAATATCCTAAACTATTTTTACAAAAATAGATTATTACAAAATCAAAATAAAAACTACTAGTTGATCTAGCACTATTTTGGTGCTGAGGTGTTGATGATTGTCGCTAGAAAAATTGAAAATTGTTGAAGCTAGCTGACTGTTCCTCCAAAAACTGAATGTTGTTAGATCACCCTTCAGTCAAGTAAATCTGTCAACTCTTCCCAACGTTTCTTTTCTGGGATAGATATCTTAATTACTCTTCTATAGATTTCATCCATCTCTGTATATTTAGTAAAAGTGGGTTTTACTAAAAATATGTGTCTGATTTCATTCAAAATAAAGAAAGTATCCTTGAGTGTATTTACTATTAGTGCTAGTGTTGCTGAACCTTTGATGTTTGAAATTGAAGCTGCATGTTTGCCCACCTCTGTCAGCTTCTGAACATAATCCTCAATTGGCATCAATTTGTCATTGATCACAAGCATAGAGGGTAAACCCTTGTTGGTCAAGGGTTCTATCCTGCTGAAAAACCTTTGAACTATGGTATTGACATTGCTGCACTTTTCCTGTAGCTGAAGGATGAGGTTTTTCTTGGTGATGATCTTCTTTACCTCCAATATAGTTGTTGTTCTGTCACTTATGCCTAATTCCTCAAGCTCATAGCTATCTTTGGAATTTAGGAACTTGATTATATCAGAGGCAATTTCTGGCATATCCTCAAGCTATTTGGTAATGGTTTCAACTGTTTCCTGAGATTTATCTAAGAGATCTTTATGATCAAACACTATCTTGATAAAGGGCCAAACATACTTGATTGATTCTATCATTTCTTCCCACGGGATTTCCTTTTCTAAACCCAATTTGTTTCCAATGAAAGATTCCTTGAGTTCCCTTTGTAGTACTTCAATCTAACCTTTGACTTTGTTCAACTCAGCTGCATGTGAACTGTCTGCTACTGACTTCATAAGTCATAACTCCTTGAGTTCATCCTTCAGTTTATTAATTTCTCCTGTCTGGATAGACAAGTTTTGAATAACTTCAACAAGTTGTTCAGCTCCTTTTGCTGCACCTGAAGTCAATGTTGTAGCTGAAGTGGAAACTTTGGTGGTGGGAATTGTTGTAAGGGGAACTATATCCATTGGAGTTTGAACCTTGTTAATAACTTCCTCTTTTTCCTTGACCAATTTCTCCATCTTCTCCTCCATTTGTTTGATCTACAGATTTTGTTCTATGATGAGCTTCATCATATCAGACTTCTGAGTTTCTGTCTCCTCAATTTCTTTGGCCATTGGGTCCTCCGAAGTTGGCAATTTCAGCTACTTCTTTAATGCTGCAACTTCAGCATTCTTTTTCTTAATAAGCTCTTCTGCAGTGTTTATGTTTGAGGGATCATATCCCATTTTCAGCACTAGATTCTCCAAGGATTGAATCTTGGTATCCTTTGCTAATGAGGAGACTTTCTCCAACTTAAGCTGTGACTAAGTGTTGGCCAAGGTAACCTGCATTTTTGACAAACTCATGGTAGTGTTTGTCAAAGTTGAAGCAATCATCTACCCAGTTTGTTTGTGCATCTCAATTTGATCAATTGGATGCACATCCTTCACATTGAACTCAAAAGAGGTCTGCTTTTGATATTGAGCAGCAGTCCTAGGTTGTGGAACCTAAGCCTACAGATAAGCCAACTGCATTTTACCCTTCTCAGAGTCAAAGACTGAAAGAAGTCTGGCTTGAGAACTGGAGGAATGTTTCTAGAACTGTGTGTAGGTGTTCAACTTCAACTCTTCATTCTTCTTTTTGATCTCACTGAAAACATGAAAGATGTCTTCCTCCTTGTCCTTTTGAGTGCTTCCACTGGTCTGGGTTATCTGTTGTTCCTGAGAAGTAGTGGAATGAGTTGGGGACTGTGTAGACTGTGCACCCAACTGTGTATGGAGCATAGTCTCTCCAAGTCCATCAAATGTGGTTTTCATAGACTCATGTGTTGCACCTACAATCACAGAGATTCTAGGTCTCTTCTTTCTGTGCACAATCCTAAAACCTTGGCTTGATGCTTCAGTTGTAGGGGATGACTGTTCTTCCCTCCCTCTCTTGGCTGTCTTTTCTTGTGCAAGTGGAGTTTGCATGTTTGATGTAGAAACTGTCTACTCTTCAGCCTCTTGGAGGGTGTTCTCTGCCCATTCCAACTAATTTTTATATTGTTCTATCTCAGGCCTGGCTGTGTGATGATATGTTGTAAATTTGTTCTCCATCCTGAGCTTGGAAACTATTCCCATTGGGTCATAAGACCAAGTGAAGCTCAGACCAAACTTCATCTCCTTTAGTAATTTGTCTGCTTCCTCTCCTGCTACCCTGGTGTTACAGATGAATGGACCAACTTGGGCTTTCAGCTTGAATTGTGATTTCTTCTTTGTAGCCACAAAGTGCACTTCATCTGCATTTAACCTCTGCCTTATATATTCTAGTGCAAAGATTTTGATAGGCAGGTACTTGGGCAGTTTGTAGGGTGGAAGCTCACAACCATAAACCCTGATCTCTGTATAGTTTTGGTAGTAATACCAATCCCCTGTTGCAACTTGATCAACCAACTGTAATATTTTAACAATCTCCTCACTGATCCTTAAGACTAGAGTGTTGCTCATAAGACCAATAGCTGGATGAATAAACAGTTCTATGAACTCCTTCATCCCCATTGAAGTCCAGAATATCACCGATTGTTGATTTCCTTCCTCATCTAGCTTCTGTAAAGAAAATGGGAATTTGTCTCCTTGAAAATATATAAAAAGGTAAACAAGTACTGAAGCATACTTGAATACTTCTTCAGTATTGAACTTGAAAAATTGCTCATGTATTGCTTCAGCTAGGAATTGACTGAAATCATAAATGACAGTGGGTTTAGAATCAGCAGAAAAGATAGACAAGAAACCAAGGATGGCTTCATTAACATTTTGATCAGAGTTGTAACCAAGAAAATAGGACAAAATAGAGGTGATTTTCTTGGTTCTATCAGGGAAAATGGATGAATCATAAGGAGGATTTCTTTTAGGCAGAGGACTATCAATAGCTAGAAAGAGTTCAAGGGTCTGGGATCTTTTAGTAAAGTCTAGTTTTTGATAGGATTCTATCAGGTTTTCATGGGAAAAAGGATGGGTTGGTGTAGTAGCAGGGGCCTGCACATTTTTTCAATGGAATCAGAATTGATTAAGCAAAGGATTTCTCCTGTGGGTGAAATAATTTCTCTCTGACTGGGATCATAAGATTCATGGAATTTCCTCACAAATTCAGGTGCTTTGTGTATCTGAGGAAAAATATAATGAGGGAGTTGGGAGTCCCAAATCCCTATCTCATTTGTCTGGTCAATTAGCTGATCTTCCATCCAACAATAGATTTCATATAAATCGAATTGAGAAGAAGTCTCAATGATTTTACAATCTCTATCGACTAATGGGGTATGATGGAAGTTGACCTATGGATGAATCAGAGGATTTGGGACTTCTGCAAGTTCTTTTCCCTTGGGAGGCATTTTGTCAAACAAATTGCAGACTGAAGATGACAGAAATAGGCCTGAAATAGAGTGATTACAGTCAAAACAATATAACTGTAAAATGAGCAAGTGGACCTGAATGTCAGTTTCCTAAACAGGAAAAACAATTGCTTAATGTCGGACAGTGGTCAAGCTGTGGCGAAGAAACCTCCAATGATCAGCTTTGGTTACAAAAATGGACTGTGTAACCATTTTCATGAATTAACAAGGTTTATAATGGAAAAATTGGAGCGGGGGTGGCAATGAACATTTGAATTTTGCATTAATAACCCAACGGGATTAATTAATGGGTCTTTGAATCATAAATTTGTGGGAGCGGCATTGAATGGATAATGGATAGGTAGCAGTTGATTGGATGGTAGGCATGAGGTGGAGCGCAAGATGGAGCGGCGGTAAACAGTCACTTGATATACCGCATTCGGGGGTAAGGTGAGGCGGTAAGTAGTTTTGGGATTTTAAGTCCCGAAACACTAAAAAGCAAAAAAGGTTGTTTATGTCGGCAGTATTGGAAACTGCCCATTTCGGACCCAACCCCACCCCCCGCCCGATAAAGTTCAGACAGTGAATGAGGGCCGAGGAGGGACATGGGCCATCAGATCTTGGGTGCACCTGTGGGATGAAAGGTGAGGTGGGGGGAATTTAACACATAAGTGGAAGTGATGGTGGGGTCATGACTTTGAGGGTAGATGTGACAGCTGCGGGTTATGGCGATAAATGGATGAATGGAAATATTTATGAAATAACATTGCAACTTTAAAACTTTAGGTTAATTAAAACCCATCGTCGAATGTAATTTTTTCCAATGTTACAGCTTGGGATAAAAACATTTGATGCTCTAATTACATTTAACATGTTGACCACTACCTATCTCTTTTACTCATAACATTTTCACTTATTTTTTAAGAGTGCATTTACGGTAGCAACCCAACATTTCCTTTTTATGCCTAATCTACCTCTATCCCTTATTTCCTCCATTGGCTCAGTTTAAACTGTTGGGCCAATTTTATTTGCTACTTATTGATACCTATTAACAAAAATTTAATACAAATCCAATCATGATTAAACTGTATAACTGGATTGTATAAACAAGTGTGGCATTTTAAACAAACTGCACACAACTTTTATTTGCAGAAGTAAACTAAACTAAAGTTGTGGCATTTTAAACAAACTACACACAACTTTTATTTGCAGAAGTAAACTAAACTAAAGTTGTGGCATTTTAAACAAACTGCGAACAACTTTTATTTGCATAAGTAAACTAAACTAAAGTTGTGGCATTTAGACTTGCAACACTTTCAGAGTTTATTGTTTTTTGCTTTTCTTTCTAACCTAACATTTTATTTTTGCCTTCATTTTTTAGGGCATCTATTCTAACATTTTATTTGATATTGAAATATTATCAAAATATTTCCTAACATTTTTTTATTCAATATTATTTTGTCCATATCCTAGCTTAACATTTTTTTTTGAAATATGTTTTCATTTTTTGACTAATTCATTCTAACTTACCAAAACCAAAAAATTCTTCTCTCTAAAGCTTAGATTCAAGATCCAAAAAGTCTACCTTCACATGTCTATATTGCAGACATGTTTTAATATCACAGAGATTGTTCTTGCCGATTTTAACTGTGTCTTCGACAGTTTATTGTATCAGAGTTTTGAGAAACTCTAATACTCCACCAATTAGAGCCATAACAAGTGCACCACTATCACAATCAAAGTTTAATAATTCTTAAGGTAGGAAATGCCTAAACTCTCCTCCACAAAAGACTATTTTTTTTTCAACTTTTTTCCTTCTTGATTAGGTAAGAAACTGATTTAAAAAACTTCAATACCAACTTCACTTTTCACTATACTATGTCATTACTTCAATCTGAGCATATAAACCACCACTCATCAACTATGACATATATCATATAATGTATATCATAGAAATGTCATCATATACCATACATACACACTTCATAAAGAGAATTCAATGTGTATATTCTCATCACAATGTATAGATCATACAATAATAACATATAATAAAAGGAATTCAACGCGTATGGGGATCCCTTTAATGTATAGATTCAACCAACGTTTATTTTGAATGCTTCACACACGCCATTTACACGCTTCTTTCTTTATGCAACAAAGTTGAATTGTTAAATGCTCCACGAAAAAACTGAATTACTGAAAGGTAGAATGGATGCCCATGTAATACCAAGCCATGCCAATGTAAGAAGTATAAAAAATGAAATAGTGGCCACATGCAATAGCCAACCTTTTTTTTTGTAGTGTTGTGCAATACTACGGATGCCTCTCCTGAACTCTGTGTAGGGGTTTTGATAGCTAAGTAAAGGACTGGAGGTAATAACACTATAATAACACAAGAGATAACTCAGCATTGTAGGTGGAACATGTATGGGGGACCAATCAGAGTTTCATAGGTGCGAGGGTGGACGGGCACCTCAGGGATCATAGATGACGGTATGACTCACTGCAATGACTTGAACGGAGTAGAATGTGGAGAAACTGGGGTGCCTAGGTTGCGGAATTGCAAGTATGGATGATCGATTGTGGGTATGGAGTCCACGGTTCCAGTGAGAGGAGCCAAGGGTGTAGAGACGTATGCCATGGGAGAGTGAAGAGGTGAAGAGTGATTAACACAGAGGGAGGCACTATATAAACTATGCTATAGCATTCAATCCTCGGTCATATTTTAGACAATTGAACGACAAGGGGATAAGTGGTGAGCGTGGAGTCAACTGTGAGGTGAGATGTCACAACACAGTAAGGAGTCGAGCACGACAGTGAAGACTAGTATGAGAGTTGAACCAACTCTGTGGGTTTCGAATGTTCAGGGAGATACACCTCGAAACCTCGATATAGTGCGGGAGGATGGATCCACTTGAGAGGTATCGAGGGTTGCCGACTCTGAGGGTCAAAGAGTTGTGCAATGGGGAGAGCGAGGGGCTCGAGGTATTAACTATGCGTGGGAGAAAGAGTGGACTAGAATAACCAGTAGTGGTAGGATTCTGACTGTTGACTGTGTAAATACATATCCAAGGTCGATTTGGTAATAACACAGTGTAGGCAAACTAGGAATCTCTCACAAAATTCACTTCAATGCGTCAAGGAATGGCTAGAGAAAGCACATGTTGAGTGTTACATTCATCACACAAACTTCAAGGTTCAATGCATAGGGATGTTATAAAAGGTTCATAACACAGAGAATGTGAAGAGATAAGCCAACTTACATTCAACCAATGCTCAGATAGTCCACCAGATTGGTGTAACTCGTAGAGAATAATACATTGATTGCGAGAATTATGGGCTTAGAATAACAGAATTCTGACAGGGCAGTAGCAATCGAGAGCACAGGGTTAAGGCATAGGAGGTACAATAGTAAGGACTGCAGGACCTGAAAATGACATGTCTGATAGGCATATGAGGCCACAAAACTAGTGGCTTAGACCTGAGAAGGATAGGAATATGTCAGCAGCTTTAATACCATGTTAAAATCACAAGGAATATAAACAACGAATATGAAAGATAAGAATTAGATTACATATATTATTGACAGGATATACATTTATAATACATGGTGTGACCTTTGGATTCATATTCCAAGTGTTCTCTTGGACTCTGATGGTAGTTCACATTCCACACCAACCCATAGAGGATTAGCTGTCCAACAAGTATCCCTAAGGAGGCACTTGCACTATTTTTAGAAACTTCTACCAAGTGTGGTTTTTTCCTAGATTTTAGGCATGCACGTTATAAACCCTAATTTGTCCAAATCTATTTAATCAATGCTAATTGATCTCATTTTCGCACTCCATCTTGGAGCATTAGCATTCCTGAGGAGATCAAGGAGCCGTCAGTGTGATCATCGTCGCTTTTCTGGATGAGTTTTGCTTTTGTCGCCTTTTGTCACTTTTTTTGTCGCTTTTTGTCATTTAGCTCACATGAGACTTGTTTCACTTGTTTCTCTTCATGGTTGTTGTCTTTTTAACTTTCTTTAACTTGTAGAAGTTTTGTTTCAAGTTATATATTTTCTTTCCTAGGTGTGGCATTAGTTTTCCTATTTTTGCACCAACAATCATTGTTGCGGCGAATCTCATCACTTACTTCGTTTTATTTCCATTTGATCAATTGTTTCACTTGATTCACATGCATTTATCTACACTTATTCATATTTTCACTCAACTTCACATGATCTCTCAGATCTGCTTGTTTTTCAGTCTTCCCTTAGGCAAATATGGCTTTCCCCTTTGCCGGATTTCACTTTGCACAGCTAGCACCGCACAATCTGGAGGCCTAAACCACAAGCTTGGTGTTTGGAATTGCACAGTTGTGCAATATAAGCTAAATCCAACTGCACATTGCATAGTTCCAGGAGGTAGCCTCTCAACTTGGCCACTGAGACTACACAATGTGCAGTCTCTCCCAGGAATCTACCCAAGCTGAACTGTGCATTACGTAGTTTCAACCAATAGGATTCTACCTTGGTTGTTGGGACTGCACAGTGCGTGGTTCCCACAGGCATCCAGTCCCTCATGTCAGAAAAAATTGTGCAATCCTTCCCATCTAGTGCTCAATTTGCTACTTAAACTTACCTTGTAATTTTTTTTGCTTTAAACTGACATTTTCTAGCCATGAGTGTCCTCTCTATCCCACAGGTATAGCATTTTTTGAGCACCTCTCCAGCGGTCACTGTTACCATGGCATATAAGAGAGTTGCATCAAAGGAAACCATTGAGAGCAGTACTAGGGAAAGGATTGAGAAGACATCATTTGATTTACCAGTGTATGCAGATACTCAGTTGTTTATAGAGAAGGGAACAACACTGAAATGGCAACAGATCAAAGACACTTTTGCAAAGGACTTCGAGGCAGACTTAGAGGACCGATAATTTTATCTCAACATTCGGCATTCAGGGTTATATAAGGTTGCATGTAGGTATCCCACCTTTCCATGTGTGGATATCATTAATTGGATTGTCTCACATATGGATGAATAGGCTATGACATTAAGCAGTGCCAGTGGTCAGAAGCTTGCCACCTTCATGGCAGAAAACTTTCAGCAGGTGTATTACTTGCCCGAGCCAGTAAAACACATGGGATCCCTCTTCTATGCCACCCAAAACTATGTGAACACAAGAGACTTTTTTAAACACTAGGTGAAAGAGCCATCAAAGTTTTGATAGACACCCACCCAGGTGTACAAGATACAGTCCCTCAGGAAGGCTTACTAGATCTTGATTATCCTTGCTTGTAGAATCCATAATCAAGAGAGCAAAGAAACCTTTCTTGAAGGGTGGGTAGTCTTATTGGATCAGTTTGTGAATGATGGGGGGCCATTCAACTGATCGAATCTGTTGGCTCAACAATTGAAGGCGCATGTGGCACATTTTCGGAATCCACCCAAGGATGAGCTAGCAAGGTTCAATATGTATGCACACTTACTAGATGCAATTTGTGCGCAACAGTAGTTGCATGGCATGAACTAAACATGGACACCACAAATATTGTCATGAATATCTATTGCAAGTTACTTTCATAATGTAGTTATCGAGGAGTAATGGCATGGCTAACTGACCACTTTATCATCCCACTAAACAAGATTATATTTGAACAAGATCCACCTTGCATTTCCCGAGAAGAAACGGAGGTGATAATAGACATTGCAGATTGGTATGCCTCACCAAGTGACACCTTCATCAGAGTGTTTGGAGGAGAGAAGCCTCTGCATGTCTTACCAAGGTATGACACTAAAAAACTGATCATTCAATAAGTATCATATCATCTCGCTACAGGGTTGTCAACGACACTACATAGGAAGAAGAAAACACCATGGCCTACTCTTCCTTTGCAGACGGGATTAAACGAGATAAAGAAATTGAAAGTCATAGATTCTGAGGCTAAGTAAATAGTGAGATTTGAGTTCATCTCTAAGGATGTTAGTCTGTATGATCCCCACAGTATTTGTAAGAACCATTGTACAAGATTTTACTTTATGTGGATCAACGTGGAATTTCATTAGCCAAAGAAGGATCCTTGGAGGTACTACTACAATGCCTCTAAACTCAATGAGCTGGTTAGTATAGCAAGGACTTCAAAGGCTGCTCCACATACAATAATAGCTCTGGAGGCAACAATCCCATGAAGGAGAAGGGAAAGAGGAAGATTATTGATAGTCCAAAGGGAGAGAAAAGCTGCAAAATGAAAGCAAATCCTCTTATTGTGAAGGAAGTTTTGGCAGCAGAAGCAAATAGGAAGCAAAGGATGCAGAGAGTAGAGTGGAGGAAGAGAGAAAAGCAGAGGTTGCAGGAAGAAGAATTGAAGTTGCAGGAGACAGAGAAGAAGTTGAAGGAAGAATAGGAGTTGAGAAGGAGAGAATGAGAAGATAAGCAGAAGCAGGAAGAAGAACAAAGGCAAGTTGTGATGACATAGGAAACAACACTGATACATGTTGAAGAACCAGAACAACTAGCAGCTGAGGAGTAAGGTGAAAAGATGCAGGATCGGGAGCTTGCTCAGCAGATTGAGCAACTAATTGAAGTGACAAACATGGAGTTGGAACAGGAGCCACAACATGAAGATGTTGACCTAATTCTGAGAACACAACAGGTCATCCCTTAGTCTCCACCACCTCCAGCAGTAGAGCTAGACCCGAGTGAGCAAGGAGATATTATACTCCTTGATGATGATCCGGTGATGGATCTATACAATATATCATTCAACGAGTCCCAGAAGAGGATTGTACAAGCACAAAAGAAGCAATTTCTATATGATCATGCATCACCTACATTCATCGAAGAAAGGGTGATAGTGTCGGATACCAAGAAGTATCCAACACCCATCATTGAAGCCAACTTGGCCTATGTAGAAGAAACAAGATCAAATGTTCAGTATTTGATGACCGAGAATGAGAAATTGGCACAAAACTTGCAGGCTGCTAGGAAAGAGGCAGAACAACTCCGAGCAACAGCGCAAAATGCAATTTCCGCATTGGGGGAGATGAGAACAACGATACTTGCTGAAGTATCAGCACTTGGAGAAACCATGTGGAAGCTCTATGATAGGTCTATCACCATGAATAAAGTAGTTGTCAGTTTGCATGACTTACAGCAGCAAAGCAATGAGTTTGTTAAAACTCTCAAAAACATACATGTTGTCATTTCCTATGTACAGGAGTGGAAAATGTGGTACAAAGGGGCCACACTTGACTTAGTGAAGAAAATGAAGCCACACACAGAGTTGGAGAAAGTGAAGGTTCAAATGTTCATTCAAAACAAAAATAAAATCGCCTCATTCATTGGTAGCACACAAGCCTCATATGTGCGGTTGTATAATAGTTTGCATGTCTTGGTGAGAACACATCATATCCCATCAACCGATTCCCTCACCAAAGATAAATCCAATAAACAAGTCTAGTAGGAGGTCAAAGAGTACTTGCAGCAGCTAAGACAGAGTGCCACCAAGGAATACTTGGAGTTGAGCGTACAAAACATGCAGAAGTTCATCAATGGTCCTGTCAAATTCAAAACAATGATGCTCATGCTTCAGAACAAGTTGGACATAGGTCCCAAGACAGTGTACCCAGATGCCATGGAGGGTAGAGTACACTTCCAACAAGAAACAATTAAGAAGTTTGGGGACAACATCACAAAATACCAATCTTGGCACCAATATGTGACTGAGAAGCAACAAGTGGAGGTTGCTGAGTTAGACTTCCCCAAACTCCAGAATCATAGTGTTGTGTCTTGTTAGGTTGTCGCTACCCTATTTTTTCTTATATCGGTACAAGTGGAAAATGTAATATTATCTGTAATTATGTTATAAGCGAAATTCCAAGTGTCAATATTGGAATATGAAAAGTCATCGTGTAATGTAATGTGTTATTTTGTGAAGAAGTTGAAAAGTCATGAGTGTAGTCCAAAGGTCACAAAGGGGAGTCAAAGAGTCACCCCCTCTTATTATAAATAGAACCTCATAACTCATGTAATGAGCTTTTGGGAGCCAATCGTTTGGCTAGGCTTAGGCTTAGAAAGAGCTTGGGAGTATTGTGAAGAGCCTTGGTTTCTCCATAGCATAGAGCGAGTATACTTCTTTAGAGGAGTAGGTGTTCTTGACTGTAATGTTCCACTACTGGGGCTAGTGGTCATCAATGGTGTATGTATGGATGGAACTTTCAATTTTGATAATAAAATTAGAGTCAACACGCTTTCATGCATATGTTGTTAACATAGTAGGACTATTCTTATTGTATTGGCAATGTATGTTATTTAACTTACACATATGCTTATGAACTATTTTGTTTGCATTTGTACAAATCTTGTTGAATGTGTGTTGTTGGATTAACTCATCACTTTAACTTATGGACTATTCCACATCTTAGCTTGTGATTTCCTTTCACTACTGTGTTCCTTTCAAGCTATGTACTATTACATGCTTCCAAGGGGCACACTTGCTTTTCCCTTCATGTGTCAAAACCTTCATGCATCGCACTTGACTCTCTGCAGGGTCACACGCTTACCCTCACCCAAAATTATCATACTTTCCTCTACGCATTTCCGCATTCAAGGCATTACATTACCACCCACTATTGGGACTCCTACTCCAAACAATGTAAGGACTAGTTGGGACTTCATATCGGGGAGATCCCCTGAATGTTGGCGGGTCTAGCATCGTCAACAGGTTTGCAATATCAATCCCTTGACTCTATTTATCTAAGTGTTCATATTGCTAGGGTATAATATTATTCATCGGGTTCATGATATTAATCCTAGTGTTTATTACTCTTTTTGGTTTATAAAATTTATCTTATGGTTTATTAGTCCCTTTGTTTTATAATATCAATCCCTTTCGCTTTATTAATCGAAGGGTTCATATTCCTAGGGTATAATGGTATTCACGGGGTTTACAATATTAATACTAGGGCTTATTAGTCCTTTGAATTTATAATATTAATCACAGGGTTTGTTAATCCTTTGAATTTATAATATTAAACTTAAATATTAAATAAAAATGAATGACTTAATAAATAATAATAATATTAATATTATCTAATATTTAATATTAATTATTATTAAGATTTATTTAATTATTAATTAATAATGATATTAAATTTAATCATCATCCAATTTAATAATCTTAATTAATAATAGTAGTAAGATTATTTAATAATAATGATAATGTCAAGTCTCACTAGCACAACTAGTTGAAGATGGGCCTCGTCAGCAAGGCGACTCAGGATCAAACCTTACGGGAATGGTTGCGCCGTGTGCTAGGGGGAGGAGACATGCTAAAAAAACCAGTCAGCTAAGGGTTAGTGTGGCACAGACTGAATGCGATCCCCTAGACACTTTGACGGCTTAGATGCCCCTGGGTTATAGCTCCTCAAGCCACAGGTCAAGCCTGGAGAATCATAGAAATTTGACAAACCAAAACAAAATAATAATAATAATAATAAATATAAATATAAATATAAATTTATTAATTATCGTAATACATTTTCATCATGTCCATCTTCTCACCCGTATGAGGGGGTAGCACAAGATTTGAACTAAAGACTTCCAGTTCAATGAGACTTCATTTCCACGGTCATTGCCAATTGAACTACCCCAAACGAACATTATAAATGAATAATAATTATTAATTTTAATAATAATTATAATATTATTATTATTTTATATTTAATTATTAATTAATAATAGTATTAAATTTAATCAAGAACAAATTCAATATTCTTAATTAATAATAATAATAATAATAATAATTAATAATAATGATAATAATAATTAATATAAATTTATTAATTATCATTAATAATAAATTATTAATTATGATTAACAATAATTTTTATAAATGAATAATTTTTATTAGTTTTAATAATAATTATAATATTTTTATTGTTATTGTTTTTTTTGTAATATTGTTATTGTTTTTTTTTTTTTTTTTATCATATGAACATTAATATTAGATTTATATTATTAATGTTTATCTCGATTTTTTATATCACATTTATTAATGTGGTTGTGTATATGATTGATTAACCACATTTATTATACAACTTGAGTGAGCTTAATGGTTAAGAGCATGTGTTTCTTTCTAAAAGATCACAAGTTCAAAATGAGAAGAGGTAGGCTATTATCCCACAAACAAAAGAGTCTCATACACCAATTTAATATAATTATAATTGGGAGTCGAGGTCGTTGAGGATGGAGCACGGTAACAGGGAGGTCGCGGCAGCTGGCGCAGAGCCAGATCTAGGCCCGTAGGGCCGAGGTTAGGGCCCAGCATCGATGGACGGGGAGCAGGTAGATCTCGTCCCGTGGCAGACAGGAGGTTATCGGCAGGTGGAGGTTAGCTAAGCCAAAGCACAGACACCTGGAGGGTTAGTAGCTGCAAAGAGCGGAAGTTATTTTCTGCAGAGGAAAACAGGTAGAGGTTTTACGGTCAGTGACTTTCCAGCACCCGACAATCCGACAGCGACTGTTTATCCAGGAAGTAACCATGGTTATTGCGGACGAGGGCATCGATTTAGACCCTTCCATGGAGGATATTCTTTCCGTTTGGGGGGAAGACCCAACCCCCCAGAACGTTAAACATTTCTTCGGAACGGTGGAAGCCCTAGCCACACGTCCTTTCTGTTCGGAGCCAGAAAAATCGACCCATATCCCCTCCATTTTGCCAAAGGACCGGCTCGAAACGGCAAACGTGTTTCAGGAAGGAAAGCCTCATCTTTCGCCCCAAAGCTCGAGTCAGAGGACCTCGCAGACAAATCAGATCAACCCACCTCTCGGAAGCAAAGGGTCTCAAGGGTTTGCTGAACCGGTTCTTTCAGGCGGCCTGGAAGATTTTGTCATCTTAGGAGCGAAGCTAGGGCATAGCCCGGCTGGAAACGCGAGAAGCTCGGCCCCCATCACAAGGGCTTCAATCGCAGCTGCCAGAAATAGCGCAATAGAGAAAGGAGGGCCGGATCAATGCACTGAAGATCCCCAGGACCCAAGGGGGATCGATAGGCGGCCATTTCAAGGGTCTCAGGTAACCAATCAGCCTTGTCTTGATCCCCTAAATTTTCTGCCAAATTTGTCGAAGGAGATTTGTTTGGAGGCTAGCCTTATCTCCCAATCCTCCGGTCCTAGCACACTTAGAGGGCTGCAGGAGAATGAAGCCCTAGGAGATATCCCCAGAGTTCCTAAACCCCCTGAAGGGCAAAGGAAAAAACAGAGATTGATTAAATCTCAAGGGCTTGAAGGAAACCTGGTATTGGGGATGGACGTCAAAATCGAAGAAGTGCTGGAGGTTGCTGAAAGTACCCTGGTCGGTAGAGTAAGAGGGAAGATTTTTTCTTCTGAATTCATCAAATCCTGGGGGAAGAGGAATTGGCAATCGGACCTAATTAGAGATTTCCGGGTCCTGACTCTTGCAAAAGGTTGGTTCTCTGTTCATTTTGATTCCAAAGAGGCAGCAGAATGGGTTTTGCAGAGGAACTGGTCCCTTGGGCACATTCCGGTGCTGTTCAAAAACTGGAGCCCCATGTTTGATGCAGCGCATGAAAAAGTCGATGTCTTTCCGGTATGGGTTAGGGCGCCAGGCTTGCCATCATTCCTCTGGGTCGAATCAGTGTTTAAGGCGATCGGGAATAGACTGGGTACCTACCTAGAAACTGATATGTCCTTTCTGGAAACAAACAACAGGGCCATGGCGCGGATTCTGGTAAGCCTAAATCCTAGCCGGGGTTTGCCAGAGAAAATCAATCTTCAATATAAGGATTATGTTTTTGAACAAATCTTGGATTATGAGTACTTGCCTTTCCGCTGCCATCGATGCCACGAATATGGGCATCTAGCTAAGGAGTGCCCCCTGGGAAGACGGAGGAGGAGGTTCCAGCAAACGATCTATCAGCGCTCTCAGCATCAAAATCTCAAAGAGCTCTCTGTAACACAGGAGGAGGAATTAATGGACAGTGACCCGCAACAGGGGGGCCAGGCTCAGGGAGCTGACATTCAGGAACCTCCGAAGGATCTGCCGAAAGAGGGAGCGCACACAGAGGAAGCACCGAAGGTCGCGGTCGAGGAGTCTCCAAGCACAGCTCCAAGCCCAGACGTGGATCAAAAGGGTATGAATTTGAATCCTCCCATCTCTCCTCCTATTACAAATAAAGACGAATGTTTGGATGATCATTTAGTTGCTGATCCGCTTATTAATTCTTCCCCTCCTGATCAAACTGGAAAAAATGTATGTTCGATCGATAGCAATGTGGGAAACTGTTTGGAAAACTGCATTGAAAATATATCGGCTGCTATTCCTTCCCTAGATTTGAATCGTGATGGGTGTTGCCTTGATCCCTCCTCCCAGGCCCTGCTTCCTCAATGCCCTTATAACCTTCGCTCTCTGGTATCAAAACCTGATTCATTGCCTTCTATGGGGGGCATAGATCCTTCCCCATCCCTGTCCCAGCCCGGGAAAAAAAGGGGTAGGAAGTCAAAACTCTCTGCGGCCAAAGTCCAGGCTATTTTCGATGTGGCAGATGGGAAGCAACTTTCCATCACAGGGGCACTTAGAGCAGTGCAAAGCCCCGGGCCGGTTTTAAAATGATCATATCCTCATGGAACTGTAGGGGTTTAGCCAGTAAACCCAAAAAACTGGCCTTGAGGGAGTTAGTTTTGAACTCCAAGGCGGATGTAATCCTTCTCCAGGAGACCCTGGGAAAAGGGGAGGACATTGTATCATTGCTCAAAGTACTTCTCCCAGGATGGGTTTTCTCAGCTTTGGATGCTGATGGCCATTCAGGTGGCTTGGCTGTGGGGATCAGAGAAGGTAGAATCAAGATCCTGAATCAATGGGGAATGAAGCAGGTGATGGGGATTGAGTGTCAATCTACGGATTTTGATTTCCCTTTTACTATTATTAATATCTATGGGCCTTGTCAAGGAAGGATCCCCTTCTGGAATGGTTTGATGGAAAGCTCGCTCATGAAGGACAAATTCTTGGTGATGGGAGGAGACCTAAACTTCTCTTTAGGTAGAGCGGAGACCTGGGGCCCAAATGCAAGAGAGGATCCGCAATCTGATTTCTTCATGAATCTTTTAGCCTCAAACAATCTTTTAGAAGCAAACCTCATCAAGCTGAAACCTACCTGGCGGAATAAAAGAGTAGGAGAAGCAAGGGTGGCAAAGCGACTAGACCGCTTCTTAATCAATGAGGAAATGGCTGCTGCAATTCCTCTTTTCAGGCAATGGGTAGAAGAAGGAGGGCCCTCGGATCACTTTCCGATATATATAGAGCTATCCAAAGGTCCCACAAAACCCCCTGCCCCTTTCAAATTCAATGCTTCCTGGCTCCAAGATGAATCCTATAATAAGCTGTTTAATGAAACATGGATTCACCCTGTCAGAGGATCCCAAGAGAATAAAGGATTCTTATTTATGGAAAATCTCAAAAGATTGAAAAAGGCAACAATCTCATGGGCAAAGGACAGGAAATTAAAACAAAATGAGGACCTAACCAGGATAAATGAGGAACTACAAAGGCTAGAAAGCATAGAGGCGGATAGCTATGCGACTCAAGATTCAAAGGAGAAAATTGTAGGCCTGGAGAAGCTCAAGAATCAGATTCTGCTAGCAAAGGAGGAAGAATGGCGACTCAAGAGCAGAGCAATATGGCTTAAAGCAGGGGATGAAAACACCAGCTTCTTTCATAACTATGCTAAAGGGAGGAAGAGCGCCAATACTATTTGGAGCCTAAAAGCTGAAGATGGAAGGGAAGCCAAGACCTTCGAAGCTCTTTCATCCCTTGGGGTGAAACATTTCCAATCCCTCTTCAAAGATCCAGGTGAGATCACCTTAGCGGAGGTCATCCAAACAGCGCAGTGTTTCCATAGATATGTGGAGGAGGAAGAAGCGGACCAACTAATGGATCCTGTTACCAAGGAGGAGGTGGAAAGTGTAATAAAGTCTATGGCAAAAGAAAAAAGCCCAGGGCCGGATGGTTGGTCTGTTGAGCTATTCTCACACTTTTTTGAGCAGATAGGCGAAGAAATCACAGAAGTGGTGGAGGAGTCAAGATCAAAGGGAGAAGTCTACAGTCCTTTCAACGCAACTTTCATCGCTCTCATCCCTAAAAAGGAAGCGCCGGAATCCTTTGAGGACTTCAGACCTATTTCATTATGCAACAGCATCTACAAGATAATCGCAAAAGTAATAGCTCTCAGGATCAAACCAATTTTATCAAGGCATATCTCTCCTGAACAATTTGGGTTCCTGAACGGAAGACAAATACATGAGGCAATTGGGGTGGCTCAGGAGGTCCTTCACAGTGTTAAGATGAAAAACAAGAGGGGAGCGGTGATTAAAATTGACCTTTCAAAGGCCTATGACAGGATAAACTGGACATATATCCGCATGCTCCTAACGCACCTAGGCTTCAAAGTGGACTTCATCAGATGGATCATGGGGTGTATAACAGATGTCAGCTATGCCATCCTCATCAACGGAGCCGCTACCTCTTTCTTCAAAGGACAGAGAGGGCTGAGGCAAGGCTGCCCTCTGTCCCCTCTGTTATTCCTCCTAGTGGCTGAAGGTCTAAGTCAGCTGATTCATAAGAGCAAAAGGGAAGGTAAGATAAATGGTATAGAGGCAGCAGTAAACTTGTTCATTTCTCATTTACTCTTTGTAGACGATATCCTGATTTTTACTAACGGCTCCCCCAATGAACTTAAGGAATTAAAAATCATCCTTGAGCTATTTCTGAAAGCTACAGGAATGCAGATCAACTCCAGGAAATCTCAAATCATTGAAGAAGGCTTAAACAGACTTGAAAAGGAGCAGTTCAGTCTTCTCTTCCCATATGATATGTGCAACATGGGCTCTCCTTTCAAGTACCTGGGGTTCTGGCTGAAGCCAAATGATTATAGAAAGGAGGATTGGTCTTGGTTAATCACAAAGATTGAAGCAAGAATCAGTCACTGGAGCTTCAAATGGCTATCCAGAGCAGGGCGCCTGACTTTAATAAAATCCGTGCTTCTTGCCATCCCAGTTTACTGGGCAGCTCTAACTTGGGTTCCAAAAGGAGTTCTGGAGAAAATCAGGAGAATATGTAGCAGATTTCTGTGGGCAGGGACCAAAGAAACCTCGACTCTCCCTTGGGTTGCATGGGAGAAAGTGGCGAGACCAAAGGATTGGGGTGGTTGGGGGATAAAAAGCCTCCCAGACTTCAGACTTTCTTTGGCTGCCAAATCAGGTTGGCGCCTTATAAAGATGGAAAACCTCTGGACAAGAACGGTAAAAAGAAAATATATCGATCCAACCCCCCTGGAAGACTGGATCAGGAACCCAATCAAGACCCAAAAGAATGTTTCTGCAATTTGGAAAGCCACTTTGGAGTCTTTTAAGGTGATTGAGCAAGGATTAGCTTGGAAGATCGGGAATGGTGAAAAGGTAAAGATTGGGAAGGACCCCTGGGTTGGCTGTAATGGCAACTATGCCCTCTCCCCTGACCTGGTTCAGCACATGGAAGAAAAAGGTCTCCGCTTCCTCAGCCAAGTGGAGAAACCAGGTTTCTCAACCATTTGGGGGCAAGCCTGGAAGAACGGAGAAGAGTTGGAATTGGAGCAAAGATGGTGGACTGATTGGAATGCCTTCACTCAGGAACTCTTCAGGTCCAATGTAAGGCTAAGCGACAGGCAAGATGAGCTCATCTGGGCTCATGCAGACTCAGGGGAATACTCACCAAAGAATGGGTACACTTTCCTTATGACAAGGAAAGGTTGGGGAGATCCGGAGTGGTGGACGAAACAGCTTTGGAAACTTAATGTTGGCATTATGACTAAAGTGTTGTCCTTGATGGCAACCCATTCAGGTGATAGATCACAGTACTTCAAGTCAGCAGCAGAGATTGATGATCAGCTATCAAATATTGAAGAAAATAAGGGGTATGCAGGTACACCTTACAGATGGTGCGTACACGCAGGCCAATGTTACATAAAGTGCGTACATACCCGCAGGTCCGCCATTCAGGAGGTGCGTACCCCCAGTGCACACATTTCAAGGCAAAGAAATTCACATGTGGGTTTTCTTATGTTTTACTCTTGGTATTTAGCCGACGGTATTGGGTTATTATGGTGTCGGCTCGTGGTATTGATCCATGTTTTAAGGAAGAGCTTTCCTATATAAAGCAAAGGAGATCATTTGGCTTGAGCATGTTTTGGGTTGAATATCTTATGAGGGCTAGATCTGGTCTAGATCTAAACAAGGCGAATCTACTGATGGACCGAGATCTCTTCGGCGCATGTTCAGATCTGTAGATCTGACTGTCTGGGTTACTTCTGAAGTCTTGAAATCATCTATGCCCGGAGGTACGCAGGTGCAGTAAGAGAAAAGTGCGTACGTACGCAGGAACGAAGCGTTTCAGGTGCGCCGGTACGCAGGCACAGAAGGGTTCAGGTGCGCCGGTACGCAGGCAGTTCAATGGACTCAGAGCGAGGTACGCAGGCTAGCAGTTGAGCAGGGTGCGTACTGTACGCAGGCTAGCAGTTGAGCAGGGTGCGTACTGTAAGCAGGCCAGCAGTTGAGCAGGGTGAGTACAGTAAGCAGGCCAGCAGTTGAACAGGGTGCTTACGTAAGCAGGCAAGCAGTTGAGCAGGGTGCTTACTTCTCTTAAAATCTTTGTTTATCATTGCTGTGTTCTGGGTTTGGTCCTATTATTGTTGATCTAGTTACTACAGTTGACTGGGTGATTCTCTTATACTTGATGATCATTTGATGCTTATGGATCCAGTTTGAAAATTTATGAAAAGTGGTCCTTGTAAGAAAAGAAGTAGGGGGTTGTAGCTCCCTTCCAGGAGAGACTGGAAAACGAGAGAGAGTTGTAGCTCTCTGCAGGCTGCAGCCTGCGTACTGGTAAAGGACTGCACCAATACAAAACCATTGTAAAAGGAGTTTCTAATTTGAAAGAAGATAGAGACATATTGCAGCAGGTGGTTTTCACCCACATTGGGTTTCCACCTTACATCTTGTGTTCTTTGGTGTGACTATCTGTTTTATTTTGTTCATGCTCATTATTTTATGGTACTGATATGCAAAAATAATTCAAAGAACAAATAAAGAAGATTTATTAAAAGAATTAGATAATACTGATTCACCCCCCCTCTCAGTATTATTTCCAACAATTGGTTTCAGAGCCAGGTCCTTCAGAGAAGCTTGATCGCTTGAAGGTAGATCGTTCATCATGAGCAACTACGAGAGAGAAGCATCAATCAGGCCACCAGTTTTTGATGGGACAAACTTCAATTATTGGAAGGTAAAAGTTACTGCCTATCTTCAATCTCTTGGTACAGAAGTTTGGGACATCATAGAGATAGGCTATGCTTTTCCTTCAGCTACTCCTACAGATGTAGCCGAGAAAAAGAAGTATGAAACAAATGCGAAAGCAGTCAGTACTCTATTAGTATGCATATCTCAATCAGAATTCATGAAGGTAATGCACTATAAATCCGCAAAAGAGATATGGGACAAAATTGTCACGAGCTATGAAGGAGATGAACAGGTAAAGCGTGCTAAACTTCAAACTCTCAGAATTCAGTATGAGACTCTCAAAATGTATAATGATGAAAGTGTGGCTAACTATTTTCTTCGAGTAGATGAGGTTGTTAATTGTATGAAAAATTTGGGTGAAGAAATAAAAGAGGCTATTGTGGTTGAAAAGGTTCTAAGATCATTGTCCCCCAAGTTTGAATCTAAAGTATCTGCAATAGAAGAAAAGGAAAATATACGAATTCTTACTATGTCTCAGCTACATGGAATTCTAACTGCTTATGAAATGAGAAAAGGAGGTCCATCAGACAGAAGAGAAGCTGCTTTCAAGGCATCAGGCAAAGGAGATTATTATGAAGCAAGCCACGTCCCAGAAGAAGAGGAAGAAGAATCAAATTTTGTCAGAAATCTTCAAAGGGGTTCTGGAAGGTTCAGAGGTAAGTTACCTTTTAAATGCTTTGCTTGTGGAAGAGTAGGTCATTATGCTGCAAAATGTCCTTATAAGGATAAAGGAAAGGAACCTGCTAGATGGAACAAGAAACAGAATGCAAATAAGAAAAGCTACTACACTCATGAAGATAGTGATGGCCTATCAAACAGTGATGAAGATGAACAAGGTAATGAATATAAGTTGTTAATGGCATTTGAAGATGATGATTATATGGATGCTATAGATGTGGATAACCTTTATGATGAAATTACTAGACTCAAGAGATGTATAGAAGAAAAGAACATGATCATTGATACTCTACAATTTCAAATTGATGAAAAGGAAAAACATCTTGAAAAATTAGAAGGTGAAATTGTTGGTCTTAGAAAAGAGATTGAGAAAACAAAAGCTATTAATCTCAAGTTTGTCAAAGGATCTGAAACTTTGGATGAGATTATCAATGTGCAACGGTCTCCACTGAACAAGACAGGTCTGGGGTATAATGGAGAAACTTCTCAAGCATCCACCTCAAAAAGTTATCTTGATGCAGCAAGAAGAAATGAGCAAAAGCACAATGAAGATCATCAGGTAAAGCAGGGACGAATTACAAACAGAAACTATCAAGGGCAATCCATCTTAAGGGTGAACAAAAGCTACAACCAGCCACAGGTAAAATCTTCTCAATTTGGTTCAAGAATAGATGACAATAGAAATTACAATCAATTGGCTGGTAGATTCGATAACCGCAGAAGTTTCTTCAATGGACAATGCTTTTCTTGCCATAACTTTGGTCACAAAGCAGCTCAATGTGTTGCATATAAAACAATCATGACTAGGGAAGCTCAAAAACAAAGAAGTATGACCGGGATTACAAAAAGGACCTATAACAACTTTTCGGTTCTTGACAATGAAGTTGAATGTTCTATTTGCAATAACTTTGGTCATGAAGACTCTGAATGCAGGAGCAGGTTTCAGCAGAAAAAGGAACAAGCCTCAAGCACCAAAACATGGAGAATAAAGGAACCACAAACAGAAAGATGTGGGATAGCATTTTATGTAGAGGGGCAGGAAAATCTATGGTACATTGACAGTGGATGTTCGAAGCATATGACAGGTGATAAAGAAAAACTTGAGTCATTTTCTGCTCTAGAAAAAGGAAAGAAAGTCTCTTTTGGAAATGATACTCCTGCAACTATAAAAGGAAAAGGCATTGCTCAGTTAAAAGAAAAGGTCAAGGCTGGAAATGTTTTGTATGTTGATGGATTGAAGCATAATCTTCTAAGTGTTAGCCAGATGTGTGATCAAAGAACCGAGGTCATATTCAGATCAAATGGATGTCTTGTTCGTGATCTTGATACAGGTAAAACAGTGATCAAAGGCAAAAGAACTCCAAATAATCTGTACATATTTGAAGAAGGACAACAACAATGCTATCTGAGCAAGGATGATGAGCACTGGTTATGGCATCGGAGGTTGGGACATCTAAGCTTTTCACAAATAAGGAAAGCATGCAAATATCAGGCAGTTCGCGATCTTCCAGATATCAAAATTCCTGACAACACCATATGCAAATCATGTCAGTTTGCAAAACAAACCAGAACTAACTTTCCAGAGAAAGAAGGTTCAGCTAGCATGCCTCTTGAGCTAGTACATACAGATACATGCGGTCCTTTCAGGAAAAGAACACCTCGAGGAGAAGAATACTTGATATTATTCATTGACGATTTCTCTAGGTTTGTCTGGTTAGGACTTATGAAGCACAAAGATGAAGCATTCGAAAAATTCAAATCCTTCAAAGCCTTGGTTGAAAATGAATCAGGTCACAAAATTAAGTGCCTCAGATCCGACAGAGGTGGGGAATTTACTTCAAATGAATTTTTCGATTTCTGTGAAGAACATGGGATAAGAAGAGAATTCTCTACAGCAAGAACCCCTCAGCAAAATGGAGTTGAGGAAAGAATGAACAGAACAGTCCAACAAATGGCTCGTGCTATGCTTGATGAGTCAGGAACTCCTGCAACTTTCTGGGGTGAAGCTGCACATGCTGCGGTTGTTATTCTTAACAAAACAAATGTCCGGGTGAACAGCACTCAAACTCCTCATGAGCTCTGGAGTGGTAGGACTCCTTCGGTAAAGCACTTCAAAATCTTTGGGAGCAAATGCTATATCAAGAATACTGATGAGCAGCTTGGCAAACTTGAACCTAGAGCAGATGAAGGCATTCTTCTTGGTTACTCTCCACATAGCAAAGCATACAAATGCTACAATAAAAGACTTGGCAGAATTGTTGACAGCATTGATGTAGTGGTTGATGAGAAGGGATACATTCCTAGGCAAGTACATCATGAAGAAGAAGATGAAGGCTACCCCCAACGACAGAATGATGAAGAAGAAGAACCTCAAGAAGAACCTCAAGAAGAACCAGAGGAGCAAACAAGAATAGAAGAAAAGACTCCATCCAGATATGTTCAGAAGAATCATCCAGAATCTCAGATTATGGGGCAGAAAGAAGCAGGTGTACAAACAAGAAGAACAGTTGCAGAAGCTTCAAGCTATTTGGCATTACTCTCCTCTACTGAACCACAAAATGTGAAAGAGGCATGCAAAGATGAATTGTGGGTGAAAGCAATGGATGAAGAACTTGAGCAGATCGAAAAGAACAACACTTGGGAGCTGGTTCCTAGACCAGAAGATAAGAATGTTATCGGGACAAAATGGGTCTTCAAAAACAAATTGAATGAAAATGGAGAAGTAATTAGAAACAAAGCCAGACTTGTTTGTAAAGGGTATGCGCAGCAAGAAGGAATAGACTTTGAAGAAACCTTTGCTCCTATTGCAAGACTTGAGGCCATCCGAATGTTCCTTGCTCTCTCAAGTTTTCAAAACTTCAAAGTATTTCAAATGGACGTGAAATCAGCCTTTCTGAATGGAGACTTGGAAGAAGAAGTGTACATTGAACAGCCAGATGGGTTCATTCTTGGAAATGATCCAAATCTTGTATGCAGATTGAAAAAGGCTCTCTATGGTCTCAAACAAGCTCCAAGGGCTTGGTACTACCGTTTGGACAAATATCTTCATCAACAAGGTTTTTCAAAAGGATCGGCAGATAGCAATCTTTATATAAAAGTTGAAAATGACAAATTGCTAATACTTGTTGTGTATGTAGATGACATTATTTTTGGGAGCAATGAAGAAGCTATGAGTCAAAACTTTGCCTTGGTCATGCAGAAAGAATTTGAAATGTCCTTGCTAGGAGAACTGACATATTTCCTTGGTTTGCAAATTCAACAAAAAGAAGGAGGAATCTTTTTATCTCAAACCAAGTATCTCAAACAGATTTTGAAGAAATATGGTATGGAAGATGCAAAACCAGTATGTACACCCATGGTCACAGGATGTAGCCTCAGTGCAAATGATGAATCTGCAGCAGTACATCAACCAACCTACATATCTATGATTGGAAGTTTACTTTATTTGACAGGTACCCGCCCAGACATCATGCATGCAGTTGGAATAGTTGGAAGATTTCAGGCAAATCCGAAGGAGACTCATCTTCAGGCAGTGAAGAGAATTTTCAAATATCTTCAAGGGACTCAAAATTATGGCTTATGGTATCCTAGAGATACAGATCTTACACTTCATGCTTATACAGA
Organism: Pinus tabuliformis; assembly: GCA_031772625.1. Taxonomy (NCBI): domain Eukaryota; kingdom Viridiplantae; phylum Streptophyta; class Pinopsida; order Pinales; family Pinaceae; genus Pinus; species Pinus tabuliformis. The sequence goes on along the minus strand of CM062819.1, from coordinate 1,571,604,718 downwards.
TGCAGATTGGGCCGGAAGCGTGGATGACAGGAAAAGCACAAGTGGTGGTGCGTTCTTTATGGGTTCCAGACTGGTATCTTGGTTCAGCAAGAAACAGAGTTCGATTGCCTTGTCTACAGCTGAAGCGGAATATGTTGCTGCTGCATCTTGTTGCACCCAACTTCTTTGGATGATGCAGACTTTGCAGGATTTTCAAATCACTTGTACACCACCAATCCCCATCTTATGTGATAACACAAGTGCAATCAGCATCTCAAAGAATCTTGTTATGCATTCAAAAACCAAGCACATACCAATCAAGTATCATTTTCTCCGGGAACAAGTGCTTGAACAGAAGGTCAAGTTGGAGTATGTTCCTTCTAAGGAACAAGTTGCTGATATTCTCACCAAACCATTTCCCAGGGACACTTTTGAATACCTCAGGCAAAAGCTGGGGGTTGTTGATGCATCATCTTATTGCTGAACCTCTTCTGATTGATGGTACAGGTTCAGGGGGAGCATATAATGCATTGTTGGCATTATGGAGGATGTGCAGAAGGAGATATTGGAAGTAGCTGCAATATGTCTCTATCTCTTTCATGGTGGATTATGGTTCTTCGTTGCAGATCTGGTTCATATTCAGGGGGAGCATGTTCTTAGGGGGAGCATAACCCTTTGCCCTTGATGTCAAAGGGGGAGAATGAAGCTGAAGTTTTGAGGTTGCCATCAAGTCCAAAGGGGGAGATTATTGGCATTATGACTAAAGTGTTGTCCTTGATGGCAACCCATTCAGGTGATAGATCACAGTACTTCAAGTCAGCAGCAGAGATTGATGATCAGCTATCAAATATTGAAGAAAATAAGGGGTACGCAGGTACACCTTACAGAAGGTGCGTACACGCAGGCCAATGTTACATAAAGTGCGTACATACCCGCAGGTCCGTCGTTCAGGAGGTGCGTACCCCCAGTGCACACATTTCAAGGCAAAGAAATTCACATGTGGGTTTTCTTATGTTTTACTCTTGGTATTTAGCCGACGGTATTGGGTTATTATGGTGTCGGCTCGTGGTATTGATCCATGTTTTAAGGAAGAGCTTTCCTATATAAAGCAAAGGAGATCATTTGGCTTGAGCATGTTTTGGGTTGAATATCTTATGAGGGCTAGATCTGGTCTAGATCTAAACAAGGCGAATCTACTAATGGACCGAGATCTCTTCGGCGCATGTTCAGATCTGTAGATCTGACTGTCTGGGTTACTTCTGAAGTCTTGAAATCATCTATGCCCGGAGGTACGCAGGTGCAGTAAGAGAAAAGTGCGTACGTACGCAGGAAGGAAGAGTTTCAGGTGCGCCGGTACGCAGGCACAGAAGGGTTCAGGTGCGCCGGTACGCAGGCAGTTCAATGGACTCAGAGCGAGGTACGCAGGCTAGCAGTTGAGCAGGGTGCGTACTGTACGCAGGCTAGCAGTTGAGCAGGGTGCATACTGTAAGCAGGCCAGCAGTTGAGCAGGGTGAGTACAGTAAGCAGGCCAGCAGTTGAACAGGGTGCTTACGTAAGCAGGCAAGCAGTTGAGCAGGGTGCTTACTTCTCTTAAAATCTTTGTTTATCATTGCTGTGTTCTGGGTTTGGTCCTATTATTGTTGATCTAGTTACTACAGTTGACTGGGTGATTCTCTTATACTTGATGATCATTTGATGCTTATGGATCCAGTTTGAAAATTTATGAAAAGTGGTCCTTGTAAGAAAAGAAGTAGGGGGTTGTAGCTCCCTTCCAGGAGAGACTGGAAAACGAGAGAGAGTTGTAGCTCTCTGCAGGTTGCAGCCTGCGTACTGGTAAAGGACTGCACCAGTACAAAACCATTGTAAAAGGAGTTTCTAATTTGAAAGAAGATAGAGACATATTGCAGCAGGTGGTTTTCACCCACATTGGGTTTCCACCTTACATCTTGTGTTCTTTGGTGTGACTATCTGTTTTATTTTGTTCATGCTCATTATTTTATGGTACTGATATGCAAAAATAATTCAAAGAACAAATAAAGAAGATTTATTAAAAGAATTAGATAATACTGATTCACCCCCCCTCTCAGTATTATTTCCAACACTTAAGAGCCCTCCAAAATCTAAAATCCTTTTCTGGTGCATTTTAAGGCGCAAAATCCCAACTTGGGATATTCTGCAGTCCAGATTCATGCACGGGCCTGGGAGATGCACCTTATGTAAAGCAGAAGTTGAATCCATTAATCACCTTTTTCTTAAATGCCCTGAAGCACTAAAGATATGGTGTGAGACTGGAATTTTATTGAACAAAAAGCTCGTTTGGGAAGGCAACAATATTCAAGAAGCATGGCAGAAGTGGTGGAACGAGCATCCGGATGGGAACCTGCGCAACCTCCCCCTAATCATCAGTTGGGGGATTTGGATAGCTAGAAATAGGAGCATCTTCCAGGACAAAGATACCCCTATAGCACTCACCGCAGTTCAGGGAGCTGCCATCTTTTCTAGCATTCCAGAACCTAAGGAATCCTCCTCCCAAAGAACTGTCCCCGAAGTACAGATCTCAGAAGGAATCCCTTGGGCTTTTTTCGACGGTGCTTCTCAAAATAACAAAGCAGGAGCAGGACTTGTCATCCATGAATCCCCATCTTTCTCTCTAAAAGCTTCCGTGGGGCTAGGAACAGGCTCCAATAATTTTGCAGAACTGCTTGCCCTTAAACTCCTTTTATGTTGGCTCATCCAAAGGCACACCCTCTCTATTCAAATTTTTGGGGACTCCCAAAACGTGATCAGATGGGTAAACGGTCAAAGTACATGCAGCAATCAAATCTTAAAACAAATTCTGGGAGAAATTCAAAGACTGAAATCAATGTTTAACAGTTTTTCCATAAGTCACATCTACAGGGAAAGAAATGACATGGCGGATAAGCTCTCAAAAGATGGTCTTCAACAGGATCTGGGCTGCTGGCAAATAGTAGAAGACGATCATGGACAAATCAGCAGATCGATCCAGCCCCCTTATCAACCTATCTGATTTCTGTGGCAAGAAATTTTTGTTTTTATCAAACAGAAAATGTGTAAAACCTCAAATCCTACAGCTACGATTCCGTGGCCTTTTTAAATTTTTCAGGAACAGTGGCGGGTTGTTTTCCTCAATTCCGAGGAGACCCGGTTTTGTTGCTCTCTTTCACGACTTTTTTATAGTCTCTATGTATGTACTTCCGGCATTAAAGAACCACGGGTCAGCACAAATCAGAGACATCACAGTACTTAAATGGATTAGTTCAGCAGGCATAAGGCAGAAAATTTTGCAATCCAGTTTTGACAGAAACTCAGAATGAACAGTGATGCTTCGGCATATGCAATGTAAACTTTTTATAATCTTAATAAAAAGTTTCGTTTTTTCCTTTGGAAAAAAATATAATTATAATTATGCTAATATATACAATTTTTTTTAATTTCTCAAAATATTTTCCACTCAAATAAAAATTAGGTTAAGATTGTAGCAATTTTTTGAAAAGAGAAATAGAGTACCAAAAAGAATACGAGGAACACTCACCTAATAGAATGCGGTAAAAGTGAAGGTTCAAATTGTTTACCGCATGGTGGGTATTCCAAAATATCATGATTTCAACTTCCAACTTTCGAATTTTGAATTTTTCGTGTTGAGTGAGTGATGTTAATACTGGGCGGAGTGGTTAAATACAGATTCCCTGCAGAAGGAATTCGTGTTTTGCATTTTGATGATGATAATGACGTTTCTGATGGCCTGCAAGCTTCCTCGCGTGCCTCTGAAGAAAAAAATGGGATGCCAAGAGCAGCCTTACATGAGTAGAAAGAATAGAAAAACTGTATTTATAAGTTTCTACGTCGATGACGGTGAGGGCGAGAGACTGCGGAAATGGATGTGGTGCAGAAGAGAATGAAATTATGTCTAAAGGGATGTTAAGGAACCTTTCATAATCTGTTGCTGTGTGTATTTCAGTTTTTTTTTTTAATCTCTTGATAACACAGTTTACAATGGTTTGAAAATGATCATGGTTGTTTTAATATTTGGTTGGAATGATTACTTATTTAACAAGTGCCACAGCAGTGGTGGAAGTCCCTGCCGAAAAGGGATTCAGCGACGCCTGAAAAAATCATGTCTAATTGGGAAAGCTTAGAACAGTTTGTACTCTGCTGAGACCTGAAAAGATCAATTTAGCATTGAAAAGATCAATTTAGCATTATTTTTGTTCACCTTATTATTTTCAAGCCGTTATTCAAAAATTTCTGCCACATCACTGAGCTACTGAAAATACTTTCGAAGAAATATAAATGACTTCGGTATTGTTTGTCATTTTACCTTTCGGCCAATTGCTTTTGGTTGCATATTCAAGATTGAATTTCATTTTTATTTTATTTTATTATTGTTGTAATGCAAAATATAACTAAAAATTAAATTTTATAATTAAATGAAATAGTTGTATTTTATATCTTTATGTTAAATTGCATATTCTGATTCCCAACAAGTACAGAATAAATTAATAAGAGTATTATTTTATCGGAGAGATAAAATGCATCGGTCGTTGGCTACAGCATGGATATGAAAATTGTCGTATCCATGAGCTGAGTAAACTGCTGTAAGAATTAAAAAACTTAACATTTGTCATTCAAAAACTGATGTGTGAATCCACCTCTGAAGCTAGATCAAGAAAACAGACAATTATAAACTGGCATCATAATAAGAATAGAAGCATATTAAAAAAAAAATGAATTTTTCAAACCATAATTTTAGGACAGCTACTTGTACTATATGCAGGAAATTTTCAAAGGTCTAGTATATAAAGTAATTAATCAATTATTATGCTATAACATTTGGACAGCCACTTGAAATGTTCAACCACTTGTACTATATGTTCCAAATTTTCAAAAACCTAGGTAATTAATCAATGATTATATTATATGTTAATTTATTCAATTAATATGAATAACAACGAGTGTTTGATTGAATATGTGCTCCCACATATTGCCCATTTGTCTATAATGTGAAAAGCAGGCATGTATGTCAAATTCTAGAAATTTCTGAGTGTTGTTTACCCATGGAGAATTAACTTGGGGTTACTTAGTTAATTTCTTCATCCACACAAAATTAACAGGTACATTGGGAAAAATCGTGGTGTGATTGCAAGTTTGTATGTGCACTAAGAAACTACAAGTGGATGCTTTCAATTTTAGGGAGCTCTGTTGTATATCTGAGTATCTTGTTCAGATTCTTCCTATTTCTCCTCATTACTAGCCCACTAATTTTACATCTGGTAAGAAAACCACATCTAGTCGGAAATGCTGCAATACACCTTGCATGAATGTCTTGTGACCAGAAGCAGCAGTGCTACACGAGTAGAGGAGAGGATAATATGAAGTGGGAAATAAATAAAAAATTAAAGAACGATATTTCCCAATACACAAAACAAAGCCTAGATAATATGAAGCCCAGAATGCAGGAAGGGGAGAAAAAAAAAAATTAAAGAGTGATATTTCCCAATACACAAAACAAAGCCTATAAATCCTTTGCTAAGGCAGCAGTGCTACACAAACAGAGGAGAGGATAATATGAAGCCAGAATGCAGGAAGGGAAAAAAATAAAAAATTAAAGAGAGATATTTCCGAATACACAAAACAAAACCTATAAATCCTTTGCTAAATCATGGCTTTTTGTTCTAGAGCATGGGCTAGTTGAAAGGTAAGGTCCTCCTTATTCTTATTTCACAACCAATTAATTGCAAATGAACAAAACCAGTGAATGCAAATAGCTTATTGATTATTGTTGGCACAAACAGAAGAAAGGGGAAAATTTTGCATATTGTTGAATTTCAAAACAAGATTCTTAATGACCAGCATTCTACTCTCGTATTTTATCCAAATATAGTTAAATTTCAATATACCCTCTACACGAACACCTGAAAAAACACACTTAGATACCTAAAATAACATATGTGAATCAAATTAGTCTGGAAGGTTTTTATGTATCAAATTAATAGAGAGATCAGTTTATCTCTACCATCATTAAAGAAAGACCCTTTTCAAGTTTAGTGTCATTTGACATGTGATAAAAACTAAATATATTAAATAAATGGCTCTCTAGGTGAGATACCTGGAGAGTGTACAAACACTCATACAAGCCCACTTGTTCCATTGAGTTAGATTAGCCTCAAATATATAGGCTTTCATACTAACGAGATGGTTTCAATCACTCCCTAGATATTAGGATATGAGGTCTAAGATTAGAGTCTCAAACCTATCACCATCATAACAATAATCTAAGTTTAGCTTTCTTTATTACTTCCAACAACATGGATACCAGAAATAATTTTCTATGCTAAATTTTTAAAATATGCTTTGTAGCCAAGTATGATATCACTAACAACATATGCATTAAAATCTAGGATAATGAATATATATATATATATATATATATATATATATATATATATATATATATATATATATATATATATATATATATATATATATATATATATATATATATATATATATATATATATATATATATATATATATATATATATATATATATATATATATATATATATATATAGATATATGATACAATTGATGTTCTTCACAACCTGTTGCAAGCACATTTATACAACACCAGGGATATTTTATATGCAATATGCACATTTGATGAATAATCTCTCATAAATTCTATGATGTATATGTGTACTCATAATAAATGATAACAATGATATGAATTGATATTAATTATATCAATTTTATAGTAAAGAATTCTATGATTAAGCCATAATCAAATCGACTGTAATTCCAATTTATTGATGTAGATTAGAAAGAAGAATAGTCAAGCATATGAAAGTTCTTGGTGGAAGACAACTACTGATAAGTGAGAGAACTCTATTGCACTAGATCGTTAGTATCCATTAGCAGTGGGATTGTATGAGGTACACAGTTTAAGACGGAATGAGTCATACTAAATTTTAACATGAAATCTTAACCAATACTAGATACTGTAGTAATGCATAATTGAATATTTTCATCCCAGAAACAAAGGAATTCAGAATTTGTAACTGTTTTCATAATGTGAAGACAACCTGGTTTAAATATGGGAGGATAATAATTTATTTGTTGTCACACAAGCAAGTCCTAAACTAGGGTAGCTCCTATAAAACTAGCAATGTGCTCAAAAAAATTTCCCAACATTTCAGATGTCTAGAAATGCAGATTTACATAGGGGTGGTAATTGCAGACATGAAAAAATTAAATATTTCACAATTATGCAGGTTGTCTCTAGAGCTACTACTATTGAACATAAGCAAATTGTGGACAAGATACTTAATAATTGTGTAGGTTCTCTTTGCAGTTCGTGTTGTTGAAGATTAACAATTGTGCAAGTTCTCTTTGTAATTGGTATTGTTGAATTACCAGTAGGTCTCCTAGTATGGGCATTTGTCTCATTTACTAGCAACTCTCCTAGTATGGGCATCTACATTGTAGTAGAATGGTTATGATGTTCATGAGTGAGAGCTTGTGCTTGTCTGTCTCGTTTACCAGCAGGTCTCCTAGTCTAGGTGTTTTAGTTATAGAGTAAAGCTACCACATGAAGTGAAGACATGCGAAGAACACAGGTGTTGAGGCGGTAGGACTGGCAAGTGTTGAGGTGGTAGGGGACCCAGCAGGTGTTGAGGCCATAGGCGGCGTAGGTGGATGCCTGAAAGTTAATTTTCATAACTTTATGTATAAAAAAATGGCACATTAAATGTTTCAGATTAATGTTATCTTGAAATTTAGCATTAGTTCATGTATATAAATGTTTTAAACTCAATTCCCTGTTGGTTATCCTAAGTTTTAATAAAAATAGTAAAAATCATGCATTCTTGCCTGCAATAAGAGGTCCAAACAAAAAGTTTAGATAAAATTTTGTTTGATAAGATACTTTTATCAAAACCTTGGTTAAAACATTGAATACATTGGTCGTTCAACCTAAATTAATGTTGGCCAATGTCGAATTGATCGCTATAGTCCCTACTATAACCGAAAGCGGGGACTAATAATGTTTGATTGGAAAGATTACTTATTTAATTTTTGGGAATGTAGTAAATGATGTGTTAAAAATTGTTTGAATTTAATGGTAATGATTAGTTAATTTTATTAATTTAATTATAAATTAGGAAAGATTGATCTATGAATAAAATGATGAAAAAGCTTTTTGTTATTAATTTTGAAAATATTTAACGATTTGAATTTTTATATTTACAATGGTTCATCTTTCAAGATATGTTGGAGATAATTTTTGCTATAACATTTTTCATTAGACTATTGTGTGAATGATAACTTATTTAATATTCTGTGTTTTCCATATATATATATATATAATTGGATATGGTAGAAAAGCATCATGCTTTAACACATGTTCAATTCAAACTACTATGCATTATTTGTTTACAATCATTTTAAGCATCTTATATCCAAGATCGATATTGAATGTGGAGCCATCATCCAACTTCACTCCATGTTGTAGAAGATCTACCTTATATCCAAACAAAGAAAAAAAATTGTTTACAACTTCAAATTAAAGAAACTTAGTATTTTCTCAAAAGAAACATTCACTATATCAATAATATCCCTTAATACATGCTAAAATTTTCATATTTATCTATGTTTTCCACAAATTATGTTCTCTACATTGGCATTTTCCACAATTAAATGTGGATGAGAAATATTGATTATAAAGAACATAAAATAACTTATGTTCACATATAATCCATCATAATTTATTTAGTCTCTATGGATTTAACCCTTCATATCCTAGTAACTTTTAGGTGGCACAACCAATACATAGTTTCTTTATATACATAGTACCCTTTTATACATGTATTCCTCTTTTTAGTGAGATATATATTGTCAAGACTCCAAGTTGGCACCAAGGCCAATAGGTGCCCATGATGGGCCATGCTCACTTGGAGTGGCAAAAAACCGACTCGGAGGTGTGACAAATGTGCCCACATGGAGAGGCGCCAATGTTGGCACAAGAGGCAGTGCGTGTGAGTTGATGGGTGCACGCCTTGGGTGCACCTACACGGAGGTAGGGCGTCAAGCATTGCGTTGGGTAGAGAGTAGCAGACACAACACGGGAATGTGCCCACCCAATGACATTGCCATATAGTGGAGGGCGTTGTAGAGAGAGTGCCAACCATAATGAAGAGCGCATGGAGGTAGCACGTATCATAACACAAAGGCATAGTGAACTCGTGCCCATTGGCATGCCCACACCAAGGGGCACCTAAGTGATGCAACGTCATAGCGGGAAAGGAACACGATAGGTAGAGGCAAGTGAGTGAGGGATCAGGGCAGCATGCAACATGACATGTAACTCAAGGAAGCGACTGGTAGGGTAGTAACGTGAGCGACAAAGCAAGACGAGCGCCCAAGCAGGGGTGCACCCACCCGGAAAGGGGCACCGACTCGCCCATGGAAGGTCGGCCCGAGGGCGGGCCTAATCATGAAGGGGTGTCCAATCAAACTTAAAGGGTTGGCTCAAACATTGAAGGGGTGTCAACCACATAAATTATCAAGGCAAGGAGGCATATAAATAAAAATGGAGGCATTTGACCAAGAGGCATCAAGAAATTTTGAGAAATTGAAGAGACATCATAAAATAGGTCACACTAAGGGGCGAGTCTATTATAACACTCTCCTCGCACACTTACCCAAGTTCATCGGTCCACCGGGTAAATAAGTGACAAGGAGTTACTTTGATATGACTAACCTCTTAAGTACAACTAAGGAAGTGGAATCGTCCAACAAAAAATTTCATGACCTCCCTCGACTGCTACAGGACCCCTAAGAGCTAGCCAACCACTCCAGGTGCCCAAGCCCTGAGCTAATTTGCTTTTTCGCTGACCTGGGCTCTCAGTCATTCCCATGACAAGTTTCACATCTCTCCTAGTAAAACTTCTATTTAACCGAACATAAGGTCCAAGAATAAATATTGTTACATAGCATAATAGAAAATAAACAAAAATATTTAAATTATCATAAGTTATGATTTACGATAACCTTATGCGATATTTTATTTGCATTGTGGAGACTTTTATTGGTTTAAGTTGATTTATGAACCTTCGAACCATATCATTAGGTTGATTGTTAGCATTACTAACTTACTTCTTACCCTAACTCACCTAGCCTTAATCGTTGGTTACGGTTCTAAGTTTGGAACTTTCAGGAGACTCCATAGTTGGCAACCACTGCCTTGGGATGTGTTGTGCATCAACAACTCAACAGATGGATCACACGTTGGATGGCAGAGATTCATTGAAGCTAGCGATTGGAAACTACCTTCCCCCCCCCCCCCCCCCCATGCTATGCTTGCGACTCATTTGACTCATCACAATGGAGGGTTTCCAGGTTGCTTATGGGCATAGGGTTTCAACTTTTCATAGTGTAATTTCTATGTTATACAGTGTTTTCTAAGGTGTAGATGTACAAATATGAGTTATGAAGAAGACCAGATTAAGATTCCTTTATTGAGTTTCTTATTTCTCGGTCTGGAAGTGTCTTCTTCTTCTTTGACATAGTGTGTTTTTTCTTATAATTATGCAATAAACTGATTTTGTATAGATAATGAAGGTTTGGTGCAAATAGGACCTCTAGTTCCAGGTAATTCTCTTATTGTTTTTCGATAACTTGATTTTCTTGGAATCTACATGTGCAGTGTTCTGTGGAACTAGGGTTTCTCGAAGTAATTCCTATAACTTGTTTGCAAAAATTGGTTATCTATACATGTACATGTTCTCTATTATGTTTCACATTGTCCTAATGCCCCTCGTTCTGTGCAGGTTTGGGGTTTCTTAATTTTCTTCCCTTGCCTAGTGAAATCAACAAGAATGATGAAGCTCTCTGTCGTTTTCCAGGTGTACCGAGATTTTTCCTAGATAAAAGGGTTCTTATGTTGTTTGAAGGAAAGAAAGGAAGCAAATGTCCCCACTTGCCTCTTTCTATTTTTAGTCTAGACTACGAGGCCTTATGGCCATTGTGCTTCTTGGCAGTAATTTATGAACTTCTTGTTTATTTAGTTTAACTCTTCAGTTTCATTACCCCATCGGGCTTTGGGATCTGCTAAACTCAGCCATTGGTCGCGTAACTTATCAAAATTGCTTTTTAGTTATATTGTGGACTGTATATAACATTAAAGTCTTTGGTTTATAAATGCACATTTTCTGCTACGAATATCTGCAGAGACAATATTGTTTGGATGGTATAATACTCTATTGTACATTGCATTCTTGTTATTTCATATAAGAGAAATGTCTCTAGTTAATTTTATGCTTTAGTGCAATGTTTGTTGGCATTATGATTTAAGTGTTGTCCTTGATGGCAACTCACTCAGAGGTTGGTACAGGTGATGGCAACTTAATCAGAAGACAGATCTCAGTACAGCATGCCAAGGAAGCTCATACACGCCGTTTCGTTAAGCCCAAGTCGCGTGTACACGCTAGTTCGATTCAGAAAAAGCGCGTGTATGTGGAAAGGTTCCTTTGGTCCATGGTGGTTAGTCCTTGGAAGTTGTGCCTATGATTTCGGACCATTATGTCTCGACGGGCGTGTCGATCCCTAGTTTTAAAGTTGATGGTATTGTGTTACTATGGTTTTGGCTCTTGGTATTGAGAAAGGCCTAAGGCTATATAAGGAGAAGAAGATCATTAGGCAATATCATCTTTCGACAAGGCTTGAATATCTAAGAGAGAAAGAGATCTGATATGCAGGGTTCGGGTTGCTTGATATGAGCTAAGGAGAAATCACATCGGCGGATGGAAGACTAGATCTAAGGACAAATCGGGATCTAATGGTTTGAAATGCTCTATTATGATATGGTTGATTATGCGTATTTCTAGATCTGCATACTGTCGCAATATTATGTTCTGGATCTAACTGATGTCTGGTACAGCTGCAAGTTGAGAGAATCTATTTTTAGATCTGTACGCAGGTTGGCTTAAGTAAAAACGCGTGTACACGCGGGTTTCGCTCATTGAAGTAGCGTATATCTCTTAAAGCTTATTTTTGGGTTTTGCAGTTGGATCTGACTGTTATTGCAGAGTTCTGTAGACTGCTCTGGGTTCTGGTATCTGGTGATTGACAGGGTTCAGTGGTTTAGTGATTCAAAGTTTGATAATTCTAGTATTGGTTGTTTTATGCTTCATGGATCTGTTATGAAAGTTGAATGAATTGGGTTCTACAGATTGAATGATGTGCTTCAGGAATATCCAGTCTGAAAATGTATGAAAAGTGATACCTGAAAGAAAGAAGATTGTAGGCCAGCACCTACGTACTAGTATCTTGGCTAGTACAAGAGCAAAGGGGGTTGGAGCTCCCTTCCAAGGAAGTTTGGAGAACGAGAGAAGGTTGTAGCCTTCTGCAGGTTGTAGCCTGCGTACTGGTACAAGGCTGCACCAGTACAAAATATTGTAAACTGAAGTTTCTTATTAAAGAAAGATAGAGACAACTTGCAGCAGGTGGTTTTCACCCACATTGGGTTTCCACCTTATATCTTGGTGTTCATGTGTGTGGTTTTTGATCTGTTCTGTTATACTGCACCTGCTTACTGTTAATGTGGTGAATAATGTCCTGATGAACTTAACTGAAGAATAAGCTAACTAAATTATGAGTTTTCTTCTTATACGCTGTTTTACTTAACCACAGTAGCGTGTAAACGCTGGTTCACCTAACTGAAGTAGCGTATATGTTTCTGAGCATTGAAAAGTTTGATTGATCTGATAATACTGATTCACCCCCCCTCTCAGTATTATTTCCAACAATTGGTATCAGAGCAGGTCCTTCAGAGAAGCTTGATCGCTTAAAGGTAGATCATTCATCATGAGCAGCTACGAGAAAGAAGCATCAATCAGGCCACCGATTTTTGATGGGACAAATTTCAATTATTGGAAGGTAAGAGTTACTGCATATCTTCAATCTCTTGGTACAGAAGTTTGGAACATTGTAGAAACAGGCTATGCTTTTCCTTCAGCTACTCCTACAGATCCAGCTGAGAAAAAGAAGTATGAAACAAATGCAAAAGCAGTCAGTACTCTATTAGGAAGTATATCTCAAACAGAATTCATGAAGGTCATGCACTTCAAATCAGCAAAAGAAATATGGGACAAAATGATCACTAGCTATGAAGGAGATGAACAGGTAAAGCAAGCTAAACTTCAAACTCTCAGGATTCAATATGAGACTCTCAAGATGTATAATGATGAAAGTGTGGCTAATTATTTTCTTCGGGTAGATGAGATTGTTAATTGTATGAAAAAATTGGGTGAAGAAATAAGAGAAACTATAGTAGTTCAAAAGATTCTAAGATCATTATCCCCCAAGTTTGAATCTAAAGTATCTGCAATAGAAGAAAAAGAAAATCTCCGTGTTCTCACTATGTCTCAGCTACATGGAATTCTAACCGCTTATGAAATGAGAAAGGGAGGTCCATCTGACAGAAGGGAAGCTGCTTTTAAGGCATCAGGAAAAGAAGATTACTATGAAGCAAGCCATGTTCCAGAAGAAGAGGAAGAAGAATCAAATTTTGTCAGAAATCTTCAAAGGGGTTCTGGAAGGTTCAGAGGTAAGCTACCTTTCAAATGCTTTGCTTGTGGGAGAGTAGGTCATTATGCTGCAAAATGTCCTTATAAGGATAAAGGAAAAGAACCTGCTAGATGGAACAAGAAACAAAGTGCAAATAAGAAAAGCTACTACACCCATGAAGATAGTGATGGCTTATCAAACAGTGATGAAGATGAACAAGGTAATAAATATAAGCTGTTAATGGCATTTGAAGATGATGATTATGAGGATGCTGTAGATGTGGATAATCTCTATAATGAAATCACTAGACTCAAGAGAGGCATAGAAGAAAAGAATGTGATCATTGATACTTTGCAATTTCAGATTGATGAAAAGGAAAAACATCTTGAAAAACTAGAAGGTGAAATTGTTGGTCTCAGAAAAGAAATTGAGAAAACAAAAGCTATTAATCTTAAATTTGTCAAAGGATCTGAAACTTTGGATGAGATTATCAGTGTGCAGCGGTCTCCTCTAAACAAGACAGGTTTGGGCTATAATGGAGAAACCTCTCAAGCATCCACCTCAAAAAGTTATCTTGATGCAGCAAGAAGAAATGAGCGGAAGAACAATGAAGATAATCAGGTAAAGCAGGGACGAATTACAAACAGAAACTATCAGGGACAATCCTCCTTAAGGATGAACAAAAGCTACAACCAACCACAGGTAAAATCTTCTCAGTTTGGCTCAAGAATAGATGAAAATAGAAATTACAATCAGTTGGCTGGTAGATTCAATAACCGCAGAAGCTTCTTCAATGGACAATGCTTTTCTTGCCACAACTTTGGTCACAGAGCAGCTCAATGTGTTGCATATAAAACAATCATGACTAGGGAAGCTCAAAAACAAAGAAGTATGACAGGGATTACAAAAAGGACCTATAACAACTTTTCGGTTCTTGAAAATGAAGTTGAATGTTCTATTTGCAATAATTTTGGTCATAAAGACTCTGAATGCAGGAGCAGGTTTCAGGAGAAAAAGGAACAAGCCACAAGCACCAAAACATGGAGAATAAAGGAACCTCAAACAGAAAGATGTGGGATAGCATTTTATGCAGAAGGACAGGAAAATCTATGGTACATTGACAGTGGATGTTCGAAACATATGACAGGTGATAAAGAAAAACTTGAATCTTATTCTACTTTAGAAAAGGGAAAGAAAGTTTCTTTTGGAAATGATACTCCTGCAACTATAAAAGGAAAAGGTATTGCTCCTTTGAAAGAAAAGGTCAAGGCTGGAAATGTTTTGTATGTTGATGGATTGAAGCATAATCTTCTAAGTGTCAGCCAGATGTGTGATCAAAAAACCGAGGTTATTTTTAGATCGAATGGATGTCTTGTTCGTGATCTTGATACAGGAAAAACAGTTCTCAAGGGCAAAAGAACTCCAAATAATCTGTACATATTTGAAGAAGGACAACAACAATGCTATCTTAGCAAGGATGAAGAGCACTGGTTATGGCATCGAAGGTTGGGACATCTAAGTTTCTCACAAATAAGGAAAGCATGCAAATATCAGGCAGTTCGCGATCTTCCAGATATCAAAATTCCAGACAACACCATATGCAAATCTTGTCAGTTTGGAAAGCAAACCAGAACTAACTTTCCAGAGAAGGAAGGATCAGCTAGCTTGCCTCTTGAGCTAGTCCATACAGATGTATGTGGTCCATTTAGGAAAAGGACACCTCGAGGAGAAGAATATCTGATATTATTCATTGATGATTTCTCAAGGTTTGTTTGGTTAGGGCTTATGAAGCACAAAGATGAAGCATTCGAAAAATTCAAATCCTTCAAAGCATTGGCTGAAAATGAATCAGGACACAAAATTAAGTGCCTCAGATCTGACAGAGGTGGGGAGTTCACATCAAATGAATTTTTTGATTTCTGCGATGAACATGGGATAAGAAGAGAATTCTCTACAGCTAGAACTCCTCAGCAAAATGGGGTTGTGGAAAGAATGAACAGAACTATCCAACAAATGGCTCGTGCTATGCTCGATGAATCAGGTACTCCTGCAACCTTCTGGGGTGAAGCTGCACATGCTGCTGTTATTATTCTTAACAAAACAAATGTCCGAGTAAACAGCACTCAAACACCTCATGAGCTTTGGAGTGGTAAAACTCCTTCCGTGAAGCACTTCAAAATCTTTGGGAGCAAATGTTATATCAAGAATACTGATGAGCAACTTGGCAAACTTGAACCTAGAGCAGATGAGGGCATTCTTCTTGGTTATTCTCCACATAGCAAAGCATACAAGTGCTACAATAAAAGACTTGGCAGAATTGTTGACAGTATTGATATAGTGGTTGATGAGAAGGGATATATTCCTAGGCAAGTTCATCATGAAGACATTGAAGAAGATGAAGGTTACTCTCAAAGGCGAAATAATGAAGAAGAAGAACCTCAAGAAGAAGAAGAATCTCAAGAAGAACCAGAGGAGCAGACAAGAACGGAAGAGAAGACTCCATCCAGATATGTCCAAAAGAATCATCCAGAAACTCAGATTGTGGGGCAGAAAGAAGCAGGAGTACAAACAAGAAGGACACTTGCAGAAGCTTCAAGCTACTTGGCACTACTCTCCTCCATTGAACCACAAAATGTGAAAGAGGCATGCAAAGATGAATGTTGGGTCAAAGCAATGGATGAAGAACTTGAGCAAATCGAAAAGAACAACACTTGGGAATTAGTTCCTAGACCAAAAGATAAGAATGTAATAGGAACAAAATGGGTCTTCAAGAATAAATTAAATGAAAATGGAGAAGTAATTAGAAACAAGGCCAGACTTGTTTGTAAAGGGTATGCACAGCAAGAAGGAATAGATTTTGAAGAGACCTTTGCTCCTGTGGCAAGACTAGAGGCCATCCGAATGTTCCTTGCTCTCTCAAGCTTTCAAAATTTCAAGGTATTTCAAATGGACGTGAAATCAGCCTTCCTGAATGGAGACTTAGAAGAAGAAGTATATATTGAGCAGCCAGATGGTTTCATTCTTGGGAATGACCCAAACCTTGTATGTAGATTGAAAAAGGCACTCTATGGACTCAAACAAGCTCCAAGGGCTTGGTACTATCGGTTGGACAAATATCTTCACCAACAAGGCTTTTCAAAAGGATCAGCAGATAGCAATCTCTATATAAAAGTTGAAAATAACAAATTGCTAATTCTTGTTGTTTATGTAGATGATATTATTTTTGGCAGCAATGAAGAGACCATGAGTCAAAACTTTGCCTTGGTTATGCAGAAAGAATTCGAAATGTCACTTCTTGGAGAATTGACATATTTTCTTGGATTGCAAATCCAACAAAATGAAGGAGGTATCTTCTTGTCTCAAACCAAATACCTCAAGCAGATCTTGAAGAAGTATGGCATGGAAGAGTCAAAGCCAGTATGTACACCCATGGTTACAGGATGCAGCCTCAGTGCAAATGATGAATCAGCAGCAGTTCACCAACCCACTTATAGATCCATGATTGGGAGTTTGCTTTATTTGACAGGTACTCGACCAGATATTACACATGCAGTAGGAATGGTTGGAAGATTTCAAGCCAACCCAAAGGAAACTCATCTTCAGGCAGTCAAAAGAATCTTCAAATATCTTCAAGGGACCCAAAACTATGGCTTATGGTATCCTAGAAATACAGATCTCACTCTTCATGCTTACACAGATGCAGATTGGGCTGGAAGTGTGGATGATAGGAAAAGCACAAGTGGAGGTGCTTTCTTCATGGGTTCCAGATTAGTATCTTGGTTCAGCAAGAAACAAAGTTCGATTGCCTTATCTACAGCTGAAGCAGAATATGTGGCTGCAGCATCTTGTTGCACACAACTTCTTTGGATGATGCAGACCTTGCAGGACTTTCAAATCACTTGCACTCCACCTGTCTCTATCTTATGTGATAATACAAGTGC